>CM057721.1:8828955-9428955 GCA_030064385.1 Melaleuca quinquenervia | reverse complement strand
AAGAAATTCTCCAGTAATCGGATCATAAACCCGATAGCCCTTTTGAAGGGAGGGATATCCCATAAAGATACATTGGCGAGCACGTGGCTCCATTTTGTCCTTTGGTCCCACAATGGTTATATAACAAAGGCAACCGAAAACACGAAGATGATCCAAAGTAGACTTCTTATTGAAAAGCAATTCTAAAGGACTTTTACTGTCAAGAACTCTACTTGGCATACGATTAATAAGATACGTGGCAATGATCACACATTCACCCCAAAAAATGTCAAGAATAGAGGCCTGAAATTTAAGAGCACGAGCAACTTCAAGAATATGGTGATGTTTTCACTCGACGACCCTATTTTGTTGAGGTGTGTAGTCTCAAGAGAAGAAAACAAATTCTGGCAGTTGTGATTGAGAAATTCCCTTCTATTGTCTGTTCGAATTTTGTGAACAGTACTATTAAATTGATTTTTAATCAAGGAAATGAATTTCTGCAAATGCAGTACCACTTGATTTTTAGACTACATGAAGAAAATCCATGTGGCTGTGAATAATTGTCTACGATGGTGAGGAAAAAATGAGACACGTCACGACGAGGAGTATGATGAGGACCTCAAATGTCCACATGGAGAAGGCTGAAACAAATAGTAGCACTAGTGGTACCAGATGGAAAAGGAAGCCTCGAATGTTTTGCGAGAGGGCAAATTTGACAATTGTGACAGGGAATAGAACTGTTGTGACCAAGTCTTTGATGTAAAATAGAACTTTTATTGCAAGCACTAGCATTACAAGAATGGAGGAAATGAGATTCTAGACTATTTGGACATCTATTCCAAATATAGAGTTCTTGAGATTCATTACCCACTCCCACCAATTTCCTAGTCGAAAGGTCTTGAAAGAAACATGCATTATCATTAAGTGTGACATGACAGGAGTTATCTATACATGTCTTAGTAGTGGAAATGAGATTGGATTTAAATTGAGGGACAAATAGGACACTTCGCAAAGTGATATCTTGACTAAGATTGACAGTACTGACCTTGTTCACAAAGGTTATGTTGCCATTCGGAAGCTGCATAGATTTTGGTGAATTGGAATTTTCTAGAGTACTAGAGTAAAATATATCATTGTAAATTATGTGATCACTAGCTCCCGTATCTATAATAATTGTTCAAGAAATAGTAATAGGTACCTAAAAAACTATTGCCCTTTTCATCAAGGTCTATCTTTTGCAAAGCCTTGAGGAAATGCTGATATTTTTCATAGGAAATAGGCTGATTCATATTGGCCACTTGGTGGACCTGAGCCATTTGTCATTTATCATTTGGTTTCTCATGTAATTTCCAGTAAGTGTCCATGGTATGGTGCGGACACAAAAATCGCAATATAATTTATTTTTGGACTTAGGCCTGCCATTACCTATCTATGGGCTAGTCTCCTTTTCTCCGAGTCCATTCACGTCTAAAATAGGATTTTGGTCGCCCAATCTGCGTCCCCTTGCCCTTGGGCCGTCTGCCTCGCCAAAATGAATCCCGCGAGCTACGCCTTCTAATTTCTCTAGCCCATACGCTTGTAGCCCATGCGTCTGTCCATGGCCCTTTAGCCCGTGTGCCTGCTCGCAGCCCTCCAACCTATATGGCTCCAGCCCACTAGAAAGGAGCCCATGGACCAGCTCATCACGTTGGTCAATCTACCTCTCCTCCTCCAGAGAGCTCGACCGTGCTCCCCTTCGTTGCCTGGCTCCGTTCGCTGCAAGGATGATGCCTCCTCTCTCGTGGCTCTGAGCAAAAAGCCGTTGACTCTCCTCCTATACGGCAAGCTGGTAGATTCGCCCCAGCGGTGGAGGTGGATCCATCACAAGAATTTGGGTTCAAAAGTTGAGGTAATCTTCGTTTAATATGAGTAGAAATCGTGTCACCTTCTGCTTCTCACGGATTGCCTAATATTGTTGCAAGGCATAGTCAGGAGCTTCCAATTTCTCCTCCACGCTTTCGGTCTCATTCTAAAAGGCTGACAATCAATTGAAACAAACTGTAATGGATGAGTTCCTTTGCTTCAGATCTAAGAGTTGTTGCTCGATTGCGAAGATCTTCGCTTGATTGAGCTTCCTGTACATCTCGCGAATATTGTCCCACATTTGCTTTGGATCTTTTATGGGTGGTAATCCTACTGCGATTTCTTGACTAATTGTGTTGCCGATCCATGTACACATTAACCGTTTGCATTTTTGCCACAATCGTTGTAGTCTATCGTCGGTTGGCATTGGCACAATTCCATCCAAGAAACCTTATTTATCTTTTGTTCCAAGGGCTTGTCGGAACTTGGTTGCCCACATCAAGTAGTTTTCTGGTTCGTAGATGGTTCGGTTAATCAACTGGAGCTCTGGGCCATCGCCGGTGGCTATGTATAATGGGTCTCTCGATTATGGACAACCTGTGATGAGAGGAAGGAGATGCGGCAGCGCTAACCCGGGTTGAGGAACCTGGTTGCCCACATCGAGTAGTTTTCTAGTCCGTTGAGGGTTCGGTTAATCAACTGGAGCTCCGAGTCATCGCTAACGGTCGTGTATAGTGGGTCTCCTGGTTTTGGATGACCTATGACGAGAGGAAGGAGATGCGGTAGCGTTGAGTTGAGGAACTGAGTAGGAATCCGAAATATTTGGGTTCCCTCCTGGGCTCTTTGGTTTGAGTGAATGCCCGGAAAATTGGACTTCTGAGGCCAGCTTGTTGGGCCTAACTCCAAAGCCCATCAAGTTCTAGTTTTAGCCGAGTAGGGGCCCTGTACTCGTCCCTTGAGGTTGACTGTAGAGCCCAAGATAATAGAATGGGGAAAGCCCATGCATTAAAGAGGGATGTTGGGCTAGACCCGATTCAGATTGATTTGCTGTATTTTGAGTCATGTTCAGGCTTGATTAGGCCTAGCTTACTAGAATTTGAGTTGAATTATCTCCATTTCGTTCTTCTTTTCCTGAAGACATATCTTTCTTTGATGAGACTTGAATTTTCTCTGAGGATTGGTCTTCTCCATAAATAGACTTGTTCTTTGTCATGGTAACAATTGATGATTTCCTCTTTTGCAAGAAAAAAACTTATTCTACAGGCAGCAACAAGGCTGGAGGACAATCAAGTAAAAAATGTGGAAGCGATTTCAAGGATCGAAGGTTTGCTATGATACCATGTCACAAGGTGCAAAGCTGCAAAGAAAAGAACGCAAGAAGGAGAAATTCTATATTTTGTATTATGACTCAATAATTTGTACAAGAGTAACTTCTATTCTTATAGTACAAGACGTATGTAATAAAGGAAAGAATCATAATGTTCTTTTCTAAACATTATCTTGCTTAATAAATAAAAAAGTATAACTTCTGTTAACACTTTATCTCTGAACTTGGACTTATTTCCTGATTAATTATGAAGCTACCTTTTAAGATTAAAAAAAAAGACGAAGAATGAGAAGAAGAAACAACTAAACTCAATTTCTAAGGATTTTTATCTAAACATGCAAAGCCTAGTTTTATTAACATGCAAATCATTTGGAATTGGTAATTGTAAACGAGAAAGAAGAAATTGTTATCCTCATAGTTTCAGATTATATCAATATATAACAAGCATTAGTGTTCGGTCACAATAAAAAAGGCTAAACTATTCTTCAATGCTGCCCTCAAGTTAGGGCAAATATTAAAAAGCCCAAACTTGTTACTGAAAATAGTCATTCTACTATCCCGCGATGACGTAGTGAAAAGATTAACAATTTGCTCTTTGATCCGTGTGTATCGAAGTGTTATGTCTTTAATCAGAATCTTTTCTCGTACTAATGGCAATCTACTTCCATATGCTTCGTGCACTTATGAGAAATTGGATTTGAAGCAATATGTATAGAGGACTAGTTATCACAATACAAGATCGAGATAGAATGTTAAATTCAAAATAACATCATCAATCAAAGTAACTCACTAGTAAAGTGAGCCATGGCCTAATATTCTGCCTTTGTGCTTGATTAAGATGCCACATGCTGCTTCTTACTTTTCCAACTCACAAGATTACCTCCCAAGAGCACACAAAAGATAAAAGTTGACCTCCTATCAAAAGAACATACATCCCAATCAACATCAGAGTGGCAAGTGACACTAAAATATCCATGATGATCCCTTCAAATACTTAACAACGTGTAGTACTGCCTCTCAGTATGTAGTCCAAGGAGCACAATAAATTGACTAACCACACTGACAACTAAAAAATTATTTAACCAGGTGACAATTAAATAGTTGAGCATATCCACTGACCTTCAATTCCTACTCAAATCATGAAGTATGTCTCCATGTTGCATCAAGCTTCACATTATAATCCATGTAGTATCAATAGGCTTAGCTCCAAGAAAACCAATCTAGCTAAGGATATCAAAATATATTTCAACTATGATAATGAGATACCATCATTTGAGTAGGCCACCTCAATGCCTAAGAAGTCCAACATACCACATATATCCTTTGTACATAACTCTATTTCTAAAAATTGTTTCACCTTTTGTATGCTGACAAAATCACTATCAATGATAATAACATGGTGCGCATACGCAGTGAGGAGAATACACCATGTAGAGTAAGTGGAACTAAACAAATATTGATCCATGGTACAACGCTACAAACCCAACCAAAAAACTACATCACTAGAATGAGCCCAGACATGAGGAGATTGTTTCAACTCATATAATGCTTTGCGTAGGCGATAAACACTAGTAGACTCCCCCTGCACAACAAACTTTAGGGGTTAATCCATATATACCACATATGCCAAGTTACCATGAAAGAAAGCATACTTAACAGTAACATGATAGAAAGTATAACCATATTGAACATCGAGAGAAATGAAGGCACTAACAAAAAGTATCTTTGCTATAGGAGAACTAATATCATCATAATCAAACTTCATAGATCTAGGTTTAATTTTCGGCAACTAAACACGTTTTCAAACGCTTAACAAAGCCCTTCGATTGAAACTTCACTTTGAAAATCCAATGACAGCCCACAACTTGTTTGCTAGCAAGTGCGGTGTAAGATGTTATGTCTCCTTTTCTTGTAACACTTGCATTTCATTATTCATAACCCGCTGCCAACTTAGATAAGCAAAGACCTATGCAACAATACTTGGCATAGATTCAACTGATATAGAAGTAATAAACGAAGAATATGTTGAAGAAAGACAATTCTAGGATAAAAATTGAAAACAAAAAGGGTGAGGAGTATGTTTATGACAAGACAAACCAATGTAGTTGCAAACTGGAAATTAGGTTGACTGACACAAACTGGAAATTAGGTTGACCGACACAAGAGCATGTACATTTGCCTAATGCTATAGGAATAACAATAGTGGGATCGACTATAAAGAAATTGGTGGATCAGAGGCCAAGGTACTACTATGTAGAGAATCATGCATATTTAACATAGGCTGTGGCTGTACTAGTCTTGTCGATGACTTGAAAATCGGGAGACATCTTTAGAATTGGCAAGGGGATAAGAGTTAGAGGGGCCATGGCTGAGGACAATGTATCTTAGGAAGGAGTCACTAGTTGAACAGTAGAGGAATAATATGATTGATCCTCGAAAAAGATTACATCTATTGAGACATACAACTGCCAACTAATTAGACTATTGAATGTAATTTGTAATTATAAGAATAAGAATTTCTTCTCTCTCAAATTTTTTGTGAGTAAGCTAGAGAGGGATGTTAGGACTATTCTGACTAATAGTTTCCTCACTCACAATGGAATAAACTAAAGTACCATTCAACAATAATGATGATCATCTAAAACTATTCGACCAACATAAAATTGAAATCTTAGAGTAGTCTAAACATGTAATTGATCCCAATCTCCAAAGATTAGACTCTCTTATCCATTGACTATGAACTATTCAATTTCATCATATCCTACGTTGGAATTTAATGGTCCATTGAAGTTGTAATTTAGACTATCATTTGGCCTTGCCATCCTAGATGACGTCATGATTAATAAATAAAAAATGATGATAATACAAATAGTCTCTAAAATTTGGTTATATATAATGTAGTTTATGAATTTTTAATTTATTTAACACGATTCCTAAAATTTAATTCAATATATAATGTGATTCTTGATCTCTTGGTACATATCCAATTTATGAAATTTTTCGGTTTATGTATAATATGACTGTTAGGATGCGTATTATAGAATTTATGGCCATAAATTGTTTTTTTTTTGGTAAATTATGGCCATACATTTTTTTTATGCAATAGAAATCCATAATGAGTTTTTAAAGGAAAAAAATGCATTTGATAAGGATAAATAATTTCTATTTCAGAAATAGAAATCTGTTTGATAACGAAAAAATTTTGTTTCTATTTCTGTATCATTTTAAAATCAAATATTCATTTTATAGTTTACAAATAATTTCAAATGCTTATTATTTAGTGCAAAAAATTGAGAAATTTCATCACATTTTCTATTGTTATGTAACTCCAAATTCACTTTAGAGGTGTTGATCTCATTGTTAGAATGGTACTTATGCAAAAGGAATAAATTTCAACCTAAAATAACTCAACTAGGAAAGATAAAAATTCTTTCGATCAAATCCTCCATATTCGAAAAATCTCCATTGTTTAAAAATGGCCAGAGACAAATAACAAGCCACTCACGCATAAAGAAATCCGATCTCATCTAATAAAACCAAGAGACCCAAGGAGGCATCCAAATACTATTTGAGATAAGAAATTATCAAATACAAAATAATAGAAATATATTACAAAAGTCAAGATGGGGAGAGCGAAGATTGTGATACTATTGGATCATTGTGTGTATGGCTGTGTAATTCAGTAAGAGAAACAATTTATAGATTTCTCATTCTAAAAAGAAATTACAAATTTTCTATTTTTGATTTGTTGGTCAAATCAATTTCTCGAATAAAAAAAGAAATTCTTTTACAAAATGGATTTATGTTATAGAATAAGTTCTGGAACAAAAAAACTGATTCTAAAATAAAAATTATTCGCGGATATCTGGTCTCTATATCATATGAAAATATTTATTATTATGCTTTGATTTTAGAGGTTGTATTAATTGATTCCAAAATAGAAATTATGGTGAATCATGCGGATCCCTAGTCTCTGCATCATATAAAAATATTTATTATTATGCTTTGATTTTAGGGTTGTATTACATATTAAACTAAAATTCGGAGATTATACTGAATAGATTAAAAATTCAAGAATCACATTATATATTAAATTAAAGTTTAAATATCATTTTCTCAAATTTAAAGTTCAAAAAAGAAAATGATTCGGCGGGTAAGAAAGGGAGACACGTCTCTTTGGCAGTTTTCAAATCGTCTTCGTCGTCCATAAATATGCGGCACCGAGAGTGGCGAAGCTCTGCTTTCTCGCCCGCTTCTTGGATCAACCGTCAAGCTTTTCGATCATGGTGTGCAACCCTTCCACCCTTACCTTCCCTCCGGGGCGGCCAAATCGCCTTCTTGTCGATAGATAAGACTGATGGTTCTCCACGTTGCCGCTTGTTCCACGGACCTCTGATGATTCTCCTGAACTGCTTTTGTTTGCGATCAGGCAACGGGCGGTGCTGCTGGCGGGGTGGATGCGCCGTCGAAGCTGAAGCTGTACAGCCACTGGCGGAGCTCCTGCTCTTTCCGCATCAGGATCGCCCTCAACTTGAAAGGTCTCGCTACGACCATGGTGGCATTTATGTTCGTGATGTTTGTTGCAATTGTTGGCGTGATGAATCTGGAATCAGAGCTTCAGAAGTTTATTCCACGTTATTCTGTTATATTTTTTGTTTCTCGAGTGTGAAATTTGATGAGGGACAGTTTGTACTACGCTTGATTAGTGTTTTAGAGGTGATTTTGGTTCGAATTATACTCTGGTGTGACATGATGATGATGGTAATAAATTTTTGGGTTTTGAAGGGCTTGAGTATGAGTATGTACCTGTAGATGTGTTGAAGAGGGAACAATTCAGTGCAGGTGAATCCTTCTTTGGCTGTTCCGTCTTTTTCTGTGTTTTTTCCTTGTTATCCTGAGTTGACATGGTGCTCTGGTCGTGTTTATCATTTGCTTTATCCTCGGAATGACTATGATTAAGCCATTCCTTCATCACAATCAACTTGCATGAACATGGTGGGCGTTGTTGGATATGGTTATAATTCCTCTTTGTCGGCTGGGTGATGGGATGGGGACTTGTCAGAACATGGCTATATTTTCGAATCCAACCGTGTGAAGTAATCTGTTAACTTCTGGTTTTCAACATTTAACGTGTCAGTTCTTTCCTCCAGTAGTGGAATATCTATCTTTAAGGTTGGTTGAAGAAATCTTACACGGCGAATCAGATGCCAAGATTACTGGAATACCCCATATAGACTGAGAAGCAATGATGCTGGGTAGGAAAGGAGATTTTTTTAACTCTCTTATGTTTTCCTATATTTTTTTCTTTTTTTTTGGCCTCTCTTTGTTTCCTCTAAAGCAGTCTAAACAATCTATCTGCTGGCACCAGCTGTGTTGTCATGTATGACCCTATTTGTGCTTTAGTATATCATAAGTTCCTTCTAGAAAAAGACTTGCTTGCACTTAGATACCTTTGACCGGTTTGAGATCGTCATAATGTACCAAAACAAGGTCATGATGCTAGTTACTTCTCCTGTCATGATACGGTGAGAATGTTATTCTGTCATATGCCTTGTTGCATATACCCCGCTTTACATCCTTTCTTTTCGGGAAATCTATTTTATGTAAATGACAAAGAGAGAGTGTACCATAGCAAGGGTAATAAGACATGCCTGTTTGTCAGTTACCCTGATGTTGCATTCTTTGATTTTCAAAGTATTATTTAGATCAACTTTACATTTTTTCTGTGGCAGTAGGTAGTCAAGTCCTTCATAGTCATGATTGTATATAATTCTTCTCACTGCTGTTATGATTTTTCAAATGGTAGAGTTCTCAAAGCTTAACCCGATTCATTATGTGCCTGCATTGGCTGATGGGGAGTTTGTACTTTCAGACTCATTTGCTATCCTTATGGTAAGAATTTGCAACTTTCAATTCCTTCACTGATCATATTGCTGGGCATGGAGGACTCTTCACCATTTCAGAGACTTTCTTATGTAGGCTGTGGCCTGTAACATGTCTGTTTTGCCTTGCAGTATCTAGAAGAGAAATATCCTCAGCACCACCCACTGTTGCCTAGTGATTTGAAGAAAAGGGCAATTAACTATCAGGTAAAAAGGTTACATCTTTTGGAGGCTTTTCCTTCTCTTCCATGTCTATCTGTGAAGAATCTAGCAACATTATGAATGCCTTAATAATTTTTAAATTGTTCCACTGTCTTTTTGTCGCATGTGGATCTATAAGGTGATAGCTTGGTCGATGACATGCATAAACCTTCTCTCGAAAATCTGTTCATACATACTACTTTGCTAGAACTTTCAGTGCCAGCATTAATGGCTGGTTGTGAGCATGACCCCAGCCTCCGTTCCTTCTTTTTTCCCTCAAAAGAATATAACGAATTATCATTTTTCTGCTAAATCTTTTTAAAGTTACCTAAATTACTAAAATTTTAGTTGAACTATATCTGTAACTTCTTTTAGGCCAGAGCCACCAGCTACAAATTTCAGAGAGTCTGACAAGGATTCTGGCTCTGTGGGTTGTAAAATCTGAGGAATCAATTTGCTGGGTGGCACTAGGCTGAGGTGCAATAGGGAGATAACAGGGAGGTGTCAAGTACCTACAGATTATGATATAAGACTGGCAAACAGCAACGATTGGAGAAAAAATACATGATTTGGTTATTCATGTTGACTTTTATTCTGTGTATATGATCTTATGGCTTCTTTTTTGTTGAGTAACTTGATCTTTATTGTTTAGGCTGCAAATATCGTTTCTTCAAGCATACAACCTTTTCAGAATATCTCTGTTCTGGTAAATATATGAGGAAGTTAATTGTTCCTCTCAGTAGCTGCTTTCAAAATACGGGAATGTGACTGAACAACTGTTGCATCACAGAAATTTCTTGAGGAGAAAGTTGGTTTCAGCGAACCGCTTCCTTGGGTTCAACATCACATTGGAAGAGGTTTCTCAGGTACATTTTAATAATATTGATAACTCTGTCAAGCTCTCTCCATCCTGTACATACTGCTTTTTCCCTCTTATTTTTCTTTTTCTTTCTGATAGCTTGATTGTCAGTGCACTAGTTGGGAAGGTCAGATAGATGATAACTTTCCCTTGAGCAGATGCTTTGCTAATTTTTGGTTGGTTTTCCTTCTGCATTATTGGAGTCATTAAATTTAGAAGCACTTCAATAGTTAAATAGTTTAGTATAGAAAAATTAATTTTACTCAGGAGGAGGGCTCGTAGCTGCAATGATCTACATCTTGTAAATTGAGACCATTGCCACGGTTCCTTGAACAAAAAGTTAGGCCTGTCTAGATGTGTGACTTGCCTTAACTGGAGAAGCAATCTGCTTGCCTCAACTCAGGAATGCGTTTCATGAATATATCAAAGTGAGAATGATCAGTCCTATAGTGATGACAATCCAGTGCTTAGTCCTGTTTGATATGAGAACCTGTTTTGAGTGGGAAGCATCGCAATCTTAATATGTCTAGACTAATTCAAGCTTGCTCTTATTAGTTGAACTTCACTCTGTGTGGGAATGAACGGCAGAATAAGTTCTAGATTTATCAAGTTTTGAGAAGAAAATTCCCTATAAGTGGTTAGGATAATTTTCTGCTGAATCCTGTTGAACACTTATTCCTCTTTCTGTGAGAACACCAGATTCGAACTATAATTATAGGCTCCTGCTGATGTAGCATGTAATGCAGCTCTATCTTGGTTAGATTCCCGTGGTTTTTCCTACATCACTGTGCTCAGTGTGCAGTACATTTTCTTCACCCTTCATCTCCAAATCCATTATTGGATAATTGTTCTTATAACCTGTAACTATGGTCTCCCACTAGTATAGCATGAAGTGAAGCTAAGTCAAGGTTTGCTATTGCTGTAATATTCTCACATGATTGTGCTGTACCCTTTTTCTTCACCGTTCATGTCAAAGGCCATTTCTGATTCTTCTACACAAAGAGTCTGAAAATCCATTTTGTTTTCATATATTGTAAAACCTTTGATGTGTGTAAAGTTGCAACACCTGGAAATTGGGTGAAACCGTGACAGTTGGGTGTTGCAGCTGTAAGTGTTGCCTAACACCCCCGAGACCTCCTTTCAAAGTGGTGACTACTGTACATAGCTATACCAAATGCCCTACGAGTTTATTCAGTTCTTTCTTTCTAGCTTCATTTGCTTGGGATTTTTCTTCTTTATCAGTTTGTTTTTTGTTATAGATATGGTGAAGCGTTGACTAGTTCTGATTGTTTTTAGCTGGTATATCGTGACTATGTATCTTTTGGGTGCTGAGTTTGCTTCATGTTCAAATGACAACGTAGTGGGAGAAATTTCTTGAACGCCTCAATTTTTCTCTCTTTCTTCTTTTGAAATAATGGGTGAAAAGTCAACTATTAGAATGGTAAAACCAGTGCTTACGTGTTTCAGCGCTTGAGAAGGTGTTGGCAGACCATGCTGGAAAATATGCCATGGGAGATGAAGTTTGTCTGGTTTGATTTCAGGGCTCTGTCTTTTTACTGAAAGCGTCTTAACCTTTCATCCACATTGTTTGTTATTATATATCTGTCACAGTCAAATTCTCAGAGCTGTTCACAGATCCATTAGGCCTGTTCCTCCTCTCTTTCCAGTGCGTCATGAGGTTAATTTAGGAGAATTGACACATTATGAAATGCATGAGTTCTCATATGTCACAGAATCATGAACTACATGAACTAACTGTTGGAAGAAGAAAACCCAATACTGTTTCACTACTAATGTTAATTTTAGTAGGCTCGTTGTGAGAAAAAAACACTCTAATGAGTTTCTGTCTTCTGAACACAGTATAATTTGGTGCTCAGTTCTTAAAGGTTAGCTGTTTACTGCCAATGGTCCAAAGTCGAAAGTGCTTCTGGTCATTAACAAGTCACACATCTAGATTCATTATACCTGATTAATAAACGACAGATTGTACACTATGCTGATGTCTGTTGCACTTTATGGAGAGCCAGAATAAGTTATCTTCCCCTGTCTTTAGACTAAAAAGCTTGCGATCATGTTCTATTTCTTTGCCTTGGAAGTGATTAAATTAATCATGTGTAGGCCGATGTTTTCCTGGCACCCCAGATTTATGTGGCAGTCAAGATGTTCAATGTTGACATGGTAAATTCTCTTGCCTAAGCATGCATGGTTCATATCAATATAGAGTTGAGAATTAAATTCCTCCTTAGTTACTGTTGTACAACAAACTTTAACTAAAGAGTGGCACTGGGGATCTTGAATGCTGCTGAACCATTATCTGTAATTTCACATTTGCTGGATGACAGAAGGTTCCCATAAACTGCACATGGATCAAATAAATCATTCCAAACACCACTTATAAAATATAATCAGGAAAAAAAGATAAAATTCCATCTACAAATGGTTGTTCATGTTTAGTGTCTTGGTTTATCGTGCATCAAGAAATATCAAGTTTATTACTCCTTAACTACTTTTGTAGAGCCAATATCCGGTCTTGTCAAAGTTGCACGAGGCATACTGTGAGACACCTGCTTTTCAAGATGCCATGCCCGAAAAACAGCCAGATGCTCCTCAATTGCAAGCTTAGCCACCCAGTTGGTGCGATTGCAGATTACTATCTCGTGCAGCTGCTTCAAAAACATAGTGATTGTGTGTAGAATAAAATTGCCTGAGTTTGCAGGATATAATGTGTTTGTTTTTCGGTTGAAATGCGGGGTATTATGCTGGATGCCTAGGTTCAACCACAAGAAACTTTCCTTGGCAGTTCTCAACTTTTCATATATGCTAACACCTGGCGTCTCATGAGTTTAGTTGGGTTATATTCTCTCTCTCTCTCTCTCTCTCTCTCTCTCTCTCTCTCTCTCTCTCTCTCTGTGTGCTGTGCATGCACCTGGTTAGGGAGAACCAGAGGAGACACAGATCCCCTGAAACATCCATATCCATTTTCCTTCTATATATAGAATTTTCCCTTTGCTTTATTACTTCAATGGAAGTTATATTTTGCTTCAGTTGCTTGAATTCACCAAATTGGAGAATTTGCTTACCGGGTCGAATCCTCGTGGAAAAAGATGAGATTATTAATATGTTGAAAAAGCAAATGATGTTTGAAAAATAATTTTCTAATTGGAACAAATAATGCGGAATGGCGCAGGGACGGGAGAGTTGTTAGGGGACGAGACATTAACGGATGAGCTAAACATGTTAATAAGATCATCCTTAAAAGATCATAAGAAAAGTAGTCATGACTTTGTTTTCGGCCTTTGGCCCTGCTGGAATGGGTGAAGTTTGGCAGTTGATATGCATATGTTTCATGTGAGCTCTATGAACCATGACGATGAATGGACCAGATGGATCCAACGTATTGGACTCGGTCTGCAAAAGATTTTTCTCTCCATGTAGCTAGGGAAAATATTGAATTTGATTAGATCGCACATAAAAATATATGCCAATTGATTATGTGCATTTGGCGTGAGCTCAATGAGGGATCCCATACAATAATGGATGAAACGGATCCAATCCATTTGGACTTAGTCTATGCTAGAATTTTTCCTTGTGCATGGAAAATACCTAATCAGAGCCTACTTAATTTAATCAATTTTAGCTGCGAGTCTTAGGTGAACCCTATGGCATTTCTCATGCAAAGTGATCAAATTTGCAGTCATCACAATATTTCATCTTGACTTTATCATTCCTCCCACTATTCTCCTTGCATCGGAGGCTTTTAGCTATCTTGGGTGCCTAACAAGTCTCTTCCCTTTTGTTATTGAACTTATAGTTCTTTTTGCACTTGAGCTTTGAAGCTTTGCATTAAATAGTTTTAGTAACATAATCATGTGTAGAGAATCTAGTAGCCTCTAGGTGCTCATCCTTTAGCTTCAAATGACACGCTATATCAAAGCTTTTTGATAGACTCTAGGTGCTTATTCTTTGAATTCTACTGACCTTATGAACTCTCAAATTATGATGAAATAACAGCATATAATGATCACTAATTAGAAAGCAAAGTTTTTTTTTATGAATTATTAGACATGTAATTTCAAAGACAAAAAATAACTAAATTGCATGCATGCTTGAGCATAACAATATATTCATGTACCAAAGGGCAAAACTATAAATTTTGCATGTAAGATCAAAACTGTAAATTCATAAGATAAGGCAAAATCGAACATTTATGCTTAGGCATGGGCAAAATGGTAAGTTAATGTGGGCAAGAGTAAAATGGCAGCTTGAGGAGGGGCAAAATAGTAAAATGGCTGGGTGTTTTGTACTGATGCATGGATCTCATGCACCATACTCGCTCTTCTTGTGCCTATTCAATATATCCTCCTTTAATAGCCCACCTCCGTCAAATTGATTTTTGGGTTTTGAAGACCACATCGGAACAATCATATGGGTCCAAGGAATGGCGGAAAAAACCAAGAAATTTACTGGAATCAAACAAATTTTCCTTTAGAACAAATCCCTAACTTGTATTTTCTATTGCTCAATTAGCCTATAGCAATCACCGATATGCCAAATTAACTTGGGGCTTTTGTTTCACATAGCTATATGACCATAACGGTCCAAAGTCAGGTATTGGGTCGTCGGAATATGGCCAAAAATATAAATTTATCTCTCAGCCCCACTCTTGGCCATCAGTTTTTTACAAAAATGCCATTAAACTTCAACCATTATGTATAATAGATTATTGGAAGGCTTGTTGTAAGCACTGCAAGAATATACTAATATATAAACGCGAGACTCACTATATGACAACAAACAAATCACCATAAATTTTTGAGTTTATGGCTAAGAAAAATCTAAAAGGCTTTAACACCAATGTGGGATAATTTCACGGAGAATTTAACTTACCTCAGCAAAGAGTTTGGCCAATTAGGTTTTTAGTTTCTCGGGACCTAATTACCTTTAAAAAGGCGATGCTAGGGAAGCGAGCATGGATACCGTGGAAATTTTTGAATTCTCCTTCAACCCTATGGAGCCAAATACTCAAAGGCGACGAATCTTTGGTGGAAAGAAGCATGGCAGGAGCAATGGCTCGTTGATGCCAGGATGACAGGGGAGTTCTGGTGGATGCATTCGCTCACACGATTCCATCATCATTGGCAATCTATGCAGAGGCCGTCGCCATTATTCAAACCCTAGAACATGTCTCCGTGCGAAGAGGATAGTCTCTCGTTCTTGTGTCTACTTGGAGCTGATAAATGCAATCTTCAGGTAAATAATTAGTTTTGCTGCTTTATCTCTGAACTTGGACTTATTTCCTGATTAATTATGAAGCTACTGACAACTAAACTCAACTTTTAAGGATTTTCATCTAAACATGCAAAGCTTAGTTTCATTAATAGGCAAATCATTTCGAATTGATAATTGTAAACGTATTTACAGATTATATCAATATATAATAAGCATTAGTGCTTGCTCGCAATAAAAAAGACTAAACTATCCTTCAACACTGCCTCTCAAGTTAGGGTAAAATTATAAAAAGCCCAAACTTGTTATAGAAAATAGCCATTCTACTATCCCGCAATGACGTAGTGGAAAGATTAGCAATTTGTTCTTCGATCCATGTATATTAAAGTGCTATGTCTTTATTCTAAATCTTTTCTCACACAAATGATAATCTACTTCCATATGCTTCGTGCGCTCATGAGAAATTGGATTTGAAGCAATATGTATATAAGACTAGTTATCACAACACAAGATCGAGATAGCATGTTAAGTTCAGATAGCAACATCATCAATCAAAGTAACTCACTAGTCACATGCTACTTCTGACTTTTCCAACTCACAAGATTACCTCCTAAGAGTACACGATAGCTAGAAGTTACCTCCTATCAAAAGAACATACATCCCAATCAACATCAGAGCGGCAAGTGAAACTCAAACATCCATGATGGTCCTTCAAATACTTAACAATGTGCAGTGCTACCTCTCAATGTGTAGTGCAAGGGGCACTATAAATTGACTAACCGCAATGACAACACAAAAATTATTTAGTCAAGTGACAGTTAAATAGTTGAGATTATCCACTAACCTTTGATACCTACTCAAATCATGAAGTAAGTCTCCATGTTGCATCAAGTTTCACATGATAAGAGTATCGATAGGCTTACCTCCAAGAAAACCAATCTAGCTAAGGATATCAAAATATATTACCACCGTGACAATGAGATACCATCATATGAGTAGGCCACCTCAATGCCCAAGAAGTCCAACATACAACCTATATGTAGTGTCCTCATCGACTTCACTATCGATAAAATATTGTCCGCTTTGGGTCCTCTCCTTACGGCTTTGTTTTTTCTCAAGTCTATCATCCTCGCGATCCTCTGTAGCAATTCACGAGTTCGTAAGGGAAAACATGTTTGTCGATGGTTAATGGTGGATCTCTCTATATAAGCCCTCCCATGACTCCCTTTCTAGGCAATGTGGGACGTGGATGTCACATACTTTCTCCTCAACCCTGCTGTGCCCTCAGTGGCACCTGTGAGTGTCCACTGTGGTCACCGCATGCCTTTGGGACTTGGCTCTGATACTACTTTGTAACGTCCTCATCAGCTTCATCACCAATAATATTGTTCGCTTTGGGTTGCCCTTACGGTTTTGTTTTTCGTCGGGTCCACCATCCTCATGACTCTTTGTGGCAACTCACGAGCATACAACTCAGGAAAATGTGTTGTCAATGGTTAATAGTGGACCTCTCTACATAAGTCCTCTTATGACTCCCTCACTAGGCGATGTGGGATAGAGATGTCACATCATATCCTTCGTAGATAACTCTATTTCTAAAAATTGTTTCAACTTTTGTATGCTCACAAAATCACCATCAGTGACAATGACATTGCCCACATACATAACTAGGAAAATACACCATGTATAGTAAGTGAACTAAACACATATTGATCCATGGTAAAATGCCACAAACCCAATCAAAGAACTACTACATCACTAGAATGACCCCAGACATGAGGAGATTGTTTCAACTCGTAATGCTTTGCATAGGCAATAAACACTAGTAGACTCCCCCTACACAACAAACTCCGGGGTTTACTCCATATATACCTCATATGCCAAGTCACCATGAAAGAAAGCATACCTAGCAATAACTTGATAGAGAGTATAACCCTTTTGAGCAGCAAGAGAAATGAAGGCACGAACAAAAGGTATCTTTGCTATAGGAGAATTAATATCATCATAATCAACTTCGTAGATATGGGTTTAATCTTTTGGCAACTAGACACGTTTCCAAACGCTCAACAAAGCCCTATGATTGAAACTTCACTTTGAAAATCCAACAATAGCCCACAACTTGTTCGCTAGCAAGTGCGATGTAAGATGTTATGTCTCCTTATCATGTAATGCTTGCATTTCATCGTTCATAGCCCACTACCAACTTAGATAAGCAAGGACCTTTACAACAATACTTGGCATAGATATAACAGATAGAGATGCAACAAACGAAGAATATGTAGAAGAAAGACAATTGTAGGATAACAATTGAAAAAAAAAGGTGAGGAGTATGTTTATGACAAGAGAAACCAATATAGTTATAAGACGGAAATTAGGTTGACCGACACAAGAGTGTGTACATTTGCCTGATGCTATAGGAATATCAATAGTGGGATCGAGCTCAAAAGAAATTGGTGGATCAGAGGCCAAGGCACTAATCGGTGGACAATCATGCATATCCAATGAAGGCAGTGGCTGTACTAGTCTTGTCGATGACCTGAAAATTGGGCGATGTCCTTAGAATTGGCAAGGGGATCACCGTCAAGAGGGGCCATGGCTGAGGGCAATGTATCTTAGAAAGGAGCCACTAGTTGGGCAGTAGAGGAGCAATATGATTGATCCTTGAAAAAGATTACATCTATTGAGACATGGAACTGCCGACTAATTAGACTATAATTATGAGAATAACAATTTCTTATCTCTCAAATTTGTTGTGAGTGAGCTAGAGAGGGATGTTAGAACTATTCGGACTATTAGTTTGCTCACTCACAATGAAATATACTAAACTACCCTTCAACAATAATAATGATCATCTAAAACTATTCAACCAACATAAAATTGAAATCTTAGAGTAGTCTAAACGTGTAATTGATCCCAATCTCCATAAATTGGACTCTCTTATCCATTGACTATGAACTATTCAATTTCATCATATCCTACGTTGGAACTCAATGGTCCAGTGAAGTTGTAACTTCAATTTAGACTATCATTTGAAACTACTCAATGGTATAAACGTGTAATTGATGGTCTAAACGTCTAAACTATCGTTGGAATTTAATGGTCCATTGAAGTCGTAACTTCAATTTAGACTTCAATAATAATGATCATCTAAAACTATTCAACCACCATAAAATTGAAATCTTAGAAACGTGTAATTGATCTCAATCTCCCTAGATTAGACTCTCTTATCCATTAACTATAAACTATTTAATTTCATCATATCCTACGTTGGAATTCAATGGTCCATTGAAGTTGTAACTTCAATTTAGACTATTTGGCCTTGCCATCCTAGATGACATCATGATTAAGATTTTTAACCATATAAGAATTGTTGTATCGGCAATAACAAAGTTAAGAATAGAATATTGTCTTAAATTCTCCATATTATCTTATTAAATTAAGTAAATGCCAAGCATACCGCCATGAATGACATCATGATTAAGAAATTAAAAATGATGATAATACAAATAGTCTCTAAATTTTGGTTATATATGTAATGTAGTTTATGAATTTTTAATTTATTTAACGTGATTTCTAAAATTTAACTCAATGTATAATGTGATTCTTGATCTCTTGGTACATATTCAATTTATGAAATTTTTCGGTTTATGTATAATATGATTGTTAGGATGCACATGATAGAATTTCTGGTCAGAAATTGATTTTTGAAACAAGAATAAAAATCCATTTATGTTCCATAATGAGTTTCTAAGGGGAAAAAATGCATTTGATAATGACAAATAATTATTCTAGAAACAAAAATACATTTGATAACAATTTTTTTTCTCTTTCTGTTTCAATTTTAGATAAATTTTCATTTTAGAGTTTGCAAGATGGTCGTTTATATAAATTTTAAATGCTTATTATTTAGTACAAAAAATTGACAAATTTCATCATGTTTTTAATTGTTGTACAACTTCAAATTTGCTTTAGACACATCGATCTCACTGTTGGAAGTGGTAATTGACAAAAGAAATAAATTTCAACCTAAAATAACCCCACTATGATAAATAAAATTTCTTTCGATTGGACCTTTCATAGTCCAATCAGTGGTAGAGACAAATGATAAGCCTCTCACACAAAAGAAATCCAATCTAATCTAACAAAAGAAAGAGACCCAAGGAGGCAATCGAATACCTTCTGAGATAAAAAAAAATCAAAAATGAAATAATGAAAATACATTACAAAAGTTGAGATGGGGAAAGTGAAGATTGTGATAAGGTTGCATCAATTGTGTATATGGTGTGCGATTTAGTAAGAGAAATAATTTATGAATTTAAACTACAAATTTTATGTGTCTAATGTCTTGGCTAAACCTATTTCTGAAATATAAATCTATTCCATAAATAGAAAAAAGAAAATTTTCTACCAAACGGATTTCTGTTCCGGGATGAATTCTAGAATAGAGAACATAGATTACAGCAAAATAAAATTTCTAGTTAGAAATTGATTTCTTGAATTTCTATTTATATTCCAAAATGAGTTTATGAGAAAAATATGCATTTGATAATGACAAATAATTTCAGTTACACAAACCAAATTCTGTTTGATAATGATTTTTTTTGTTTCTATTTTTGTTTCATTTAAAAATAAAATTTTCATTGTAAAGTTTGCAAGATGTTCATTTCTATAGATTTCAAATGGTTATTATTTAGTGTAAAAAATTGACAAGCTATTGTTGTGTAACTCCGGATTCACTTTGAACGCATTGATGTCTTCATTGGAATGGTACTTATGCAAAAAGAATAAATTTCAACCTAAAATAACCCTACTATGAAAAATAAAAATTCTTTCAATTTGATCCTCCATAGTCCAAAAATCTCTAACATCTAATTAGTGGCTAGAGACAAATAACAAGCCTATCACGTATAAGAAATCTAATGTCATCTAACAAAAGAAAGAGAACCAATGAGGCAGCCAAATAATATAATTATCTAATACAAAATAATAAAAATACATTACGAAAGTCGAAATGGAGATAGTGAAAATTGTGATAAGGTTGCATCAATTGTGTGTATGATGTGTAATTCAGCAAGAGAAACAATTTCTGGATTTCTCATTCTTAAAAAAAATCATAATTTCTGTTTTTGATTTCTTGATCAAAGTTATTTATGGAATAGAATTCTATTCCAGAAATAGAAAAAATAAAATTTTCTACCAAACAGCTATTTTAGAATGAGTTTTGGAACAGAAAAATTGATTTTTGAACAGAAATTAAGATGAATCAATTTATTGCTAGAAATTGAGTTCTCGAACAGAAATACATTTTTATATTTCTATTCCAGAATGTGTTTTTGAGGAAAAAAATGCATTTGATAACTACAAATAATTTCAATTCTAGAAACAAAAATTCGTTTGATAAGAAAAAAAATATATTATGTTTCATTTTAAAATAGATTTTTCATTTTAAATTGCAAGATATTCATTTCTATAAATTTCAAAGGCTTATTATTTAATGTGCAAAATTGACAAATTTCATCATATTTTTTATTGTTGTGTCATTCCAAATTCACTTTAGACGCATTGATCTCCTCATTAGAAGTGGTACTTGAGCAAAAAAAAAAAATCAACCTAAAATAACCCTAGCAGGAAATACATTATAAAGGGAGATGGAATATTGTGATAATGTTACATTAATTGTGTATATGATGTGCAATTCAATAAGAGATACGATTTTTGGATTCCTCATTTTGAAATAGAAATTATGAACTTTTATGTTTCTGATTTCTTGTTCAAACCTATTTTTGGAATATAAATATATTTCAGAAATAAAAAAATTTCTACCAAATGCATTTCTATTATAAAATAAGTTATGAAGCAGAAAAATTCATTTTGGAACATGAATTGGCCTTTATCATGCAGGGGCCTTAGTATATATGTTCTTTGTAAATATTTATTATTATGCTTTGATTTTAGGGGTTATATTACATATTAAACTAAAATTCGGATATTATACTGAATAAATTAAAAATTTAAGAATCATATTATATATGGGTTAAAGTTTAAATATCATTTTCGCATTTTTAAAGTTAAAACAAGAAAATGATTCGGCGGATAAGAAAGGGGGACACGTCTCTTTGGCAGTTTTCAAATCGTCTTCGTCGTCCATAAATATGCGGCACTGAGAGTGACGAAGCTCTGCTTTCTCGCCCGCTTCTTGGATCACCCGTCAAGCTTTTCGATCATGGTGTGCAACCCCTACACCCTCACCTCCCCTCCGGGGCGGCCAAACCGCGTTCTTGTCGATGGATAGACTGATGGTTCTCCAAGCGTTCTGCGGACTGTCTGATGATTTTCTGAACCAGTTTTGTTTGTGATCAGGCGACGGGCGGTGCTGCTAGCGGGGCGGATGCGCCGTCGAAGCTGAAGCTGTACAGCTACTGGAGGAGCTCCTGCTCCTTCCGTGTCCGGATCGCCCTCAACTTGAAAGGTCTCGCTCCGCCCATGGTGGCCTTTATGTTCGTGATGTTTGTTGCAATTGTTGGCGTGATGAATCTGGAATACTGAGCTTCAGAATTTTTTGCCGCGTCGTTCTGTTAAATTTTTTGTTTCTCGAGCTTCAAATTTGGAGAGGGAAAGCTTGTACGACGCTTGATTAGTGTTTTAGAGGCGATTTTGGTTCGAATTATACTCTGGTGCGATATGATGATGATGGTGATAAAATTTTGGGTTTTGAAGGGCTTGAGTACGAGTATGTACCTGTAAATTTGTTGAAGAGCGAACAATTTAGTGCAGGTGAGTCCTTCTTTGGCAGTTCTGTCTTTTTCTGTGTTTTTCCCTTGTTATTCTGAGTTGATGTGGTGCTCTGGTCGTGTTTATCATTTGCTTTATCCTCGGAATGACTATGATTAAGCCATTCCTACATCACAATCAGCTTGCATGAACATGGTGGGCATTGTCCTCTCTATCGGCTGGGTGATGTTATGAGAAACTTGTCAGAACATGGCTATGTTTTCCAATCCAACCGTGTGAAGTAATCTGTTGACTTCTGGTTTTCAACATTTAACATGTTAGTTCTTTCCTCCAGTAGTGGAATATCTATCTCTAAGGTTGGTTGAAGAAAGTCTTACACAGTGAATCAGATGACAAGATTACTGGAATACCCCATATAGACTGAGAAGCAATGATGCTGGGTATGGAGAGTTTGAAGAAGATTTTAAAGAGGTGTTTTTAACTCACTGATGTTTTCCTAAATGTCTTTTTTTTTTTTTTTTGGCCTCTCTTTGTCTTTCTTTCCTCTAAAGCAGCCCAAATAATTTATCTGCTGGCACCAGCTGTGTCGTCATGTATGACCCTATTTGTGCTTAAGTATATCATAAGTTCCTTCTTTAAAAAGACTTGCTTGCACTTGGATACCTTTGAGCAGTGTGAGATCGTCATAATCTAATAAAACAAGGTCATGATGCTAGTTACTTCTCCTGTCATGATACAGTGAGAACATTATTATGTCATATGCCTTGTTGCCTATACCCTGCTTTGCATCCTTTCTTTTCGGGAAATCTATTTGATGTAAACGACAAAGAGAGAGTGTATCATAACAAGGGTAATAAAGACATGCCTTTTTGTCAGTTACCCTGCTGTGACATTCTTTGATTTTCAAAGTATTAGGTGGAAGCAACTTTACTTTTATTCTGTGGCAGTAGGTAGTCAAGTCCTCCATAGTCATGATTGGATATAGTTCTTCTCACTGCTGTTATGATTTTTCAAATGGTAGAGTTCTCAAAGCTTAACCCGATTCATTATGTGCCTACATTGGCTGATGGGGAGTTTGTACTTTCAGACTCATTTGCTATCCTAATGGTAAGAATTTGCAACTTTCAATTCCTTCACTTATCATATTGCTGGGCATAGACGACTCTTCACCATTTCAGTGACTTTCTTGTGTTGGCTGTGGCCTGTAACATGTCTTTTATGCCTTGCAGTATCTAGAAGAGAAATATCCTCAGCACTACTCACTATTGCCTAGTGATTTGCAGAAAAGGGCAATTAACTATCAGGTAGAAAGGTTACATCTTTTGGAGGCTTTTCCTTCTCTTCCATGTCTATCTGTGAAGAATCTAGGAACATTATGAATGCCTTAATAATTTTAAAATTGTTCCACTGGCTTTTTGTCGAATGTGGATCTATGAGATGATAGCTTGGTTGATGACATGCATAAAGCTTCTTTCGAGAATCTGTTCAGGCATACTAATTTGCCATAACTTTCAGTTCCAGCATTAAATGCTGGTTGTGAGTATGGCCCCAGCCTCCATTCTTTCTTTTTTCCCTTGAAAGAACACAATGAATTATCATTTTTCTGCTAAAAGTTTTTCAAAGTTCCTCAAATTACTTAAATATTAGTTGAACTATATCTGTAACTGCCTTGGGTTTAGGCCAGAGCCACCAGCTACAAAATTCAGAGAGTCTGACAACGATTCTGGCTCTGTGGGTGGTAGCAAGTGGGGAATTAATTTGCTGGGTGGCACTAGCCTGAGGTGCAATAGGGAGATAACAGTGAGGTGTCAAGTACCTACAGATTACGATATAAGACTGGCAAACAGCAACGATTGGAGAATAAATACATGATTTGTTTATTCATGTTGACTTTCTATTCTGTTTATATGATCTTATGGCTTCTTTTTTGTTGAGTAACTTGATCTTTATTGTTTAGGCTGCAAATATCGTTTCTTCAAGCATACAACCTCTTCAGAATCTCTATATTCTGGTAAATATATGAGGAAGTTAATTGTTCCTCTCAGTAGCTGCTTTCAGAATACGGAAATGTGACTGAACAACTGTTGCATCACAGAAATTTCTTGAGGAGAAAGTTGGTCCCAGTGAGCCGCTTGCTTGGGTTCAACATCACATTGGAAGAGGTTTCTCAGGTACATTTTAATAATATTGATAACTCTGTCGAGCTCTCTCCATCCTGTACATCCTGCTTTTTCCCTCTTATTTTTCTTTTCTTTCTAGTAGCTTGATTGTCTGTGCACTAGTTGTGAAGTTCAGATAAATGATAGCTTTCCCTTGAGCAGATGCTTTGCTAATCTTTGGTTGGTTTTCCTTCTGCATTGTTGGAGTCATTAAATTTAGAATCACTTTAATAGTTAAATAGTTTAGTATAGAAAAATTAATTTTACTGAGGAGGAGGGAACCTCCTAGCTGCAATGATCTACATCTTGTACATTGAGACCATTGCCACGGTTCCTTGAACAAAAAGTTAGGCTTGTCTAGATGTGTGACTTACCTTAACTGTAGAAGCAATCTGCTTGCCTCAACTCAGGAATGTGTTTCATGATTATATCAAAGTGAGAATGATCAGTCCAGTAGTGGTGACAATCCACTGCCTAGTCCTTTTTTTATATGAGAACCTCTTTCAAGTGGGAAGCATCGCAATCTTAATATGTCTAGACTAATTCAAGCTTGCTCTTATTAGTTGAACTTCACTCTGTCTGGAATGAACAGCACAATAAGTTCTACATTTATCAAATCTTGAGAAGAAACTTCCCTCTACTTGGTTAGGATAATTTTCTGCTGAATCCTGTTGAATACATATTCCTCTTTCTGTGAGGACACCAGATTCGAACTATAATTGTAGGCTCCTACTGATGTAGCATGTAATGTAGCTCTATCTTGGTTAGATTCCCATGGTTTTTCCTACATCACTGTGCTCAGTGTGCAGTACATTCTTCACCCTTCATCTCCAAAACAATTATTGGATAATTATTCTTATAACCTGTAATTATGGTCTCCCACTAGTATAGCATGAAGTGAAGCTAAGTCAAGGGTTGCTATTGCTATAATATTCTCGCATGATTGTGCAGTACCCTTTTTCTTCACCGTTTATGTTAAAGGCCATTTCTGATTCTTCTACACGAAGAGTCTGAAAATCTGTTTGGTTTAGTTGTAGCTGTACTCTCATGTATCGTAAAACCTATCATATGTGTAAAGTTGCAACACCTGGAAATTGGGTGAAACTGTGACAATTGGGTGTTGCAGCTGTGAAGTGTTGCCTAACACCTCAAAGAAGCTGAAGCACCTCCTTTCAAAGTGGTGACTACTGTACATAGCTATACCAAATGCCCTACGAGTTTATTCAGTTCTTTCTTTCTAGCTTCATTTGCTTGGGATTTTTCTTCTTTATCAGTTTTTTTTTTTTGGTTATAGAAGTTGGAGTTCCAATCTATGGTGAAGCATAGATGAGTTCTGATTGTTTTTAGCTGGTATATCGTGACTACGTATCTTTTGGGTGCTGAGTTTGCTTCATGTTCAAATGACAACATAGTGGGTGAAATTTCTTGAACGCCTCAATTGTTCTTTCTTTGTTCTGTTGAAATAAAGGGTGAAAAAGTCAACTTTTAGAATGGTAAAACCAGTGCTTACATGTTTCAGCGCTTGAGAAGGTGTTGGCAGACCATGCTGGAAAATATGCCACGGGAGATGAAGTTTGTCTGGTTTGATTTCACAGCGCTGTCTTTTTACTGAAAGCGTCTTAATCTTTCATCCATGATGTTTATTATTATATCTTTGTCACAGTCAAATTCTCAGAGCTGTTCACAGATCCATTAGGCCTATTCCTCCTCTCTTTCCAGTGCGTCATGAGGTTAATTTTAGGAGAATTGACACATTATGAGGTGCATGGGTTCTCATATGTGACAGAATCATGAACTACATGAACTAACAGTTAAAAGAAGAAAACCCTATACTGTTTCGCTACTAATGTTAATTTTAGTAGGCTCGTTGTGAGAAAAAAACACTGATGAGTTTCTGTCTTCTGAACACAGTATAATTTGGTGCTCAGTTCTTGAAGATTGGCTGTTTACTGCCAATGGTCCAAAGTAAAAAGTGCTTCTGGTCGTTAAAGGAAAACAAGTCACACGTCTAGATTCATGATACCTGATTAATAAACGATAGATTGTACACTATGCTGATGTCTGTTGCACTTTATGGAGAGCCAGAATGAGTTATCTTCCCGTCTTTAGACTAAAAAGCTTGCGATCATGTTCTATTTTTTCTTCTTGGAAGTGACTAAATTAATCATGTGTAGGCTGATGTTTTCCTGGCACCCCAGATTCATGCAGCAGTCAAGAGGTTCAATGTTGACATGGTAAATTCTCTTGCCTAAGCATGCATGGTTCATATCAATATAGAATTGAGAGTTAAATTCCTCCTTAGTTACTGTTGTCCTTAGTTACTGTTGTACAACAAACTTTAACTAAAGAGTGGCACTGGGGATCTTGAATGCTGCTGAACCATTATCTGTAATTTCACATTTGCTGGATGACAGAAGGTTCCCATAAACTGCACATGGATCAAATAAATCATCCAAACACCACTTATAAATTATAATCGGAAAAAAAGATAAAATTCCATCTACAAATGGTTGTTCATATTTAGTGTCTTGGTTTATCATGCATCAAGAAATATCAAGTTTATTACTCCTTAACTACTTTTGTAGAGCCAATATCCGGTCTTGTCAAAGTTGCACGAGGCATACTGTGAGACACCTGCTTTTCAAGATGCCATGCCCGAAAAACAGCCAGATGCTCCTCAATTGCAAGCTTAGCCACCCAGTTGGTGCGATTGCAGAGTACTAGTTGTGCAGCTGCTTCAAAAACATAGTGATTGTGTGCAAAATAGAATTGCGTAGTGATTGTGTGTAGAATAAAATTGCCTGAGTTTGCAGGATATAATGTGTTTGTTTTACGGTTGAAATGTGGGGTATTATGCCGGATGCCTATATTCAACCACAAGAACCTTTCTTTGGCAGTTCTCAACTTTTCATATATGCTAAAACCTGGTGTCCGATGAGTTTAATTGGGTCATACTCTCTCTCTCTCTCTCTCTCTCTCTCTCTCTCTCTCTGTGCGCGGGCGCGTGCATGCACCTGGTTAGGGAGAACCAAAGAAGAGACGGAGGATCCCCTGAAACAGGATCCATATCCATTTTCCTCTATACAGAGAATTTTCCCTTTGCTTTATTACTTCAATGGAAGTTCTAATTTGCTTCCGTTGCTTGAACACTCCGAATTGGAGAATTTGCTTACCGGATTGAATCCTTGTGGAAAAAGATGAGATTATTAATAAGTAGAATGCTAAAGCAAATTATGTTTGATAAATAATGTTCTAATTGGAGCACATAATGCGGAATGGCAGGAACGGGAGAGTTGTGAGGCGACGAGACATTAACAGATGAGCTAAGCATATTGAAGGCATCATCCCCGAAAGATCATAAAAAAAGTGGTCGCGACTTTGTTTTCGGCCTTTGCCCTGCTGGAATGGGTGAAGTTTAGCAATGGATGTGCATATGTTCCATGTTCCATGTGAGCTCCTATGAACCACGATGATGAATGGACCAGATGGATCCAACCTATTGGACTCTGTTTGTGAAAGATTTTTTTCTCCATGTAGGGAAAATACTGAATTTGATTTATCTCAATCATTTAATTAGATGGCACATCTAAATAGATGCGGAATAATTATTTGCATTTGGAATTTCGATGCGGATTAATTATTTGCATTTGGAGTGAGCTCCATGAGTGGTCCCCTACAATGGTGGATGAAACAGACACAGTCCATTGGACTCAGTCTATGCTAGAATTTTAGCTTGTGCATGGAAAATACCTAATCCAAGTCTACTTAATTCAATCAATTTTAGCCGTCAGTCTTAGGTGAACCCTATTTATGAGACCCATGTGTCGGATGAATGACATGACTCAAAACTGCATGCAGACAAGAAATGCCCCGGTGCCAGGAATCTCTGACATGATGATGCATATCCATGAAAGGAGATTGGATTCTACCGTCCTATGAATTCGCTGTCTTTACAGCTGAACGGCAATAAACCCATGAAACAACTCAAAGTACTCTGAACCAACCTCTAGTTTTATTCCTCAGAGTTCATACTTCACCGAAAACAGAGAGCCTTAGATTAGAGAGTCAAAATCTCCCACCTTCGGATTCCCTCATTAAGGTCTGTCATGTTATTCCCCCCACTTGGAAACCTCGGGGAATGAACATACATGATTTAAACATACTACTAGGTAAACATGAAAATGCCTTCCCTTTTATATAGATGGAGATGAGAGCGCTCTGACTCGCGCTAGGCAGTTATCTATTGGCCTTGTATGGGGCAAGTACCTTGTTGGACATCCAGGATTGAGTCGTTCGAGCCTGCCACATGCACAAACAGAAGGTCATTATCCGATCAGGGTATGGTTAACTGGATTTCTATTAAGTCCATAGCATGAAATCCTCTTATATCTAGAGGGGTGGCTGTTACAAGACTTGCAGAGCAAAAGCTGAATCGCATGTAAAGAATTCATATGGTTGTGTCTGATTGTGTTTTATGGTGACATAAGAGTGCAGCTTTGGTCTCAGTGCGATCTGAATGGGTAAAGGAAGTTAGAATGCCCCTGACTGGAGTGTATTGTATTATTTCTATCTATTCGTTTCTGTCCTAAACCTCCTATGATTAGTTTATGAAGCGACACCGGGACATCATAAATTGAAAACTAGCTGATTCTTATTTTACTTGAAAATCACTGCCCATTTACACTGAAACTATTCCCTTACCCAGCGTAAGTTCTTATGACCTCGATAAGAAACGAATGCATAAGTTTCACGACGTCCTGGTTTCTTTCTAATATAAGCCTTTTTCTTTTATTGCTGAAAGCCTAATACTTGCTGGACTGGCCAGAAAACAACAGAAAGAGAACAGGAATTATATGAAAAAATCACCTATAGTTGAGGAGGAAATGATGCAGGAAAATCGCTATCTCGAGCTTTGCGAGATCATTTCCAGGGCACAACCTGCTTCCTGCTCCAAAGGGAAGAAAACTTCCTGCTTTGGGTGTGTAATCCTGAGAGTCAAGCGGCGACGTTACCAGTTAGAAAGTGTTCTCACATCGTCATGTTGTTACCTACCAATAGTGCAGTACTTATGATGGCATCAAACTTACATCCCATCTGGAAGGATCAAATTTCTTTGGATTTGGATATATTTCGGGATCCAAATGAATGGATCTGAACCAGACCAGAACTTTCCAACCCTGGGGAATGGTATAACCTGATGAAGATCGAATGCATTACATTCATAGGTGTTATATATTCTCTCATGAAAGGGAAGAGAGGGGACAAAACAACTCACCATTCATACTGACATCTGATTTGGCTTCACGAAAAACCGTCAGTGAGAATGTGATCAAGCGAAGTGTTTCGTCGATAACCTTCCATATTCATTGAGAACTCAAAATCTGTTGCATTCTGTCGACTGCATAGAAAAGGATGATGCCAAATAGAGCGAAAAGCGAAAGTACCTTGGACAAGTATTCCATCTGCCGAAATTCCTTCAGGGTCAAAACCTTTTGCGCCGGTGCTCTCTTCTTCACAATCTCTTCTTGCTCCTCCTTTCATGTGACACAGAGAAGCTAAGATGCTATGGGTAAAAATCATTACAGAGCTTGACCCCATTGCCGACAAAACAATGAAATGTGAAAGTGAATCGAGTTTTCCATGAAAGATGGTCCATGAATTGGTTCTGCTCATAAAATGTATTTCCAGAAAGACATGATAGAAATACCAAAATTTCATCCCCTTGGTTAAAGGCTCTCCCTGTCAGCTACGTCATCACCCTCTTAACACTGTTGTGCTAGTGTATTGTGCTGGCACATACATTGGAGAGGCAGATGCGAAGCATTTGGTGAAACTTATATAATAAAACTGCAGTAGAATGAGGAAAAGCATACTGCCCTGCTCAAAGTGCAGAAGCTTTGCAAGATAATCGATACAGTGTATAATACATAGAATCAATAAATTAATAATGCCTAAGCTCAGTACCTTGGCTTTCTGAAAGACCTCGGGGTTCTCTTGTAGGAAGATGGTTGCCCACATCGTGATGTGACCGGAAGATTCGTGGCCAGCATTTAAGTACATTAATAGCACGTCAATGATTTCCTCATCGTTCAACTTTCGACCATTTTCGTCTTCTACTTCTAGTAGGGCGTCCATCATGTCCTTCTTTGCAGAAACCTTCGTCTCCTTCTGATTCCGCCGTTCCTCCACTATAGATTGGAATATTGCCACTAGATTTTTCCGAGCCTGATATCCATTTGAAAAAAAAGAGAGAGTGGGCTCTTAAGTATCTGCTGAAGCTGGTTTTGAGATCGACTGCAAGTCAATCTTTCCATTTATGATTCATAAGGATTTGAATTGTTACTGGACTTCTATTTAAACTTATTTTAGAAATATTAGATGAGAGATTCAACGAGATTGGATTACATCAATCAGTTCTTCTGTCAACCAGTTTTGGAATTTTAAGAATGAGCATGGTCAGGACAAAAGAATTGAATTACTTAATTGTTGTGGGTGTAAGACTATAAGTAAAACATGCCTCAGTGAATCAATTCTCACCTTGAGTGCTTTATGATAAGCAAATCCTGGAAGGTTGATTGCCATGGCTCTAACTCCGTAATTGAGAGTGGTGTATTCCCTTTCTAAAGCCTCCATCACTGTTTCGCTCTCTGAGCTAAGAAAGATATACATGATTATCCTGAAGGTGAGCTTCCGAAGTTCAGTCAAGAACTCAATATGCCCCATCTTTGACCACTTATCAAGCGCAGAAATGACATTTTTTTCAATATATCCTATATATATAGACAAAGCTTCATGACCATTGACTGGAGCGGCGGTCAAACGCCTAAGCCTTTTGTGTTCTTCATATGAAATCCCAATAAATGATTTCTTCCCGATCAAATTCATAGTTGAAGCTGGCCAACCAGGCTGGAATTTCTCATCATCGGTCAATACTTTCCGGCATGGCTCAGGCATGGTCACAATCACGCTCGGGTTCCCAAACATGAAGGCCTTGTAGATTCCGGTACGACCGAATCTGCAAATTCCAACTAACATTATTTGCTACATTATATGGACCAAGACAGCATAATCTTACAAAATCTGTGCTCAATATTGGATGTGACAGGACTACTGATTTTTCCAACACAATAGCCAAATAGGAATTTTGCCAGTTTTCAACTCCAATCCTTGAAAGGATTTCGTGAGATAGATTAACACCATTAACTAAAGAAAAATTCACAACTAAAAGCCTGACCCTGTGGATGATTAAAATGCTTGATTCCCATCTTCATTTTTTAACCATTACTCTCAAATAATTTCTTCTTTGTTAATAGACAAACTAAGGGAATGTTTATCACCAACACAGTGCTCATGGAAGATGGGAAACGACTGTCCTTATGTGACAGAATACTTGTGTGCTTTTTGTTGTGGGGAGAAGAGAGAGGAGAGAGGGAGGGCGCTAATAAACTGGTCCCCTAGTAGCGTTGCCGGCTAAACTATCTCTATTTGCCCGAGATTAATAAATTGAAGCACAACAGAGCAGAAGCAAAAAGGTATCAACAATGTGAGCGGAAGAACAACGAGGTAAAAACAACTCCCTGAAGATACCCAACTGGGCATTCTCTATCTGCAGCTCCATCACCTAGAGCGGGGACCATATCACAATTTGAGCAGAAGTTCCACATATCAATTTCAACATTAAGAATTTTAATCACTTCAGTTGTTTATGAGCCCCCAAAAAGCTGCTCTATTGCTGCCAGACAAATTTTCTCATTAAATTAACAATAACAGATGAAGCATTTTGATGGTAAGAACAGGCAAAGAGCCAGTCCCTTCAAAAGCTTTCATTCATGGGTAAAAGGTTGTGCTGTGCGTTAATCTTGACAGAACTTATATTCTTGATTCATCACTGTGTTTAAGGCTCTTAAAATTGCGATCTTTAAACTCTCTTGGTAGATCTAGAAACTCGAAGCCCTTTGACAATGATGTAGTGTGCAAGTGAGTATCCCGCTATCTGGAAAAAAAAAAAAAACAATGACAAGAGGAGGAAGAATTGGACAGCTGAATAAACAAAGTATTAGAATATCCAAAGTAGTTATGGACTGAATTGAACTGATAGTAAAGAGCAGTTGCATTATCCACTACCCGTCCAAAACACAAAAGGCTGAATTTTTCCCTTCCCACCCCCTAACAACGGGGGACCCACTCCAATGTTGTAGTGCTTCAACCATTTTCAAAGCAACCGGCCCTTTTCAACAAATGATGTCTGCATCTGGTTTATGATTTTACTTAGTCAATTTGTCCACAACTTAAAGGCCAAATCACCCGCACATTCTCTCATTTCATCCCACACATGAATCGAGAAAAAAAGAAAAAGATGATATATTCAAATCCTATTCGATCAGTCTAAAGTTTGAGATAGACAAGGCTAGGTCAATCAAGCACTCAAAGAAAATTCCAACACTGTTCCCATTTTTGTTTTAACCCTGCTGAGCATAAGTACTGTGACATCCATCACTTCTGACGGATAGCATATAATTTCTAATCTTCTCTCCGATGCACGACGCAAGGACCATCACACATCAGCAAAAAACCATTCATGTCATATCTGAGAGTGAGTAGATTCCCCGAATAAGTTGAGTGGGACGCGTGTGTGGCAGTGATCAGATCCAGCACTAGACTCACTATATCTGATGTCGAGAGAAGCAGGCAAGGGAAGGGTATGGGGGCCACATCGAGGTGGTTTTGGCGCGGTGGAGTTGTTGGGACGGCAGAGGCCGGGAAGAGTTCGCCGGTGACACCTGAAAGATTGCCGCGGGGCGAGAGAAGGGCACTCGGTGGGCAGGAAGAAGAAGGGTTGCAGGAAAAAGTTTTTGTTTAGGTGCGCACGAACAGAGAGTCAGTAAAGGGGTGAGAAGTGTCGCGTCACGCTGCACAGATTAACCTCGCCGTACTGGAATTGGCGCACAAAAAATCACTTGCTTTGCTTTTCTCGATCTTGTTTTTCAGCTATAAGGAACAAACGGAAAAATGATGATAATAATAATATTAGAAGAAAAAACGAAAGGCATCGGTGAAATTTGTAAGGATTCACGACCAATCATGGAACGGTGCCACATGGTTGATGTCTGGTACTTTAAAGATGGAAGAATGTGTGAAACTGTTCTTGGGACAGTGAAAATGACAAAAATCAGCCAGCTCTTCCTTTCTCCAACGGATCGTTATCAGTGACGTCGTATTCTTTAACTCGAGTGTGAAGATTTTCGTGTTAAGACTATTTTTATAAGAGAAGCAGAGAACAGAAACCCAAATGAGACAGCACAGGCTAGTGCTTAATCATCACATCGGTGATATGATCAGGAAAAAGCAGAATGCCTCGACTTAACAAGTTCTTGATTGAAACCCAGAGTTTCTCTTAACGCAAAGGAATCAGACGCAGAATTTTCTCGGATCGCTCTTGCACTTTTGCATTTACAGAACCTAAAGGTTTTCAGAGCAGAGAAGGTGGACTGCATCTGTTTGTGCTTGTGCAGTTGAGGAAAATGTCGGATAAAATGATGCGACCAACAGAGCCAATCTCAATAAACTACGAAACTTTTCTTTTATGAGATCGCTTTGAGGCCACACTTACCCTCTGATGAACAGTAATTTCTCACGGAAGAAAAGAGAAGGTGGGGGAGTGGAGTGGGGTGGGGGGGGGGGGGGGGGGGAAGTGGGGGAGAGAGAGAGAGAGAGAAAGAGAGAGAGACCTGGTGATAAACGAGGATATGAAGGCATCAGGATCGCCAGACTTGAAAGCCCTGAGGAAGGACCACATGTTCCCAATAAAAGGCCACCCGAGGTCACCGGGAGGTAAAGAGCGTCGTCGCTCCTCGTCCAGCCGGGTCTCGTACAAGTACCAATTTGCATGTTTGAGAAGCCACGCGAGAGCCATCAATGCCACGACTATCAGACATAAAACGGAGGAAATGGAAGAAGCGAGCTCCATGACAAAGAGTGGTCGATGAACCTCTCTGGGGCTCTCCTTCGATGGGGCCACAAAAGCCTTTTCCTTAGCTTTTAGCTTTTCTTCACTAATAGTTGATGAGGAAACAGGGACTCGGGAGAGGGAGGGAGCTTTCAAAGAGCAGAACTCAGAAAAGTCCCTGAGTCTCTTTATATACACTCCACTGGTACTAGCTGCCGGGCTTATTATAACCAGAGCAAGTGAAAGAGAAGTCCAGTTAAGTGGTCAAGGATGATGCCAAAACATGGTAAAAAACTGGCTAAACATGAATTAGAGTTGATAAAGGAATAAATCATTTATAGTAATAAATCTTATTATAATAGGAAATGTAATGATAACATAAAAGTTATAATATGAAACCTAATTAGAATATAAAATTTAGTCACAATAGGAAACTTAATGATAATAGGAAACCTAATTAAAATAGGAAATCTAGTCATAATAGGAAATCTAATTATAATAGAAAACTAAATTTCAGCTTAGAGTAATTATGTCAATTTTGATTGTATCAAAGGACACACTAGGACAATATGTAACTCAGCCAAAAAAAAAAAAATTAACCCTCTCATTTATATGCCTAAATTCTATGAGGAGCCCACTTTCTTTCCTCTCTTTTTACAATGGAGTCGAGTGTCAGTCTTTTTTTTTTTTATATCACTTTTCGATCTTATCAGGTCCTTCAAATCTTCTTATCTTGAAATGATCACGTAATTAGTTATGTTAAAAGACTTTTAAAAGTGGCCAAAGAAAGTGAGACTCAAGTCTTCATTGTCCTTATTGACACGAAGATCAACGTTGATCTATTCTAACCTAACTCCCTCAACTTTTGAAATCTCAAAATTTTAGTCACGAAAAATGTTAGTGCAAGAAAAAAAAAGAATAGAATAGAATGGAACGAGGAATGACATAGAATGAGTCTTCCTTTTTATAATTTATCGAGAAATTAAGTAAGAATGCAAAATATATGAGTGTTTGAATGCCTCAAAAGGAAATACAAGGATAGAAAGAGTAAAGGTACATTTGACGGATAAAACTGAATAATATAAATCGAGGAATAGAATGGGCATTCCTTCTACCAAACGACTCTAAGGACTTTCAACTTGGGCAAAAGTATTGTCCCTTAATGTAATTGAGAACTTCTTTCATTTGGTTTAAGTGGTTTTGCTACTAGGAAAAGACAACATGGCATTAAAAAATAGCATATTTTTCAGGCAAAACAAAAAGTTCTGAAAATGACTGAGAAGGGTTTCTAAAGCAACTGGAAAAGAATAGGGGCCACTTTCTCCAAACATAAAGTTCGTGCGGTCGCTGGATTAATATTACAGCAATAAAGCATGAGAGTATTTTGAGTAAATTTCCCATTTTAAGATTATTTCAACAGCATAAATTCATTTTTATACACCACAAAATTCAAGGAAGATTATTTCTACTGCAAAAGTGATAAAACTTATGCACGGAATATAGCAATATAACCTAAGCTTTTCAATTGATTCAATTAAGCAATCAAGTCCTAAACATTTCCATTGATTTAATTCATATAAACCTTTATTGAAATGTAAAATTAAGTTAGACGACTCATTTACAAAAGGGCAAGTCAATAATGCCATGCATGTAGGTAAGTTTTGAGTAAAACGTAGACAATCTCTGCAAAGAACTTGATTGCATTTGTGAAAAAGGTTTATGATTTACTTGAATCATTTGAAATGTTTACGATTTGATTGGATTCCGTGAACATAATTTAGGACTTTTGGGTGCATTTTCCCCAATATTTATGTACATAGTGTAGGCTTCTTCTAGCTAGAAAGAATTTCGCAATACTTGCAATGAGGTAAGGCACGACTTATAGCACAATTGATGACGCCATAGATATGAAATTATATGCGCTTAATCCAAACAAGTAATCAGACTTATTTGGTCCGCACAAGTGAGATCATTCTCCACCAAAACATGTTAATAGATCACAAATTTTACTTGTCCGTGCTCTCCCTTTTTGTCCGATACTTATTGTATACATTTGAATCAATCCAAAAGAAATTCAACTTTTCATTTTGAATGTGGAAAAAGCTTAGACGGAGGGTGATGGAGAAAAGAACTTTGGCGGGAGGTGACCAATCAGGGAGTGTTATTTATGGGCATGGCCTTTATGCGATATAGAAATGGGTTGCCGGCCTATACAGCCTTCGTTTGTCGCATTGTCCAATGGCTTTTGTCGTTCTCCTCTCTTCCCTCAAAACTTGAAGCTTTTTCAAGAACGAAATGTTCTTCGGCGACTTGCTTTGTTGCCTTGGTTTAGAGAGAGAAAGAAGAAACAGGGTTGGCCTACTCTTTGTCTTCTTCACTTGGCTTGTCATGACGTCAATACAACTCACTCTTTGTCCTCCAGATGCTAGTGGACAAGACACATACTCAAAAGCCGTACCTGGTTTTCTGAATAAACCTTGGTTTTGTCTTATAACCTGTTGGTCCGTAAGCGTTTGAATGTTCTGCAAGCACGAAGTCTTAAGTCTGCAGAATCTATGACGAAACTTCGAGTTGTGTCAAATGCAATTCACATACTCTCAAGTATGTTCAAACGAAGGTGAATCTTGATGAGATGATGCTAGATTACGATGAGCTGAAACCGACCTTGAGACAATACATCTTGTATATGCATAAGTAACAAGAGAGGCATATGTAAGAAATGGTTATAAAAGAAGGGATATATATATATATATATATTAGAAGTTTAAAATTTGGCATTATAGTGTAATTGGATCCTATAACTTTTAAAATGTGCAATCAAGTCCTAAAATATTGTTTAGTTGATAAGATCAAGCCTTTTTGTTTGCACAAAGTCTTAAACCTTGGTTTTGTCTAACAACCTCTTTGCCCGTGAGGGTTTGAATGTACTGCAACTACAAAATTCTTAAGTTTGTGGAATCTACGACCAAACTTCTAGTTGACTGGTGTCAAATGCATTTCATATACTCTTAAGTATGTTCAAAAGAAGGCGAATCCTGATGGGATGATGTTAAATTATGATGAGCTGAAGCCAACCTTGAGATAATACGTCTTCCACGTATATATGCATAAGTAATAAGAGAGGCACATGCAAGAATTTGTTATAAAAGAAAGGGATAAGAATATTAGAAGTTTAATGCTTTGCATTATAGTGCAATTGGATCATTAAACTTCTAAAACGAGCAATCAAGTCCTAAAAGCTTATTTAGTTGATAAGATCAAGCCTTTTTGTTAGTACAAAGTTTTAAATCTTGGTTTTGTCTTATAACATGTTTGTCTGTGAGCGTTTATATGTGCTACAAGTACAAAGTCTTAAGTTTGCAAAATCTATGTCTAAAGTTCGAGTTGACTGGTGTCAAATGCAATTCATATATCCTTAAGCATGTTCAAAAGAAGGTGAATCCTGATAAGACGATATTAAATAATGATGAGCTGATACCAACTTTCAGACAATATGTCACGGCCCGAACCTCGAGCGCGCGTACATCCCACGGTGGTCGACCAAATTGCGATGTTCCCAGGAAGCGTCGTTGACCCATTCGATTATGCACATGCGGAAGCAAATTAAATAATTCACTGACGACCATTAAACTTGGGATAGAAAAGAAGGACATCCAAAATTTTCCCAAAATCATATTCTATAAACATTTCTTGGTTTAGGTACACAAGAGACTAAACTATAAGTGGTTTACAAACTATCTAAACTCCGGGGTCTACCGCCATAGCTCCAAGTCCATCCAAAAGTGTGCTCCAAAATCATCATCTTTGTAATCTCCTAACATACGCATCGCATCTTCATCTAGGGACCTGCAAGATAAAACTATTCAACGAGTCTATCCCCTAAATCTCGATTAAGAAGTAATTCACCTTCTCGAGCCTTACTCACTAAAATGATGCAACAAGGTCTCAGAAGGTCTGACCCCAGAAGGTCTGACCTCAGAAGGTCTGATGCATATAAAGTCTCAGGAGATCTGACCTTAGAAGGTTTGATGCATACAAAGTCTTAGAAGGTTTGACCTCAGAAGGTCTGACCCTCAGATGGTTCGACTTCAGAAGGTCTGATGCACACAAAGTCTCAGAATGTCTAACCCTTAGACGGTCTGACTTCAGACGGTCTGACTCACATAAGGTCTTAGAAGGTTTGGCCCTTGGACGGTCTGGCCCTCGGACGGTATGACCTCAGAAGGTTTGACTCCACACACAGTCTGGAGATTGTCCAATTCACAATTCGTGTACGTACGCTCGCAACCAACATCTTCTAACAATCAGAACAATGTACATCAATCATCAAATACTTACAAAGATCTCAACCAAAGAGCACAACATATCAATAGATCGACCCAACGATCTCATAAGCAAACTCAAGGCTGTATTGTAATGTTATACACGTATCATATCATCTTAAATCATATCAAATCACTTCAGTTCATATCAATTCACTTCATTTCATTTCAATTCACTTCATTTCATTGTGTAGCACTTAGCCCTTGACCGCACATGACAATAGTACAAGGTTCTAGAGGTGGCCCCTACGAAGATTTACGTTATCGCGTGGCACTTAGTCCTTGCCCAGCAATCACTCTATTGTATAGCACTTAGTCCCTGTTTACGCGTGTCAATGATCTAGGGTTCTAGTGGTGGCTTATACAATCTTTGATACAAGGTTCTAGAGGTGGCCCCCACGAAGGTTTACGTTATCACTTGGCACTTAGTCCTTGCCCAACAATCACTTTATTGCATAGCACTTAGTCCCTGTCCACTCATGTCCATGATCCAGGGTACTAGTGGTGGCTCATACAATCTTTGGTACAAGGTTCTAGAGGTGGCTCCCACGAAGGTTTACATTATCGCGTGGCACTTAGTCTTTACTCAGAAGCAACAGTTCAAGATTCTAGAGGTGGCCCCCACAAAGGTTTACGTTATCGTGTGGCACTTAGTCCTTGACCATGCAAAGCAATAGTCCTGGGTTCTAGAGGTGCCCCCCATGATGTTCATTATCATGTGGCACTTAGTCCCTAACCATGCAAAGCAATAGTCCCGGGTTCTAGAGGTAGCCCCCACGATGTTCATTATCATGTGGCACTTAGTCCCGTACTGGCTTGTCACACATTTAGCTTGCGCAATACAATCAATATTCATCACTCAATCATATATCATCACATATTCACTGTCTAGCAAGCATTGGTCTAGAACAATCACGAAGTCAATACCAGTCTCAATCCACAGAAATAAGGCCACTCGCACGTTTTCAAGTTTATATCTAGAAACCTAACCAAACGAATTTGGAAAATTTTAAAACTTTAATATGTCATAAAGAACATATAAAGGAACATTTTTTGTGAAGACACCATGACCTAAATCATTATGGGTTGAGAGCAGTAAATTGTTCAATCAACACAAAACCTGTGTCTGTTTCTAGAAATCACGTCTTTCAAAACTAGCTTGGTTCGAAATCCAAAACTTGTCCGTTTGCTCTAAAATTTGCCTATGTCCAAGTACATAATGTGATGAACAACTTTTGTGAAGGAAACTTTTAAAAAAAATCGAACCTTAAGAGTTTATAAGAACTCATAGAACATCAGAATGTCACAAGTTTCAGCAAAAATAGAAGTTTTCTTTTGTTCCAAACAAAACCGAAATAATCCCCCTTTAAATTCATAAAATCTTGTGTAAAATATATGCTCTAGTTGAAGATGTATAAAACATTTCTCAAGAAGGAATTTTCCTCAAAATCTCAATAAATCTCATTCCACAAAATTGGAAAATGGCGAGGGTCCAGTAAACAGATTCCAGTGAAATCCAAGACATTCAAGAAAACCACATTCACCTATGTCACTCCAACTGAACACGAACCTAGCCAAGTTAAGTCACACTCAACTAACCCTTAAGTGTAATCACAACCTAAGAAATGTTAGGAAGTAGACTCACCTTAATAACGAGTAGACAAGCCCACTGTGACAGTGACGCACAAACGATCAAGACTTGAGTCTACGACGACACCAAAATAAACTTGGAAGAGGCTGAATAATCCTTGCAAGTTACTGCTTGAGCTGCTGGTTGGGAGCTCCAAATCTCAGTTGGCGTAATGGAGTCGAAGGAAGTCCCAAGCGAAGTAGAAAACCAAAGAAGAAGGAGAGGGAGCAGTTGTATGTGTTTTGCCTAAGAGAAAAGATAAGGACCCTCAAAGTCAACCCAATTTACCTCAAAGCACTCAAGTGCACGTCCCATCTTTCACCAACTCTTATCCAGCAGAACTTTCCCCTCTCAATCTTCTCTAACAAGCCAAAAGTACAAGCTATAATATAGCAGCCCCTTATACCTATGAATTGCACCAATCCACTCAAGTCACATTCAAAAGCTTACCAAATTCTAGTTCGCAAAATTCTTGGCCCGACAAAATAATTTCCAAAAGATGAGACGGGGTTGAAAATAAGGATGTCACACAATACGTCTTCTACATGTAGCATATGTAAGAAATTGTTATAAAAGAAAGGGATAAGTATATTAGAGATTTAACACTTGGCATAATAGTGCAGTTGGATCTTAAAACTTCTAAAACGCCCAATCAAGTCCTAAAAACTTATTTAATTGATAAGAATTTCCACTCAATTTGGCTTAAGAGAAATATTGATGCCACTTTTTTTCTCTCTCCTGTCATTGCTAATGTTGTCTCAAGCGTGAACCGATGGCCAAAACTATGATGATGTTCTCCAATTCTCAATATTTTCCTTCAAACCTAAATTAAGTGAGTCTTATAGGTAAAATATGCTAAAATTTTTAAAAAATGAAAAAAAAAGGGATAGTGGCTTGTAGGTTGATTCGGATTCCTTGACCTCAGGTCAAGGGATACCCGCATGACATAGGGGGAGGAGTATGATGTTAATCAGACGGCCCTTGTTAAAAAAATTTGGAATTTTTTTTTTGGAAAAGATACATGTTCTCCCAACCGTCTGATTCAGATAGGATGGCAGGGAGAAAAAACAAGTCTCCCCTAATATGAAAAGGATTGGGTCAGGGATCCATTTCCCTCGAGAGTAATGATGTCGTTACCCCTAACTGCACATGCGAGGGTTGGCAACCTTGCTTAGCTACAACTGCTTAACGATGTCGTCGCCGCTTATGGCTCTTCTCCTCCACCATAATTTGACGACCTAGAGGGCCGAATGTAGGCATCAACATTGAAGTTCTAATGATTAGTGCTTGCGATAGTCAAAAAGCTTTGAAGCTATAATAATTATCCCGCCCAACAGATTCTACATCAATAAAGGAAAGTCATAGGGAATACAAAATGACCGAGATGCTGAAACTGCTCTCCGATTATTTCAAGAACCTTTATTTTTCATACATAGCATGCCTACATGAATTTAGGAAAATAAAACTATAAACCAATGACTTGTAAACCTTACATATGGAATGGCGGAGGTTCCATTGATTTAGGTTGCGTTCAAATTTTTAAACGTGATAAGACTAGATGAGATAAGAAATTCATGGATTTCTTTATATCCCATCAATTGTTTGGTGAATTACAAATTCAAAGTCGGATATTCCCATATCACATCCAATCTACTGTTTGATGAACTACGGATTTATAGTCGAATGTCCTACTATCTTATCAAATTTGTCGTTTGGTTGTTGACACCTAAATTTTGGCAAAATCATGTAGAATTAATTGCACAAAATTAGGGGTTGGTCCAACCCCTAAACAAAAATATTATTTGCACAATTCATATCATTTGCATTATTCCTATTTTTTTGCATCATATTTAATCCATGCACCGTTTCACGTGTGATTGAGAAGAGCTTCTAGAATGTTTTTAAAACTTGCACTAAAAATTCTCTTGATCTTTGATTATTATTCGGTCATTATCTAATCATCGATACCAAAGGGTTTGAATTAAATGGATAAGGACTTAGCAAGTTTTTATATGTCATGATATATCCTAATTGCTAAAGTTCTAAGCTTTTGAAAAATAATAGTCATCAAGAAGACCCAAAGGATCTCTATAAAAGGGGGACTTCTCAGTCAATAGAAACACATAATTTTTTGAGAGAAAAACACACATACAAATTACATACGTACACATAATTTTTGGAAGTATTTTTCTAAGAAAGAAAGAGAGAGCTCTAGGCATAATTTTGAGAGAAAAAGAAGACTTCTTTTTTCTGAAAAATTACACACGTACAAAGCAAAAGGGAGCTTTGACCAAGCAAAAAAAAAAAAAAGAAGACTTCTTTTGACACGCAGGGCAACTGAGAACGCAAGAAGGAGAAAGAGAGAGAGAGTGGTTGTCCGAAGCCTTCAACGCCAGCCACTCGCGGCACCTCATTCAAGCTTTGAGCTCCGGTGATGCGTCCACGGGCTCCCCTCCTCACTCAAAGGTAAGTCTCAGCCAAATCATCGTCCGCAACTTCCCCTTCACCCTTTTGGACTTGCTGTGATTTTTCAGATTTGGATGGGTCATGGCCGATTTGGCCGATTTTAAAACTCCCAAGGTTGGATTTTTGCTCGTGTGTGCTAGTTGTAGCTTCCAATGCATTATAGGGTTAGGATTTGGGTCTTTTTGATTCTGCGATTGAAGGATCCCCACTGCATCTCACCTGCTCGACGATATGCTTGCATGAATTAGCTTTGTTTTTTTTTTTTTTTGCGTTTCGTTTGCTTTTGGGTTGCTCTTTGTGTGACTTGTCGGCGCCAGAGAATTCCCGGCGACTTGGTCGTCTCCGATGCTGTTCGCCGCGCCTTGCCGGGAGGAAGTAGAGTCCGGCGGGTTCTCCTGCAACTTTGGCTCGCATGGAGTCCACGTGAAGAAGAAGACGTGGAGGATGAACCAGGCTGAAGTTACATAGGTTGGCCCATCTCACGAGTAGAGGGTCGGGGCAGGCCGAGACGCGCGCTGGACTGTGCTTGGACCGGGCTTTAGCTGCCACCATTCGGGTTGGGTTCGAACTGACCCGGTTCGGTCCCTAACCCGGTTTCCTTTCTTTCTATAAGAATATTTTATTTTATTTTTTTAGGAATTGCATGTTTAAGTTAAATTACAAGTTTTTAAAAGTCACATGTTTAGGTCAAATTGCATGTTTAGAATAAGTTACATATTTAAATTAATTTGCATAATTAAGTTATCTTGCATTTTAGATAATGTTTATTAGTTTTTAAATAATTCTAATTAGATTTTTGCATTCTAGGTTTATAATTTTTAGTAGAAATAGGATTCTAGTTAAAATTAAAGATTAACTTAGATTAGTTTAAATTAGTTGTCACTCAATTTTAGATATTTAATTAGTTTTTTAATTAATTCATGAAAATTCATAAAAATTGCATTCCATATAGTTTTAAAATTGCATTAAGATAGTGGCATTTAGAATTAAATTTTCATAGCATGCATTGCATATTATAAAGAAAATTCCAAAAAATACATATTTGACTTGCCTTGTTATTTCATATTTGCTTTTGTTATTTTGTTATTTCTTTATTTTATTCTTATTTCTTTGCTTAAGTGTTTTAAATTAATGTTTGTGCACTTGCATGGTCATCTTTGCATGTTAAGGAAAGAATTTAAAATTTATCCAGGTTGCCTGCCAAATATTTTTTGAAATAAATGAAAAGGTATGGAAAGGGTGTTAGATTAATTTAGATTAATCAAGTCCCTGTACTTAAAAAGTCTCTGGTTTGTAGGAGTAAAACATTACTCCCGATGCTTTACATGGGTTCCTAATCGACCCACCAAAAATAGATTAGTGGCGACTCCTTTTTGAATTAATCTTGCATGTTAAGAAGGGAAATTTAAATCGAGAATTGGTATGGGCTTGGGAGAGCTCGAGCTAGGTTTAATCTTAACAATCCATTAGCCGAACCTTAGGTGGTGCACCTTTGGGGAGGTCGCGACATTGGTAAACTACAGATTTGAATTTAGATATTTTAAAACAGTAATAGTGCAAATTTGTAAGTTCAAAATTCACAAATTCATCCAAAACAATATATCTTTTTCAAATTAATAGATTCTCATTGAATTTCATGATTATGCATTGTTTTTTCTATTCCTTTAAAATAATTTTTTTGTTACCCCTTCAACATCAAACCTTTTTAGAATAACCTTAATTTCAATATATTCACTTTGAAAAATAAATTTATTTTTCTTTCTTATAAGTTTTGCATTTGTTTCATTTTGTTACAAGTCCAATACCAAATAAAACAAATGCCTAATTAAAACAAATTATAAATTCCAAAGTTCATTTGCTTTTTTTTTTCAATTGCCATGAGGACGTAATGACAATTAATCATATTATGGAACGCTATTTGAGTAATTCGCATTTATAAAGTACATTACAATTCATTGATTTCGTCAAATTTTCATGTGAATTGGAGAGTTATCAAGGAGAAGGCTTAAACAACGATACTTTTGATAAGAGCTTATTCAATTGAGTTTAAAACTTTTTAAGGGTATTCTCATTTTTTATGCTAAACTAAAAATATTTATTCAAAATGAAAAATCTAAAATTGGTTCGAGACTTATAGAATTAATATTATATGAAATAAGTTGTGTTCAACCCTAGGAAATTTTTTTTTCGAATTGTTTAATTTTTTAAGTTTAAAAGTGAATTTTGAAATTTTATTTTATTTTTTATTTAGTATTTTTTTAATTGGAAAAAATGGAGTCTAGACCAGGTCGGGGAAACTCGGTCCAACTCTCTAATCCGAACCCAACAGAGGAGTTGGAGTTGTCTATGAGTGAATGATGAATAAAGAAAAACAGCGTAGGGTTTTATGTTTGGAATAAAAAATATCCTATCCAACTTTATTCCACCCTCCTCCTTCGATTTTTTTATTTGGTTTATATCCCTTTTATATCAAACCTTATCTTATCTTAGACAGTTACCAAACATGAGATATGATAAAACATATCATATCTTGATTTTTATCCAGTCGACTAAATGCAGCCTTAGAGTGTCTGTTTATTGTGGGATGAAAAAGGGTTATGAAGACTTTAGGCCCATTTATAAGTACTATTATTTTGCTTGTATGAGAGATTATTGTATGATTAAGTTGTCACAAAGCATAATGAAATCTTTTGTAGGACGTCTTCCTTTTTTGGGTTGAACATGCGTAAATTTTTGCGTTTGTCTTATTTTTCTTTCTCTATGATTTTTTTGATTTGATTTGTAATACTCCCCTTTAGTGAAAAGGTTTAGTTTCGAAATCTCTACATCCATGGATTTGTCCTCGTCCTTCTCTTCTTCTCTATTGCTTGCAGATGTCTGACTTCGAGGTGAGATGCAAGCGATGACGAAACATGGGAGACGATTTCAAGCTCATGCAGCATCATCGTTCGCATGTTCTCATCGTCACCACCGCCAACTTACCTAGAGACACGGTCCAGAAGTAACGTCCACGGTTTCTAATCGGTTGTTTTTTCCTTATTTTCTATTGCTTTATTGCGTTTTCAAAATTTTTTTATATGGATGGCTCGGTCACGCATCTACCATACCAACACATCTTTATTCGAAAAAAAAAAAAACAAGCAATGTCAGCCTTTTCCATCAGTCAAATTGGACGAAATCTTTTGAAAGTTTTAGTATTCAATTGCACTTTTAATTAGTTTAGGATTTGTCGTACACTTATCCCAAACAAAAAATAAGTTTGTCTCCAACTCTCCAAACACTATTTTAAACTCATCAAACTATACCTAAGACCACTTTTGTTAGCCCATTACCTATTTTTGTTGCAGCTGGTCAAAAGAAGATGAAAAGTACTCTGGAAAAAGCATGGAAAAAAAGGCTCGAATGGTACGATTTTTTCCCTGACTATACTATTGCATAGGTTTATAATTATTATGAGAACCGAATCATTTGTGAACTGCAAACCGCATAGTTTCGACATGCCAAATCAACGTTTTCTTAATTTTAGATAAGAATTCCGAGCCTTGATTCCTTTAGTTAGAGAAAGTTTCTTTGGAAAGTTGGAATTTTTGACCGTGTTAAAATTTGAGTCGCTAGGTTGATCTACAGGTTGAGAACTTGTGAAATCATGTTGCTGAGGAATTTTGAGGTGTCATGGAAGTGTAGAATTCTACAAAAGTTGATTTCAGTTTCCTGTGTTTAATGTTGATTTTCATCCGTCTTTGGCTTTCTTGCCTTGGAAGCAAGTTTACCCCTCCAAGTATATTGAATTCACCTTTTAAGTATGTTGGTAAGGAATGGTTATGATCTTATTGGATTTTGATCTTATAAGATATGTGAGGTTCTTTATGTTATATAAAATTGAAAATAATAATAAATTTTTTAAGCATGAAAACACTGTCTTTAAGAATAATACTACTCCGATGAGTACGAAGCTTAGTGCATATGGCTCTAGCAGCTATCCTCCCAAGACATAATAGACATTCTCCTATATTTCACATTGAATACGAGAAGAAACAAGAACAACATTATATGCACAACCCAATTGAGAAGAAAAAGAAGGAAGGAAGAAAATTTTCTCTTCTTGAATTTAAGAGTTGGCAAGAATTGCGGCTTTAAAACTAGTAGTGAGTACATGTGTTGATTGAGAGTTTCTCCCTCATTGCCGAGATCGAGGCTTCGAAACCCGTAGTTACTAGTATCTTAAGTGGGGAGCAATAATGTTGATATCCTATATTAGTCTATCTCAAGGTATAGGGGCCTTGCCCTTTGATGTCATTTTGGCACAAGAGAGCCCGTGATGAATTCATCGATCGTGCACTACAAAAAAAAACAGTGTTTTAGCTACGCCATACAAAAAAAGTCATCGTTGATAGCCACAAATATTATGACGACCACTAAAATTCGTCAGCAATTTGCGACGACAAAACAAAAGTTGCGACTAATTAGAGGCTACACCAAATGTGTAGCTACTGACAACGAAATTAGCTACTACATATGAGGGTCGTCTCTAATTAGTGACAAAAGTAGTCGCTAATCAACAACGACAGGACAAGTGCGTCGCTAATTGCCGACGAAACTATTTATGGCGTCGTAAATTAGGGATGATAAGTTCAGTTTGTGGCCAATTTTGTCTCTACTTAGTGACGACACGTGAATAGCGTCACTATTCGGTGACGGCTTTTGTGACATCATTGTTGTCATGGATGATTAGGGATGATATGTTGTGTTTTATCTCTAATGTCGTAGCCAATTAGTGACTACTCTTTAGTCGTCGCCAATTGTCGACAAAGTTGGCCATGACATTTAGTTGTCGTGGCTAATGTCCGCATATAAATACAATTTGTATCTCGCAGGTTCTCACTTTCTTCTCCCCGAACGACACCCTTTCTCCAGCTGTAGAAAAACCCTAAATCAGGTTAGTCCCATTTTCTCTTTTTTAACATATTTTTAATGCATGTATATACATAGACATGATTACTCGTGGACTTGTGGGGGATTGGGTTTGGTTGATTTGTGCGCAAATTCGGGTTTGTTCGTCGGAGCTAACAAAGTCCTTCGGTGAGGTTATTTAGCGGGCCCCTCTATTTTGAGCTTAATGGTGAGAGAAGCTCACCCTCGTCCAGATCTACTGTAGTTGCATCCTGACGATGGATATTATTTATGTTTGCATCCCATCATTTGTTAAATATGCGAAAAAATAATTTAATTTGCAGCTTAGAGTTTGGCATAATAAAAATGGGTTATGTTTGCATTTGAGGTTGTGGAAAGTTGCTTACATGTCAAATCGGTAGAGCCATGTTTGGTTTTATTGTACAAAACCGACATTATTTTACTTAACACGAAGTTTAATGTTATTTATTTACTATTTATGAAGGTGTCATTTTGTGATAAATGTGTAAATGTGTTTTATCATCGTATTTCAATTCAAACATAATGGACAGAGACATGTCTTGGATGTATAAAAAGAACTTACCTAGACGTGAAGGATTGACCGAAGAGTTTCGTGCTAGGTTGCAAATGTTTAGGAAGTTTGTTACTTCAAACGTTGAGCTCATGGACGGAAGTACGATGAGATGTCCGTGTATGAAGTGCAGTAATTGCAGATTTCAAAATGTTAATATAGTTGGAGAGCATCTATGCATCCACGACTTTACTCCGAACTACTATAGTTGGACTTGCTATGATGAATCATTTATGTCTGATAAGAAATATCGCCAAATTCACACATTTTTTGTTAGGGAAGAATGTGGCTATGACTTGTCCCAGTTAAATCCATACCAGCATATGGTCATTGATGTGGTTGGTCATAATTTTGCAACTTGGGAACCTAACCATAAAAGCACACAAGAAGAAGGGGGTTCTAGTCATACATTACATGGGCATTATATGGATGATATAACATTTGATGAAAATGTTTGTAATTAGTTTCGTGAAGTGTTGAGCGCAGTAGATGAACAGTTATGGGGAGCTTGTGATAACCACACAAAGTTATCCGTGATGGCAAGATTGCTAAATATTAAAGCCGAGCATAATGTGTTAGGGAAGTGCTTCAACTCTTTCGTTCAGGTAATGCGGGAAACATTATCTCATGATAACATCATGCCACATGATTTTTATGACATGAAAAAATTGATTCATAACTTAGGTCTTCCAGTTAAGAGTATCTATATATGTACTAATGGTTGTATTTTATATTGGAGAGCTGATGAAACAACAGAATCTTGCAAATTCAGCAATGAACCTAGGTACAAGGTTCAAAAGGGGCAAGGTCGTCTTAGGAAACGTAGACTAGTGAAGGAAATGTTTTATTTGCCATTAATCCCCAGATTGCAAAGGTTGTACGTGTCTGAAGCCACTACTGAACACATGACTTGGCATGCGAACCATCAAACAAAAGAGGACAAAATGTGCCATCCATCCGATGCACATGCATGGAAACATTTTGACCGAATATACCCTGCATTTAGTGTTGAGCCGCGAAACATCCGGTTAGGTTTGTGTGCTGATGGATTTGCCTCATTTGAGAAATCAGGGAAGAAGTATTCATGTTGGCGGGTCATGTTAACACAGTACAATCTCCCCCCGATATGTGCATGAAGATACAACATATGTTTTTGACATTGATTGTGCTAGGTCCGAATAATTTGAAAAAGTTGATTGACGTTTATACGCAACCATTGATTGAAGAGTTGCAACTTCTATGGAACGAGGGTGTTCTAACGTATGATATTTTTACCGATCAAATATTCGTTATGAAAGCTGCCCTTCTTTGGATGATAAATGACTTCTTAGCTTATAAAATGTTTTCCGGGTGGAGCACAGTCAGGCTCTTCGGCTGTCCAATATGTATGGAGAGATCAAAGTCATTCAGATTAAAACATGGCAAGAAGACGAGCTATTTCGATTGTCACATGCAATTTTTGCCGAGAAATCATCCATTCAAAAAGAATAAAAAGGAGTTCGTCAAGAATATAATTGACAAAAAACCTTCACCATTGCGATTGATCGGTGAATAACTATGGGAGCGAGTGCTACCATTTGACAGCGTTGTTGAAAATCCGCATGGCAGCACTTATGCATACGACAATACGCATAAATGGACTAAACGCAGTATATTTTAGGATTTGCCATATTGGAAGAGCCATATCATTCTGCATAATCTTGATGTTATGCATATTGAGAAGAATATTTTTGAGAATGCCATAAATACGTTGATGGACATTCACGGGAAGACAAAGGACAACCTCAATGCTCAAAAAGATATAAGAGATATTTGTCATCAGCCAACACTGGAAGTAGCTCCAGTCAGTAGTGGCCCAAAACCTAAAGTAGTGTACACATTGTCCAAGGAGCAGCGACGTGCTTTGTGTCAATGGTGCAAGACTTTGCGCTTTCCTGATGGGTATACGTCCAACATCGAGAGATGTGTCAATTTGAATGCATGTAAGTTGACGGGCATGAAGAGTCGTGATTGTCACGTATTTATCGAGCGACTACTTCCAATAGCAACGAAAGAATTTCTACTCAACTTTGTCTGGGGCGTCGTTACTGAATTGAGTAATTTCCTTCATGATATTTGCTCGACAATGTTAAAAACTTCGCACATGGAAAAACTAGAGAGAGATATTCTAATTATCATTTGCAACTTGGAACGGATATTTCCCCCTTCGTTTTTTGACTCAATGGAGCATCTATTAGTTCATTTGCCTTATGAGGTAAAAGTTACAAGTCCCGTACAATTCTGATGGATGTACCCTTTTGAGAGGTATGCATGGCTTAACGTATATACATCACAGTACTACATCGGATATATTACAAATTGACAAATCTCACTATTTTTTTTTCATTGTAGGTTCTTATTTCATTTGATGAAAAAGTTTAAAAATAAGTCACGTGTTGAACATCAATTTGTAAGGCATACATTTATGGAAGAAGTGAGTATGTTCGTTTCATACTACTTTGAGCCGCATGTCTAGTGCAATAGACGTAGACCGGGATGGAACGACGAGGACCCCATTGACATAAATTGCACTCCATTATCAATTTTCAATTATCTTGGTCGATCAAGCGGCGTATGTAAGGTGCGTTACTTAACAGACGAAGAATGGCATGCAGCGCATACCTACATTTTATTGAATTGTCCAAATGCCAAGCCATATTTCGAGTAAGTGTACATTTATATTTAGCCCGATGGATTCGATCTTTCTTCAAACTTTGGCCCGATGACAAGTCTTTCACCTCTCATTTTTCTGTACCCAATTCTAACAGGATGTTTCGTATTTCAATGTCTGGACAATCGCTTGAGGAGTTCGATAGTTTGTGTAATCAACATTTTGCAAATTGGTTGAAAAAATTTGTAAGTTCGACATGATGTGTCATTTTTGAGTTTGTCATATACTATTATGCATGATAATGCTGAAAGGCATATGGTTACCTTATGCGTTCTTGCTACTAGGTGGAAAGTACCCCTGAACTCGTCGAAGAGCAAGGCTTGATATACCATCTGTCATTGGGTCCAAAAGCAAGATCAAGAGCATGGCCAACATATTTCGTAAATGGGTATAATTTTCAAACTCAAGAGTATGGGATAGGCAAGTCCACCATGAATAGTGGTGTGTGTGTACAGTCCGGTTCTAGTTTAAACGATGATTTTTATGGATTGTTGGATGAAATCTTAGAGATAGAGTACCATGGACCAACATTGTGCATTGTCTTATATAAGTGCACATGGTTCAACCCTGTAAAAGGAATGATGGTGCATTCGAAGTCCCTTTGGTTGAAATTAAATACAAGAAAAAGTACACGAAATATGACCCATTTGTGTTGGGACAATAAGCAATTCAAGTATATTATATATCATATCCCAGTTTGAAACGGGACAAAAATGGTTGGTGGGCTGTTTGTAAAACAAAAGCACGAAGCAAAATCGAAGAACACTGGACTGATACAGCAAATCAGCAAGAGACCGTAGAGAACACGGTTGACCTAGAGGAATATGACATTTCAACTTTACGAGATCCACATGGGACAATGTTAGATGTGGATGCAAGTGAATTTGGCGAAACAAATTTGCATTATAGTACTGATGAAGAAGATGAATTTCAAATAGGTGAATATGACACTAAGGATGAGGACGAGGACAAGGACAAGTATCAAGAAGACAACAATGGAAGTGAAGGTGCAGAGGAAGATGACGAAGACGAAGATAAATATGAAGATGAAGATGAATATTTTTGAGATGAACTAGCTATCTACTGTACGAATGATTATACATATTGTCGTAATATTTATTGCATTAGGTTCCTCATGGTAGCACATTTATCGATTTGTTATATCAGGCGATTATGCAAATTAGCAAATCAGAAAAGGAAGAGTTGAATCAGCTGGACATTTAGCGACGGCAAAAGACAAACGTCGTCGCCTCTTAGCTACGACAAAGGCAAAAATCGTCGCCAATTAGAGACAAAGGATGCATACTCGTCGCCACTTGGCGACACCAGATGAGATAGTAGTCTCTAGTTACCCACTCCATTAAAGTCCCATCGCCAGTTGGTGACAACTCATGACATGGTCGTCTCTAATTAGCCACTACATTATAGTGACATCACCATTTGGCGACGCCAGATGACATGGTAGTTTCGCTAAAATCCTTAGAATACTCGAATTATAGTCGCGTTTGACATTTTGTGAACTTTAGCGACTACGCAACTTTGTCGCATCGCACTTTAGCGACGAGATGTTATATGTAGTATCTAATTCACCACTACAAATAATAAATGTTGCCATTTGGCGACACCTGATGATATGGTAGTCTCTAATTAGCCACTACAAATAATAGACGACGCCTGATGATATGGTAGTCTCTAATTAGTCACTACATATAATAGATGTTGCCAGGTGGGGACACTTGATGATATGGTAGTCTCTAATTAACCACTACATACAATAGACGTTGCCATTTGGCGACGCTTTATGATAAGGTAGTCACTAAAATCCACAGAATGCTCGAATTATAGTCGCGTTTAACATTTTGTGAACTTTAGCGACTACACAACTTTGTGGCGTCGCACTTTAGCGATGAAATGTTATATGTAGTCTCTAATTAGACACTACATATAGTAGACATCACCAGTTGGCGACGTCTGATAATAAAGTAGTCTCTAATTAGCCACTACATCATGGTGACATCGCTATTTGGCGACGTCCTGTGACACTGTAGTCGCTAAAATCCACAGAATGCTCGAATTATAGTCGTGTTTAACATTCTGTGAACTTTGGTGACAAGTTGTTGTATGTAGTCTCTAATTAGCCACTACTTACTTTTCATGTCGTCGCTACTTTGCGACGCTCTCTTACTTTGTCGTTGCTGATTGGCGACATGCTTTAATATTGAGTTGCTATATATCGACGAGTAAGTACTTACTCGTCGCTAAGCTATTAGGTCTTAATCGCGGTGGGCCTTCTTTTTCCCCGAAAATGACACACACACACACACACACACACACACACACTCTCTCTCTCTCTCTCTCTCTCTCTCTCTCTCCTGCGTTCTCTGCTAGGGTTTCTACAAAGACTCCAGGGGACGTTTGTAATTGACGTTCCAGCCTGTCACCGAGCTATGACGAGCCAATCACTGACCCCTCGTCCTCGTTGCGACCGCCTTCACCGCCAGTGGTCCATGCCGAAGATAGGTAAGAGCGATTTTCCCCTGGGCGTGTGTTTAGGGTTTATGAGTTTGTTTGGGGGAGTTGATTAGGGTTTGATCTGGTGGATTAAGGTTTGTGTTATTTACAAATTAGGGGTTGGGGGAGCTGATTAGGGGTTTGATTTGTTGATTAGGGTTTTCGATTAATGGATTAGGGTTTTTTCACAAATTAAGGTTTGTATTGCAAATTAGGGTTTTAGGACGGTTGATTAAGGTTTGTGGAATTAGTCAATTAGGGGTTGGCGTATCTGATTAGGGTAATCATTCATTGATTAGGGTTTTTGTTTTGCAAATTAGGGTTTTATGACGGTTGATTAGGGTTTGTATGTAGTCAATTAGGGGTTGAGGGGAGCTGAATTAGGGTTTTGATTCATTGATTAGGGTTTTCAATTAATAGATTAGGCTTTTTATTAATCGGTTAGGGTTTGTGGAAGCTGATTAGGGTTTGTGCATTTAGTCAATTAGGGTTTGGGGGTAGCTATTAGGGAATTCAACGATGGATTAGGGTTTGCGATTAATAGATTAGGGTTTGGGGGTAGCTATTAGGGAATGCAACGATTGATTAGGGTTTTCATCGATTGATAAGGGTTTGGGGGAGCTGATTAGGGTTTTCATTGCTTGATTAGGGTTTTTTTTAAGATTAGAGGTTTTATTGATTGAGTAGGGTTCGTTTTAACTTGGTTGAACTGCAGTTATGTTGTTTCGACATTTCTGATATAATGCATGAGATTGGTTTGATATTAGTTAGATTTGAATATCTAATCACATCGTGTGTTAACTGAATAGCTCATTTGAGTGATGAAGACGATTCGTCACCTATTTCAAGGATATTAATCAGCAAGCTTCCATATTTTTCATGCCATGGTAAGTAGGAAGTAAGGTATCTGCAATTTTCGGGTTGGTTTATATATATAACATTAGCTATATGGTTTAATTACTTGTTTATGTTTGCAGTATCCACGTGGAGATAGGCAGGGTGGTCGTGGAGGCCGAAGACCTCCACAAGTGGTGAGGTTGTTCGATTCCACCCACCCCGGCAGTGGCCTCCTCCTCGTCCTCGACCGACAGGACAAACTAGGGAGATGAGGCGTCCCCAATGACTCCAGTGTAGCCCCTCCCCACCTAGAGATGCAACTGAACGTACTGGCGTAGGGCCGGAGACGCAACCTCTGGAGATGCGGGAGAGTGCAGTTGACCCAGATGGAGGCCAAGTATATCATAGACGGACAGAAGGGCCAAGTGTAGGACAATCGTCGACATCGGGAGAGCCAACAGGTGTAGGTGAATCGAATTGGGTCCTAGATGATCAACGAAGGAAGCTCATCTCACCAGATGGAGACTCGTAAGTACCCTTAGAACGTTCTTTGTTTGTTTTAAATTTGCTTTTGACAATTTAAGTGTTTCTTGCAATATATATGTATATATATATATACTTTCTATAAATGTGTTTACAAATTACAGATTCAAGAATGCCAATGCCGTGGTGCGAGAGTTGAATGAAATCGTCAACATGTATTTGAGAGGGCCATAAGCCACATTTAGCAGTGCCCCACAAAGTGCGAAAAATGTGTGGTGGCGTGAATTCTCGGTAAGTGTAATGTGAAGTTCTTTGGTCATATAGTAAAATTATACATGACTTTTCCTTGTTTATTTTTGAAATGGCCTCGAGGCCATGTAATTGGTGTTTAGTTGATTTGCAGCGGAAGTTTTGGTGGGTTGAAAATCATGAGGGCGTAATTAGAAAGATTTTTGACAAGAAGGTCGGAGATTGCATGTGAAATATCATGAATAAAGCGCATACAAGGCAAAAGAGGCCGCGATGGATTTCAACCGATAATTGGGCGGACATCTTGAGGATCTAGGGATTGGAGAAGCATAAGAAGGCGAGCCAAAAAAAAAAAGCTTAATCGAGCTTCTAGTTCAAGAGAAGGTGGGACAACGACATATGTGGGCGGCTCCATCAACATAGGGGATTTTATGTCTCTTTTTTTTAAGTGAACAAAATATACTATCTAATGCATTGTCTGTTATTGTTGCTAGGCGAGGGAATTGGGGAATGAGCCATCATTCTCTCAAACCTTCAAGCGCACATTCATAAAGAAGGATAAGACATTTGTTAGCGATAAAACTCGAGCCATTACAGTTGGTTAAATTCGGATAACTAGTTTGTTTTTAAATTTATGGTTATAGTTGCCAAATATATAATTTATTGGCATCAATGCTCGACGTAGGAAAAATTTGATGAACTGATGTTAGCCAGTACAAGCAGTGGTGAAGAAGGGGGTGAACAAGGGGAGTTGGCGATGCCTGAACCGTTGCCAATTGAGCAAGTGAAGTTATGGGCGGAGACATCAGGTGGGGTGAAACACGTCAAGGTGTTTGGGTTGGGAAATCTGGGAAGGGAATGTGCAAAGTTTGTGGGCGCATCATCATTGAGGGGAGCAGGTTCGAGGTGGAGTCGACAGGATGCGGCATCGGCCTTAGAAGTTGCAGAGTTGAAAGAACAACTAGCCTAGAAGAACAATGAAATAAGAAATCTGCAAATGAATATGGCTGGTCATGCAACGTTTGGATGCCATGTAGGCGGCGCAAAATCTCTATGGACGTGGACTTGCACCAGCACCTGTCCCAGCACCTGTACCTGTACCTACACCCGTAAGTGACGCTGGCCTTAAAGATGAAGAATATGATGATGATGGCATGGAGGAGACCCCGTAGGTGATGGCATTGTTCTGTGTACATATGTTCAGTTTTGATTAGTTTATTTCCGAGTGTCTAGGTCATCTGTTTTGCGAAGCGCTTATGAGAAATGCGCTATTTTGATTGTAGTAGTGATTGTTGCCTTAGCACAAGAAACTTGCAATGGTGTAAACAAGATTTAATTATGCAATATATTTTAGATAATTCGATTCTGCGGTATGTATATGTTGTTTTATCAATTGACATTAGGCTGTGTGCTATGGAACTGACATAGTCAGTAGTTTTTTTTTTTTTACATTTTGCGAGTTTTAGCGACTACACGATTTAACGTCGTCGCTACTTACTGACTACAACAAAAAAATATGTAGTCGCTAATTCTCAATGAAAAGAACAAAGTCGTTGCCAACTGCCCACGGAAAAAATGGTTCGTCGCTGACTCACTACAACACAACAAAATTAGTCACCAAATAGCGACCAACAAGCATTCTGTGGATTTTAGTGATAAAGCATCTATCTTAATCACTAAATAGCAACTACAACGTACTTACTCGTCGCAGAATAGTGACTACAAACGCCATCTTTGCCGCCCATTAGCAACGAGGAGCACCACGCCATCGCCAAAATCCACAGAATGCTTCAACATTGTCTGTCAAGCATTCTGTGGATTTTAGCAATGAAGCGTATATATTAATCGCTAATAGCGACTACAACGCGAAAGGTGTCGCCAATTAGCCACTACTTCCACCGGACCGTTGCCATAATCCACAGGATGGTTCAACATCGTCTGACCAAAGCATTCTGTGGATTTTAGCGACGAAACATCTATATTAATCGTTGAATAGTGACTATAGTGTTGGGTCGTCACCCAAGTGCGACTACCTTATCACTAATCATTGATTAGCGATTACATGGGTTTGGTCGCGAACTAGTGACGACAATTGTAGTCGCTGATTAATAATTTGGTGTCGCTTATTAAAGACTACAATTTTGGTGTTGTCGCCAATTGGGGACAATTTGTGTGACGAGTGTTTTTGGTCGCTATGTGGCGACGGTTAGGTAGTTACTAAATGGTCGCCCATTAGCGACTACTTTTTTGCACGTTGTCACGCTTTTGGTGATGCTTTATTAACAATGACTTTCATGTAGTGACTATAGTCGTCGCTAAAAGCTGTTAGCAACGACTTTTCATAGTTTTGTCATCGCAAACCACGTAGCTAAAATAGGGTTTTTTTGTAGTGATAAAAAAAAAGAATTGTGGCTTTTAAATTTATATTTAAATGAACGAGCCGTTAAAAAGGAACCATTGGTGAAGAGCCTTTGAGAATTAAGTAGTAATTAAAAATGACCGTTATATAATCATTACAAAATAATAGCAAGTTTATAAAGAATTAGATCAATGTTGTATAACCATTAGAAAGCACTTTAACGAGATCACTTTCCAACTTCTCTTCTCAGAAAGCTCAGCTGTTGCAAAACCTTTACAAAAATAAAATGGCTTTGATGACGGTTATAAATTCTATATAATATTCAAAACTGTCTAAATCCAACAATCCACATATATATCAAAAATTTTGAAAAGATAAAACTAATGCTGGGCTATTGGAGTGTCATGCTTCGGAACTAGTGCTTGTTAAGTTATTGTCCTAGAAAAATAGATATAATCCATGAAGTTTAAATTTATAAGGACCAATAATTTCTTTTTGTGGATTATAATATTCACCAATCTCTTACAAGGTTTGTTATTAAACATGGTTTTGTGCTAATATGCCAAGTATGTGCTTGGTTTATTCGTAAGCGCTCTAGATTATCTCAAATAATTCTTATAGGAATGGCCCCACTCCACACTTATATAGGCAATTCCATAGTGTATTATGCAACTTAATATACCATTAATAAAGGCTATGGAATTCTTTAAGAGCCTATCTTAGCCTCTCTCTTTTTCCTCATAGATTTGCACTATTCTCACCTTAGGATGGATAATTTTTCTAATAGTGCATTACTAGATCAACATGTGACTTGTTATAACCCATGTGGACCCACTTCATGGGATCACTAATTCATAAAAGGTTGTGTTACCATCACTATTGATTTTCTTCAACTAGCGTAAGTCCCATTCTCCTCAATATATCATAAATCAATTTTCTTCTTGGCCAATTTCACTCCAAACTTTACATAATCAAACAGACATGATTACATGTTTAAGCAGCTATTTTACCACATAATGTCTCGACCAAATGTGCCTAATTTTACCAATGAAAGTTGTGTTCTTAGCGATGGCTCTTGCCACTTGGCAATGATAACACATTGAAAATAGAAGGTGTCGATTTCATTCCAAAAGGAACATTTGCTAAGAAGTTTCTTAGCCACTTGGCTTCATTGCCAGCCAATTCCAAAGCTACAAACTCTTAATTCATGGTGGATTTACCAAGTGTTATTTGTTTGGCTGACTTCCAAGTTACAGTACCTCTACCAAGGGTGAAAATATATATGATAGCGGATTATATCTCATCTGAACATGAAATCCAATTACCATCACTATATCCTTCTAATATAGTAGGAAATCCACTTCTCAAATATTTCATTACTCAAGGTAGTCCAATGATCGTAATTGAAATTGTGTATGTCTACTTAGTCTCCATACAACATAAGCTATATTAGGTCGAGTATAACTACTCAAATGCATCAAACTCCCAATTATCTGAGCATACTCAAACTAATGTGGATTTCTCACTTTCAATGTGGGACTACTGTTTGTCCACTTCTCACTTTCCAACTCAAGTTGCTTTTTCAATGTGGGACCCACTTTCCACTCATGGGTATTCTTGAGAAATAATTTCTCATTCACCCAAATTTATCCTAAATTTCCAACAAGTACTCCTATTGTCACACATGATTGGGAACGATACGGCTACTAGATTACCCAAAAGTGTCTCCACGTTCTCCTAGATAAAAAGTTGGTTTTTATATTGAATTGATACTTGGTACATCACATTGGATGACAAGTACTGAATTGAAAGAGTTGGAAATACAATTTTTTTGGACGAAGGAAATTTCATTTCATTTCACTCTAAAAGTTCATTTAACAGGGACACATCCAACTTTAACATAGAGACGAGAGAGTCAGGTGAGCTTAGAACCCAGGTTGGGGAAAACGATCCTTCTACGGTAGTTTTAGTGGCCTAGTCAACAACACTATTTGCTTCGCGAGGGCAATGAGCCAAATGTAGACTGTGGTTACGACCCATGATAGAGTTGCAGTGCTCAATAACTATTGCTATGGCCCATGGAGCTTCTTCTAGTCCTTTTACGGATCTAACAACGCCTACACAATCAGAGAAAATATCCAGTGGTTAGCAATCATCACGTCATCAATTTACGTGGCATATATAATTTAAGTTGGCTCTACTCATGTATCGACACGTGTATCGTGACGTGGAAAGAGAAAGTAAAATTCGAAGCCCAACTTTTGATCTCTCCTCTATGTAGGTGTCTGGCACAAGCAAGCATTTATTGTTGTTGTTTCTCTCTCCACCTTGAAACAATACTCTTCTTCACTTTTTTCAAAGATGGACTCCACAACCTTTCTCACTTCCCCCACTGAAGCCCTCGCCCCCTCCGTTTTGTCTTCTCTTTATTGTTCCAGCAAATTCTCTCTTTGACTGAAAAAGCTTGACGATGTTGATGATGGCTCGCGCTCTCTCACCGTGCCTCGCCTTCTCTAATACCTCCTCCTGCCTTCGCCGTTCACGCCCACTAGTCCTACTCCTCCTCTTCCCCTGACATCGGCAGTAGCGACTCCTCCACAAGCTCAAGGATGCATCCACCACCTCAATGTTCGCCAATTCAAGCCTAACTGACTCCCGTTTCACCCTTGGCTCCTCCTACTAGGTCCCCTCTCACTCCAAGTTTTGCGGTATCACCTAGCTCGTCAACAAGATTGCCCATCTCGTTGGCAAGCTAGCAACAGGTAGTGTAGTTTTTTCAAGAATGTTGTGCTTAGTGATGCTCACTACTCGAGGTGAAAATGTTTGGTTGTTTCTACAATGTAGTTGTGTAAGAAGTTTGTTTTGAATGATATGTACATAAAGCAAAATCTTCTCTCCAGTGAGAACCGATATGTCCAAGTTGTACACAATGTTCATGTTTATGTGGGTTTAGATTACTCTTGTTGAGATGGGAAAGTTGATGCAGCATCCTTGCATGTATTTGCTTCTCTCCAGTTGCGTATGATGTGATGGATTAAGTGAGGTGAAAGTGATTTGCTGGGGACCGATTTGTTTCGAGTAAGTACATTTTGGGTTTTTATTAGGCAAATGTGTTGGGATATAGTTTGACATTTTTGGTGGGAATTTCTCTTTGTCATCCTTAGTTTTCTAAATGATGATCAATATTCAGTATAAAAAAACCACAAAAGATCACAGCTCTGCTGCATAAGGGCATGAAGTAACTCTAATTAGTTGGATCCAGGGAGGTGCGTGTTTTTCACGAGAGAATTTGTTGTAAAAGTGTGCTAAAAACTCCAAGAAAAGCACATGCACCAAATTGGTCTGGAAGACGGATGAAAGCGAGCTCCAAATGACATTGTTCAACGGAGGCTGGGGAAGAGATGTCTTTTTGAACATAGTATGTGATTAGGAATTCACTTGGGCTTCCAATAATAACATAGAATAATCAATAAAATGAGAATTTGCACTAGCTTCACAAAAGCTAAACATAGTTTGATACCGGCCCTTACACTAATTCTAGTTAAAGTTTTGTCAACCAAGAGGAGCTCATTGCTCCCCAATTAGATCGAGACTGACAATAAGGAATGTGATGCATTCGAAATAAGAGGAAGTAGAAATACAGATTCCTGGCTAATAGGAGACTCTACACTTCAGAAGCCCATTGCAAGCTCTTTCTTGTACATCTTGCTTGTTTTCTTTCGCGTTATGGTAAGTTCAACTGGACATTCCTTTTGTTTATTGAGCTTAGAGAGCTCTACATGGGATGCTCCTTCACAGGCTTTGCCAGTTTCGCTGTGACTAGCGGGGTGGGAGTGGGGTGAGAGAGAGGGGACCCAATAGGAGGAGGAGGAGGAGGTGAGCTTAGCGACGAGTTGGGCCATGCTGTGGGACTTAGAGCAAGGGGGGACCTATTTGGAGGAGTCGAGGCGGAACGAGAGCCAGTCGGGCTCGGATCAACGAACAATGAGGTGGTGGATGACGTCCTTGAGCTTGTAAAGGAGTCGACACCGCCGACGTCAGGGGAAGAGGAGGAGGTATTGGAAAGGGCTAGGCATGGCGAGAGAGTGTGAGCGATCATCAACATCATCGAGCTTCTTTAGACAAAGAGAAAATTTGATGGAACAATAAAGAGAAGATAGAATGGAGGGGGTGAAGGCTTCAAGGGGGAAGTGAGAAAAGTTGCAAAGTCCATCTTTAAAAAAAGCGAAGAAGAGTATCATTTCAAGGTGAAGAGAGAAACAACAGCAATAAATGCTTGCTTGTGCCAAACGCCTACAGAGAGGAGAGATAAAAGGTTGGGCTTCAGATTTTACTTTCTTTTTCCACGTCACGAGACACGCGTCGATACATGAGTGGAACCAACTTAGATTACATATGCACATAGGCCGATGATGTGGTGATTGCTAACCACTAAATATTTTCTCGCGCAATCAGAAATCACGTGCACTTCCCTTGCTTTCCCTTTCATGAGCAGATCTATTCTTAGATCTTCCAAAGATTTCTTCGCCATTTGAAGACCCATTCTCATAGCTAGGGTTTCGGTGTTAAAGGTGAAGGTGGCCACGATTCGGAAATTGAAGCCATTCTTGATGGTTCCTTCTTCATCTATGCAGATCCCAACGATAGCTCCTTCTATTGATGATGCCTTCCATGCATAGTCGACGAGGATACATCGAGATGGGTTTGAAGACGGTAGCCTTTGTTCCTCAAGTAACCTCTCCCTTCCCTCCTTCCCTGATCTGGTACTATTCCATGCATTAAAAGTACTTGTGATTTCCACTTCTTTCATCATTACACGGCTCGGGCATGATTGTTTTTGCTTGAACACCATTGGATTCCATTTTGTTCATATCGTCGAGAGAATTCCAGTTAATAGACTGAAAATCAAGACTTTATATCTTGAGTTAGGTTGTCGAACACCCATCGATTCATTCTCCGAACTGTATAAGGTGGTGTTTTTAGTTGCAGTAGAGAGTCTGACCATGTTCTTTCTGTCTAGGGACACAGTAGAAGCAAGTGTTCTGTTGTCTTAAGATGTTCACAGTAAATGAGGCAAATTGGATCATGTACCATCTTCCTTCTAATAGGTTATCCTTAGTGGACAGCGCATTATTGCATATGCTTCAAATGAAATGGAAAACTTTCGGTTGGCATTTGATTTTCCATAGTGAAGTCCATAGGCTTTTAGGGGGTTGACATGATGTTGAGGCTGAGGAGGCTGTTTGGTTCATAATTTGCTTACCGATGTTGTTGTATCCACCTTTCATGGTGTATGTTCCCTTTTTGTTACCTGCGCATATCAATTTATCCTCCTATGGGCTATTACCTAGTGGAATGGCTTTAATTTCCAAGATTTTCTCTTCATTGAAATGTTCCTCCAATATTTGCCGGTTACATTCTCTGTTATGCTGTTGTATAAGGTCTACAACTTTAGTAGGGTCGTTCTGATTTGATGGGCCATATATAATGCCTTTTAGAAGCCATTGATGTTCCCTGATGTTTATGTATTGACCATCCACTACTTGCCATATGATTTCATTTTTAATAGTATCTCTCCCCATTAGTATGCTTTGCTAGCCCCATGACAGTCTTGCTCCTTTGTTGGCTTGCCAAAAGTCTAATATCAGGTATTATAGGGCATTCATCACTTGACCCCATAAGGATTTAGGATCAGATCCTAACCACCATGCTTGTTTACCAAGTGCAACCGCATTTAAGTTCATTGGATTTTTAAAGCCCATTCCCTTTTCATCTTTTCTTCTTTCCAGGCTATTCCAACTTTTCCAGTGAATTCCTTTCCTCTCTCGTTCTATTTCCACCAGAAATTTGTTGTCTTCTTTTCTATTGTTTGGCAAATTGATATTGGGAGTTTGCAGATAGATATAGCATAATTAAGAATGGCTTGAATCACTTATTTGATTAGAACTTCCTTTCCCCCTTTAGAGATAAGGTTTTCCTTCCAGCCTTCCAATTTGGCATTTATCCATGCGTACAATTGTTTTTTATAAGGTCCATACTCTGATGGAATGCCGAGATACTTCCTTGTTTTTTCCCATATAGGGACTCATAGTTTTGCTGCCATATTATGCCTCAAAGAATTAAGGCAGTTTTTGCTAAAAGTGATCCCTAACTTGTTGAGGTTAATAGCTTGCCCCAATGCAAAGCAATATTGAGATAGAGTGCTGGCCATATTTTGGCATTCTAAGATAGACCCGTTTAAAAAGAAAATGGCATCATGTGTAAAGAGGAGGTGTGTTAATGTTGGGCATCTTTTGTTAAGGCTGATCCCTTTTATACTACCTTCAGTAGTGGCCTTCTTCATTAATATTGTTAACATATACTCCATCAAGATAAAGAGATAAGGGGAAATATGATCCCCTTATCTAATTCCTCTTGAAGGTTTAAAAGGGTCTTGGCATTCTCCATTCACTTTCACACTAAAAATTATTATGGAAATGCATTTGTAAACAAGATTGACCCATGCTTCGCAGAATCCCAGCATTCTCAAGTAATCACATAAGAAATCCTATTCCACCCGATCATATGCCTTTTGCATATCCACTTTGAGCACTGCTTGGAATTTCCTTCCTTTGACTTTAATTTTAAGTCGGTGAAGCACTTCTTGGACCATTAGGATATTATTTTGAATCTGTCTTCCTCCAACAAATGTACTTTTTTCGGGGCAATAATATTTGGAAGCCACCTTTTGAGTCAATTCGCCATTACCTTTGAGATAATCTTGTAGCTAAAGTTACAGAGGCTTATGGGTTGAAATTCTATAATAACTTATGGGGACTTTGTCTGTATGATAAGGACAATATTTGTTAAGTTGAGTTTAGAGTCCAGATTTTCCAAAGTAAAGAAGTCATCCACCATTTTGTAGATATCTAGCTTAATCTCCTCCCAATGGTGGCGATAAAATTAACCATTAAGGCCGTCTAGACCTGGGGCTTTTATACCCCTTAGTTGAAACACTGCCTTTTTCACCTCTTCAAGGGACAACTTTCTCATGATATATGTATTTAGTTCGTCAAAAACTAATTAAGGACATTGGTCTAGAATCGGTTGATAGTTCCTCTCCTTGACGGTAATATAGAAAGACTTGTAAAAGTCCGTGATGTGCTCCTTTAAAATAGAAATAGCTCTACACCAAGTCACCTCATTTAGCCTCAACATTGAAATCCAATTTCAAGTTCTCCTCTGAATTATAGTTGCGTGGAAAAGTTTAGTATTACGGTTGCCCTATCTTAGCCACTTTACCTGTGACCTCATGTTTCAATACATTTCCTCTTGCCTCCAGACCCTTTCCAGTTTGCCTTTGATTTCCTGGATATGCATCTTGTGCACCTCTGATTCGGCTTTGTTAGATAGGTCTATCAGTTCAGCTATGAGTCTCGAAATTTGTGTCTTCGCATTTGAAAAATGCTTCTTGCTCCATTTCATAAGGGCAGATTGGATATGCGTTATTTATTGGGAAAAATTGCCTGATTGTCTTCTTTCATCTCCCCACACTTTAACCACTACATTCTTGCATTCTGGAATCTCAAGCCAATAAGTTTCAAACTTGAACTCTTTGCTTCTTTTGCCATTTTCTAGGGTAACATCTAATAAAATGGGGCTATGATCTGAACCAATAGTCAATAATGCACAAGCTTCTGCAAGGGGAAAGTTCACTTGCCATTTTATGTTACATACTGCCCTATTCAATCTTTCTCTCACTAGTGCATCCCCTTCTCTTCTGTTTGACCATGTAAAAGCACAGTCTTTACTTTCTATATCCATTAATGCACAATCGTCCATCATATTCTGGAAAGCCATTAACTGTAAATCTCTGCTCGTTTCCCACCTTCTATCTCCCAGAAATATAGTACTTCATTAAAGTCCGACACATAACCATGGTAGATCATTTTGTGCTTGGATCATCTTGATTTTTTGCCAAAAATCCTGCCTCATTTGAAAGTCCGTTGGGGCATATACAAAAGTGACATGCATTTTGATGTTTGTCATAACATCTATGCAAGTAATCTCTATCAGATCATGAGTTCCAAGCTGAATTTTAATTGTGGCCTTCTCTTGCCACATGATTGCAAGGTCCCCTACACTACCTCTCGGATCCACATAGCAAGCCAAATGGAAATGTAGTCTTCTCCGAATTTTGTCCGCCATTTCTCTCTTATTTTTTGTCTCCATAATAAAAACAATATTGTGCCTTTCATGAGCCACTAGGGCTCTTAATTGCTGGAACGTCAGGTTAGAACCCAAACCCTGAGTGTTCTAGCCACCGCAGCCCATTAATTCAGATCCTTTTCCCCAATAACGAGGGCATCAAGTAGTTGCATTTCATCAAGGACATTTATGATTTTGTCATGTAAATAGGGTATCTTTCTCTTCTTCCCAAGAGAGGATATACAACCCCTCTTTGCTTTTACCTCCTGCAATTTTGATTTTTTCTGCTTTGACATCATCCAAGTCATTTCAACTTGACTTGATGCCTGGTCATCTTCTTCCACATCTGCTTGGGCCTCCAAAATCTTCTTCCCTTTATATGCTAGATTTGGTGCATCAACTAGATTAATCTAATGTTTTGGGTCCACTAACATGAGCTAGTGATTTGTCCCACTGGAGATTGCTGTGTTTTTGGGACTATTTCCTCCTCATCAGGCATAGTTTGATCGACCTCATAGTAGAATTTCCATAGGGGACTTGTCTCTCTTGCTTTAGCTTTCATCCATGAGCCATAATTCAATTTTCCAGTTGTACCATATCCTTCAATTTTATAGGGGGCTTCTTTATAGTTCGTTGTGTAGTATCCTATTTTACCACATGAGTAGCAGTAGTGAGGGAGTCATTCATACTTAAAATCAACCTAGAATTGGTCCTCCTCAAAGCATAAAATAGCACCAAGCATTAGTGGGCTTGAGAGATCCAGACTAATTCGCACCTTCCCCTGTTAGCAAAGTCCTCCCTCACTCTCATCCATCTTTGCCTCTAGCACTTCACCTATCTGTCCCACCACCTCACACAAAGAAAATTATGAAATGTGGATGACTGGAATGCACTGTGAGTAAAGGTATGTTGCTATAGAGGGATTCGTGGTTGAAGTTTTTGAAGAATAAGTAGATTCCCAGAGAAAGACCAAGGGCTTCCTCTTAAAACATGCATCATATCCGCATCATCTTTAAAAGTAAATGAGAAAGTGCCCATAAGTGGTGTGTCACAAGACACATTTTCCGTTTTCCACCCTTTTTTCATAGTGGAAAAGAGTGCAAGCATGTTCACATTTATTCTCAATATAAGTTCCATTAATACAACCTTAACTCACACAAACTGTTCACATTTAACTCACACAAACAGTCAATTAATCCATGACTTGGACTTGGCCTCAACTCACACAAACTGTCACATATACGACCTTAATCAGCATCACTAGCCAATATATCCTGTTGTTTGGCTAAACAGTGTGACTGACCTCATGGTACAGTATACGTGCGCAACTCGGCTATCTCTACGAGCTATGTCTATCAGTAAATTGATCCATGACCAAGATTTGGCCTTAGGCCATACGATTCATCACATCACTATGGTACATACGCCATTTACACAATTTGAAGGAATGCACCAACCAAATAATAAGACAGTCTATGACCAATATGATCCATTGGATCTTAACAACTAACACGCCATAATCCTTTTAAGGCGAGTTAGTGTCGTTAGTTCGCCAGTCAACACATCCATTTGTGCTATAAATCACCGATTGAGGCTTTAATAGGCACAATTAATCCACCTGGCTAATTGTAATTCATTGACCACCTAATTGGTCCTAGTTGGACACAATGCACGATTATTCTATTCCCGGCCGTACTCATCCCTAATTGACAATGACCGATCCAATAGCATAATCGAGCTACCATTTCTACTAAAGTGGTAAATAGTCATAATCTAATATTAGGATGTGAACTCACTTGATGGTCCATGCATCCTAGGCGCATTAACGACAACAACTCGTGGTGAGATTGCGACATCACAAAACTAGCACAATGAGAGCTCAAATGGACTCGGCACAACATGACACGGTCTGGCCGGGCACAGCATGGCTATAGGAAGCTTTGACAACGGTTTGACAAGGCTCTGACGAACCTAGGGATGTCACACACCATTGTCATATTTGAATAGTAGAGACAATATTGCACTATTATGAGTAATCAGATGGAGTATTTCTGCTTTGAAATGGTTTCATAATCAATCGACAAATTAATACACCAAAATGATTTCAGAATCAATGGCTAAATTAATGATCTCGTATGATTTTCAATTTAACGACCGAAATGATACTCTGTAATGGTTAGAGAATCAATGCCCATAATAATGCTCCATAACTATTACAGAATGAATGCCAAGATGGTGCTTTGCAATGGTTATAGAGTTAATGCCAAGATGGTGCTTTGCAACTTGTTTGTGAAACAGGTTCATACTAAATGGCTGCATTAATGCTCTAAAGTAGTTTCATAATTAATGGTTGAATTGATCTAAATAAATTGGATTTGAGATTAATAAAAAAGGAAATTGACATAGAGAAAGTTTTTCATACACGACCAACAATTGCTAGCCCAATCAAAGTGGTGAACTCTCTCAAATTTCTCTCTACCATTTGACGTAAGACTGGTAGTGTGTTTGAATTAGTGGCCCAACATTTATGAAGTTGGAATTGAAGCACATTAAAACTATATTACTTTGGACATGCAACAAGAAAATCAGACACATGTGGTCTAGAACTAAGAAACATCATAACCAAATTGCTTTAGGTACAGTACAAGGGTAATACAATTAGCACTCTTTTCGTTCCTACGTGCTTTTGATTTAAATGCATGAACAATGTCTTGGAGATACATGCATGAGCTTTTCTCTTCTGTTGCGATTTTGATTTTTTTCACCTACTCATTTTTCACGCAAAATGCCAACAAAATCTTAACTTAGTAAACTTTAACATTGAAAATTATCTTATACGTATTTTGCAGCTTATTGACACCCAACAACTATTACTACGGTGATAATTTATCCGTTGTCACTCTATATAGTCAACCTATATATAAATATTGATTAATTTAAGCAAATCCAAATTAGCAAACACACTTTTTTCAATTTTTTTTCCTTGAATTATATGTGTTCATAATTTTATTAGCCTTAATGGAATCCCATTCCCAAAAACTAGGGACATGGAAGGTGTCATTGGAACTTTCCACATGTCACATAATTAGAGACCTAATTGGAATTTTTCATAAGTACGATGTGACATCCTAATTTTTGACCCCGTCTCATCTTTTTAGAAACTTCCGTTGGGCCAAGAATTTTGCGAATTAGAATTTGGTAAGCATTTGAATGTGACTTGAGAGGAATGGGTGCAATTCGTAGGTTTGAGTGGCTGCTGTGTTATGGCCTTTACTCTTGGCTTGTTGGGAAAGATGGGAAAAGGAAACTTTTGCTGGATAAGAGTGGGTGGCAAATGGGACATGTACTTGGGTATCTTGGATATATTGGGTTGACTTTAAGGGTCCTTATCCTTCTTCTTGGGCAGAACACGTACAACTGCTCCCTTTTTTTCTTCTTTAGTTTCTTCTTCACTTGAGACTTCCTTCCACCTCCATTACGCAGCTGAGATTCGAAACTTTCAACTAGCATCTCAAGCAGTGACTTGCAAGGCTTGTTCAACTTCTTTCGAACTTATTTTGGTGTCGCAATAGACTTAAGTTTCAGTTGCTTTTACGTCACCATCATCGTGGACTTGTTGGCTTGTTAATCGGGTGAGTTTACTTCTTAACCTTTCTTAGGCTGTGATTATACTTGGGGGCTAGATGAGTGTCACATAGCGTGGTTAGATCCATGTTTCGATGGAGTGACATCAGTGAATTTGTTTTTCTTGAGTTAGTGGATTTCTCTTAAATTTGACTATTGGACCCTTGCTATTTGCCGATTTTGTGGAATGAGATTTATGGAGATTTTGAGGTCGATTCATTTTTGAGAAATGTAGACATCTTCAGCTAGAACATACATTTTAGTAAAGATTTTATGGATTTAAAAGAGTAAAATTTTGGCTTCGTTTGGAACAAAACACAACCTCTATTTTTGCAGGAACTTGTGACCTTTTGATGTTCTATGGTTTCTTATCAACTCATAAGGTTCAAGTTTTGAAAAGGTTCATTCACAAAAATTGTTCATTACATCTTGTATTTAAACATAGTCAAATTTTAGAGCAAATAGACACGTTTTGGATTTCGAACCAAACTGATTTTAAAGGTCGCGATTCCTGAAAACTGGCACAATTTTTACAGTAATTTGAACGATTTACTGCTCTCAACCTAGAATGATTTAGGTCATGGTGTCTTCATGAAAAATGTTCATTTATGTGTTCTTCATGACATATTAAAATTTGAGAACTTTCTAAACTCATTTGGTTGTGTTTCTGGATTAAAACTTGGAAACGTGCGAGTGGCCTTATTTTTGTGGATTGGAAATAGTATTAGCTTCATGATTGTTCTGGGTACAGTGCTTGCTGGAAAGTGAATATGTGATGATATATGATTGAACGATGACTATTGATTGTATTACGCAAGCTAAATGTGTGACAAGCCAGTACGCAAGTAAGTGCTACATGATAACAAGAACATTGTGGGGGCCACCTCTCGAGCCCAAGATCGTTGCTTTACATGGTCAAGGACTAACTGCCACATGATAACATAAACTTTCATGGGGGCCACTTCTAGAAATTTGAACCATTGCTTCTGGTTAAGGGCTAAATGCCATGCGATAACGTAAACCTTCGCGAGGGCCACCTTTAGAAATTTAGACCAAAGATTGTATGAGCCACCACTAGAGCCTTGTATCATTGACATGTGTGAATAGGAGCTAAGTGCTATGCAATAAGTGTGATTGCTGGGCAATGGTTAAGTGTCACACGATAACGTAAACCTTCGTGAGGGCCACCTCTAGAGCCTTGTACCAAATATTATGTGAGCCACCTCTAGAGCCTTGTACTATTGTCATGTGTGGTCAAGGTCTAAGTGCTACACTATGATGTGATATAACATGATATGACCTGATATGATACGATGATATGAGAATATGATGATATGATAAGATGATTGGTGTGAGATATTTCTATACAGTCTTGAGATTGATTATGAGATGTACGAAATTGATATGTTGTGCTTTTTGGTTGAGATCTTGGTAAGTATTTGATGATTGGTGTGCATTGTTCTAATTCTAAGAAGATGTTGGTTGTGAGCATATGTACATAAATTGTGAATTGGACAGTCTCCAGATTGTGTATGAATTAGACCATTTGAGGGTCAAACCTTCTGAGACTTTGTGTGAATCAGACCGTCTAAGGGTTAAACCTTCTGAGACTTCGTGTGAGTTAAACCGTCTAAGGGTCAAACCTTCTGAGACCTTGTTGTGTTAGACCTTCTGCGACTTTATTGAGTCTAACCATCATCAGACTGTGTTGCGTCCCACTTGAGATTTATGTATGATATGTTAACGAGTCAGGTTAGAGAAGGTGAATTACTTCTGAATTGAGATTTAGGGGTAGACTCGTTGAACAATTTTATCTTGCAGGTCCCTAAATGAATGTGTGTTGCATATGTTAGGAGATCCCACAGATGATGATTTCAGAGCACACTTTTGGATGGACTTGGAGCTGTGGTTGTAGAATCTAGAGTTTAGATAGTTTGTAAATCACTTATGGTTTAGTCTCTTGCATACTTAAACCCGGAGGCGTTTATAAAATATGATTTTGGGGAATTTGGATGTCTTGCTTTTTCTATCCCAAGTTTAATGGTTGTCAGGGAATTATTTAATTCGCTTCCGCATGTGCATAATCGAATGGATCGACGACACGTCCTAGGAACATCGTAAATTAGTTGACCACCGTGGGATGCGTGCGCGCTCGACGTTCGAGGCATGACATCCCCACCCGAAGTGGTACCAGAGTAGGTCAGTGTTTGGAGTGTAAGGTACGACAGGTCTTACGGTAGTTAGTAGGAAAGCCCCTCTCCTTATGTTAATGCATGTGATTGATAACTGATTGGTAGATTGATTTGTGTGGTCACTCAGTTTCCTAATTCAATATTGGATTGGGAAACAGGGTGCTATAAAGATTTTACAACATGTGTGATAAGGAACCGAGGATTCCTAAAAAGAGGTCTGTAGTAATTGTTAGTCATGGTAGGACGTCGATAAGGATTAGTACTAAAGGAAGAGTGCCAGCTCAGGCCAGCACTAGTAGGATAGTACCACTGCCAGTCGATGTTGGTGATGCTATACCTGGTGATCCTAGAATTGATGGGATCCGATGGTTACATGACCGATGTGCAAGCTGGTCGAGCAATTCTTGAAATTGAAGCCATCGAGCTTCACAGGAACAGGAGATCTTGAGGCTGTAACCCTCTGGATCCAAGAATTAGAGAAAGCCTTTGCACTGTTAATATGCTTAGAGGAAGAGAAAGTGGTCCTTGTAGTCTACCAATTGAAAGGTAATGCAAGTACTTGGTGGAAGGCCACCCGAGGAAGAGTGTTTCCTAAAGGTGTGGTTCTGGAGTGGAACGCCTTTGTGGAAGTATTTAATGGCAAGTACTTTTCTGATGCTAAAAAGGAACAAAAGATGGAGGAATTTCAATATCTTCGTCAGGGTCTAATGTCTGTGGACTAGTATGAAGCAAAGTTTATAAAGCTATCCTAGTATGCTCCAAGATTGATTGAAGATCTAGTAGATCGAGTAAAGACATTTTGGGATGGACTTAAACCGGAGTGGGATGGACTTAAATCGGAGCTAAAAGACTCGCTGGTACCGTTCAATCTGAAGGACTACAATGACATATATAAGTGGGCACCATTGATAGAGAATAATCTAAAGGAATGAGCCGCCGCATCTAGGTCGCGGTTTGGGTCAAATAATGATGGAAATCGATTTGGGAGGAAATCGATGAATGAAGGAAAGTATCCCATTCCGTTCAATAGAAGAGATGGGATTAGAAAGTCAACACCTAACTCAAGCGGTGTGTGTCAATTTTGTGGAATGAGACACGGTTCGACTCTGTGTCATACCAGGATGAGGACTTGCTTTAGATGTGGCAAGCATGGTCACTAGATCAGGGATTGTCCACATATGCAAATGGGACCCTAGCCACCACCACCACCACCACCAGATCAGGGTGTTATGCTAGGTGGCTTGAACCGGCCTCCAGCACAAGGAAAAGTGCATGTTGTGACTAAATGAGAGGCAAAGAACTCACCAGACAAGATCAAGGGTATGGTCTCACTAAACGACCATGCTGTTTATGCTTTATTTGATCATAGAGCTACTCATTTATTTATTATTGAGTAGTATATTAAGTTGGTAGGGTTGAGTCTTGAATCGTTAGGGGTCAGTAATTAGTATATCTATCCCGTTATAGAATAATGTGTTGTTTATAGTAGGATGTTCCTAGTCCTGGTTGCAAGTTAATTGTTGGTGAGCAAGAGGGAAAGATAGATTTGATAATCCTACCAATGTATGATTTTAATGTGATAATTGGTGTAGATTGGCTTATCAAGCAACAAGCTACTGTGGATTGTTATCGTAAAGCGATTCAATTTAACCCATTAGTGGGTGAAAGTTGTGAGTTTATCGAAAGTCGGGGAGGACCATCGATTACCCTAGTATTGTCGCTTAAGGCAACCCGTTTATTGGATAGGGGTTGCCAAGGTTACTTGGTGACTGTCTTGGACACAACAATTGAGGAACCAAAGATGGAGGAGATTTTAGTGGTGCAAGAATTTGCGGATGTTTTCCCAAAGGAATTACCTGGTCTGCCCCAGAAAGGGAGATCGAGTTTGTAATTGAGTTAGCTCCTAGGTCGAAGCCAATTTCTAAAGCTCCTTTTCGTATGGCATTGTCCGAATTGAAGGAATTAAAGGTGTAGATGTAGGAGTTGTTGGATAAGGCATTTGTACATCCCAGTGCATCATCTTGGGGAGTACCAGTTTTGTTTGTAAAGAAGAAAGATGGTTCATTGTGCCTTTGCATCAACTATAGGCAATTTAACCAAATAACGATCAAGAACAAGGATCCATTATCGAGGATCGACAACTTGTTTGATCAATTGCAAGGAGTGGCGATATTTTCTAAGATTGATCTGAGGACATAGCACCATCAATGGAGGACCAAAAGGGAAGACATATTAAAGATGGCATTTCATATGCGTTACGGTCATTATGAATTTACCGTGATGCCATTTGGTCTGACAAACCTAGCTACTTTCATAAAACTAATGAACCGTGTACACGAAGAATATTTGGATCAATTTGTGATTGTCTTCATCGATGACATTTTGGTATACTCGAGAAGTTTAGAGAGCACGAAAGATAGTTAAAGGTATTGCTTCAAACTCTGCAAGAGCATAGATTGTACGCCAAGTTTAGCAAGTGCGAGTTTTGGCTAACTCGAATAGCTTTCTTAGGCTACGTGATTACTGGTGAGGGGATTTCTATGGATTCAACTAAGATAGAAGCCATGAACAATTGTCCTAGACCGTCAACAATAACAGAGTTCATAAGCTTTTTGGGGTTGGCAAGCTATTATAGACGATTTGTGAAAGGGTTTTCAACGATAGCCATTGCATTGACTCGGTTACTGAAGAAGGAAGAGAAGTTTGTATGGACGGATAGGTGCAAGCATAGCTTTCAAGAGCTTAAACAAATGCTGACTACAACACTGGTACTGACCATTTCGTTTGGATCGAGAGGATACGAGATCTTTAATGACGCATCATTCAGAGGACTAGGTTGTGTGCTAATGCAACATGGTAGGGCTATTGCATATGCGTCCCATTAGTTAAGACCTCATGAGTTGAACTACCTAACACATGACTTATAACTCTAAAGATTTGGAGACACTAATTGTGTGGAGAAATGTTTCGAATCTTTAGAAACCATCAAAGTCTCAAGTACTTATTCTCTTAGAAGGAGTTGAATATGAGACAACGTCGTTGGATGGAACTTCTGAAAGAATATGACTGCAACATTCGGTATCACCCCGGGAAAGCAAACAAGGTCACAAATGCATTAATCGGAAGTCATCGATTGCACAAATGGTGATTAAGGAATGGGTCTTACTCGAAGAAGCTCAGGATTCGGTTTTCAAATTTGAGGTAAACCACCTTTCGAATCTAGGCCACCCTCAGAATTGAGCTGGAAGTGAAAATAAGGATTAAGGCGATGCAGAAAAGAGAAAGGCTGACTTCCATGTTTCGGAAGATGGAACACTAAAGTTTCGTGGAAGATTGTGTGTACTGGACAATGCAAAACTTAAGGAAGAGATCTTGTCAGAAGCCCATCATAGTAGTTACAGCATTCATTCGGGCGGTATGAAAATGTATCAAAATCAGCGTCAACATTATTGGTGGACCGATATGAAGGTGGATATTGCCAAGCACGTAGCTAAGTGTTTGACGTACCAATAAGTGAAAGCACAACATTGCAAGCCAGGAGGATTACTGCAACCTCTTGAAATCCCTGAATGGAAATGGGAACATATCACAATGGAATTTGTGATGGGCTTACTAAGGAGTCAGCGAGGTAATGATTCCATATGGGTTGTGATTGATAAATTTACGAAGTCTGCACAATTTATTGTTGTACGAAAGGATTATGCATTGGATAGGTATGCTGAGTTGTTTGTGCGTTCGATAGTGCGTCTATATGGAGTACCTGTGACAATTACTTTTGATCGAGACCCAAAATTTATAGCAACCTTTTGGAAAAGTTTACAAACTGCCTTAGGAACAAATTGCAGTATAGTACGGCCTATCATCCTCGTACGGATGGCCAGTCTGAGAGGACGATTCAGACCCTCAAAGACATATTAAGAGCATGTGTTATAGACTTTAAAGGAAGGTTGGAGGAACAGCTTCATCTAGTGGAGTTTGCTTACAACAACAGTTATCAGCAGAGCATCGAAATGGCATCATTTGAAGCATTGTATGGCAGAGCGTGTAGAACTCCAATTTGTTGGGACGAAGTCGGAGAGAGAATGATCACTGGCCTAGAGTTAGTTCAACAATCAATAGATGTCATTGCCATTATTCGCGAAAGACTGAAGACCACTCAAAGTCACCAAAAGAGTTATGTTGATAAGCGTTGAAGACCATTAGAATTCTAAGTTGGTGAGCACGTTTTTTTGAAGGTGTCACCAATGAGGGGTACTTCGCGCTTCGGCAACAAAGGGAAGTTGAGTTCGGGATATGTTGGTCCCTTTGAGATTATAGAGAGAATAGGGACTTTGCTGTATCATTTAGCATTGCTGACGAGGCTGTCCCAAGTACAAGATGGGCCAATTTGGTTCAACATTTAGGAAAAGCCATTGAGAAAATGCAAATGTCTTAGCCTGAAAGCCATTAGGGAAATGCAAATATTGTTTGGTAAATTGAAATTGACAAGTGCCTTGAATGCAACTTTGAGGGAATGCTGTTTGATAAACTTATATTTGGAAAGTTGTTTGCTATAACAAAATTTTTAAATATTTAGTTTAATTTGTTTGAAATTGAAAAAAAGTATGTTTATTTTCATGTCTAGAGTAATGTAAAAGAAGCATATTAGCAAATTTAAAAATAAAAAATTTCATATTAAACAATATCTTTTCAATTAAAGAAGAGATTCATTTAATTTATAAACATAAGTCGCACATAATTCAAGTAAATGGTTCCATTGTCCCTAAATATTATAAACATCCTCAACAATTTGTTAAAGTCATAGTTATTTGATCACGTAAATATGTCATATCAAGTGATGCATTGTTATTTGAACCACTTGCTCCATCATCTACAACATCATCAACTTCAATTGAATAGCCATACTCCGGATCCAAATCTGCTACTTTGAAATCCCTATCGATCACGGGATTTTTTCGTATATAATTGTGCAAAGCCATTTTAGCTATGACAATTTGCACTTGCTTTGCATACAGACTGTCACGCCTCACAACTCTCCCAGGTAATTGCGTCGATTAATTAATAATCATAACGTAAATTACAAAATCAACCAATAATGAAATGCAGCGAAATTTTATTAATCAAACCCCTGACTAAAACCTGGGGATTATCAAGAAATAGCAACGAATCCATTAAACAATAATAATATCAACTAGGGTCTCCCATAAAGTCATCAAATTCAATTACAATAAAAATCCAAAACTAATAAGAGTCGAGCTCATCTATTATTCAACATGAATCATAAATAAGCAACATTTTAAATCATCGAGAGCCTCCAGCCTCATCCGGCCCTCGAGGAGGAGCCCCATGGCCTGGACTTGTAAAAATGGTTAGACAACAACAATGTGATTTCTCAGTGAGTCCACACCCTAATTCCTAACTAGGAGGATACCCACCCTAGGGTCCCTATTATGTCCAACTAATCTATTTCTACTCCCACGGCCAACTCCATATTAAATTGCAACCTAGCTCTTCTCTAATTCCACTCCACTAACCAAATTGGTTCTACAAATAATTAATTAATTTTGACCAATCAAATAATTAACTAAACAACAGCAACACATAATTTAAATAACATTCACCATAAAATACCCATAAACCAATAAATACTCAAAGCCGTACATGTACAATTTCGGGATTATATCCTGAGCCCACCAATGAGGGACTTGCCCGGGTCCCTAGTCGAATCCAAGATCATTTGACAATCTACGGGTTTTTGTCACCTTAATTGGCCGTCATTTGGCCAAAAACACACAATTTACACATTTTACTGCACACTTAATTAGAAATATAACATTTCAAGATTTATTTGCCACACCAATCCATTTCCTTCATCAACTAGCAACTCATATAATTAAATATATATTTATACATAAATATTTTATTTATAATTTATTATTTTGATCTCCTACTACTCAAGGTTTACTATTTTGTCCTCCTCTTAACTCAAAAATTACTATTTTGCCCTGGCCAACCGAATTTACCATTCAGCCCCCGACCTATCCAAATTTCCAATTTTGTCCCTAACCTATCAGAATTTCCAAATTTGCCCCTGATCTATCCGGATTTCCAATTCTGTCCCTGTCCTATTTGAAATTTCCAATTATGCCCCTGGTCTGTCCGGATTTCCAATTCTGCCCCTGTCCTATTCGAAATTTCCAATTTTGCCCCTGTGCTATCGAAATTTACGTTTCTGCCCCCAGACCTATCCGAAATTACTTTTCTGCCCCTAACATATCCAAAATTACTTTTCTGCCCCCTGACATATCCAAAATTGCTATCTTACTCCAACTCCTTAGAAACTTTCAATTACGCCCCTAATTCATCTAAACATCACAAATTTACTAGTAACTAAAATAATTTAACTACTAAAGTAAAAGCCTAATTAGGAGTTAGGGCAAACTCACCCGCAGTCCAGCTATTCTCGCAACCTCCAGCGAGTTTTTCGACGAGTCGCCGGTGGAGCTCCAGCGAGCGTCCGGTGAGACTCTGGCGAGTAGTTTTTGGCACCAACGGCTGCCAATCACACCTATGAGTCAACCAAAATAGCTAGAGGTTAAAATATGTTCCATTCGAGCAAGAACTGAAGCTGGCTGTGACTGAGAAAGAACCTCCAACAAGTTCAAGTTATGGGTTTCAAGCTGGGCGGCTGTTCGGGGAGTAAGTGGCACAGAACGACGTTGGGGGGTCACGGAATTGGTGGCTAGAGCGTGGCGGTGGCCGGAGATGCGATGGCAGCTTGCTCGACTCACTGTGAGCCTCGAACCCGAGCTGTTAGTTCGGTCCAATTCGTCGATTAGAGACAAATCGGAACCAATCGAACGAAATCAAGGCAGCTAGCTATTTATCGGAGTTCGGGATGGCCTTGGGAGGATTTTCTAGGCGGCGGCACCAGCTGGGCTGGCCGGCATCAACCGCGGAGGCAGCGAACAGCGGCGTCGTTCCAGAACAGGGGTCGTGCGTCCGACTCCCTCCAAGGTAACCAAACAGCAACGACCGAGTTATCGACGGAATTTGTGAGTGTCGACGATGGTAATGGAACTTATCGGTCCAATTCGCGTGATTTTCAGACTTGTGGGTCGAGTGAGACATCCAAAAATGGCGACTAGGGTTTTTAGTAGAAATAGAGGAGGCGTGCGCAAAGAAGACGGAACCAACGGCAGAGGAGGACAGCTGGTGCATGGTGGAGCAGCCGCGTGGCCATCCGTTGGCCTAAATCGCGACTTTCTCGTGTGGCCGGTGCAGCTGGTTCGCGGCTAGGGTTTCTGCAGAGGCGTTGCACACGCGAGGAAGAAGGAGAGCAGAGGAAGAAGGAAAGAAGACTAGGTCGGGTGAGGGAGGTGGGCCGTTGTTGTGGGCCGCGCACGCGAGAGGTAGAAAGCTGGAAATGGAACTGGGCTGGCTTAATCCAGCCCACATGCTGAAGGAAAAAGGAGAGAAATAAGAAATTGGGAAGGAAATTATTTTAATATCTTAATGCCAAAATTGAAAATAAATATTCTAAATTATGCCCCCAAAATCTGGTTCTTACAATTCTTCCCCCCTTAGGACATTTCCTCTTCGAAATTGACATTTCTAGTCCCCTTAAACAAATTAGGATATAAGTTCCTCATTGTCTCCTCGCTTTCCCAAGTAGCTCCTTGTGTGTCGTGGTGCTGCCAAACCACCTTGACCAGAGAAATTACTTTATTCCTCAAGCGCTGTTCTCTGCGGTCTTCAATTCTAATCGGCCTCTCCACATAAGACACCCTGTCATCGACCTCAATTTCCTCAAAGCTTAATACGTGCGACGGATCGGGTTCGTACTTTCAAGAACACATGGTCACCAACCTAGAACTCCAAAGGTCTTCTTCTCTTATCGGCGTAGCTCTTCTGGCAGCTTTGAGCAGTTCTCATCCTATCTCGAATAATTTTGACAGCTTCCATTGACTGCTGAACCAACTCTGGACCCGTGATTTTTCGCTCTCCTACCTCATCCCAACAAAGTGGAGTTCGACAAGCACATCCGTACAATGCCTCGAAAGGTGCCACGTCGATACTCTGTTGGAAGCTATTATTATAAGCGAACTCCACCAGATGCAACTGATCCTCCCAACTACCCTTAAAGTCCAAAACACAAGCCCGCAGCATGTTTTCCAAAGTTTGAATAGTCTTTTCGGATTGTCCGTCCGTCTATGGATGGTAGGCAGTACTGTACTGCAGTCTCGTTCCCAAGGCATCCTATAAGCTCCTCCAAAAGGCGGCCATGAATCTCGGGTCACGATCGGATGTGACCGTCACCGGTACTCCATGAAGTCTAACAATATGTCGAACATATAACTCGGCCAAACGGTCTAATGCGGAATCTCTTCGTATTGCAATGAAGTGCGCCGATTTAGTCAGATGATCAACTATGACCCAAATTGCGTCATGGTCACGCTGACTCCTGGGTAGACCAATCACAAAGTCCATCGTGATGTGTTCCCATTTCCATTATGGAACCTCCAACGGCCTCAATAAGCCTCTTGGCTTATAGTGTTGCGCCTTCACTTGTTGACACGTCAAGCACTTTGCCACGTGTTTTGCCACATCTACCTTCATGCCATTCCACCAATAACGTGGCCTCAAATTCTGATACATTTTTGTGCTCCCTGGGTGAACACAGTAGTTGCTCCTATGAGCCTCTGCCAACAAATCATCCTTAAGTGCCGTATCATCAGGTACACATAATCTTCCTCTAAACCTTAGTATCCCATCCTTGGAGATCTGGAAGTCTGGTTTCCTCTAATCTTCTGTAAGGCCGGGTCCAATCACTATAAGGACTTGACTCTTGATTGAATCTGCGATTCCACTCGTAATGTAGCCATTACACACGTGAGATGACTCACCTCGAACTTAAAGTCAAAGTCCCTTACCTCTTCTAGAAGATGCCATTCTTTCACCATCAAGGACGCCATGGACAATTTACGACTAAGGGCGTTAGCTACCCTGTTGACCTTACCATGATGATACAAAATATCACAATCATAGTCCTTCAATAGTTCCATCCATTGACGTTGTCTCATATTTAACTCCTTTTGAGAAAACAGATACTTGAGGCTCTGGTGATCCGTGTAGATCGGGAATTTTTCTCCGCATTGATAGTACCTCCGTATCTTGAGAGCGAAAATAATAGCAACCAACTCCAGATCGTGTGTCGGGTAATTTTGCTCATGTGGTCTCAACTGCCTCGAAACATACGCCACTACACATCCGTGATGCATCAAGACACACCCAATCCTTGGTACGATGCGTAAATGTAAATCTCGAACCCGCCTGGACCTGATGGAATCGTCAACACTGGGGCAATGGTTAGTCTCCTCTTAAGCTCCTGAAAGCTTTTCTTACACCTATCGATCGATTCGAATCTAGTGTCCTTCTTCAGGAGATTAGTCAATGGTGTCGCTATACTTGAGAATTTCTCCACAAAGCGACGATAGTACCCGGCTAAACCCAAGAAACTCCTAACCTCAGTCACCGTCGTGGGCCTTGGCCATTCTGTAACCCCTTCAATTTTAGATGGATCCACCATTCCCTCACCTGAGATAATGTGGCCCAAGAAAGCCACACAACTTAACCAGAATTCACACTTGCTGAACTTGGCGTAAAGTCCATATTCCTGTAAAGTTGACAGTATAATCCTCAAATGTTGTTCGTGTTCCTCAAAGCTTCTCGAGTACACCAATATATGATCAATAAATACAATAACGAATAGGTCTAGGTACTGCTTAAAGATACGATTCATCATATCCATAAACGCAGCAGGTGCGTTAGTCAATCCAAACGGCATCACCGTGAATTCATAATGGCCATACCGTGTACGAAACGCAGACTTCGGAACATCCTCCTTTTTGATCCTCAACTGATGATAACCTGTCCTCAGGTTAATTTTGGAAAACACTGAGGTACCTTGCAACTGATCAAACAGGTCGTCAATCCTTGGTAGGGGGTATTTGTTTTTAATCGTCACCTGGTTCAACTACCGGTAATCAATACACAATCTCATTGATCCATCCTTCTTTTTCACAAACAGCACGGGTGCACCCCACGGCGACGCACTGGGACGAATAAACCCCTTGTCTAATAAGTCCTGCATCTGGACTTTAAGTTCCTTCAACTTCGACAACGACATCCGGTAGGGAGGCTTAGAGATAGGGGCAGTTCCAAGAGCTAGCTCGATTACAAACTCGATTTTTCTTTCCGGGGGTAGTCCTGGTAACTCCTTTCGGAAGACATCATCAAATTCTCGCACTATGGCGATTTCTTCAATTGTCGGTCCTTCGACCGACGTGCCCACTACTGTGGCTAAGAAACTCTGACATCCATCCTCGAGTAGCTTCATAGCCTCGAGAGATGAAATCAAAGGCACTAATGGGCCTCCTCTACTTCCCACAAGTACATAACTAGGGTGGTCCATTGGTTGGAATTGAATTACTTGATTGTAACAATCTACTTGGCTCTCTGCTCTCTCAACCAACCCATCCCAACAATAACATCAAAATCAAACATACATAACACAGCCAAATCAATGACCCCTTTCACTACGCGAATCACTATCTCACACCCCTTATACCCCACAGTAGATAATACCCTATCTTTCATAGGAGTAGTAACACTAAGCACGGTATCTAGTGGCTCTAATTTCAACTCAGCCAATTTAGCAAACTGAGCAGCTACAAATGAATGAATGGCTCCAGTATCAAATAGCGCATAAGCGGAATGGTTGTGTAATGAAATCCTATCTGTGATCACACCACCCGCGTTTTGTGCCTCCGCTCGATTCACAATATATACCCTACCCTGAGCTGGTGGTCGCTCCACGTTGACCTAACCAATGTTCCTAGTAGGGGCTGCTATACGAGATAGTGGTTGTGCCACAACTGGACGATGTGGGCAATCCCTCTGTTGGTGGCCATGTTGGCCACACCCAAAGCAAGCTCCGGTCCTCATAGGACAGGCACCAGGTTCATGAAATCTATTACAATAGTGGCATCGATTGACTGGATACGGTGCCAGTCACCCAAAATTTCCCTTCCTCCTCAGAGGGGTCGGATACCTATTCCCATACATAGGTCTTTTTCCTAACCGACGCTGCTCTCGATCATAGGTATCCCGCGATACTGGTGTAGGAGATCTCTCTGCGATATCCCTCTCCACGGTAAGGGCCTTACTAAAGACTTGATCATAGTCACGTAACTCAAACGGCACCAGTCTACTCCTGATATCAGGCCTTAATCCATCCTGAAACTTGATGGCTCGATCTTCAAGATCATCCACGATCCTTCGGCTATACTTGGACAGCTCCGCGAACTTTGCTTCATACTCCTCCACTGTCATCTGACCATGGCGAAGCCTCAAAAATTCTGCCATCTTCTGCTCCCTTGCAGCGTGAGAGAAATATTTGTGGTTGAAAGCCTCCACAAATGCACCCCAGGTCGGCACCCCTCCTGCCGGAAAAATCCTATCTTTGGTGGCTTTCCACCAATTATTGGCATTATCTTGAAGCTGAAATTCGGCCAAGACCACCCTGTCGGCATCAGTACATCTCAGTACCGAGAACACCGTCTCCATACTCTCGAGCCATGAAATGGCGGCCTCCGAGTCACCTTTTTCATGAAATTTTGGTGGCTGTAACTTCAAGAATTGCTCCACTAGCCTCTAAATTCTCTCCTCTTCATCTACGCCTTCAGCGACGGGAACGGCCGGAATTGGGTTAGTCATGGCATTCACTCTTGCCCCCCCCCCCCCATTATGCGCGTGATCAGCAGCACCTTCAGCAGGGGGAGGAGCATTCATGTTCAGAACGGCGGCAACAGCAGCATCTGCCGCAGCAGCTACAACGGCTGCATTAGCAGCTTCCTGGTTCCTGGCTTACTGATCCAATCGACTCGTAAGATCTTCTACACTTTTCATGAGGATTTCAATCCTCGGATTAGGTAGAGCCTCAGCTCCCACGCCAAAGCGACCCAATATCGCTCTTCTCCTCGGTGGTCTCCCGCTCCCGCTCATTTTTACAGCCTGATTAGCTCAAATTAGCATAATAATAATGCAATAGAAGTTTTCAAAGAGCACGCGATACACAGCAGTGCATATGATATGTGATACACAGCAATGTTTGATAAACAGCACGCGATACACAATAGTGCTACATATGACATACGATACACAGCAATGTCTGACAAACAGCACACGATACACAGCAGTGCAATAAATGACATGCGATACATAGCAATGTCCATTAAGCAGCAGTGCTTCAACATCGATTGTCAAAATCATAATCGATCCAACACAAATAGCAATGGTGCCCTTACTTCGTACCATGCCCACTTAACTACATAAAATACTATATTTTCAATCAAATAAATACAATGTCAAACATTCGGCCTTGTTGTACATGTCCTAATCATGCCAACTTAGCTAAACATAAAACCATGCATTTTTTTGTATTTTATTTATTTATTTATGTATTTATTATTATTATTATTATTATTATTATTATTATTATTATTATATATACTAATCTTAACCATACATGTCCCATTCCACGTATGATTAATGCATGCAGACAACAATCATTCACAACAACAATTTCAAACACACATATCATATAATAAGATTTATAATTACCATTTTTTTTTATCCCTGATAATATATACCTATCTTTATCACTCCATTTCCAAACCTATCTCTGATACCAAAAATTGTCACGCCTCACAACTCTCCCAAGTAATTGCGTCGATTAATTAATAATCATACCGTAAATTACAAAATCAACCAATAATGAAATGCAGCGAAATTTTATTAATCAAACCCTTGACTAAAACCTGGGTTTATCAAGAAATAGCAACGAATCCATTAAATAATAATAATATCAACTAGGGTCTCCCGTAAAGTCATCAAATTCAATTACAATAAAAATCCAAAACTAATAAGAGTCAAGCTCATCTATTATTCAACATGAATCATAAATAAGCAACACTTTAAATCATCGAGAGCCTCCAGCCTCATCCGGCCCTCGAGGAGGAGCCCCATGGCCTGGACCTGTAAAAATGGTTAGACAACAACAATGAGATTTCTCAGTGAGTCCACACCCTAATTCCTAACTAGGAGGATACCCACCCTAGGGTCCCTATTATGTCCAACAAATCTATTTCTACTCCCACGGCCAACTCCATATTAAATCGCAACCTAGCTCTCCTCTAATTCCACTCCACTAACCAAATCGGTTCTACAAATAATTAATTAATTTTGACTAATCAAATAATTAACTCAACAACAGCAACACATAATTTAAATAACATTCACCATAAAATACCCATAAACCAAAATGAAATAAATACTCAAAGCCACACATGTACAATTTCGGGATTATTCCCTAAATTGCCAAAATTGACCGCCTGACCCCACTAATGAGGGACTTGCCCGGGTCCCTAGTCGAATCCAAGATCATTCGACAATCTACGAGTTTTTTTCACCTTAATTGGCCGTCATTTGGCCAAACACACAATTTACACATTTTACTGCACACTTAATTAAAAATATAACATTTCAAGATTTATTTGCCACACCAATCCATTTCCTTCATCAACTAGCAACTCATATAATTAAATATATATTTATACATAAATATTTTATGTATAATTTATTATTTTGATCTCCTACTACTCAAGGTTTACTATTTTGTCCTCCTCTTAACTCCAAAATTACTATTCTGCCCTGGCCAATGGAATTTACCATTCAGCCCCTAACCTATCCGAATTTCCAATTTTGCCCCTGACCTAGCCAAATTTCCAATTTTGCCCCTGATCAATCCGGATTTCCAATTCTGCCCCTGTCCTATTCAAAATTTCCAATTATGCCCCTGGTCTATTCGGATTTCCGATTTTGCCCCTGTCCTATTCGAAATTTCCAAATTTGCTCCTGTGCTATCTGAATTTACGGTTTATGCCCCGTGACATATACGAAATTGCTGTCTTACTCCAACTCCTTAGAAACTTTCAATTACGCCCCTAATTCATCTAAACATCATAAATTTACCAGTAACTAAAATAATTCAACTACTAAAGTAAGTAAACGCCTAATTAGGAGTTAGGGCGAACTCACCCGCAGTCCAGCTATTCTCACAACCTTCGGCGAGTTTTCCGACGAGTCGCCAGCGGAGCTCCAGCGAGCGTCCGACGAGACTCTGGCGAGTAGTTTTTGGCGCCAACGGCTGCCAATCACACCAATGAGTCAACCAAAATAGCTAGAGGTTAAAATCTGTTCCATTCGAGCAAGAATTGAAGCTGGCCGTGACCGAGAAAGAACCTCCAACAAGTTCAAGTTCTAGGTTTCAAGCTGGGCGGCTGTTCGGGGAGTAAGTGGCACGGAACGACGTTGGGGGGTCACGGAATCGGCGGCTAGAGCGTGGCAGTGACCGGAGATGCGACAGCGGCTTGCTCGATTCGCTGTGAGCCTCGGACCCGAGCTGTTAGTTCGGTCCAATTCATCGATTAGAGACAAATCGGAACCAATCGAACAAAATCAAGGCAGCTAGCTACTTACCGGAGTTCGGGATGGCCTTGGGAGGATTTTCTAGGCGGCGATGCCAGCTAGGCTGGCCGGAATCAACTGCGGAGGCGGCAGACAGCGGCGTCGTTCCAGAACAGGGGTCGTGCGTCCGACTCCCTCCAAGGTAACCAAACAGCAATGACCGAGTTCTCGACGGAATTTGTGAGTGTCGATGACGGAAAGGGAACTTCTCGGTCCAATTCGCGTGATTTTCAAACTTGTGGGTCGAGTGAGACGTCCAAAAATGGCGACTAGGGTTTTTGGTAGAAATAGAGGAGGCGTGCGCAAAGAAGACGAAACCAACGGCAGAGGAGGACAGCTGGTGCATGGTGGAGCTGCCGCATGGCCAGCCGTTGGCCCAAATCGCGACTTTCTCGCGTGGCCGGTGTATTTGGTTCACGGCTAGGGTTTCTATAGAGGCGCCACACGCGCGAGGAAGAAAGTTGGAAATGGAACTGGGCTGGCTTAATCCAGCCCACACGCTGAAGGAAAAAGGAGAGAAATAAGAAATTGGGAAGGAAATTATTTTAATTTCTTAATGCCAAAATAGAAAATAAATATTCTCAATTATGCCCCAAAAATCTGGTTGTTACACAGACAACTTGACATGTTAGTTAGAATCTTCCACTTATTTTTTAATACACCAAATGCTCGCTCACTTTTCGATCGCAATGAAGAATGGGAACAATTGAACACTTCTCGATAACCATCAGGTGTAGGGCCTTAGCGAAACTCTGGCAGATGATATCTCACTTCTCTATTGGGCCCCAAGTAACTTGTGAGATTTGGATATCTGGCATCTATTAAATAATATTTACCTATGCAAGTATAATATTAAATTAATTAGCGTATGCCACATATATACATATCAATGTACATAAATCATTACTTAAAAATACCTAGAGGAGAATGGGGAAATTATGCATTATCTCTCCTCAAAGTTTCATGGAAGACACGGGTATCATGAGTTTGGCCCTCCCAACCAATACAGACATACACAAACTACATGTTAAAATTGCATATAGCCAGCACCTTTTGAGTCGTAGTTATCTTTTGATTAATAAAACGAATTTTACCATACATAGGAACTATCGCTGAAATATGTGTACCATCTATAACTCTAATGCCATCCTAAAACAACCAATACAAATGTTATATAATTTTTCCTTTAGTTTTTCATTTTCTTTATATGATAACACTAACCTTAAAATATGGAAAAAATTGTTGATCTTTTTTTATCTTCTCTAGAACTTCTCTGTATTGTCGATCGGTTGATTGGATCAAATCTTTCATCATATCACAAACTTTATCTAAAACTAAGCTAAAGTGCCTACTTATGGTTTCCCCCGAGCATTGAAAGCGTTTTGTGCTAACCTATTACCTACATCGTGTCCCAATATATAAAGAAACAGTCCAACCATTTCTGCAACATCGATATTCCTAGATCCTGTAAGATCATAACGTGTTACTAAATCATGCGTTAAATTACTAAATACAACCTTATGCATTCTAAACATATTGTAGCACCTAATCGGATTAGCATCTTCACCCATCAACTCTCTTAACCATACAAAACCTGTTTATATAAGTGAATTGCTTGGTAAGCAATGGAAGCTTATGCGATTGTGAACAAATCATCAAATTCTTCTTTCTCATGTTCACATTCTGGAGAATCATCCACAACTATGTAACAAAAAAGCCAACATACATTTCATCACGTAAAATAAACGATCAACGAGTACATCAAAGGACCGATTGATGCAAATAACACAATTCTCACACTAAGACATAGCTAGCAATGAGATAAAAGTCTCAACACAAACTAATAAATCAACAAGTACAAACACAAATAATGCAAATAAAAGCCTCAACACAAACAAAAACATAAAAGAGTACAAACAGACGCTACGATAATGTCCTAGCCACTAAGTTTCTCCAACTCACGCTTGAGATACTTAACCCTCATAGCATCAGTCTTGAAGCTCAAGAAGATCTGCCTATTATCTTTTTGTCCCCTAAAATGATCGATTGCAAAAAAATATAAGACTTCATCTTCTGCAATCTCAAGTATGGCATCCAAAATTTCAAGGATATCCTTGAAATGACCGAGTCCATCTTTTACTAGAGCTGATTGAGCAGTGGCACTCCTACTTTCAACCGTAGAACAGAGTTTTTCAATTTGATTTTCAAGCTACTGTTATGGGGTCAATCTCTTTTCCTTCTGTTCTCGAGCTTGCCTAGTTGAAGCTTGTGTTTTTCTTTTATGAGTCTGAGTTCCAATTGAACCAACAAAATTCTCAGCCACATCATCATCATCAGTAGATCCTCTTTCCCCTAAGCCTTCACCAATACTAACTTGTGCGGGTTCAAGATCATCATCAATAGCTAAACCTTGTCCAGGAGTCCATGTGACTCCTCCAATAGCAATTGTACCCATAAAATCCTATCTAGCCGTATTTGAAGATCGGGAGATATGCCTTTCATCCTAAAAACCTTTACCTTAGGATTAGCCCGTTACATAAAACATAAGTAAGTTGTACTTTTAATATAAATTTAATGGAAAAGAGAAAGAATGGAAAAAACAAAACCTGAATTTTGGCCTCCCACCATTCATCGCTAGCATCAATGGTTTTCTTTCTAGCATCCCAGCCTAGTCCTATTTCATTTAAAACTAATGTCCTCCATCTTTTCCATTCTTTCTTAAGATTACCCCACTTACTTTTCATTTGCATTTTATCGTACTTTTTCCCGGTCAACTCCTTGAACTTATTCATTATTACGGTCCACACATCCCTCTTGTTAGATGCAGGACAATTGCCCTTATCGATTTGCTCAACGCACAACTTACAAAAAGTTTCCACATTTTCAGCGGTCCAATATGCCTTTCCCTTTGATGAACTAGCCATCTTCCTCTAGCATTATTGGAACAAGATACTACCATGAGATGTTAACTAAACATATAATTTATGTTCCCTAACAAAAAGCGAACCAAACAAAAATATAATGTACTAGCACTTGACAGCAACTACTCCACAGTCCGATCATTGAGAGTAAAACCAAAGACAAACAAGAAAGTAAAACCACTCTAAATTGAGGTAAAGATCAGAGCAAGAACACCAATGACTATTCAAAACAAGAAAAAATAGACAAGGTGGAGATTCAAATTAGTCAACAGCTCAGAACAATCAGCCATTCATTCTCGTTTGCTAAACTCGTGAATCACCTTTTGTAGGCCTATCTCTACGTGCGCTAAAGCAAAACAATCAATCCAAAGCAGAATAAAGCAATATAGCACTTACAAAACTTACTAGAAGAGCAGGAGACGCAAACGGGAGGCGCAAATGGCAAGCGGAGCAGGAGCAGGAGCGCGAGCGGGCTGAAGTGAGAGTTGGAGGGGGGGAACCGCTGATCGCGCAAGAGATTCTAGAGGAACGACGGGAGGGAGAGCCGACGGGATGGAGAGGTAGGAGGGAGAGGCGCAGGAGATCGAAAGAACGACGAGAGGGAGAGGCAACGGGAGGGATAGTTGCAAGGGAGAGGTGACTGGAGGGAGAGGCGCAGAGGATGAGAGGCGTGGAAGAGAAATCAAACCAAGGGTTAAAGGGGCAAAAGTGGAATTATTATAATAGGTGGGGGTAAACTTGTCTGAAGCTTCTATTTTCATAAAAAAAAAAAAAAGAGGAGAGCATGCCGAGAAAACGATTTCCAAATACTGGTCTGGAGCAACAGTGGGCAAAAGGCACTTGAGGAGCTTTAGAAATGCAATGACATTTCTTAAAAGCTGTGTAAAGTGTTTGCCAAACAGCAAAGCATTTGGCCAAAGGCCTTTACAGGCCAAAAGCCACTTCCAAATGCTGAACCGAATAGGTCCGATGTCTTCCACGTGTCGATGTTGAGAAAATATGAACATGACCCGACCCACGTGCTGAATTTTCAAGAGCTAGACGTGGATGATAGAATATCGTATGTGGAGAGACCAATTAAGATCATGGATCGAAAGAAGCAGGTATTGCAAACCAAGACAGTCTCATTGGTCAAAGTGGTCTGGTAACACCACGAGACCGAAGGAGCAACTTGGGAAAGCGCAGAATCGATGAGACGTCAGTATCCCCACCTTTTTGGACGAAGGAGTGTAATGGCTTAAATTTGGAGGACGAAATTTTTATACGCGATCCACAATCTAGGTGAATTAATAGTTATCTTTACATACTAAATATTATTAATTACTGTAAACAATTCAGGATATCACAACTAGATCTTCAAGAAACATGGTAACTTTACTCATTACTTAGAAATCTATTCTTACGGATTTTTTTTTGGTCGATTATTCTTACGGATATTCTTACGGATATAATTAAAGAAAGTTGAACCCAAAGGTATTGGTTCATCACTTTGGTGCTTGCTTATCTAGTCTCAGATTACACCCATCTTGATCGATAAGATCAAGTCTAAATAAAATAAAATCCTTGATTGCAGAAAATCAAAGGACAAACAAGCCTAATTTCAAGGCTGATAACAAATTACTTGTGCAAAGTAGTGTTTTTAAAAGTAAAGGATGTGAATTGAACGGTGGGCAATGTGTAAAGTCAAAAGTTTGCAGCCAAAAAAATCAAACCTGGAGTTTTCTAGAATAATATATACCTTGTACTTTGTCAATTCAATGTATCATTTGTCCATTCTCACCTCTTCACCATTTTAGTGGATTGAAACACAAATTAGCTGGATCGGCTTGGGCTTATTCCGTCCTCGAACTACACCTATATTGGAGACCTAACCAGTCCAAGGAATTTGTGCCAAGCCCCCAGCAAGATTTGCTTAAATGACCGCATAAGATGGTGGAACAAGTCCTATTGATGAATCACATGAGAAGGGCCTCTACCATCTTCGTCTGCGAGGCTTAGTAAGGTATAAACTAAAGATGAAAGTACCTCGAGGATACTAGGCCAATGCGGCACTACTTGCGTGGAAGCTAAATTCAAGTCATCTTTCCAATAAAAGAACATCAAATCAAATGTTCGGATTCTTTTACTAAAGGAAACGAAAGAAACCAAATCGTTGGTACACCTCATCGCCATTTGACGTCAAACAACTTGAGAACCTGCTTTATCAAAACCCGAGTCGTAAGCAAACTTACCATGTCAGCGAAGTGGAGACATCCTCAATCAGTTTCAACGTATGGGGATAGGGCAATCGTGTTCCGATATTTCTTATTGTCTCAAGAGCTGAATACGGAACAAATTGGTCACCAGGATTCGAAGGGAAAATGGACCTCGACTAGACTGCATAGTGGGGCACGTCCAGGGCCATGACCCTCTTTATTTTGTCATACAAATAATTGTACCAATGCTTCCCGCAGCACTTGGTTCCAAAGTTTAACAAAAGGACGTGGCCGATTATCAACTTCTATATGTGGGCTGTCTTCTCCCATTCAAAGTCATAACCAGGACAGAAAGTTGGATTTGCCCTTTTGGTGCTTTATTCAGGAAGCTTTGCTTCCCGAAGTGACAGCATGAAAGTGTGCTCCATGGGCACTTGAGATCCCTTGCCTGGATCGTGCTTGTCCTAGCGCACTTGCTGGATTTGATTGACGCCCCCTTGGGCAACCCTTGGTGTCTCAGCCTGGCCAATACAGGGAGCGCTATCTTAGGATTTGCCAATCCGTAAACCAGGTGCCATTTGTCGCTCGAACAAGACACGTGGGCCAACAGATTCGATCGTGTACAAAATGTCCTCACTCAGATCGAGGGGAAATTGCATTGGATCCCACTGAAATTGTTGGATTGCTTTCATTTTGCCCTTTCGAGCTTCCTTGTCCACTCGAATTTGATTCGGGTCGGATTGCCTCTTCGCATGCTTTTTTCAGTACCAACTTGCTAAAAAAGCTTGCCACCGACATCCTCGTGAAGTGCGAGTTCATTGGATCTGGTGTAGATTTTGGGTGCATATGCTTGAGTGAAAGTGTTCTTCAAGAATTAATTCTCCAGGCCGTTATTTGTTTGGTTCTTAGATTAAGACTAATCAATCGACAACACTTTCCAATCAAAGAAGATACTTATGCATAAAATTGATAAGGCAAATAAGAGGTAAAAACTCTTTCTGAAATTATTCTTCTCAATTTTTTTATATCTTTATATTTTATATTATTATTATTTCCTTTTCTTTCTTTTCTTCCCACATGCCTCTCCACCTCAACCACTGCTCCTTCCTCCTCTACACTGCCGCCATCGTCGTTACTTCCCTCTCCTTCCCGGTCAAGCTCACCATGTCAATGTCAAGCGTGCATGAGGCCAGCGAACTCAAGCCTCCCTAGGATTTGGCAAGGCTGGCCTCAACCAAGGTTGACCTTGGTAGAATCCAATGAGGCTCGAGCTTGACCTCATTGTGGTGAGCTAGCCTTGAACAAGGTCAATCTCACTCAAGGTTGATGGATTGGTGCCTTTGGCCAATCGTGACCTATCGTCGAGACTCGGCGACCCATGCAGAAAGAAGGAAAAAGAAAAAGAAAAAAAAAAGAATGAGAAGAAAAGAAAGTAACAAATAAAATAAAACAAAACAAAAAATTATTTATCAATTCATTTTTTTGGCTTGAAATAAAGTCATGAGATCAAAATCATTTTCGAAATGAGATCCAAATTCCCAAAAAAATGGTCATAGATCACTGAAAAACAGAAAACTAAACATTTTCCTAGAAAGAATTTTCTTTTAGCACTGAATTTTTCTCCAAACAAACGCCCTCTTCAAGTATTTTCATTCACTTCTTATCAAATTACGTTTCTTCCAAAAACAGATTGCTTGATGTGTCTTTTTATTGCTTGAATTGGAACTTTAGTAAAAATATTTACACCAAAGATGATCAACTTTTGGTTGTTATCGGTAAATGATAGATTTAGTGGACAAAATGAGACTTTGGTGAATAGCAGAAGTTGTTGATGAAATGAGAAATTGATAACTTGAAGAACCTTGACAACTCACAAGTAAAGTCATAAACAACACAACCTGAAAGTTAAAGACGCGAGACTCCAAGACTTAGAAAATTGACCGACGGTAATCGATTGGGAGCAATTAACCTAAGAATATAATCGTTGGGCCATTATTCATTACCACTATCCAATTGACTGGTAAATGGGAACGTTCTTAGCCCTTCTTCATTTATTGACGCTAATGATGTTAGTTGCATGCTAATAGCGTTGGTCAAAGTAGTCAAACCCTTATAAGAATTATGTAAAGACCTAAATTTTCTACTTAACGTCACAATAATTTGAATAATCAGGCTGACCATCGTCAAAACAACCAAGTTGATGATAATAATTTGGCAAATCAAACTAATCAACAGGCTAGTCAATTGCCAAATGTTGAAGATTTAAGGGCAGTTCCACCCGATGTGAAAATTCCTATTATGCCTAAAATGCCGATTGTCGTTACCTACCTAAACCTCTCAAGGAGGGGTATGATAATAAGTAGGTTTAGAGGCATCGCTTGTAATAGAATCTGAGTTGGCATCCCTAAAAGACTACTTGAATGCATCATCTAATCGTAATCTGACTCAGCTCGATCTATTATGAGCACGGGCTCTCCCAAACCTATATCTCACATGACATTTGGACGCTTTGGTTTTAATTCTTAATAATCTAAATATTTTTAGGAGTTACCACTAGCTTGTTGGGGCTGGCTAAAAACCAATTGAGAGATGTGGGAGCATCATCTTGCTTCCTAAGAAACTAGAAATTCTAAGGTCCAAGAACTTGCTTACTCTATAGCATCCTTTTGGTATTTAAGTAGTTGGTAGTTTAATCTAAAGTTGTCATGCATCCTTGCTCATAATTTAAGACCCTAAAAGATCATTCAAAATTACTAAGTGTTCATGCAATTATTTTTGTGGGGGGTCATTTTCATGAAACATAAGCTAAAGCTAAACCAATCTAGAAAAGAAATTAACACATAGTTTATTGAAATTTAGTGCAAAAAATAAATAGTCAAAATATTGAAACATGATGTGGTGAATAAATATTCAGATAATTAAATGAGACTACATAATGACAAGAATGTAAAACATGTAATTTGTCAGGTAATTAATAATAAAAAGCATCATTATAAGCCTCGATAAATTATTCCTCGGAAGCTGGCTATTGCAAATTAAATTGAGTCTAAATCTAATAAATTGATTCAATAAGATCCTAAGTTAGACTACAACAACATTCGTGAAAGAAAGTGATGCTAACTTTAGATAGATTTTATTAGACAAACTATAGGCACATTAACTTGAATAAATTTTCAATAATATAATCCTAATCAATTTATGAATAACCTTTTACAATATTAAGACCAAAATGGACATCAACCTAATACCACCACCTCGTTTGGCATTATAAGTTGTAACTTAACAGGCACTAGTTTTGACATTTCAACATTCATCTCATCTGTTCATGGTATCATAAAATGCCTAATCAACCAACAAGGTCAACTTCTTCATTTTCTGCGAAAATCAATGTTTATCAATTAAGCTAGCCTAATTCTAACATTATAATTTTTTAAAAGGCAAGACTAAGTTTTTTAAACAAAATTTTAGTTTTTTAATGGATTTTTATTAGATAATTTTATTTTTATTTTTAATAATTAAATAATATATATTATAATATTTATACAAATCCGAGTCCGAATTGGTTCCTTAGCTGGATTTAATTTTTAAATTTTCAGATTTATTAAATTAAAGAAAATATTAAATTATTTCTATTAAATAAATATTATATTATAATATTTAATTAAAAAGGGTCAGACTCTGAACCACATTAGGTTTGGACGAGGATTTGGGCTTAGGAGCTGCAATCCACAGAACAAGCCCACTTCAACTTGGACCATTGAAAGTCGCCTTTACCGGCTTATGGCTTCCTAGAGCCTTGACAGTGGTGGCTAAGGCGAGCACCCAATTGCATATGTTCATACTCAAAATAGACTGACAAAATCTTGATCATTGCCCTCACTCTATTATTGAGAACGAATTTCAACGATACAACATGGGGTCATGCGGTTTTGCATGCGGCAGACATAACAATATTGCCTCATACTATTGATCTTTTACAATCTCCCCTTCAAATAGTTCTTGGTTATGAATTTGATATTTCATATTTACGCACCTATGTTTGTGCAGTACAAGTGCCAATAGCATCGCCAAAAAGAACGAAAATGGGTTCCCAATGCCATTTGCACATTTATGTTGGGTTTAATTTACCATTCATCACTAGGTTTTTGAAACCAACTACCGGTGATCTTTTTACTAACAGATTCATAGATTGCATTTTGATGAGATTATGTTGGGACATCTACAGCTTCTATGGTTGCAAAGTAGAAGCCAATTAAGATTTTCTCCTAAAATGAATAAAAATTTATCTCAATTAGATTAAAGAATTTATGAGTATAAAAACAAGATGCATAGGATAATCCATTTAGAGACAAATAGACTTCCTAATGCATTTGATGATGTTGCTAAGGTAACGAAATCTCATATCCTTGCAATAAATACTTTAGCTTGATAGCTATTCTCGAAGGGTAGGATAAAATGCATCAAAATCCCCCATACTTGAAGCATGGTAGAACTATAGGATCAAAAGACATTATTCCTCGAAAGCAAATGGGAAAGAATCAAGAATCCACTCCAAAAGAACTCGGTGTTGTGCTTACTCAAAAAGAGCTGAGTACCCCTAAAGAGGCACAAACCTATGACAAGATCACCAACCTTCGGATTACTAAAAATTTCATTACATATTGTAATGAGATTTGAGATGTGAATGAAATTATCATTGATGACTTTTTTGCATTCTTAGTTCCTCATAAATTTATGGATGATTATGAGTTGCAATTTAATATTGAATGCCATCAAATGCAAGATTGACTAAACTGGGAGGAAACAATTAAGACTAAATTAGCTTCCCTAACTAAATGAAAGGTTTTTGGACCTGTAACTCAAATATTAGATAATGTAAAACCTTTTGGACGTAAACAGGTATTTGTCTAGAAAAGAAATGAGAAAAATGAGGTTGTTAAGTATAAAGCATGACTCGTTGCCCAAGAATTCTACCAGAGATCTAAGATTGATTATGATAAGACATATACACCTGTAATAGATACGATTACATTTCATTTTCTAATTAACCTAATAGTCTATTAAAGATTGGAAATGTGTGTTATGGATATCGTGAGGTCATATCTATATGGCTCATTAGACCCTGATATTTATATGAAAATATATGAGGGATTCAAAATGCCTATCACATACACTAACCGCAACTTATTTTCAATAAAATTACAAAGATTTTGTATAGGTTAAAGCAATCCAGTCGCATGTGATATCAATACTTAAGTGGTTGTCTAATTAAGAAAAGGTACAAGAATGATCTTATATGCTCATGTATGTTTATTATGAAATTAGAAACCATATTTGTTATTGTAACAGCTTATTTTGACGATATAAATTTATTGAAACTCTATAAAAATTAGCTAAAACTGCTGAGTGTTTGAAAAATGGAGTTTGAAGTTAAAATTTTGGATAAAGTCAAAATTTGTCTTTGTCTAAAGGTTGAGCATAAAGCAATGGAATAATCATCCATCAATCATCATACATTGAAAGATTACTTAAACATTTCAACATGAACAAGGCTCCCCTATTGAGCACCCCTATGATTGTGAGGTCACTAGATCCCCAAAAAGATCTGTGTCGTCCAAGGGAATCTAATGAAGAGTTGCTTAGTCCCGTGAAGTACCATATCTCAATGCAGTTGGGGCTTTCATGTTGTTGGCACAATGTACAAGACTAGTGTTACTTTTACAGTAACTTTATTAGCAGGTTTTAATTTTTTAGCCAACTCAAATACACTAGAATAGAGTTAAATATATTTTTCGTTATCTCTTATGAACCACAAATATGAGATTATACTATTTCAAGGATTTCACTTACTCTAGTTTAGTTGGATATACCGATGCTGGAAATTGATTTGATTCACATACAGGTCACGCATCAATTACTTATTTTGTTATAGCAGCACCATCATTTCTTTGTGTTCTACGAAATAATCGCTAGTAGCTACATTTCTAAACACTTTGATATTATTGCTTAATATGAAGCCAAAAAAAAGTGTGTTTGATTAAAATCCATTATAACGAATATTCACAATTCTTGTGGTTTAACATCCGGTTACAAATTCTTCATCTATATTTTATGAAGATAATGTTGCTTGTGTTATACAAGTTGTAGGAGGATATATCAAAGGTGATAGGACCAAGCATATCTTGCCAAAATTTTTCTATACTCATGAACTCTAAGAAGTTCAACATATTGATGTCAAACTGATTCAATCCATGAATAATCTTGTAGCTTTTTTTAACCAAATCATTGCCACTGTCAGAATTTGAGAAACTAGTATATGGTATTGTTATGCGGCGAGTAGGCAAAATGCAAGATTGACTAGCCATAGCGGCATCTATATAGCTTTATTGAGGATGATATATTATGAACTATGCATTACATTTTTTTCTTTTTGTCTAGTTTTTGCCCACAAAATTTTTCCGACTTAAAGTTTTCTAACGAGACAATTAATGCATCCATAAAATGGAAAGATTGTTCTCTAAATTTTCCCTTTTGTCTGGTTTTCATCTCACTGGGTTTTTTAGTTTAAGGTTTTCGATGATACAGTGTCATTCAATGCATATTCATAAATATAATGAATACTCAAGGGACATTGTTATTAAATATAATAATGAATGAGATATATGTATGAATATTCATTCTATCCAATGTACCTAATTTTTATCCTACATTCTAAGTTCATCTCCCTATCTAATTTATGTATTTATTCAATACATTCATATTAATGATAAATGCATCCATATTTTCTGATTCATTGTGTGAATTTGAAGTAAAAAAGTTCTCCTATGACTTTCTCTACTATCATTGGTGTTTATATGCTTTTTCTACTTAATACTTCTCTATTCTATCTATTATATACTTGCAACGTAATATTTTACAATCGTAATCTATTCAAAAATGAAGATTTAGGAACGAGTAAGTTTTATAATTAGTTGTTTTTGGTGATTAAAAGATATGTTTATAGTAAATATAACTGGTTCCTTGTAAATATAAATGGCCTTTGTAAATGTTTAGTTTTTTAGTATAATTTTTTTTCATAAATGTAAATTGTTATGGATATCTGCAATATTCTCTTGGGAAATTCTTGGTTATCTTCCTCTATTTTTACAATGATAATATAAGCTTACCATTAGTGATTACGTTTTAGTTATTTACCGAGTAGAATGTTCATTTGGAGTCATATGTAATTGAAATGAAAAGATTTATCATAATTAGTAAGATTCGCACGAGTTCATATACAATATCATTTGTGTTTGAGAGTATTTGCTTTAGGAAAAAAAAGGATTTGTGTTGAACATAAAAGATTTACCCGCTCAAACAGGGATAACTTTAACCTTACTTCTGATGAATCTGATTTACCATATAAATAAATTTGATCATATGCTATCTATATAATAGATTACCTCACCGTAGATATCTCCGGCAGGGAATAATGTGTTAGCTTATTATCAAGTACTTTGAAGAGCTTAGGTTCCATCGCAAGGGTTGGTCAAGTAGTTCAAAACTTGTTTGCAAGTCAATGGTCCAGCTTCGGTTGCTCAGTCTACCATCAGTCGTAGGAAAGGTTCCTAATTTCCGATGGACGGCATAAGGTTAGGTATAACCTCGACATTGAGCTTTACACTCGTATTTTAATAGGGCTTTGACAACAGGCTTTCCTAATGAATAGTTGGTGGGCTTAGGTATATCCTCGATGTTGAGCTTTCCTTTCGTATATTGACGGAAACGCAATAATGGGCTTGCACAATAAGCAACTGGTGGTTCAACGATTAAAACCGAATATTTCAGTAGCGGGCGATGTGGGTTCTTACCTAGTGTAAATCCTTCTTATGCCTCAAATATGAAACAAAGGGCTTAGGCTTAGTCAATCATCTTCCCTGAAAAGAGGATTAGCATTTGCTAAATTTTCGTTAAGTCACTTCTACTTCTGAGGCCTAACTTTAGGGTTCCCCATGAATGACACGTACAGGCGAAGCCAATTCGATTGGAATTCAGAAGGTTTGACCACAGATTAGCCCCCTGCGTTAAGTTACAGCTTATCTAAACTTTAATTAAACCTGATTAGGTGTGACTAGAACATTATCTAATCACTTAGGTTACGTCAAGGCCGCAACATGATTCCAACGAACCACACTTTCCCTGTCACAACCTGGCCCAGTGAATATGGTCCCTGATTTTTTGCTTAATTACAAATTCCTCCCCAGGCTGTTTCGTACGAGGATATATATGCTTTGGAGTTTGGACATGTCCAATAAATCTCAAAAGCTGTCATAAGAGATCCTTCCTCTCATTTGACTGGTTGCTGATCCTATGTTTACCATTGGCGGGCTTTTACTTATATGGAAATTATCAATATGGCCCCTAAATTTTTAAAATGAACTCAATTGTTTCCCTGCAGTTTTAATTTTCTAAATTAGCATCATAGAATTCAGGAATCTGTCCTGATTGAGCCTCTCTTCTCTATGTCAATGACCACCCTATTTTCCAGGAATTAGAGGAATCGTATCAAGCCAGGGGCCTTTCTTGTAACCCTTTTGAAACATGTTTTTCTTTCCACATTAAACTATTCGTTTGTATCATTCACTTTTATCAATAATTTCTTTCCATTTATTAATTATTTCAACATTTCGTAATAAAGTGAATATCCTTAATCCTTCAGAGATCAATTTTTACATGCAGGCATTGTGTGTGCACATCTGCTTGTATATGATGCAACAAGCATGCCTTTTCAGTCTATTTATACAATGTAGCTCGTTTTTCATTCACTTCGCTGCAACTTATGTGGTATACACCAAAGTCGAAGCTTAAATGAAGCAACCTAAGTGAGGAAAAGAAATGACTCGGGTAGTTCAACCTCTGCAAAATGTCAATTTGACCTATTCAAACATATTACCTTGACCGGCAGATCTTCACCTAATTGTATCCATCACGTTGCTAATGTTTCTGATCATTCACAGGAAAAAAGAAGAAGACAGATACAATAATCATCTTGTGTTTTGTCAAATAGGATGATGTATTTATGAATGGAATTAGATGTGTCAAGTTGCAGCAGATAGTAATATTAATATGCAATGCACATGCAACATGACGGCCATGTTGGTATGACTTTACGCCTTTGTTTTATTGAATATCTTGAGATCTCTCCTGACATCATATATCTAGAGCGCAAACATTGAATAAAGCTAACGATCGATTGGTTGCACTTCAACGCTCCTGAGCTATGGTGTACTTTGATTAGCTCAACAGTGAGGTGAATTACATTTTTAAATTTGGTCCGTTGACAAATAGTTCTCCTATTCATCAAATTATGGGGGAAATTGTCAAAAAAGTCATAAACCTTTTGCAACTTTGTCGATTCAGTCATAAACCTTTTAAATTATTGTCAATTCAGTCATAAACCTTGAAATTTTCAAGGTTGAACTGGCAAGATTTCAAAAAGTTTAGAATTAAATTGGCAAAAAAAAAAAAGTTTAGGACTGAATCATCAAAGTTGCAAAAGGTTTAGGACTGAGATTTATGATTAAATCGGTAAAGTTGCAAGAAGTTTATGACTTTTTCGACAATTGTTCCTCAAATTTTGGTAGAGGATTGGCTCCACCTTGGGCAACAATAGAAAGTTGTCACCTAAGCTCTTGTAAGTAGGCTTTCCAGCTTGAGAAAGGTCATTTGCTTAAATCTCACTAAATGCATGCAAATTACTTTGAGTTAGGACCAGTTGCATAGGTTAAGTAATCCAACCAATTCTTGGGGCTAAAAAGATTTCCCATGATCGCACATAGTTGGCCTTATGTGCTTGTGCTCCTAAGCTAGAAATGAAAAAGAAAGAGAGAGAATGGGCATTTGTGTGGTTCACACTACGCCTTCTTACGGCGCTTGATTTTTAGATTAACCTTGCAAGCATATAACAAGGAAAGAACATTAATGTCCGCTACATGGATGTTTCTCATCATTCGCAAAATTTTCTTTCAAGCATGGTGATAGATATATGCAACTGTCAACCTATTAGTATGTTAACAACGTAGCAATTCACAATTTCAATGTAATAGTAATTTATTCATTCTTTTATTAAATGTAACTACTCGGAACTAAATCCTTGTAGTAAAATACTTACTTTGTTCTTAACATACAACCGTTAACCAATATTACGAGTAAAGCATGTAAACAATTCGGAATCTACGAGGCAAAAACATGCTCACTTCTAAAAATGGAACATTTGTTCATATTATTTTGTCTAGAATAATTACCAAAAAGTTCCTATACCTACTCCACGAATGCCAATTTATCACTAAACCTTTCAACTTAATCAATTTAGTTTTAAGCTTTTTGACAACTAGTCATTTTAACTAATTTTGACTGAAACCATTGACGTAAACATCAGTCATCCTACATGGAATAGCTAAAGATGGTCAAGACTACGGAAACTTTTTTTTTAATTGTGGCCAAAGACCCTTGCATGCTATGCACAAAGTGGCGCTCACCCAGATCTAGTGAGTACCCTCACCCTCGCTAGTCGTCGATACAAGCTTGTAGGGCCTTGGCTAATGATCAGCAAAAGTCATTAACCACAATTCAGAAAAAGAAGATGAAAAATTAATAAAATTCTTCAAAAACTACCAAAAATTATCTATATTAGAGTTGACCTTACCAAGTAAAGTAATCGATGTTCATGTTAATTATTTTTTGCCCATAATTGATTGGAAATACTAGATTGATAAACCCACATATAGGTAGCTTAACTGATTAGAGCGAACTTAGATTTCGTTGATGTCTTGGGTTCAATTTCCCAAGGAAGTGCCTGTGATTTAAGTGGGGGGCTATTACGGTAGGTTGTTGTGTTAGTCTCCCCCAAGGAATAGTCAAGGTGCATGTAAGCTGGCTTGGACACATCGGTTACAAAAAAAAAAAATACTAGATTGATAAATTGCCAAAAGGTTAAGAAGCTTGAATTGACATCTACACATTTATGATTGTTTTGGTAATTTTTCCTATGCCAACCTAGTAAAGCAATTATTTAGTTAGCTTGTTGCTAAATGTTCAAAATATCTTCTAGATATTATGCAACTAAAACTTACACGCTATATATTCTGCAATCATTCCACTATTTTGACACGTTATGCATCATTATGGATATGACACGGGATCAGATTGATGTCTGGAACAGGAACTTGTTAGTAGGGCACTCGTAAAGATGCAATTGAATAAGTCTTGGATATAAAATGTAACATAGATTGCTATCTTTTCTTTTCCTTAAACTTTTTTTTTTTGGTAAAGTTCTTTTCCTTAAACTTTGATGAGCGAAATTTGATCAATTGTGAGGGTCTGTACTATTTCTACAATCTAGATGACTAATGCCACCTCATATATAGTACAAAGATAAAACTACCCTCAATCATTCAATTGTGATTCAACATGATGGCTCTACTCCTTTTTTTTTTCCTGCTTGTTCTTTTTCTATATAGATCTACTTACCATAATTTAACATCTTGCATATTTCATTTTGTAGTATATAAAAAAATCATTTTTATATAATATAACATTTTACACACTTCATGTAATATTATATCACCAAGTAAGGGAAAAATACATTATTGTCCCTCAAGTCTAAAATATATATATCAAGTCTCTTTATATACTATATTAATGAATTTATCTTTTTCGCTTACTATATTGGGGAGATATTTTTACACAAAGCATTTAAAACGTTAGACAAATATGTAGAGACTACAATAAACACATTATGTACAAAGAGGCATCTTGATATTTATTCACAAATAGTTCATGAATGATATTACTTTTTGTCAATTCAAATAATGATATTTCACTAGCATTAAAAAAACTTATTAATGTTTTGATTTAGTTAAATTTTAGCTTCTAAAGTTTCACATCGGAAAATGTCCTATGATTTCATTTAGGAAAATATCCAAAGAGAATTTTTTTTTCTTCATGAGATCATCCCATTGTATGTATATATGTGTGTGTATATATATATGTGTGTGTGTGTGTGCGCGTATGAAATCAATGAGAAGAAGTTTGATAGTTATATGCACAACAAAAGTGAAAATATATAAACTGGTCAATGTATTACAAAGTAGTCTATTTAAATTTGTTCAATGCTCTATTTGACAATTTATCCATAAATTTGCTAGACGGCATAGAAAAGAACTAGGTTTCTTGAAAATTTATCTTTTCGACAAAACTAATTTTAATGGAAGTAACATCTAATAATGAAAAAAAAAACACAATGCCTTTAATATATGTATATGTATATGTTTATTAAAATAAAATTGATGACAATGGGTTTGATGGCGATATACACAACAAAAGTGAAGATATATAAACAAGTCAAATTGTTAAAAAAATAGTCTATTTTCAATTTGCTCTATAATCTACTTAACAATTCATCCATATATTCAATCGATGGCATAGAAAAGAACTAGGTTTTTTGGAAGTTTATCTTTTCAATAAAACTTGTTTTAACGGAAGTAATATATAATAATAATTATGAAAAAGAGGACACACTGCCTTTAGTACACATGGAAAATCTACAATAAACAAAAGATAGACATGTGAAATTATTAATTGTGGTAAGTAGATCCTATATAAAAAAATAAGGAAAGTAAATAAATTTGGGACCACCATTTTAAATTGCAATTGAATGGTTGAAGATGATTCGATCTTATTGATGAAACTGGGAGGGTTTAGTCCTATAGTAGGGATAAAACTGCCCATTGTTTCTTGTTTTTTTTTTCAACTTTCACTGATCTCGACGGTGAACACATATGATAAATAATAACTTTCAGCAAGAGTATGTCCTAAGCGGAGATCTTTAAACGTTCACATATTTTATAGTGCCGTTCCCTAACTGTTCCTGTTCTTTTAGATAAACTATCATCATCAGCCTCTATCGTGATAGTTTTCTTCCAATCAAATTCTCACCACACACACACACACAGAGTCAGTCAGAGAGACCGTTCAACAGCCCACAGAAGACGTTGAATAAACAAAGCAGAAGTAACATGTAGAATCTCGCAGTCGAGAGAGAGAGAGAGAGAGAGAGAGAGAGAGAGAGAGAGTCAGAGAGACCGTTCAACAGCCCACAGAAGAAGTTGAATAAACAAAGCAGGAGTAACATGTAGAATCTCGCAGTCGACGCTGGAATTATGCGTATTTTATTTGAATTTTTAAGTCACTTGGTGCATTCGAATACGCACCAAAGCATGTCGGGCGCCAATTAAGATCTCATCTATCGATATTTCATTAGTGCTTCAATCTTTATTCAAAGTCAACCCCACCATTTTAGGTCGGTCATACGTGATTTGCTTTCTTGGAAATTGGGATGTTGACCCCACATTTTTGGTGTATTTTTAAACTGATGCCCAACTTTTGAATGACCTTCTCTCTTTTGCGTTTAATATTCCCAATAATAACTTCAGACTGGTCAGTGCAGATCAGTTTCTTGAGAAATCCAGTTCTGTTCCATCAAAGTCACCGGTTTTTAAATGATCGATCAATTTAATGAGTATACGGATTATTGTCAGATTAAATGGTAAAATAGACCAATACGATAATAACATAGCTGTCTCTTTGATAAACCAAGCTGTATGCCCCAAAAAAGCTTATTCGGCTGTATCGTAGCACAAAAAAGGGAAGCAATATAACTTGGGTATTGACAGATTGAAATCAAACAGCTATAGGGACTATTTTGAGGAATTGTCAAAACTCATGTCTCAGACCATAAAATTGGCAATATCGAAATGAGTACTATTATAGGAAAAGCATTAAATAAAATCTCCATAAAGTTTCCTTGTGGTTTCCATGATCACAGCTTGCAATGGCATCAAACAGGTTTGACTTTGATTTTTTCCCCACTTTAGACTTTCACATCTAGTCGAATTATTCCTATATAACTACGGCACTGTTCCTAGACATCGCTATCTTGAAAGGGGCAAAGGAAAAAACGAGAAGAGAAGCCATGGACTATCCTCTGGATTTCAGGTGCCCCATTTCAATGGAGGTCATGGACGATCCGGTCACCATCGCAACCGGTGTGACCTATGAGCGGAAGAACATCGAGAAGTGGTTCTTCGTCTACAAGAAGAAGACCTGCCCCGCCACGATGCAAAGCGTTGAGAGATTTGACATCACGCCGAACCACACCCTCAAGAGGCTCATCATCGCGTGGCAAAGCAAGGAGGGGCCCGGAACCCCCTCGTCGGCGGCCCGTGGATCGACCAAGAGGCATGAGGAGATTGCAACCTTACTCGAGACATTAGAGTCCTCCCCCTTCAAGGTCACCTCATTGAAGAAGCTCAAGTCGATGATCAAGATGGACGATGAGACGAAGGCTGACTTCGTCCAATCCGGAGGCATTGAGATCGTGGTCCGGATCTTAACCCAAGTCCTTGATGATGGATCGGACTTCAGCATCTTCCATGCGTGCGAAGAGGCTCTCAGCGTCTTGCACCAGCTCTCATTGTCCGAAGAAGCGAAGACCCTAGAAACATTTTCGAAGCCTGAGCCCATGAAGTGCCTTGCAGTGATGCTTCAAAGAGGAAGTGCGGAGGCGAGGATTCATGCCATTGCCATCCTCCGGAATATGGCGCAAAGCGAGAAGCATTGGACTTTTGTCCTACAAGACCATGGCATAGATCTATTTAAGTCCTTGTTGGAACTCGTTTCGGACGAGATATGCACAAGGGCGACCTCATACTCCCTAGAGGTCCTTGTAGAGATGCTCTCTGCATCAAAGACGAGCCGAGTAAGGGCGATCGAGGCTGGTGCAGTTTGTGTCCTAATAGAACTATTGCCTGAGTCGAACCGATCTAAAAGCGAGAAGATATTGGTGTTGTTGAAGCTTCTATGTGAATGCCCGGAGGGGAGATTGGCCGTGGTGGATCACGGGATGGGGATTGCTGCTGTGACCAAGAAAATGCTCAATGTCTCAAACGCGGCAACAAAGCTCAGCGTGAAGATCCTGTGGCTGATCGGCAGCTTCCACCCGAGCGAGAGGGTCTTGGAGGAAATGCTGATCTATGGATCGGTGAAGAAACTCTTGGCACTCCTGCACATCGATGGTCGGTCGTCAACGAAAGAGAAGGTCATTAAGATGTTCAAGTTGCATGGGCACTCATGGCAGCGTTGCCCTTGCTTCCCTCAAGAGTTGAAGGGCTGTTTGGGAATGGTCTATAGCGCTTGAGAGGAAAATGGAAAAGATAATCAGAAGATGATGTTAGATACAGTAATTGTATACAGTTTGCCCCGTGAAAATTATTCGCTAAATAACTTTTTCCGCTGATAGCGAAGTGTGTTGGATATATAGTTTGACTTCTCTCGCCTGGAAAAGTGGCTTTTTTTCGGTGACATGTTAGTTACAATCCTTACTTTACTATGATGATCTAAGATTGATTATTAGTCCTTGTTTTTTTTTTACTGCAATGCAGAGTATGTCTTCCAACCTGTATCTTTGACATTTGCATCCAAAACCATGTTGGGAACAAATAGAAGTTCAGTTACATTTGTTTAGACAAATAACCATCTCAAACACTTAGGAAACTCCTGCGTGTTTGTTCCTCTGCGTGATTATATCCCAAGTGATGCTTTGAGTTGCTCCAAGGTAGCGGTGTCGAAATAGTACCTGAACCAACCTTAAAAATTGGAGTACTTTCAGGTCAGCTCTTATTCGGTTCAGGTAATTGAAAAAAAAAAGATTGGATATCTTGAAGGTTTGGTTTGGCTGAAGGGAACCGAAACTTGTTGAAATATTAAAGCTTCACTTTTTTGGTAAAAAAATGTGACATTTCTGAAAAATTTTCCACATAGAAGTGATAATGTTTTTTGGTATTTGTCTAAAATCAAAAAATATACTACAATAATATGTTCCATCGTCTGGTAAGAAAAATATGATTTGATTTTTCTAAATGAATATTCATTATTGGCATCAATTACTTGCGCATGCACAGTCTGGAAACTGGGCACATATAAACTTAGGGCCTATGTTCGGTCTTGATAGACCTTAACTCAAGCACCAAGGACCTTGGCATAGGCACTGATCTTTGGTCCATAGAAGCCAAGTCTCCAAACTCAATGCTCATGCCCAGCTCCCTAGTGCCTAGACCTAGACCCACAAAGGTCGAGTTCGATACCTTTACACTTTGGCTGAATCCTTGATAATCGAATCCTAGTACATCAAGCTCCGAGATTGTGGTCTTAGGCCCAGCCTTGATTTATTTAATTTAGGCATGAGCGTTGGCCATTTGATCCAAGGTGTGAGGAACAAGGCATAGCTTTGGAAGCAAGAGTCCAAAGCTCAACCTTGATGGACCTTGGCCCAAGCATTGGGGAGCTTGCACATGTCTTAACCTTAATAGACCTAAGCTCAAGTAGGGGAAATCCAGGCACAAGCATTAGAGTTTTGAGCTTAGCTATCGAGGACCTAGGCATGAGCTTTAGGGTGTAAAAGCCCAAGTTCTGGGGACCCAAGCACAACATTAGGTTTGACCTTAGCCTTGATAGACTTGGATTTGGGCTCAGGCTCTAGGCTCCCGAAGCCGGCCTATATGAACTTGGGCTCAACCTCCATGTACTCATATTAACCATTGAAGACTTGAGCCCCACGTTTGTGGATCGGGGCCTTGCCTTAATAGACCCAGACATGGGCGTTAGGGAGACAAGCATAAGCACTGAGGTTTGGCCTAGCCTCTATGAGTCCAAGCTAGGTTGGAGATGTAACAGCTTGTTTTCGATCAAATTCGAGGTTTAGCATTTTAAATTTTGGGTTTAGTTTTGTGGCTTAATGGCCCTAGTAGTCTCCCGGACTAAATTGTGAAAGTTGTTTTCGGTGATCCCCAAACTTTCGATAATTGAAAAAAGGTCCCCCCCAACTTTTGGATATTTGCAATTTAACCCCTAAAGGTTTGAATTCTGACTCAAGGGCTTTATAGTAAATTCCTCTTTCCCTCTCCCCCTTTCCCCATGTGTCGAACCCCTTTTCTCTCTCCACTCATTATCCCAATTTTTCCTACTTTTAGCATTTCTTTCTTTTTTCCCTCTCATCCTTTTTCCCCTTCTTCCAACTCACTCCCACTACGACGTTGAACTTTCCCCTTTCCTTTCCCTTCTAATTGGTGTGCCCCACACAAAGGGGCCCCACCGAGCAACCCATCCAATCAAGTTTTCTCTCTCTCTCTTCTTCATTTTCTTCCTTCACGTGGGCGCAAAGTTGATGCTTCCTCATGGCCGCGCAATGCTTTCTTGTTGCTCTATCCCCCAAACAACTCATCTATACTTTCCTTAGCTTCCTTGATACACCAACTTCAAGCCCTCATAACCGCCGCCGTTATCATTATTGCCAGGAGCCGCTCGAAGTCACTACCATGAAATTGCTCGCCCCATGTCCATGCAGAATTGTCAACAACTTCCCAAAGCTATCCCTCGCTCTCCATCGATACCCAGGATGTGCCACCACCCCCGAAGCATCCCTGGGCGTCCCTTTAGCCTCGTTGTGGCCTTCATTGCTACCGGGTTGCCCCCAAAATCGATGATTTCTTCCCAAACTACGAGTAGCCCTATTTTTTGTCGACCTCGTTGTGTCTTGCCCCCATGCTCTCCTCGGTGAGACCCAGCCACCATCGCCACCTTTTGAAGAGCCCTGAGAGTCCCCTTGAGCACAGAGCCACCAGTCGTTGCCATCGACATCGCGTCGTTTGGAAGGAATCAACCTTGAAGCACAGCCCCTTTTTCTAGAACCCTAATCCATGATCGCCATCTTCAACGACCGATTCCTCGTTTTCCAGCCACTTCATCCGCTTTCACTGGAAGGAAAAGACTTGTGGGAGTCTCCTCTTGAAAGCCTAGCCGGTCGTCATCGTCGATTTGGCCCAGGGAGCGTGAATCGAGTTTATTCACCAATCAACCAAGCATTTCCTCCCTGAGGAACATCTAAACAATCATCTACAATCGTTATAGAACCTCTTACACGACTACTATCTCGTTGATCGACTCTTGCAACGGACCCCCCTCTTCGAGGTCCAATTATATGGATTTTTTAGTATAGTTAGTAGCCCGTTGGTCCAAAGAGTTCTCCAAACTAAACTGTGAAAATTCATTTCAAGCGATTTCGGACTTCCATAAATCGTGTTTCGATCACTCAACTTTTAGATATTTGCATTTTGACCCCAAGAGGAATGAAGTTTGGACCCATGGGCATTTTTGGAAAACTTTGTCCATGGTTGACTTTTGGTCAACGATCAACCATTGACCCGTCAATGGTCAATGCTGACCATCGAAGACCGGCCAACTCGTGTGGATGAGCCAGTCGGATCAGGTGAGGACTGGTTTGACTAGTCACACGTAAACCTGCCACCGCTCTCTCTCTCTCTCTCTCTCTCTCTCTCTCTCTCTCTCTCTCTCTCTCTCTCTCTCTCTCTCTCTCTCTCTCTCTCTCTTGCTTGTATAGCTAATTGGCGCGCGCAACACCACGAGGCCACGCATCAATCAAGCAGCTGACTAGTCGCTGCCACCACCAATCTTTTGTCCTTGAGGCATGGCCGAAGTGCCATATAGCCGTGGGAGGCCGCCGCATGGCATTGGCGGACTCGGAATCTCCCCCGGCCTTCACCTACCCCTACTCACAAGAGAAACGACACTCTCACTTGGGACGATCATGACTTTTGATTCCAAGCCCCATTGACTTTTGTGTTCGTGTCTTCATGAAGCTTGAAACACCTTCTTCAAGAAGTCATCCACCGTTGCCGTAGTCCTCACTTGCAATGCCACCGGTAGCCCCTGAAAAGGGACCCCACAATACAGTTGAACCCTTGTGCTGAGGTAAGCTCACCAAGCCTCTTCATTGTGATTTCTTCCAATCTTTCGATCTAAGGCTCGTGTCATTGCCTCCATTAGATTTATGGGTACTCATTTACTCTAGTTATGGCCTTTGATTGGATTGACTCGATCCCGATTTGACGATTTTATGACTAAATTCGGTTTGCCCCAAATCGAGCCCGAAAGCCCTAGATCTAGAATTTCCGTCGTTCCGGCAATGCCCACTCGAAACCAATGCCACCAATAGATTGCTGGACACTTCTTTGACTTAGATCTAGCCATAATTTTGATTGATTTGGTCTCGGTCTAGCAGATTGCAGCTCGGTCACCCACCCCTTTTCTGGATTTCCAGCCTACGCACCATCGGCTTCGAGGCGTTGCTGCTCTCAATTCCGGCCACCTCAGCTCTCACCGCCGACACCGTTTGACTCGTGAGGAGGGCAATTTCCAGATCAGACTGACCTTAAGCTTCGACTTTACCAGGCCTCCATGACCCAACTCTCGACCCAAATAGTAGAACCGAGTATGTGCTTTACCCATCGGAGGAGCTATTGGACCCTCGACATCGACGCGAAACTAGCACCCCATGGATTTTCACCGTTGAGTGGACTTCCCATACCTTGATTAGACCTATTTACCACCTTAGTAGATTATTTGAATATTGGATGGTTAAATTGCATATTGGATTATGAGTTCAAATGTGGCAATTAATGGACCAATTAGGTGGTCAATGGGCCTTAATCGTGGATGGAATTATGTTGAGTACTAAGGAACCGATTGTATGACATGGATGGTTTAAATTGGCAATTAAGGCCAATTATGGTCTAATTTTGATATTATTGTTATTTAATATATATTCAGCTGATTAGGAGGCCGGTGTGTCCTAATTAGATTGGAAGTCAATGATGACCCAATGGGGTGTCGACAAGACCACGACAAGCCACTTGGATCTCGCAAGTCAACCGGTGTGGTCGTGGACCCTGGTTCGATTGATTTAGGGCACGTTTGGTAACCATTGTCGTCCCAAAAATAAGTTTTTTTTTTTGAGAATGGGTTTTTTTGAGAAATGGTCTTCGAATGAGTTTTAGGGAAGAGAAATGCGTTTGGTAACTGCACAAAATTTTTGTCCCCGAATTTTTTTCATTTAATTTAAGAAATATCAGTAAAGACAATAAATTGATATATGAAACACTTTTCTATTATATAAGACAATAAATTTTATAAATTAAATTCATGCCTTCATAATAAATAAATAAAACTATTAGGTAAATGATTTGTTAGGTGAACAACCAAGAGGAAACAAAGTATAAAAATATCTAATTTCATTTCTTGGAGCTGATCCTATTTGAAATGGAGATTGGTCTAGTTTTAGACTCAATTACTTTCATCATCATCTTTTCTTCTTTCTTTCTTGTGCTTGATACGATGGAGTTGTGCTGTACAAGAAACTAATAAAGTGAATTGCGGTTTGAGTGAGATCTCATCTTGAGAATCGATTCCTTTGGTGGTGTGAGCGTTGTTGGAATGATGTGACAAAAGTGAGGGAGAAAAGCCATGAATTGAGAATGAGCCAAGCTTTTTCTTTTCATTATTTTCAATAATGAGGGATGTAAATGAACATTTAGAAAGAAATACCGTAAAACATTGCACGTCTTGAATTTGCCATGGTATACACACAATATATAAGGGAAAGTATTAAGTACAAAAAAAAAGATGAAATGCAATCAACTTGATCAAATAAAAGTTTGATTGTCATTTAAAACATACATTTGCATTATCAAAGAAAGAACTTAAAAAGATCAAATGAAAATTTATTTCTTCTTTTGCACTGTTCAAACATGTCCGAGAAATGGAGAACAAAAAAATTTTTGGTTCTGATTTCTCGTCCCTGGCTCATCCCCAGCCTTTTTTTCATCCCGGGAATAGAAATTTTAAAGGTATTTACCAAACAGGTTTCTCGTCCCAAACTCGTCCAAGGACGAGAAACCAAGAACCAAAATGGTTACCAAACATACCCTTAGGCTTTTAGCCAAGGATAATGAGGCATTGGGCCCAAATCGATAATTGGAAGTCAAAGGAGTCTAGTGGAAGGCTTGGAACTATCATTAGTGGCAATGTGCTTGTAATGGTGTCAATGAGCCAAGGAGGCTTAGTTAGGGTCTCAGGCTGCTTGTGGATAGTCTTAATTGATTATTTGCACAATTTAGCAATTTAGCTAATCAATTATTTACTTATTTGATTATTTACTGAATTATGCTATCATTGCGGCTAACCCTGATTTGGCAAGCATTTTGGCTTAGTGTCAAGTCTCGGTCATAGATCGATTGACTCATAGGTAGATGCATTATGAGAGAGAGGTGGTCGAGGAGAGTAAGCGCGATAAAATGGTCAAGGTTGGTTAAGTCCTACATAGAGGTCAAGTAGGATGCGTTTGACTAAGGGTGACAATTGATGTTAGAGACACGATTAGGGACCCTAGGGAGATAGTATTCCTAGTTTTGGTATAAGAGTTAAACTCACTGGGATGTTCCCGTATCTCACCCCCTCCAATAACAACATATTTCAAAGACGAATCATGGACCTCGAGGAGGAGCTGTTCGAGGAAGGGGAACAATCTAAGGTGGATGAGTCGCTCAAGGAGGAGCCAGAGTAGATTGACCAAGAGTATATGGAGCCAAACCTGGAGGAAGAGGAACTGCTAGAACTAGAGTTTGAGCAGCAAGTACGAAACTGGTGGCGAGAATTTGATGAAAGGGCGCTTCATGAAGACCAAGTCTAGCTTGAGAAACCTAAGGATAGAGGTTGTGTAATAGATAGATATGAGACTGACTCAGGGAGAGTTACAGAGAAGCATAAAACCACTATCTAGGAGTGGGACCCTATCTTATAGCAATGGATGCATCATTAGTACTGGGAGCGCTATGAGAGATAGGTCAGAGGTCCTTTGGTTTTTCACATGGATCATCATGAGGAGCCAATAGGACTTTTTGATTATTATAACCCTGATGTTGGATACGACGATCCTTTGAGAGGTAGTGTCATTAATCCCTAGGTCATCCAGCCAAGGTTTATCTTTAGAAGTGGGTCTCCCTTTTTCTACGTGTTGTATGACCCTACCCCCGCCTTGATGTATCTTGGATGTATAGTTACAAGTCAAGGTTTCCTTTCAAGACTCGTACTCTTTTGATTGTCTTGTGGGAACAAGTTATATTTTGATGTATTCGACCTAGAGCAGTTTGATGGATTATGTAAGTGTGATCATGCTTTAATTGAAAGATTTATGTTTGCATATTTAGTTCAAGAAGGGTTGTAGTATGTGATTAATTATCTCGTTTTCGCTAAGTATTGTAACTCTAATGTTTAAGAAGACTGTGACCAATCTGGGACGTCATGAATAAATTGGCCAAAAGATAGGGTAATTGGAGACTATCGCATGCCCAAGGGCGGGGCGTGACAAGGTCCTTACAACTTGGTATCAAAGTGAGGTTAGGACCTATGAAGGACTAGGACTACGAAGTGATAAGGAGGAATTAGTTATTGAGAATAGTGGGTTAGGATCTAGAGATTAAGTTAGATCTTTGACTAGTGACTCTTAGGCTTGGTGTCACTTATTCAACTGATTTGACATGGTATGGGACATGTTCAACCAAGCAGGACTTTGACCCTAAAGCGTTGCTATGTATTACGCACCAATCGAATAGCATTGTTGGGTATTGTGCGCTAATTGTGAGGCGTCACTGTGTATTGCGCGCTAGATGAATAGTGTTGATGTGTAACATGCCCTTATTGTGAGGCGTTGCTATGTATCATACGCTAGTTGATTAGTGTCATTGGGTATACACATTGGTAACATAATGATGCTTGGGTATTATGCCCAAGATATAAATTTGTATGGTTATCGTACGTTGAAGGCTTGTAGGTGTTGTCGCATGTCTCAGTACCTTGATTTATTGTCGTGTATGTGTTATCGCACGTTGGAGACTGGTAGGTGTTATCGCATGCCTTGGATCTCGATTTATTGATGCGTAGGTGTTATCACACATTGGAGACTCGTAGGTGTTATCGCATGCCTCGGTACCTCAATTTATTGATATGTATGTGTTATCACACGTTGAAAGTGCCTCGGTACCTCAAAGTGTATGTGTTATCGCACAGAAAAAGGTGCGTATGTGTTATTGCATGCCTCAGTACCCTGATTTGTCGACGTGTATGTATTATCACAAGTTGAAGGCATGTAAGTGTTTTCGCATGCTACCTGATTATCAATTTAGGAGCATGTATGCTTATCGCTATAATGACCCATTGATAATAGCATTGTCATGTAGTATATGCTATTTGTTGAGGAGGCTTGTTGTGTGATCGCTTGCTTCCCTATATTGTGAATGGTAGTGATTCCAAACGTCTAACCTAGCTTGAATGGATCCTGAGGATGAACGATGGTTCGAGGTAGCCGAGAAGAAGAAAGTGACTTGAGGTTGCTTCAGCGAAAACAGTGATGCTCAAGAAGATTTGAGGATCGGGAGTATCTTGCAATCTCTTGAGGACATTCGGCACATGATCGCCCTTTAGACCTAGAGTTAGAAAGTCGTTGTTACAGTTGATACTACCGTGGCAAATGCCATTGGGATTGTAGCATTAAGCGCTATTTGGGAAGCTATGAGTGTCACCACTGAGGGCATTATAAACCCTGCTCCTATCCTAGCTATTGAGGTAGGAATAAGCAATATAAGGGGCAGAGTTAGGTGGAATAGTTTCTGAGAGTGAAACCTCCCTAATTCTTTTGAAGATGTGACTTGGAAGTTGTCATCTTTTGGCCCTGAATGATTGGTAAAGTATTTCGGCGATAAGATGCACCGAAGATGTTAAAGTGGTCATGGCAGTTTATCATTTAAAAGATAATGCCAACCACTAGTGGGAGACCATCAAAGGAATTGTTTTCCTAGAAAGAATAGAACCAATTAGGAACGCTATTATGAGATCGTTCAAAGAGAAATATTTCTCGAGTACTACCAGAGAGAAAAAAAAGTGATCAAGTTTTTGAAGGATCAACTCTTGATGGGAGTGTATAAGTCGATGTTTGCCAAGTGCCTAAGTATGGCAAGAGGATCATGGAAAATTCTGTAAATTAGACGATCAAGTCCTCAGTTGGACAGAATTTCGTTATTAAGAGCCAGTTGACACTAATCAAATTATGAACCTACGATGAGGCGTTGAGTAAAACCCTAAAGATTGAAAAGGTCTTGGCAAAAAGAGCTACTAATGCTGGATCGCGACTTGTTGCGAGTTGAGATAACTGCCGTTTAGAGAAAAAGGGCAATGTTGGAAAGTAAGTGCACTACCTCTCACAGTAGAAAAGGTGGTATTGCGAGGCGAGTACCCAGTTTGGACTTTTTTTTTTGGTTTAGTAAGCTTTGTAAAGATTTACCGAAAGTGATGTACAATGTTAAGCATGTTCAAGGTACCACAAAACCTTCCACTCAAAGTGTTAGTAACATCAATGAGTGAAGAGGTACCCGAATTACATGAGGAACATACAAAGGCCTAAACATTAAGGGGTACCCAGTTTGTACATTAAGTGTCGCTATTGCGGAAAGTACCACTGAACTAGTACCTAACCCCTAGGGACCAAAGCTTGTTTTAAGTGTGGCTAAGAGGACCGCCATTGGAAAGTTTGCTGGCGTATAACTGATGTAATGCGTAGGTCAACTTATGGGGGAAAACACGTCTTGAGATGATGCAAATTGATCCCAGGTTTGAGGATAGTAGTACAATGTGACTTGAACTGAGGTTCAAAACTCAAGAAGAATTATCACATATACCTTTCCCCTTATACCCACACATTGTTTATTTTTTGTTTGATTCTGGAATTCCCCCCCCCCCCCAATTCGTTTTTCTTGTGTGGAGTGGTTGGATAAATGGACACGGTCCTTAGTGTTTTGACTCCGTTAAATGATAGTATGTTATCAAATATGGGGTATAAGGAGTATGAGTTAGTGGCGAGTGAAGTAGAAGTTGAGAAAGATTTAGTTGTGGTAGCCATGTTGGATTTAATGTGATGTAATCATTAGATTGGCCTAGCCGAAGAGGCAGAGCTACGATTGATTGCTTTGGTGAACAAATTTGACTTGGACCATGAGGCAAACCAAGCTATGAGTTGGTTGTAAATTGATGAAGGCCTTGATACCTTGAATTCCATCTCTTGAGTTAGTGAGATTGCTTGAGAAGGTTTGCCAAAGTTTTTTAGCAATGGTGGTGGATGTGTCGGTCAAAGGACTGACGTTAGGGAAGATCACCATAGTGAGAGAAAGTTCTCAAAATTGTTTCCAAATGAACTGCCAGGATTACCTTTGGAGAAAGAGATTGAGTTCGTGATTGTACTCGTTCCTGGCACAAAATCAATCTCCGAGATGCCTCACAAAATGTTGAACCTTCGCACCCGTGAGTTGGCTATCGACAAATGAATCATGCATACTATTTGAAGTATTTGAAGAGTCTAGAAGATTGTGAACAACACTTGAGGGTAGTGTTAGCAACTCTTGAAGAACACGCACTGTACATGAGCCCAATAAGTGTAAGTTCTGGCTTAACTGTAGGGCATTTTTGGGTCACGTGATCTCAACTGAAGAGATTTCGGTTGAGCTTGCCAAGATAGGAGCAATCAGGGATTGACCAAAGCCTACGATAGAAACCAAGGTTTGAAGTTTCTCAGGTCAGGCAAGCTATTGATGCCACTTCGAGAAAAGGTCCTCAAGTATAGTGACAACATCAACGAAATTATGGAATAAATATGTGAGATTAGAATGAATTAATAAGTATGGACGAAATTGTCAGGTATTGGTGGATATAAGATCCACGATGATACGTCTCGTCAATGACCTGGGTATATCTTAACGCAGTATGGTCAAGTAGTAGCCTATACATTTAGGCAATTTTGAGGCCTTAGGAACATTATTTCCTGACGTATGGCCCAGAGTAGGCCATAAGCGTTTTCGCCTCAAGTTTTAGAGGCATTGGTTGTTGAAAACAGTTCATAATCATTACAGACCATCTAAGTCTCACTTACCTAATCCCTTAGAAGGAGTTGAACATGAGACAACATTATTAAGTGAAGTTTTAAAGGGGTTCGCTGTAACAGCTTGTACCAACTAGGAGAGGCTAACAAAGTAGTAGATGCTTTTACTCGTAAATCCTTTGTGGCGAGGTTGATGATTAGAAAGTGGCACCTTTAGAAAGGATAGGAGATCTTGAATTCAAGTTCGAGGTATGTCACCTCACTAGTCTGATGGCCATTTTATGAGTTGAGCATCAAATCCACTTGAGGATCGAGACATTACAACCGATGGATCATGATCCGTCAGAGGAACATTCAGGCTAGTACCAATAAAAAAAATTAGACTTCCAAGTGTCGGAGGATGGGATATCCAAGTTTTATGAAAGACTCAGTATGCCTATTGTTACTGCGCTCGAAGAAGAGGTCTTATTTAAAACATGCATAGGTTACTTATATGAAGAGATACCAGAATCTATGACCACATTATTCGTGGAGTGACATAAGAGCTAAAGTGGTAAAACATGTAACCAACCGCTTGTCTTGTCAGGAAATAAATGCACTATCTTGCAAGCCAGGAGGCCTTCTAGGGCCAACACGTCACAATAGATTTCACAACAAGCTTGCCGAGAAGTCAGCAAGGTCGTGATGCGATTTGGGCCATGGTAGGTAGACTGACCAAATCAACTCATTTCATTGCAGAGTGTGAGGACTTCGCCTTGGATGAATGTGTTGAGTTGTACATCTAACAGGTAGCCATACTTCAAGGAGTGCTGGTGATGATTACCTCTAATCGTGATTCAAGGTCCACAGCATCCTTTTAGAAAAAGTTACAGATTGTGTTGGGTACAAAACGTTAGTACAGCACAGCCTAGCTTCCACAAATAAATGGATAGCCCGTAAGGACCACCAAAATGCTAGAAGAGTGAAGATAGGGTGTCAAAACTAAGAGATAACATAGATTAGGTCTATACTTGAAGAGTTTGAGAGCATCGTACATGTAGAGATCGATTAGAATCGAGGACCAAAGAGAAGGAGGTCGACGATAGAATGTCGTATGTTAAGGGAGATCGATCATGAGAGATAATCGGAGCATTTAGATCTTGAAAAGTTGGACGGAACAAATTTGGAAGATGGAATTCTTTTAAGGGGGAAGATTGTAACAACCCACTCTTGACCCCCTTCTTTGAGGTCCAATTGTCTGGATTTTTGAGTTTAGTTAATAGCCAGTTTACCCTGGGAGTTTCTCGGACTAAACCGTGAAAATTCATTTCGAGTGATCCCAGACTTCCAAAAATCATTTTTTGGTCCCCTGACTTTTAGATATTTGAATTTTGACCCTAAGAAGAATGAATTTTGGACCTATGGGCATTTTTGGAAATGTTTGTTTATGGTTGACTTTTGGTCAACTGTCAACGCTGACCATCGAAAACTAGCTAGCTCGCGTGAACGAGCCGGTTGGACCGGGTAAGGACCGGTTTGACCGGTCACGCGCAAACTAGCCACCACTCTCCCCCTCTCTCTCTCTCGCCTATATGACATTCTGACGAGTAGGTGCCGTGCGTGGCACCGCAAGGCCATGCATCAACCAAGTGGCTGGCTCACCACTACCACTACCCACTTACTATCCTTGAAGCATGGCCGAAGTGCCCTGTAGCTGTGGGAGGCCACTGCGTGGCATCGGCAGACTCAAAATCTCCCTCTGCCCTCACCTACCCCCTGTTCATGAGACATATGACACTCTCACTTGGGACGATTATGACTTTCGATTTCAAGCCCCATTAGCTTCGGTGTTGGTGTCTTCGTGAAGCTTGAAACACCTTCTTTAAGAAGCCATCCATCGTTGCCGCAGTCCCCACCTAAAATCCCGCCGACAGCCCTCGAAAAAGGTCCCCACGATTCGGTTGAATGCCTGTGATGCGGTAAGCTTACCGAGCCTCTTCATTGTGATTTCTTCCAATCCTTCGATCGAGGGCTCATGTCATTGCCTTCATTAGATTTCTAGGAACTCATTTACTCTGGTTATAGCGTTTAATCAGATTGATTCGGTATCGATTCAACAAATTTTGGACTGAACTTGGTTTGCCCCAAATCGAGCCCGAAAACCCTAGATCTATAATTTGCGTTGTTTCAGCGATGCCCACTCGAAATCAATACCACCAATAGATTGCTGGACACTCCTTTGATTTAGATCTAGCATTAGTTTTGATTGATTTGGTCTTGGTCTCGCATATTGCAGCTCAGTGTCCCACCCTTTTTCTAGATTTCCAGCTCGCGTACCGCCAGCTTCAAGGCATTGCTACTCTTAGCTCTGGCCACCTCAGCCCTGGCGCCAGCACCATTTGACTCGTGAGGAGGGAAACTTCTAGTTCTAACTAGCCTCAAGCTTTGACTCAACCCGAGGAGAGAAAGCAAAGTTTTGACCTGACTAAGCCTCCACGACTCGACTCCCAACTTAGTTAACCAAACTGGGTCTATACTTGACCCATCAGAGGAGCTACCAGAGCCTCGCTGTTACCATGAAACCACCACCGCACGGATTTTCACCAGTGAGTGGACTTCATATACCTTGATTTGGCCTATTTACCACCTTCGTAGATTATTTTGAATATTGGATGGTTAAATTGCATAATAGGATTATGAGGTCAAATATGGTGATTGATGGACCAATTAGGTGGTCGATGGGCCCTAATCGTTGATGGAATTATGTTGAGTACCAAGGAACTGATTGTATGACATGGATGGTTTAAATGGACAATTAGGGCCAATTAGGGCCAATTAGGGTCTGATTTGGATAGTATTGTTATTTAATATATGTTCGGCCGATTAGGAGGCCGGTGTGCCCTAATCAGATTAGAAGTCGATGATGACCCAATAAGGTGTCAACAAGACCGCGATGGGTCGCTTGGATCTCGTGAGTCGACCAATGTGGTCGTAGATCCCAGTTCAATTGATTTTGACTTTTAGCCAAGAATAATAAGGCATTGGGCCTAAATCGATAATTGGACGTTGAATGAGTCTAGTGGGAGGCTTGGAACTATGATTAGTGGCAATGTGCTTGTAACGGTGTCAATGAGCCAAGGAGGCTTAGTTAGGGTCCCAGACTGCTTGTGGACAGTCTTAATTAATTATTTTCACAATTTATCCATTTAGCTTATCAATTATTTACTTATTTGATTATTTAATGAATTATGCTATCATTGCGGCTAACTCTGATTTGACAGGCATTTTGACTTAGTGCCAAGTCTCGATCATAAATCGATTGACTTATAGGTAGATGGATTATAAGAGAGATGTGGTCAATGAGAGTAAGCATAATAGAATGGTCAAGGTTAGTTAAGTCCTACATAGAGACCAAGTAGCATGCGTTTGGCTAAGGGTGACAGTTGATGTTAGAGACATGATTAGGGACCCTAAGGCAATAGTATTCTTAGTCTTGATGTTGAGATATCCCCGTATCTCACCTCCTCCACCACCAACCCATTTCAGAGACGACTCATGGACTTCGGGGAAAAGCCATTCAAGGAAAGGGAGCAATCCAAGGTGGACGAGCCGCTCAAGGAGGAGCCGGAGTAAATCAACCCAAAGCCTATGGAGCCAACCTGGAGGAAGATGAACTGCTAGAACTAGAGCTTAGGCAGCAAGTACGGAACTGGTGGTGAGAATTTGATGAAAGGGCGCTACATGATGACTAAGTCCAACCTAAAAACCTGAGGACAGAGGCTGGGTAATAGATAGATATGAGACTGACTCCAGGAGAGTTATTGAGAAGCAAGAAAAGTATCTAGGAGTGGGAATGTAACAGACCAAAATTTCTTAGGCAATAAGACCACGCTAATAATGGAATTCAAGTACAAGCCAATTAAGATTATGGAATTCTTTTACTATTAGAAGTGGAGATGGTGATTAGTCGCAAGACGTCCTAAGATTTCACAAAGGAATTGCTTTTTCATTATCAGTAAAGTATTGGTCGAGAGAATTTTTCTGAAAATGACTTTTGGTGCATCAACAACAAGAAAGTTTTGTGCATTATTAAAACTTATCGTAGCTATATGTTTAATGAGGGACGTATTATTAGTTTCTCGTGAAATTTCGGTCAATTTAGGTCTTGAGCTTTGGATGTCCTTGACTTGTGTAGCTGGTCAAGTTCAAAAGGAGAAGGGCAGTGGACATGCATCTAAGGAGCTGACCGAAGGAAGAAGTTTTCTCCTTTCCTTCAGCTTGCCGTTTGTAATTAGTCAAGAGAAAGGTGGAGATTTCTGGTCTTCAAGTGGCAAAAGACATGCAAGAAGAGAAAGCCATAAAGAGAGCCACGACCATTTCCTTCTTCATATCTTCTTCTTCACACCCTCCTCTCATCCAAGTATCTTTTGCCAATGGACACTTGGCAAGCTTGAACAATCGACTCAACAAGCTAAGAGCCACGCCTTCTTCCTTTTCTTCATTGTGCACAATCTTCTTCTTCTTGCACAAGTTTTACCCGTTTTTGCATCTCTCTCCCTCTTAGCTTCATGCCTTCTCCCATCATCTTCTTCCTCTCTTCTTCTTCTCTGCTCAAGCTCATCTTCTTCGTCCATCCAAGTACACCAGGAACCCTAGGTCAGCCGCAAGAACCCATTAATCCAGAAGTAAGTTTTTGAGTTCCATCACCGAAGGAAGTTGCTGATTCTGCTTGAGATTAGGCAAGTGGTCAACCATTCCTCTTAAACAAGCTTATAATCTCTCCATATGGTCTTGCATGTGTGTTAGCTGAGCTGTTGAGGTCGAATCTGGTTGTGCGTTGGATTAATCCTGGTAGAAGAACTTCAATGAAGCCGATATGGGTTGAATGGCAGAAACCCATTCTAGTTTTGTGATTTTATCTATAGCTATCTATTGAGAATGTGAGGTTGTCGTCTTCATGAAAGTTGTTTGTCTCTTGCATATCTATAACATAGATTAATTTGAGAATTTTCTAAAGTTTTTTTTATCACCAGCTTGTTTGAATTCCACACTAGTGTTCAAACTATTTTCCAGAAACTGGGTTTGACCCCGATTCAAAGAATTGCTTGTTTGAACTTGATAAGTTGTGAAGTAACTTAGATTTCTTGATGAAAGTTGTAGTTGACACCCATGGCTAAAACATGTTAAAATTTCAGCTTCATTCGTTTACATTCGATACACTTTCAATATGATTTTCTATTCGACTTCTATCTGTTCGCCACCCAGATTTTCCAGTTAAATTAGATACTCCGTTTGGTAACTTTACCCAACAAATTTGTGGATGATTTCTTCATGAAATTGGTTCATCTATGTCTTAATCAACATGTGGTAAAATATCACGATTTTTTTATAATCAAATTTCCCTGGATGTATTAATGAACTGAGTGACTTCCACTAGGTGTATGTTGAACTTGTTATGTTTGTCCTTCGAGTTACTGATCAAGACTGTTATGAAGGTGAAGTCATTGAGTTGATTGTACTCTTATAGGACTAACATTAATGTCTTGATTAAATAATCGGTTGATATGTTATAGTTGTGCAAGTACATGGCATGTGTTTGTGGTACATTCAAGCGTGTTGGTACTCACAAAGCATGTCACCATATTAGCGACATGACTTGCAATACATTTGATTTTTGTTCTTGTGATGTGCGCATGTGTGCGGTTTGAATGTGCATTCATTCACAGATGCTTGTTCTCACATGCTTATGTATGTGAGACATGTGCATGTGCTATGAATGGTTGAGAAGTGAGAGAAGTTGTCACGCAAAGTAAGCCGCGATGTTGCGCAAAGTAAGCCGCAATGCCCCTGAGTAGTAGGGATGCCTCAAATGAACAGAGGGTCTAGTAGCTAAGGTGGAGGCCGGGATGCCTTCACGATGGGTTGCCGTGCAAAGTAAGCCGCAAAGCCTCCGGAGGGGAGATGCTTGGATTGGATTGGATCCAGGAGCTCGCGTTGCCAGTCTAGACATGCCTTTGGATACCATTTGCCGAAGGTGGACGTAACCTTGCGGATCATGGTAAAGGTGGTCTTGACAAGAACGCAAGGTGTTTGCAATTGCATGAGTTGAAATGATAACATGAACAATTACGTGTGGAAATGTGGCTGCATTACTTGTATTGGATATGTAAGAATCGATCATATATGACTGCATTATTTACCTTAACTTTGTACGAGTCCAATCATGCATCCAAGTGACACGTGCCATGTTGAGTTGCACATACTGAGTGTGTGAATGAATTTTGAGCTTGTAAACCTTGGCTTGATCATGGATTGCTTGTTGGAAAGTGATTGCATTATGCTAAGCATGTACTTGACATGCTGGTTGATGTACTAAGTGATTGGCAACTTGAGTGATTCACTGTTCATGTGCATCGAGTGATGCCTTTCATGTGTTATGCTGGTCGTGTACGTATTACATGTTGGAATTTAGTGATGCATTCATCACTTGTTAATCAGGCGTGTGATGCATGCTTGTTTGGGTGAATGCCGATGCATGTCTGGACGTACGATGGATTGTGGTTTGTTCACGTATGAATGATTATTTTACTTTCTAATCATATGCTTAACCTGTTGTGACTTACATTTTTCCAAAGAAAGGGTCTTACACAAGCTCAGGAGAGGGTAGTTGAACGGGAACAAATCACCGTCACTTTTGACTTGATACCGACAGCATGATCCTTTTTGGGATGAAATATTTGGTTTGTTTAGTTAGAAGGAAGGTTGTTGATATTTATATTTACCTTCCTTTTGCTTAACTATCTTCGGATCATCTGCATATAAATAAAGCTACATTGCTGAGTGAATCTTCTGAATTGTGTACTCTCCATCAATCTTTTAATTTCGCTGCAATTTTAGATGTTATATTCTTGGGAAAATTTAAATAGTAAAGCCACCAAGACAAGTCCTTGCATTTCAAGGCTAATAAGGATAAGCACCGATAAGAAGTTGATTACTAAGCTAACAACTAGATACCTTGCCAAATTGGCAAGGTCATTGCTTGGAGTAAAGTAGGTGGCACCTTACAAGGAATCCATCTTCTGGTGATGGGTGCATCATCAATATTTGGCGCATTATGAAGGAGAGGTTGGAGGTTCTTTGGCTTTTCACATGGATCATCATGAGGAGCCAATAGGACTTTTTTATTATTATAACCTAGATGTTGGATACAGCGATCCTTTGGGAGGTAGTGTTATCGATCCCTAGGTAATCCAGCCTAGGTTGGTCTTCAAAAGTGGGTCTCCCTTTTTCTGCGTGTTGTACAGCCCCACCCTTGCCTTGACGTATCTTGGCTGTATAGTTGCGAGTTGAGGTTTCCTTTCTAGACTTGTACTCTTTTGATTGTCTTTTGGGAACATATTATATTTTGATGTATCCGACCTAGAGTCGTTTGATGGATTATGTAAGTGTGAACGTGCTTTAATCGAAAGATCGATGTTTGTATATTTGGTTCAAGAATGGTTGTAGTACATGATTAATTATCTCGATTCTGCTAAGTATTGTAACTCTGATGTTTAAGAAGATCGCGACCAACCTATGACGTAACAAATAAATTGGCCAGAAGAGAAGGTAATCGGGGACTGTCGCGTGCCTAAAGACGGGGCATGACAAGGTCCTGACAACTAAAGTCAGATAGGACTGGTTGCGTTTGGCTGTCCAAGTTTCTAGACGAGATAGACTCGATAAGATAGGATAAGAAATCCTTGAATTTCTTCATATCACATCCATTGTTTGGTGAATTTCGGATTTAAAGTCGGATATCATCATATCCTATCAAATCTACCGTTTGGTAAACTACGGATTTAAAGTCGGATATCCTTATATCTTATCAAATTTGTTGTTTGGTGAACTAAATATTTAAATTTGAATATTTGAATATAAATAATATTAGGCAAGTACATGTTTGATATTCAAAAAATAGTCTAAACCAATAATTTTTTCAAATTAACAGATTATCGTCGAGTTTCATGATTACGCATTTTTTTCCGTTCCTTTGAAGTAATTTTTTGGTTACCCCTTTCAATATCAAAAGTTTTTAAAATAACCTCAATTTTAATATATTCACTTTGAAACATGAATTCTTTTTGTCACTTACAAATTTTTCATTAGTTTCTATTTTATTATAGGTATAATACCAAATCAAACCAAATACCCAATTAGAACAAAGCATAAAGTCCAAAGTTCATTCGCTTTTTTTTTTCCAACTGTCACAAGGATACAATGACAATTAATCACGTTAATAGACAATCTTTGAATAATTCACACATATAAAGTACATTACAATTCATCACTTTTATAAAATTTTGATGTGAATCGGATAACTATTAAGGAGAAGGTTTCGACGCCGATATTTTCGATAAGAGCTTATTCAATTGAGTTTAAAACTTTATAAGTGTTTTCTCATTTTTTATATTAAACTAAAAGTGTTTATTTAAAATAAAAATCTATAATTGGTTCTAGACTAATTTTTTTTGAATTTTTGAATTTATGGTATTATTATTTTTATTATTTAGTATTTTTTTTAATTTGAAAAAAGAAAATTCGGATTGGGTCAGGGAAACTCAATCCAACTATATGACCCAAACCCAACAGATGAGTTGGAGTAGTCTGAGCACCTAGACATTTTTTATAACAAAAATGAATTTTTGAATTTTTGAATTTTTGAATTTTTTTAATTTTGTAATTTATGGTATTATTATTTTATTATTTAGTATTTTTTTAATTCGAAAAAATAAAATTCTGACAAAGTCGGGAAAACTCAATCCGACTATATGACTCAAACCCAATAGAGAAGTTGGAGTAGTCTGCAGGTACACAACGGAGAAAGGAAAAAAAATGGGGTTTTGTGTTTCGGATAAAAGAAATCTTATCCTACCTTATCCCACCTCCTCTTGGGATTTTTTTTATCCGGTCTATATCCCCTCTATATTCGACCTTATCCTATCCTAGAGAGTTACCAAACATGAAATAGGATAAAACATATCATATCTTGCTTTTTATCCGGTCGACCAAACGCGGGTATTGGATATCTAAGGGAGTGATAAGTCATAAGTCATTAAATATTATGCTAATTGAGCTAGAACAAAGGCATTTGTATTGGACAAATTATCTAAATATGATATGTTCAGAACAATTACTAATATGGAAGCTTTTAACAGGGTCAATGACTAATTGTTCTTGTTTTGGTCCTTTGTAGAATCATAAGACGTAAAGAATGATGTTGACTCGTGTGGTGCACGGCTGTGGCACACGAGTGTGCATATTGACGTTTCATCAAACCATTTATACTTAATGATCATAGTTTGTTCATTTACATAGTCACGTGCTATGCTATGCAATATGGGATATGTATTCTTGTTATATACAAGATACAATAGTGATGTCCTATGCTATCATGGTACCGCATTAAAAACCTCAACTATAGTTATAGACAAGAATGAATTATTCATGTTTCATTGAAATACATGTCTACTAGGTTTGGGCGTATGGTCTAATTTGTGGCTTGACAAACAATTTCGTGGCGTTTGTTCCATCAAGACATGATAAGACAAAAGGTAAAATTACATGGTCGTGAGAACTAACAAGTTCATTATGTTCTTAAAATATTAACACCGTCTAAGTAGTCATGACATATTGCTAGATGTTACTCATGATTTGTAAAAATTGGAGATTGATTGGGTTAATTAGTAGTCTTAATTGTACTAATGTATTAGTATAAATCTTACTACTGGCTCAGTGATGAACTTAAAAATATCACACATAAAAATTAATTTAGAGTGACATTTGAACATGAGAGATAATGTTGCAAAAGTGTGCAACCATAGGCAATCTGATGGACGTTGGGTTGAAAAAATAACACTCTAAAATAGGGTTAGAAGCAATGACCAAAATAATGTTCTAAAAAAAGTTCAAAAATAATGATCAAAAGTTAAAGTTCTAAAACGGATTCAGACGCAATGGCCGAATAATGTAATGATTACAGGATAAATGTCCAAATTGATATCTATAAAGGTGACAGAATAAATACATATTAAATTCTAAAATAATTTAGACTTGATACTCATAATAGGTTCTGAAACGGTTTGGACTTAATACCCAATTTAATGCTCCCAAACAATTCAAGTGTATAGTCCAAATTCAAAGTCCGAATTGGCTTCAGACTTAACGGTCAAATTAAGGCTCAAGGTTGATGGTTGAATTGATGTACATTTGAGACTGACAAATGGGCGTGATAAGAGTGAAAAATCTATCAAAATTCTGAAATACATATAAGACCAATTGCTAGTACAATGAGATATACACTCTCTCTCGAATTTCTCTCAAAGCATTCGAAACATGATTGGTGGTGTATCTAAATTAGAGGTGTGACATTTGTGAGGCTAAAATTGGAAAACATTAGAACCAAATTGCTCTGGACTCACTATAAGGAGATTAGATTTTCATTATCCAAAATTGAAGAGCGTCAGATCTAGAATCTTAAAAAAACATCAAACCAGAGTTTATAACTAGAAAATTTGAATAATTTTAGAACCACGCACTTTAACGGTAATTTGATTAGCCGCTTATGGTTTATACGTGCTTGTTATTAGATTGCACGAAAAAATTTTGGAGATAAATTTATAGCTATTTTTGGGGATAATTGTACAAAAAGTTCTAAACATATTGCATTTTTACCAATTCGATTCTAAACATTTTTATTTGGCCAATTAAGTCCTAAATCTTTTGGAAATTTGCCATTTCAATCCATGCAGCCACTTTGTCTCAAGAAATGCTTTCATGGATGTCCGATCAGCACCATCTATATTACGTGGCTGGACCTCCACGTAGGCATTTTTCGAAACAAAGTCACAGGTGAATGACTAAAATGGAAAATTTCCAAAATATTTAAGACTAAATTGGCTAAATAAAAAAGTGTATGACTGAAGCAACAAAAATGCAATGTGTTTAAAATTTTTTGGACAATTATCCCGCTATTTTTTCTTCCACTTTAAATTGATTTTGATTAATTTACCATATTTTTTTTTTAGATAAGTCCCAACTGCATCCTCGTATTACTTCTCCTGAAACAAATTACTTATGCAGAAAAGGAAAAGGTAAATTATTCCCGAAATTTTCTCACTTCCTTGTATCATCATGAAGCTTGACATCCTTAACCAAAAAGCTAGGTTTGGGAAGAATCTAATACATGGATATTCATGCAGAAGGTTGCTCACATTTAGTATTTGTGCAAATGCTGTATTTTGAGGCAGGCATGTTCATTGTTGCAGATGTCAAATCATAGAGCTCACATCAAACAAACCATGAATGCACACCAACATTGTCAGAATCTTGCATTAGCTATTCCAACGTCCTAAGTCTCACACACAGACAGTAGATTTCAAATCTCTACATTACCTCATATAACAATGGAACATTTTCTATCAGAATGTAACCTCTTTTGTCCCTTGAAAGAACCGACCAGATGGACCTGCATCGGGCAACAAGGCCAGACTCACGGGACCTGCTGCACCTTCCTCAGGAGTCAAGAAACCAGTGTTGCAATTCAAATCCGTCTTGACAAATCCAGGGCAGATGCAGTTTATACGAAACGTGGGGTACTTTGCCGCTATAATCCTCGTATATGCATTCATGGCCACTTTAGAGACTGTATATGCAGATAGATTAACAGGCCAGCCCTTGGTCATTAGAGAACCTTGCTTAAAATCGTTTAGATACTCCTTTAATACCCAGTCCACCTTTTCTTCTGTGAGGCTTTCGGCGTTGCTGAACACTTCTGCAGCCAACCCCTTCGGTAAATTCTAATCACAAGGTCACGGGATGATCAAAATGTTATTCATTGGCATTGATATAAATATGGAACAGCATTTCGATAGTTCAATATTCAAGATAGGATATGACCAAATGAATGAAGTCCACAGAAGAACAGTATGACGGCAATGGATTCACAGAACATATTTCACTTGTGTTAAACAGCAAAAAGAGATCTGAGAGAATGCATTTGTACTATAAGAAGGCACTGTCAGAAATCTCTATTGCTTTTGGATTCTCATGAGACCTATATTAAGCAAAGAAGTCTAGCTTAAAGCTTGATCCGTCACATTATAGTGTTATCTTACAAAAATGATGCTGGGCATCAAATTTGAGAGATCATGAGTAAGTTTTCCATTCTTATCTTACTGAGAAATATCTTTGAAATTATAAACTTTGATACTACTTACCTCTAGCTTCGCTATCGACGAGGAAACATTTACAACCGTGGGCAAGTCTGATAGCTGGAGGAGGCCAATGAATGCGTCAACCATCCTTTTGGTACCATAATAGTTAATGTTTAGGCACTCTTCAGTTACATCATATGTCTCTGTCGTAATTTTAGTCCAATCAACTTGCTTCTGCATCATCAATGGAAAATTTTATGAACTAGCATGAGAAACATAACAAGGAAGACGCAACTTAAATTCCCAGGGAGCTTGTGCCATCTCACTGAAGGAGTTAGCCGAAGAAAATTCAAACAAGGTATATTGAGCAACGATCAGAGTTCCGCTTTGCACTGGTTGATTCCTAAATGGTTTTCTTCGAGACATTTATTTCTCATAACCATGAGTTATTCATCACCAAAATGATGTTAAACTTCAGTCACAATCATTTGCAACATACTGGGAAATGCCTTTCAATCTCTTCACAAGGGCTGAAAAGACCAAAGTGGCATTAGAATCATGTTGAGTTTGAACAAATCAAGGAAAACTAGGCTCTATTTATTTCGCAGAAAATAAATATTTTTAAAAATATTTTTATCAAAATAATCACTTTATATCATTTGAGATACTTAACCAATTAAAAAAATTTACATTACTGACAATAATTTATGTTTAAGCATGTTTGTGGATGATGAGCGAATGACCACTTGGATTTTTCATTTTCAGTCATTTTCTGAAGAGATACAAGCGACTATGCAATTAATATTCGAATTGAGTCTCTCTTCGAACAACACCATTGTAAGGGAAACTGAGAGCATACCTTTCCAATGCCGGAAGCTCTCATAGCATCAGCGTCAAAAATGGCTCCGACAACGCCAGCATTGTTAACCTGGAAAAAATATTTTATCGGAAATTTTCGTCTTTTTATATGTGAGGCCTATCATTAAACGAGTATGAAAGGACCCAAGAAATTCTCTCTCCCCCGTAATATACTAAAAAGCCAGTAATAAAAGAGGTCCATCACAGTAAATCCCGAACTAACTAGATAATTAATTGAGAAAAAACGGGGTGGAACATACTTTATCTGTATTTAACCCTTGCATCAAACTGTACATTGCACAACAGAAAGTAAATCAATGCAGTGATGCATACTATACGCCCTGCGCTCGGATTGAAACTACTTATACTAGAAACCATTCAAGAAAAGCAGAAACCACAGGAGATAGTCACCGTTCTGTATCAAGTCAATCAAAGTTACCACTCATTCCTAACATAATGCACCTCAGATAGACAAGGGGAGTTTAGACACATCCCTCGTTAAAAGGGATCATTACATATTCCTTGCTAGTCACAACCATGAAAGAACATCCAAACACCTCAATCTCACATATTGAATTATTAGTCAATACCAAAATCCATGGTACATCACTATTCTCTTTGCAAATTACTCCTTTTTTTTGCCTTTTCATATAGGAAATGCTTATGGTACTCCAATAGCAATAGTCTGTCGTTCACCATCAATTCTGCATGCGATTTTGGGATGTGACACTCTTATCTTTGTTGGTCCCAAAAGAAGGACAGATTTTCGGGCTTACCAGAATATCGAGCTTTCCGAATTTGTGCTTAACAAACTCAGCAAGAGAGGAAACACTGGCAGCATCAGAGACATCAAGCTGGTGGAAAATAACATGATCAGAGAGACCAGACTCTAATTTCAGCTTGTCAGTAGCTTCAAGTCCTCTCTTCTCATCTCTAGCAGTTAATACCACCACAATCCCTTTGGAAGCCAGGAGCTTGCAGACTGCAAACCCAAGCCCTTTGTTGGCTCCTGTAACGACTGCATACCTGGGAAGAAGAACTTTGCAGAGCATGAAATTTGGAACGAATTAAAAACAAATATATATATATATGACGGTAATGAGTATATTACCTCTGAGATCTGGAGTCTGCCATGGATGATGAACCGACAGTGAAAAATGGGTTCAATATGTTTATAGAGGGAAATATATACCTTTATGTGACAGGTAAGCGCCGAAGTTGAAGCTTTGGCTTGGACTAGAGGATCATTGACGAGAATCAAATCCGTAATGTATATACACAACCATCCAGAAGGTCAGCATCGTTAGGCGGGCATAGCAGACGCCTTGAACATCGAGTTACTCGTTTTTTTCTTACGAAGACAACCTTATTCTTAATCATGCACTTGCAACGACAAGACCTTTCTTTTTATTTTGTTTTTCCTCTCTTCTTTTATGATAGGGAGGGACCAGAAGAAAAAGACCACAAGACTGAGACTCCTAAAAGTACACCGAATATGTCGTCTTACGAAGCTCAGCACCCTCAGCTAGAGCCTGCCCGTGTTAGAACCTTGAAAGACAATCAATAGAAAAATCATGTTTCTGTTCAATCCTTTTGGAAACAGCTAATTTGGTATGTTGTTCATCTTAAGTTTAGTAGTTATTGTTTGAGGAAGCCACCACCTTTGGTGATTCCTTCCATTACTCACTTGACCCAGTAAATTGGTTTTTGAACCTAGTTGATATACTTATCTCTACACTAAGTCAAAGTAGGTGAGTTGCCACAACAAAAGAGCATGGGCTGAAGTGTCCACTAAAGATAAAGGCCTCGAGAATACAAAAAAGCTAGATTGAGCAACAATAGATTGGGATCCAGATCCCCTGATCTGCCTCCCAGCAGATTAGGAGATCTATGAGAGAGGGGAGGTGGGCCCACTTTAATAGGAGGCCCACCCTTTTTTGCCTTTTCTTTTTCTAGAAAACGGAAAAGGACAGCCGTCCGATCAAAGATCGAACAGTTATGGAATGCAAATCACTCTGCTCTGGATACCCACTAGAGCAGATGATCCAAATCCAACCGATTGAGCCATGAAGTCAAATATTGATGTGTTTGCAATATCACAAGGGAAGTGTGCCGCAAAAGTGCCAAAAATCCCCATATATATAGGAAAACGAAATAGTTTTCAATGAAGTTGACATGCCAAGGCCAAGGCCTAAAGTTCTAAAAAATCATCTCCATATCTCATAAATCGAAGAAGAGTCAAGTTTTGACTTTAGTGGCCAGCCAAGAGCTCCATCAAGACGAGTTCCGAACAATTTAGAGGAAAGTTGCTAATGACTCAAAGATAATTGCCAACTTCAAATCCTTCGATGACAATTCTTTTAGTCTTACGAGTCGTTTTGTTTCTCTAACCCTTATACCAAGCCTACACTATATTTTTACTGAGCCTATATCTCATTCCTTATAAAATCTCTTCATATTAGGATGTTTGAATTCATGTAAGAGCTTCGATTGTTAAGAGTATCGCTTGAGGAAGTGGAGATAAGTCTACTTCTATCCCATTTCTAAGGTTTTTGACTTTTAAGCAAAAATGAAGAATGAAGAACATTACATTCATAGCCATGAATGCAATATCCATTTGCTAAGCCATTAACCAAGCCTTCATTACATCTATCTAAAAACCTCAAGGGTTGGTATGGTCATATTGCTTGCAAAAAAAAAAAAAAACCCTTATGACATGATGATAATGGTAAGATCGGGTGTTTCTTTTTATCGCATCGATGGGCGGGACAATCATCAATCTTCCAAATGAGATGAGTGGAAGTCCTTTTAGACTGCCCATCCACGTCATGAATAAAAAGATCATCAGATGATGACTTTTACTTGTCATATTTTGATGATGTAGACATTGTAGAATTCTCAAGCATAACCTTAACTGATGATGAAAATCATTGCTTTTAGAGGTGTGTTTGTTTAATGATGGATTTTGACAATTTCTCTTAATAAGCGTATGTTTGCTTTGTTGAGGTTGTCTCACATCGGTTGAAAAATATATTAATGGATGATTTATAAGTGTGAGGGATCCAGACGTATATTTATTTAACGATGGACTTTGACTATATCTCTTAATTCCCACATTGATGGTTGATTTATAAGTGTGAGGAAAAACTTCATCCTTTAAACTAGTTCTAGAGATGAGAAAACTCCAAACCACCCAACACTGAAATTTGAGCCAATTCCGCCAATGTTTGGCCTTCCCGTCATAACACCAAATTGCGTACCTTTTTCTTCTCTCTTGCGGCCGCTTTCTTTTCCACCATAGGGTTTTTCTCACCATCGCAGCAGCAGCTTCTTTTTTTTTTTTTTCCTTCTTCTGGCTTTTATTTGACTTTTTGACCTTTTTTTATTTTATTAACGTGTTAGCTGGGCCCCCACAGATGAGGTGGACCCAGCCAACATGCTTTAACTGTGTTTGACAGGAAGTGCTCTTTCAAGACCAGAGCCTTTCCCGTTTTGCTTGAGAAACACTTCCTTAACCCAGAATCTTTGAGCCATTTCCAGGATCTTATTTGAACTCCAAGTACCTGTTTGTTAAGCTATCCCGAAGATCTTTGCGCTGTCTAGGCATTTGAGTTGCTTGACCTTCTGAAACCTTGTGAGTCACCTATCTATTTCCTTTTTTAAAATACCTTTCAAAAATCTTATCTGAATCCGACACTTTTGTCATGGCATTTTTAGCCCCGCCGGGTGCTTAAGGACTTTCAAATACTCGCTAGTTATCTGAGTAATTGATTGTTCAATGCTTGTCTCTTGACTATTCTTAAAATCTTGTCTCCAAGTGTTTCTTATTTTCCCAAGACTTTAAATGACATGTCGGCTATCCAAGTGTTTGATCATTCAACCTTTTCAGGGGCCTATAGATATCTCTAAGCTATTTGTGAAGCCTTGTGGGTTATCTAGACATTCCTATTCAAGTGTTTAGAAGGACCTGTGGATCGTCCACGTGGTTGAAGACCTGTCCGTATCCGAAGACCTTTGAAAGATCTAAAGAAAATTCCATGTGTTTGTTAGGACTTCCAAGAATATGTTTTGTACCCAGCCATGTTCTCCATATCCCCAGGTAAGTGACGACCGGTACATATTCTATTACTCTCAAGTCTACATCTGCATCATTTGAATTCAAGTGTCATTTATTTTCAAGAAAATCTTTACAACCCATTTTTAAAAAGAGGTAACCGTTGACACCTAAATCTTAGCATGTACAACAGTTCGTTCATTTCATAAGAAAATTAGAGACCAGATTCGAGCCATAGATTGCCGATGTTGCACAGTCCGATTTTGCTCTTTGTTTTATTTCTTTGCATTTTAGAACTAACACATATGCAGGGAACGAGAGGTGAGATCGGGTAAGTGGCTCAGTAGGAGAAAGGCTTAAAATTCAACTCGTCATGTGTGAAATGAGCTCAAATGAGTGATCAAAAATGAAGAAACGAGCTCAAAATGACACTTCCAATGTTGATGGAGCTTGAGTTTCAACTTAGAGTCCCGGCATTTTTCAAGCTCAAATCTAAACTCGAAAGGTGAGGTGGGCCTAAAATTATATGCTCAATGTGTCGGGAGCTCAAAAGTAGCTCAATGAGCTGGGGAACGTGCTTTCCATGATTGTAAGAATTCTGGGGCCTTGGACATTAGCTTAGATTATTCCAAACTGGTGTAAAGTGGTTCAAATTTGGATAAAGCCGATAAGGTAGCATGATGTGGCACTGCTAGGCCCGATATTGGTCATCCATCAACCATGGTATTCACGCCCACCGGGGTTTCTCGGACACCCCACATGCATCTTGCATGACACGTTCGCATGCTTCTCACTTGTTGGGATCACATGCCTTGTCCACATGCCATGCACATGCCCTTCTTCATGTCGCGCCTCACATGCCATCATCACATGCTAATCACATGGCCCTTCTATCTCCACTTCCACGGCCAAGTTCATGTCAAATTACCTCCTTCCACAACCCGCCAAGGACGGAATCCCAAGATTAAAAATTATGAAACGGGCTTTGAAGTCAAATCTGTTGAAGAAAAGATGTGTAACTGGTGGGAAAGATAACAAATGAGAAAAGAGTCAAGTAAATGGTTGTGGGTTTTGAATTGCTAGGTGATAAGGGCACATGATCAGAATTGAAAAGATGATGAGTTTAAAAATAGAAATTGGGAACTGTGAGAGAAAGGACATTCGGATTGTGAAAACTAAGAGGCCAATGCACGGTTTTGAATGGACTAATGAAACTGTGAGATAGCAGCATAGATGATCTTTAAACTTTCATCTAATGTACAATATTCAATCCTGAATTTTAATTTGTATCATGTAATCTATAAACTTTAACTCAATATACGACGTTGTTATTAGACTCTTAATTTATTCAATGAAAACGATTAATAATTAGTAGATGTTAAATACAGTCCACATACAAAATGAAAATGATTAATAATTTGGAAACCACGTTAATCCACGAATTAAAATTCATTGATCATATTAAATAAATAAAAATTTTAAATATGATATTACATATTAATTTATTGATAATTTATATTTTTTTTCGAAAATTAATCAAGAGTTTAGAACGAGGGAATGATTAATTTTTGAAAATAAAATCTGTCCTCTCATATCAAACGTTCTAGATGATCCCCGTATCAACACATATCCCCCATCATCTGTCATCTTTCAATCACCTAACGTTCCATCATGCACACTCACGCATCCTTGTCTCGCTCATGCGTCTTATCCTTATATCGTCCTCTCACGATCCCGTTGATCCTTCACAGCAACAATTCCAAACATAAAAAGACAAAGGAAAAAACAAAAGATGATGCTGGCGTGGTGGGAATTGAAACAATCTGCGGGGATTGGAGAGTTCATGGAATTTTCCTTTTTAACAATGAGTGGCGTGTGATCTAGGGCTGAGCACAATTGACCACTCAATCCGAGAACTGTCCAAACTAGACCGGATCGACCGGATTGGTCCGGTTCTTCAGAGTTTTGGTCCGGTCTACAGTTTCTAAAAATGAAACTGGTTCTCAAGCAGTCCGATTCTCGATTTCTGATCCGGTCCCACCTAGACCGAAATCAAAATCTCCTTCATTCCCATCTCAGCAGCCTTTATTCTCTCCCCCTTACTCTCTCTTTGCTTCTTCCTAGCCTTCTCTATCTTCCTCATTGACCCCTCAATGATTATGTCGCCCACATTCTCCTCGTACTTGAAATTGGTTCATAGTGTTGGAGGGTATTTTCAAATCTGACAATCAAATACAATTCAAATGGACTTCAATAGAACGATACAAATACAAACAGATTGAATCAATTATAAAGCTAAGAAGAAAACAGAATATGTAAAACCGAGACATGTGTTTCACACAGTCTCCTTAAAACAGATGCATCCCCTCCAGTACACAACGAGGATCTCTTCAGTACACGTGAAGCAACTCGGACGTCTGTCTCCCAGGATACAACGGTTGACAGCAACAAAGAGCATAACTTCGAAGCTTTTCGGCGAACTTGAACAACGCTCTTCGTTGAACACTCTCTCAAAATAAAACTATGCACTTGTTTTCTTTTTCGAAGAACATGTAAAACTGTATCCATTTAGCCGAGTAAAAACAAATGAAAGATAAGATAAATAATGTGAGAAAACTCTTCGATATAAAAGCTATTGTTTCTGAATTAATCCAGACATTTAGGAATTAAACACGGCTTTTAAATCAGCCGTTACAACCTTAATTATAACTTTCTGTTACGAAATAATGGATTAAAACCGTCATTTAATCCAAATTTGGCGGTTACAGACTCTACCGTTGAGTCTAGTGATCTTCAGACTATACAAAGTTTGATCGTCTTAAAACGTTATGAGTCTTGCCATTGCTAGAATGTCAACAGCCTGATCAAACTCAGACAAATCATGACGTTACCAAAACATAACAGTATAGAAATAAGGCAAAAAGCGACTTGTCTCTAAACCCACTTTTCAGAGTTTTCCGAGGTTACATTCATGTGCGCAGGTTGCACGCTCGAACCCAAATTCAGGTTGGTCGAAAATCGGATTTGCACCCCCTATACGTGCGCACGAGACATAGTGCTCGTGATTTTTACGTTAACACTCAATAGGAGTGTAATCACATTTAAAGCACTCACAAGTTTTCTTTCTATTCTATGTGGGACTAGTACTTCTACACTTTCCACTAACAACTCAAAGTTTTTTTTTTCACATGTTGGACCCTTATCCAACTAAGGGTTTGCTTTTGAGAACAATTTCTCATTTGCCATTTTCTTCGCAAATTGAGCAATCTCCTCTTCATCCCTCAACAACTCATCCAACTCCTCCTCATTGACACGTCCTTTCTTCTTCTTATCCTGGTCAACCCACATCTTCTTCAAAAAGAAATCCTTCAGAAACATCTCATTCTCACTCAAACTCTTGCTCCTGCCAAAATATTCATCCAGCTTCTAATGAAACTCTAGAGGATCACCATCTTCAACCGGGACACCATCATCTCTCTTCTGCACCATAAAAAAAGTCACCGTCACCGCCCTCAGCCTCTGCGGTCTCCGCAGCTTTTAGAAAAGCCCTTCTCATCTCCTCTTGCTCCTCACTGTAGCTCTTCTTCTTAGTAGCCTCTATCTGCTCATCATCAAAATTAGGACCCTCCTCAATCTTTCAAGTACAAAAATTGAATTTGTTATGGTCTCATTGGACTGCCCAAACCGGTCCGGTCCGGTTCTCAATCTTAGAGAAGGGGAATCGGTCCTACTGATTCAGTTTTTGGTTCCAGGGAGAAACTAGACCACCTATGGAATCTATCACCCTTAGTGTGATCGGTGGAGCAATTCAATGGAGTTGCACTCGTTTTTCTTGGTCAAAAGAAAGCAAAAGAAAACCCGAGTGCAAGACAAACGAGATCTTGTGACTTGAAAAGAAGAGTTCGAGCGCTGGAAGTTTGCTCATTCCAATAGAAGTTTGCTAAGATAAATACATAGAATCAGCACAGATTAAATCCAAAAGACTAGAGGGGAATAATCTACCCAATTGTTTGGTAGAATTTTGTTACTTTGGGTTTTGGTGACCCAATCCACAACCTAGTTGCAACTTCTTGGACAATGGTCTATTCTTAGATTTGTCTGCATGGGCATGGGCTTCTTCTATAAGTTTGTGCGCTTCACATATTTGTTGATCTGCACCTCTGTATATCACTTCCCCCAGATTAGATCTATTTGTCTCTACCACGATGGGCTTTTCACAACTCTGTTGAAAGAGTTTTATGGCTTCAAGTACCATTTCCACTTCCGCTTGAATCAGCGCCATAGCTCTCACGGATCGTGCGACTCCATCAACTAAGAGACCTTGGCTGTTTCGACAAATGCATGAGATTTGCCGCTTCCCATGTTTCTGGGTTGAAAGATCCGTCCACATTTATCTTAATTGTCTTTGGAGGAGGTGGTTTCCAGATCTGAGGTAAGTCAGGTTTTTCATTTTGTCTTTCTTGGTTTTTCGCCCGTTATACTCTTATGTTATTTGCTTCCACTTTTGCTGAGGAGATGATACTATGGTGGTTCGGCTCTTGTCCTCGGAAGATCTGGTCGTCCATGCTTGAAGGAAGACAAAAGGCAGCACGTGTTCAAGTGGGGAAAAGAGGAGAGAGTTTCGAAGGGGATCGCATTGGTCAATGAAGACAAAAAAAAAAAAAGCTTTCATAGATAAATAAATAGAAACAACAGAAGGAATCCAAGGGGCAGAAGTGAAAATGCCAAAAAAAAAGTAGAAAACGAAGAATAGAAGGGGGCCAATGGGTGCAATTTCCGGTGGACGTGCCTATAAAGAGTCTCACCCAAACAGAAGGTCGTTATCTCGATTCATCCATCAATCTTACATTCGAAGGAAAGCGCTCCCTCTCCCGCGATCCCTCTCTTCTCTCTCGACTCCACCGATCCGCGAGCGCCTCCAATCGCCGGCAGCGGCCCATCCTCCATCGAGGTCCTCAACCTTTTACGACATATCCCTCTAGTCCGAAAGCATCACCGGCAGCCAAGCCTCTCACCGTGAGCTTCTCCTAAGCCATGAGTAGCACACCAACCCAGCGGTCTTCGTGGAGAGTGCAAAGTAGGATTTCGATATCTTCGTCGAGAGAAAGTTCAAATTTGAGCCCGTTCGACATGTTTAGTTAGACTAGCATTCACTCAAAATTTTGAACCGACGAGTTATAAACCAACTTTGATATATATAATTGCTTCGCTTTACATCAATTCTTGAATGTGAGGCTTTTGTAACGTAACTCACTCTACATCTCAACAATCTCCTAAATGCACGTGAGCTAGATATTAGATTTTTCGTCCCATCAATTCAAGTATTATTCGGCATTAAGATATCTCAGCTTGAATATCTACCAATGCGCAACTTCATTCTCGTTTCTTTCCCCAGACCAAATAACACAGTCGATCATCGTTCTTGTCTTCATTTTTTTCTTGATTTAGCCAGTCAAAGATATTCATTATCACTCAATTAATCTGCATTCGCTGAATTACATTGCATCCTCATCCCAATCGCAATATCAACTTTCACTTGATTCCCATATTCCCGGCCACATTTCCAATCACATTACTAGCCACATCCTCAATCATTTCCACAGTCACGTTTCATAGACCTTCAGTTCAATCTTAGCTGGCCTATCTTAGCCCGCTATGTTAATGTTGATGACAATTTTGACGATGACAAAACTAAACCAAAGTCTGAGGTGTTCAGACTTTCCCAAAGTCTGGGGAAGACAGACTTAAGTTCTTATGGCTACATATCTTATTGATCTTATTCCTTTCCCACGAAGATCTGGTGCAGAAAGTATGGATTGATATTTATCTTCGACAGCCTATTGATTGATTGGATCTGATTATGACATTTATGGAAGCAATCAATTATTTGGAGCAAGTATTCACTTAAGGAAATTGAAGATCCTGATTGAATGGGAGATCGGGATTAACGGATTCTCTATTGTTTCTATCTATAGCTTGAGATCTCCTGTTTGATTCTGTCCAACGGTTAATTTGGAAGAATTCCTTTGGAAGGCGCCAACAGTCATGAAGGCATGAAGGAGTATTTAAGGGAGACATTTTAAGTTGTGTGGTACGAACGTTAGAGAGCAATTTTCCTAAAGTCTGAATCTGTAAAGATCTTTAATTGTACTCAAAAGAGTGTGACACACGAACTTCGTTAGAGTGAAGCTGAGAAACTTAGACATTGAGATTGTAACTCTTTTGATTCATAGTAGACTCCAGCCAATAGGCTGTCACCGTGGGAGAGTGGACGTAGGCTTAATCTAAGCCGAACCACTATACATCTTATGTTCAATTCTCTTTGCTCTCTAACTCTATTTATTATCCCGAAGCTTTTTATTTCCGCATTAGCTTTTACGTATTTACATATTGCACTAGCGCTTTCAAGTGGTATCATAGCAAGGTTGCTCGTTTTAGAAGTGTTTTACTTCTGAGCTAACGATCTATGGCTAGTGCAAGTGGTTCAGGTGTGGTGGAAGGACAACATTTTCTTAGACCTCCTTATTTTGATGGAAAAGACTACTGTGTCTAGAAAAACAAAATGAGAATTTTCTTGAAGTCAAAAGATCCCATGGAATGGGAAATAATCGAACAAGGAGTAATTCCTTCTACTAGCTCTGGAGAAACTAGAGTGATACCATAAGCTGAAATCACCAAGAGACAATACACTGATTCCAGGGCTACTCATTCTCTTTACTGTGCTCTATCTCTTACTGAATATAACAGGATTTCTTCTTGTGAATCAGCCAAAGAAATCTGGGACTGACTAAATGTCACATGAAGGAACTGATCGTGTTAAGGAAACAAGATTGAATATCTTGCTTGGACAATATGAAGCCTTCGAAATGAGAAATGGTGAATCAATTGCAGATATGTTCAGCAGATTCACGGAGATTGTCAATGGACTTGCAAATCAAGGACAACCAATTACTGGACCTATGAAAGTCAACAAGCTCTTGCGAGGATTATCACAAGAATGGAATCATATCAGAACATATATTAGAGAAACTCAAAGAATTTGTCAGGCCCCGCCGCGCCCCGCCCTTGGGCACGCGATGGTTCCCGATTTCTTTCTCTTCTGGCCAATCAATTATCGCGACATCCCAGGCAAGTCGCAGGCCTTCCCAAACATTAGAATCATAATTCCAGCGTAAGCGAGATAATTAATTAATCCTTACAACCCTTCGAACCACACCTCAATATTTACAACCACCAGTTCAGGTACAATCATACACAATCAACTCCAAACAACCTCAATACCAGCCTAGGAGGGGTTCACTACACTTAATGATTCTTCCTCTATCGATCACGCCTCGATTTACTCTTGCTCGATCGGCTCCTCCTTTGGCTCCAGACTTGGCTCCTACAATGAACCTGTGGTGGGGTGAGATACGGGAATATCTCAGTGAGTGATCCCTAACCCAAAACTAGGAAAACCACTGCCCTAGGGTCCCTATCGTCCGTTCTCACCATCAATGATCGCCTCAATTTCCCTTCCATTGTTCGACTCTCGCCTAGAGTTCAACTGTTCTAACCCTTCCAAGAAAAACCCGAAACTCTCCAGTTCTTTTCCTCTACTTTCTATCTATGAGTCAACCGGCTCGTGACCGGGACTTGGCACTAAGCCCAACAAACCAGTCAATCACGATCTTCATATGTCACACAATCAAATAAATACATAAATAAATAAATAAATAAGACCGTTCACGACCGGTCTACACCTTAACTCAGCCCATCCGGCTCATTGCAAATTTGCAATTCAATCATTTCCTCGATTTCCCTTAACCATCGATCGGCTCATTGACCGCCCCTCTATCCGTTCCAGTGCCAACTCCCTAGCCGAATTGGTTGATACAATACCAACCTTAACCCTTCAATTCTCTAAACAAGCCAATGCCAAGTCCATGGCACGCCATTTCGATCCACCATTTGCACCATCCAATCGACCATTCGATTTATTCGAAGGAAATAAATTACAAATAAAATAATTAACAACCATAATTAATAAATAAATGGCGATTTAAAGGAATAAAGAAAGATAATAAAATAAATAAATAAATGAATAAATTGTGTGATAATTAAATAATTAAGACCGTTCGTAACCGATCTGTGACTCTAATCAAGCCTTCCTGACTCATGGTCAATTTCCATGTTCAATTGCCCCAGTTGATCTTTTGCCATTAAATCGGCTTATTGGTCGTCGCCAAGTCCATGGCACGTCATTGTTCGTTCGTTACACCCGCCGAATCCATGGCACTATTCAAGCCATAATTAAGCCTCCCATTTATTTAATCGACTCTCCAATCAATCAACGCCAAATCCATGGCATCCTAAATCAAGCCACAATTGGCCTAACCCGTCAATCGCCAAATCCATGGCACATTGTCATTCCATCTATCAATCCATTAAGTCGCCAAATCCATGGCACCGTTCGATCGCCAAATTCCAAGGCACAACATATCGAATTATAGTCGGCTCAAGTCATTCCATCGAGCTATCACTAGGGCTCGTGGCCCTATTTTTCCGGCTTAAAGCCAAAATCAAAGCGAACCGGGGTCCACAACCTCTTCGGTCAACTTGCGAAGTCGAATCGGCTCAACGCAGTCCTGTCGACACCCAATTTAATCTCATCGACTTCCAATTTAATTTAGGGCATATTTGTCTCGTAATCGGCCTAATAATATCAAAATGAATATAATAATATCCATAAATCATCAGTAATTTCTCATCGTCGCTTTCGCAGCTCAGCTGCCACCAATAACGGTCTCATTGACCAATGACCTTTGATTGGGCCCCTTGGGCACGTAATCGACCCATCGTAATGCCTAACCCTCGGCATTCTAATCCAGGATACAATCAGGTCTCCCGTTTATTCAGTCACTCCTCCAATCAAACCTATGTCCAATCCAGGGCATCTTAACAACAATTGGTCTAAATTATCCATATAATCGACTCATTCTAATCGAGCCAATCCATTTCGCCAATGCCGTGTAACCGGCCATAATTGGCCTTATTGTCCGTTTATACCATCAAAGTATCCATCGGATTCCATCCACGTCCAATTTATCCCAATCAATTCTATTAACCTCAGACACATCGACTGGAGCTCCATGGCCATCTAATCGGTCCAATAATAACACTTAGGGCTCCACGGCCATCTAATCGGTCCAACGATAACACTTAGGGCACTATGGCCACCTAATCGGTCCAACGATAACACTTAGGGCACTATGGCCACCTAATCGGTCCAGACATCAACCGACGGGTCCTTAAGGACTAGTCACAATTAAACTAAATCATCCAAACACGCAATCCAGCCCCCCCAGCTATCTCATCGAGCCCATCCATTCACTCCTATTAGTCTACTAAAGCAATAGCATGTCTAATAGAGGGTTAAAGTCCACTCACTTGATTTTCTTGCGGGCCGACGGTCAGCGGCGACGCGATTCTGGCACTTCTGATCGCGTTTGACCTCAATGCAGCTTTCCGATCTTCAATTTGACTCCACGAACGGGACGGACGAGGTCCGGGACAGCTCCGGGACCTCTCGGACAGCTCCGGCGACCCGCCGGCGAACTCCGGCGCCGGCGCCGGCGAGCTTCGGCAGGTGGCTCTCGGCCATGGGAGTCCAGCGGGGTAGGTGGCCGGCACTCGCCGGCGGCGGAACGACGCCGTTCTGGCCAAAAACCGGCGAGCAGACCCGGTTTCCCCCAACCGGGTCGAACGAGCGACAGTCGGGTCGGGGCTTGGTTCTCCCTCCTCCGGCCAAACCGACGGCTGAAACCGATGGGATCTGGAAGCTGACTCTCCTACGAGTCGATCGGCACCGATGGGGTGGCCTGAGGTGGTCGGAGCGGCGAGGGACGACGGCATGAAGGTGGCGGTTGCCATTTGGGTATCCGAGAGGAGGGGCTGAGCTTCGGGGGCCGTTTCTCCCAAACGATGTGGTGAAAATGAGCAAGGCCGGTACCATTGTGCTCGCGAGGCTCCCAGCTTTCGATTGGGGGCGGCGGCGGAGGCTGGGTCTCGTCGGAGCGCCGGCGGTGGCCACCAACAGCTCCACGGCGAGAAAACAGAGCAGCCGTAGGTCGGGCCAAAAATCCGGCAGCTTCGGGGCAAGTCGACGGCGACGGCCATGGGGATGTAGAGGTGAGGCTCGGGGACGAGTTGGGGTCGGCGGCTGGGCTTGGGCGTCGCCGGCGAGGGAGCAGCGTCCTCGGGAAGCCCAGCCAAGCTCCGGCGTGCACAGGGGGAGGGCTAATCATGGAGGCTTCTTCGCGCGGCTCCCGACGGCGACGGCGGCGGCGGCGGAGGCGGAGGTGGTGGCTGGCCGGATCTGGAAGGAGGTGGGTCGAGGAAGCCAAGGGAGGAGCGGCGTGCTCCTTGGTGGTCCGAGCTGCGAGAGGGGAGAGAGAGAGAGAGAGAGAGAGAGAGAGATAGAGAGAGAGAGAGAGAGAGAGAGAGAGAGAGAGAGAGAGAGAGAGAGAGAGAGTTCACGGCCACGGGGAGAAGAGGGAGAGAGGGATGGGACGGGGATGGGACAACGGTCGGACCGGTCGGCTCGCGGTCGGACCGATCTGACCTGCGGTTGGGCCGGTCCACGCAAGCGCTGACTGGTCCGTTGACCGGTCAACGGTCAGCGTTGACCGGTCAACGGTCAACGTTGACCAAAAGTCAACTTTTCCAATTTTCTTCCAAAATTGCCCCTAGGCCCAAAATTCACTTCTTTTTGGGGTCAAAATGCAATTATCCAAAAGTCGGGGGACCAAAATGTGATTTTTGGAAGTCCGAATCGCTCGAGATGAATTTTCACGATTTGATCTAGGGCACTCCTAGGGTCGTCAAACCCTTAATTAATTCCATAAATTCGCCAAATTAGACTTCGAAGATAGGATCGGGAGCGGGTCGTTACAATCTTCCCCCCTTAAAAGAATTTCGTCCTCGAAATTCATCCTTATCCAATTTCTCAAGATTAAACTTGATCAATCGTCTCTTTTGGTCGGTCTTCCCCAACTTTCGACACTCAGTTGGCCACTTCTGTTCTTCAATCTCAACACCAATGGCAACTTAGTCATCTTTTCCAATCTTAACTCCAAAGATTCTTGTCTCATTACAATTCCCTCCAAGTCGGTTATTCTACCAACCCCTAACTTTCATTGTCGCAAAACCTTAGCAATCTTCCTTGGGCAGCCTAATTTGTCTCGAGGCACAAATTTCATGATATCGACGTCAATGTCGCTTTCCCTTCATCACTCTAAGTTCTCCCATCCATAAGAACTTAACGATTTCATCGGGGCTTATTAGTTGTCCCATCCTTCTTCCAAAATTCTATCGACGGCATCACTATACTCGAGGGTCTTTTCACGAGCGTCAGTACTTGTCAATTAGACCCAATAACTTGATATCTATGTTTTCGTCGCGAGTCTCAATCAATCCATGACCACTCTCATATAGGCAGGGTCTACTGAAATCTCTCCGCTTGAGGTCAGATGACATTATATTATAGGGTTAAGTCAAAACTCATACTATCCCTGTAGCGTCTAAAACCAATGCCGTGTGACTTCGGCGAATCTTCTAGGGCATCGGTACTATCTCGAGAGATACAATTGGTGTTATGGAACACCCTCATTGATGCTTTACAATTTCCATGTAGTCGAAATAATACGGCTCAACTCAGACCATTCATGGTCGAAATTATATCATCACCCAATTTTTTTTTAAACTAGTCCGTCCCAATAATTCCTTCCCGTCACACCAAGCCTGACCACTGCCACCAAATCTCTTTCAACTTTCACTTCGCTTATTATTAATCAATGCTCATATATCCCAAGATTGATATCACTTTATCATTCGACGGGGTCGAAACACTAAGGATCGTATCTTACGGTTCCATTTGCAACCTAACTGGACGGCCTGCTCACTATGGCAGTGATACGCCATCAAATCTTCCCGATATCAGTCTTTCAATTTGCCCGTGGTTACCTCAATTCACGACAAGTCGCGATCCAAAACGGCAGCCCTCTCTGCCCAGTCCATTTTCAATCATCAGACTTTACTCAGTCTCATAATAAGCATGTACTTACAGTGGTGCCCATTTGGCTGTCAACAATGGAATTCAATCCATCTCGTGATTTGATCGTTTGATCTATAGAATTCTCCACGATCATCTTGCCATACTCAGGCACTTGGCGACTTTCGCCTCCACTCCCCCATTGAGGATTGTTCCTGGCAAGGTTTTGGGAGCTCGGCTATCTCTAGCTCCTCCACAATACTCAAAAGCATTATTGCCAAACATCCACCCAATGATGTTTTAATTTATTTCTATCACCGAAACATCTTTCTCTCAAAAATTATCTGCTACTCCATATCATTTGTGCGTCTCTTTCCAGTCACCTCACACTGGTCCATCATGATCCTCCAAATAGTGATTATGTACCCATCACTATATTGATTTGCCACATCGGTGGTTTCACGACTCTTTGACCAAGCAACCATACTGTCCTCTACGGGACTTGAGCTACCTTACAGGCACTCACACTCGTCTGCCATCGATACCTTATTAGGTTATCGATCACTGTAAAAATATCTGGTACCACTTTAGGCGCCACGCGGACTCGCCATTCTGATAATAATACTGGCTCTTAGGCCCGACTGACATGTACATCAGTCAACGGTACACAATTTTTTTTTTCGAGCTAACCTCTCTGGTTCCACTATTTCAATTATTCGGGAACCAAAATAATTCGCAATAAAGGAAAGCAAGTAACATTCATCAAAGTCTACCTCTTGTGCAATGAATAAGCCTCACTATGCTACAGACGCATAATACTTGATAATGCTTTCCTAAATGATAGGACAGGCTACATGTCCTTTCAAGGTGCAGTCACACTGCCATGATTACGGAATATACGGCCACACCGTCATGATAGTTGATTAGGCGGCCACACCGCAATGATCGTTGGTTAGGCGGTCACACCGCCATGATGACGTTCTAACGACGTGCCCTTTTTGAGGCGCGGACACACCGCCATGATGACGTTCCGGTAAAATATCTCTTGCAAGAGTTAGTAGGGCGCGGCCACACCGTCTAAATAACGTCCCTACGACGTATCGCGGTCACACCGCTATGATTAATGATCGAGTGGTCACACTGCCATGAATAACGTCTTAATGACGTGTCGTGGCCACACCGCCATGATGAACTCCGGAAACGTGCCTCATTTATTAAACCAACGGGGTCGGGTATCCGCTTTGTTGAACACGTCCCATTCCGTGCCAACTCGGCTATACAAAGACTCCTATCGATATCTAGCCAAATGTCCAGCCTGGTTGTACACGTCCCATTCCATGCCAACGCAGCTAAACCATTGACTAAGATTCTGTTGGTAATTCAATCACTAGATCCATACTGACTATACTCAACTTTTCACCCAATAACCTCAAATAACAAAACAAGTCTCCAACTTGTTATCCCAAAGAATGTAATTCAACCTTATCACTCCAAGCTCTATCACAAATTTAACCTTCCAATAAGTGATCTCATCCTGTCACAATCTTCATACCAATCATTCTTATCATCCTCTTCATTAATTACTCAACTCCCAATAAACACCTATCGATCACATACCGTGGTATCAATCTCCTAGCTAATCATCCTCAATAATGCTTTTCATCCTTATCACTCCATGAACCTATTCTCCTCTAGGTTCTAACCTAAGCTCTGATACCAACACCGTCAGGCCCAGCCGCGCCCCGCCCTTGGGCACGCGATGGTTCCCGATTTCTTTCTCTTCTGGCCAATCAATTATCGCGACGTCCCAGGCAAGTCGCAGGCCTTCCCAAACATTAGAATCATAATTCCAGCGGAAGCGAGATATTTAATTAATCCTTACAATCCTTCGAACCACACCTCAATATTTACAACCACCAGTTCAGGTACAATCATACACAATCAACTCCAAACAACCTCAATACCAGCCTAGGAGGGGTTCACTACACTTAATGATTCTTCCTCTATCGATCACGCCTCGATTTACTCTTGCTCGATTGGCTCCTCCTTTGGCTCCAGACTTGGCTCCTGCAATGAACCTATGGTGGGGTGAGATACGAGAATATCTCAGTGAGTGATCCCTAACCCAAAACTAGGAAAACCACTGCCCTAGGGTCCCTATCGTCCGTTCTCACCATCAATGATCGCCTCAATTTCCCTTCCATTGTTCGACTCTCGCCTAGAGTTCAACTGTTCTAACCCTTCCAAGAAAAACCCGAAACTCTCCAGTTCTTTTCCTCTACTTTCTATCTATGAGTCAACCGGCTCGTGACCGGGACTTGGCACTAAGCCCAACAAACCAGTCGGTCACGATCTTCATATGTCACACAATCAAATAAATACATAAATAAATAAATAATAAGACCGTTCACGACCGGTCTACACCTTAACTCAGCCCATCCGGCTCATTGCAAATTTGCAATTCAATCATTTCCTCGATTTCCCTTAACCATCGATCGGCTCATCGACCGCCCCTCTATCCGTTCCAGTGCCAACTCCCTAGCCGAATTGGTTGATACAATACCAACCTTAACCCTTCAATTCTCTAAACAAGCCAATGCCAAGTCCATGGCACGCCATTTCGATCCACCATTCGCACCATCCAATCGACCATTCGATTTATTCGAAGGAAATAAATTACAAATAAAATAATTAACAACCATAATTAATAAATAAATGGCGATTTAAAGGAATAAAGAAAGATAATAAAATAAATAAATGAATGAATAAATTGCGTGATAATTAAATAATTAAGACCGTTCGTAACCGATCTGTGACCCTGATCAAGCCTTCCCGACTCATGGTCAATTGCCATGTTCAATTGCCCCAGTTGATCTTTTGCCATTAAATTGGCTTATTGGTCGTCGCCAAGTCCATGGAGCGTCATTGTTCATTCGTTACACCCGCCGAATCCATGGCACTATTCAAGCCATAATTAAGCCTCCCATTTATTTAATCGACTCTCCAATCAATCAACGCCAAATCCATGGCATCCTAAATCAAGCCACAATTGGCCTAACCCGTCAATCGCCAAATTCATGGCACATTGTCATTCCGTCTATCAATCCGTTAAGTCGCCAAATCCATGGCACCGTTCGATCGCCAAATTCCAAGGCACAACATATCAAATTATAGTCGGCTCAAGTCATTCCATCGAGCTATCACTGGGGCCCGTGGCCCTATTTTTCCGGCTTAAAGCCAAAATCAAAGCGAACCGGGGTCCACAACCTCCTCGGTCAACTTGCGAAGTCGAATCGGCTCAACGCAGTCCTGTCGACACCCAATTTAATCTCATCGACTTCCAATTTAATTTAGGGCATATTTGTCTCGTAATCGGCCTAATAATATCAAAATGAATATAATAATATCCATAAATCATCAGTAATTTCTCATCGTCGCTTTCGCAGCTCAGCTGCCACCAATAACGGTCTCATTGACCAATGACCTTTGATTGGGCCCCTTGGGCACGTAATCGACCCATCGTAATGCCTAACCCTCGGCATTCTAATCCAGGATACAATCAGGTCTCCCGTTTATTCAGTCACTCCTCCAATCAAACCTATGTCCAATCCAGGGCATCTTAACAACAATTGGTCTAAATTATCCATATAATCGACTCATTCTAATCGAGCCAATCCATTTCGCCAATGCCGTGTAACCGGCCATAATTGGCCTTATTGTCCGTTTATACCGTCAAAGTATCCATCGGGTTCCATCCACGTCCAATTTATCCCAATCAATTCTATTAACCTCAGACACAGCGACTGGAGCTCCACAGCCATATAATCGGTCCAATAATAACACTTAGGGCTCCACGGCCATCTAATCGGTCCAATAATAACACTTAGGGCACTATGGCCACCTAATCGGTCCAACGATAACACTTAGGGCACTATGGCCACCTAATCGGTCCAGACATCAACCAACGGGTCCTTAAGGACCCCCAGCTATCTCATCGAGCCCATCCATTCACTCCTATTAGTCTACTAAAGCAATAGCATGCCTAATAGAGGGTTAAAGTCCACTCACTTGATTTTCTTGCGGGCCGACGGTCAGCGGCGACGCGATTCTGGCACTTCTGATCGCGTTTGAGCTCAATGCAGCTTTCTGATCTTCGATTTGACTCCACGAACGGGACGGACGAGGTCCGGGACAGCTCCGGGACCTCTCGGACAGCTCTGGTGACGACGACGGCGCCGGCGAGGCTCGGCGAGGTCCTGCGAGGGCTCCGGCAGGTGGCTCTAGGCCGTGGGAGTCCAGCGAGGTAGGTGGCCGGCGCCGTTCTGGCCAAAAACCGGTGAGCAGACCCGGTTTCCCCCAACCGGGTCTGGAACCGGGTCGAACGAGCGGCAGTCGGGTCGGGCTTGGTTCTCCCTCCTCCGGCCAAACCGACGGCTAAAACCGGTGGGATTTGGAAGCTGACTCTCCTACGAGTCGATCAGCACCGATGGGGTGGCCTGAGGTGGTCGGAGCGGCGAGGGACGACGGCATGAAGGCGGCGGTCGCCATTTGGGTATCCGAGAGGAGGGGCTGAGCTTCGGGGGCCGTTTCTCCCAAACGGTGTGGTGAAAATGAGTGAGGCTGGTACCATTGTGCTCGTGAGGCTCCCAGCTTTCGATTGGGGGCGGCGGCGGTGGCTAGGTCTCGTCGGAGCGCCGGCGGTGGCCACCAACAGCTCCACGGCGAGAAAACAGAGCAGCCGTGGGTCGGGCCAAAAATCCGGCGGCTTCGGGGCAAGTTGACGGCGATGACGGCCATGGGGAGGTAGAGGGGAGGCTCGGGGACGAGTTGGGGCCGGCGGCTGGGCTTGGGCGTCGCCGGCAAGGGAGCAGCGTCCTTGGGAAGCCCAGCCAAGCTCCGACGTGCACAGGGGGAGGGCTGATCGTGGAGGCTTCTTCGCGTGGCTCCTGACGGCGACGGCGGCGACGGCGGAGGTGGTGGCTGGCCGGATCTGGAAGGAGGTGGGTCGAGGAAGCCAAGGGAGGAGCGGCGTGCTCTTTGGTGGTCCGAGCTGCGAGAGGGGAGAGAGAGAGAGAGAGAGAGAGAGAGAGAGAGAGAGAGAGAGAGAGAGAGAGAGTTCATGGCCATGGGGAGAAGAGGGAGAGAGGGATGGGACAGCGGTCGGACCGGTCGGCTCGCGGTCGGATCGGTCTGACTTGCGGTTGGGCCGGTCCACGCTAGCGCTGACTGGTCCGTTGACCGGTCAACGGTGACCAAAAGTCAACTTTTCCAATTTTCTTCCAAAATTGCCCCTAGGCCCAAAATTCACTTCTTTTGGGGGTCAAAATGCAATTATCCAAAAGTCGGGGGACCAAAATGTGATTTTCGGAAGTCCGAATCGCCCGAGATGAATTTTCACGATTTGATCTAGAGCACTCCTAGGGTCGTCAAACCCTTAATTAATTCCATAAATTCGCCAAATTAGACTTCGAAGATAGGATCGGGAGCGGGTCGTTACAGAATTTAGCCCTTGTTAGTGGATGAATTGGTCGGAACACTTCAATCTTATGAAGTGGAAAATCTCAATCAAGATGAAGAGTCCAAAGGTAAAAAATCAATTGCTTTAAAATCTAATATTATTTCTGATAATGCAAGTTCAGATGACTATCTTGATGAAGAGGCAATGGCTCTTTTCATTAAGAAGTTCAAAAAGTTCAACAGAAATGGGAGGAGATCAAATTGGAAAGGATCCAATTCTTGGAAGAACTCGAATGCTCAGAAAGGACAATCTGATGAAAGAAACACTTATGCTGAGATCACTTGTTATAATTGTCAAAAGAAATGACATATTAAGCCAGAATGTCCTCTTCTCAAAGAAAAGAGTGGAAGGTACGAGAAGAACAAAAAAGCTCTAAAGGTTGAAACTTAGAGTGATACAGAAAGTGATGAGGAGTTCGCCATTATTTGCTTAATGGCTCATTCTAATTCAGACTCTGACTCAGATGATTTTGATAACCAGGTAAATAATTATAGAATTCCTATTAAAATAGCTAATTATATAAATGATCTTTGTTCCAAATTGGACTCCTCTTTCAAAGAGATTGCTGAGCTAAAGAAAGAAAATCTGATTCTCAAACAACAGGAGATTTCTTTGAAAGAAAAATTTGATAATGAAGTTTTGATTTCAAATGATAAATATAGCTCTCTTGAAAAAGAAAATATCTGTTTAAAATCTGAAATCTCTTCTATTACAAAAAAGTTCTCTTTTGGATCTGAAAAATTAGAGAAAATTCTTTCAGTATAAAGACCTTATTTTAAAAAAGAATGTTTGGGAATGTCTTTGCAGAAAGCACCTTTGATTGATTTTCCAAAAGTTAAAGAAAGACTAGAGAAAATGCCTTCGAAAAGAACTTACGAAAATCATTTTAGAAGAATGTTTATTAAACCTGTTGGAAGAGATATCTTGAAAGAGAGTGTTCAAGGAAAAAGAATTCTATAAACAAGAGATGGAAAACGTCCTTGTCTTATTCTAACATAAAAGGACCCAAGATGATCTGGGTACCTAAAAAGAAATAAGTTCTTTTTCAGGCAATTCAATCAAAGTGGTACTTGGACAGTGGATGTTCAAGACATATGACGGAGATTCAAGCTGTTTCATTAAATTGGAGAGTTTTGATGGAGGAAAAGTAGCATTTGGAGGAGACAGCACAGGGAAAATCATTGGCCGAGGAACTGTGAAAATTGGAAAGCTTTCCATTAACAATGTCTCTTTGGTTAAAGGATTGAAGTATAACCTACTCAGCATTAGTCAACTATGTGATACTGGTTATAAAATCCAATTTTAAGAAGGAATCTGTCTTGCCTCAAATAAAGACAATTCTCAGACTTTCAGTGGAAGGAGACATGGTAATATATATTTATTGGATATGTATGTTGAAACTCCTAAGTATCTTATATCTTTACAGAAAGAAGTAGACTTATGGCATAAGAGACTTGGTCATGCACATTTGAAACAAATTTCCAAGATCTCTTCAAAGCAACTTGTTCGAGGATTGCCATTCCTGAAATTTCGTAAAGATGAAGATTGTACATCTTGTACTCTAGGAAAACAGATAAAGGATTCCTTCAAGTCTATAAATCATGTTGCTACTACAAGGGTTCTTCAGCTTCTTCACATGGATTTGTTTGGACCAAATCGAACAAAAAGTATTGGTGGTAAGAGTTATTGCCTGGTAATAGTTTATGATTTTTCTAGATATACTTGGGTATTTTTCTTAGCAAATAAGTCTGATGTCTTTGCATACTTTGCCAAGTTTACTTAGAAAGTCCAAAATGAGAAAGGGTACGTGATTTCAAGTATTCGATCTGATCATGGTGGTGAATTTGAGAATGCAGAGTTTGCTAAATTTTGTGATGATTTTGGGATACATCATATGTTTTCTTCTCCATATTCACCACAGCAAAATGGTGTTGTAGAAATGAAGAATAGATCTTTGCAAGAAATGGCCAGAACTCTGATGATTGACAGTAAAGTAAGCTCCAGATTTTGGGCAGAAGCTGTTTCTACAGCTTGTTATATTATCAACAGAGTGTTTCTAAGACCTTTTGATGGAAAAAACGTCCTATGAGATTTATAAAGACAAAAAGCCTAATGTCTCTTACTTTCATGTCTTTAGCTGTAAATGTTTTATTCTCAAGAATTCTGCTGACAAGATTGGGAAATTTGATAGTAGATCTGATGAATGAATCTTTCTTGCATATTCTTCATCGAGTAAGGCTTATAGAGTTTATAACAAAAGGACTTATAGTGTGGAAGAATCTGTACATGTTAAACTTCATGAAGCAGACACAGATTCAGAGGTCACAAGACAAGCTGGTACTGAAGAGAACAGTGTTCCACTGAGAGTTGTTGAATCTATTGGAGATACTGATTCACAGAATCTTGATGGTGGAAATTCAAATTCAGGAAGTCAAAGAAAGTGGAAACACAAGTCAAGTCACTCCTTGGATAATATTATTGGCAACATTGAGGATGGACGTCAAACCAGATCAAAAGTAAGAATTTCTGTCATTCCTGAAGAACCAGAGGAATCCAGTGCAATTGCCTTAATTTCTGAAATTGAGCCAAAGAAAGTAAAATAAGCCTTAGCGGATGATAGCTGGATAGAAGTAATGTAGGATGAGCTGAGACAGTTTGCTATAAATGATGTTTGGGAGCTAGTTCCAAGGCCCAAAGGAAAATCTGTGATTAAAACAAAATGGGTGTTTAGAAACAAATTAGATGAAGAATGATTGATTACAAGAAACAAAGCTCGACTGGTGGCTAAAGGATATACTCAAAAGGAAGGAATTGATTATGATGAAACTTATGCTCCTATTGCCAGGTTAGAAGCTATCAGATTATTACTTGCCTTTGCGTGTTTTCATGATTTCAGGTTATATCAGATGGACGTCAAAAGTGTCTTTCTAAATGGAGTAATTCAAGAAGAAGTTTATGTTGAACAACCTCCTGGTTTTGAAGATCCTAAGAATCCTCATCATGTTTTTAAGCTAAAGAATGCTCTCTACGGCCTAAAGCAAGCTCCTCGAGCATGGTATGAACGATTGAGTTCCTTCCTTATTCATTGTGGATTTGAAAAAGGCAAAGTAGACACAACTCTCTTCATTAAAAAGACTAGTCACAATTTCTTATTGGTACAAATCTACGTTGATGATATTATTTTTGGATCTTCTGATGAAACTCTGTGCAAGAATTTTGCAAAGGATATGCAGCAGGAGTTTGAGATGAGTATGATGGGTGAATTAACCTTCTTTCTTGGACTACAAGTGAAACAATCTTCTGAAGGTATCTTTGTTCATCAAGAAAAATATGCAAAGGATCTCGTCAAGAAGTTTGGAATGGAAAATTGCAAAAAGGTTGAAACTCCAATGGCAGTAACCTCAAAACTTGAGAAAGATTCAGAAGGAGAAAAAGTTGATCAAAAACTTTACAGGAGCATGATTGGATCCTTACTATATCTCACTGCTTCTAGACCTGACATTTTATTTAGTGTATGCTTGTGTGCAAGGTTTCAATCAGATCCAAGAGAATCGCATCTATCGGCTGTCAAACGAATTATCAAATATATTTCATCTACTACAAAGTTTGGACTTTGGTATCCCAAGGAAAGCAATTTTATTCTATTAGGATACTCTGATGCTGACATGGGAGGATGTCAAGTGAACAGGAAAAGTACTATAGGAAACTGTCAACTTCTTGGAAATATGTTGGTATCTTGGCTATCAAGGAAGCAGCACACCGTTGCAATGTCAACAGCAGAATCTGAATACATAGCCCTTGGGAGTTGTTGTTCACAGATTCTATGGATGCGTCAACAACTACAAGACTTTGGTATCAAGAAGTATTGTGTTGAAATTCGGTGTGATAGCACAAGTGCCATGGATCTTACTAAGAATTTGATTTTACACTCTAGAGCAAAACATATTGAAATCCGACATCATTTTATTAGAGATCATGTTCAGAAGAAAGATGTCAAGATCAAGTTTGTTGATTCTCAAAATCAATTAGCTGATATATTTACAAAACCATTAGATAAACGGTCATTTGAGTTCATTAGAAGCAAATTGAATATCCTCTCCTCCTGAGAATCAAACTCAGACTGAGACTTAATCTCAGACTCAGACTCAGACTCAGACTCAGACTCAGTCTCAGACTCAGACTCAGACTCAGACTGGGATTCAAACGTAGACTCTGACTAAAACTCAGACTTAGAGTCAATTTCGGACTCAGGCAAAAATAAATCAAATTTGATTTATTTTGTGGTAAGTTTTATAATATCCTGCTTCCCGCCAATCGACACTTCTGGTAATCTGTCAAAAGGTACGACTTCTGAACCATTGCATCTCCTCGATTATTTGTTTCCTTTTTATTTACTGTTTGATTGATAGCTTTTAGGAAATTTTCAAAACTTCTATTTTTATTCACTGAGAACCTCGGTTAAAAGAATAGAATCGTGTCTTCGCAAACCCTAGGCCTCTTCATCTTCCTCAAAATTTTCTTATCTTTTGACGGAAAAACTCTCCCCAAGAACGCACAATGTATGCCTCACGGAAATCGTCTCACCTAGCAAGCAAGCATTTTGGCACCAGTTCTGGACCTACTCACCTTGATCTTACTGAGGATGAAGAACTGCATGATGAGTCGACAACTGTCTCTATGGAAACAAGGCATGGAGTTCAACAGGGTCTCACAGAACCAGTAAGTAGTGCTGCCCCTATCAAAAAACGGAACCCCAAGTTTATTCATTGGTGAACGCTGGTAGCGCTATGACTACTATTGATGAATTTCTGAGAGACAGTGGCTTCGCAAATCAGCCTGTTTTTCTGTAAGAGATGGAACGGCTCTCTATTGCTCCCCCTAGAACAGCGGATGAAGCACAGAGAAATTTTCCAATTGACCCACGTTTTGGTGTCTCCTACTCTCACGAACCTAGGGACAAAGATGAAAAATTGTTCTTACACTTTAAGCCAGTACAGGGGTTCGATGTCAGTCGTTCGGAGACAAATGATCCTCTCTTTTGTTCAAAGGAACATCACAATGCTTATAAAGGGTTACTGAAACGTGGGGTCATGAATCCACGACATGTTGACTTTGAGTATTTAAACTCCATTAACGTCCATCTTGGGGTCCACCTTGGTCGGCTTGGTATTGATAAGTTCTGTTCCTCCACGGTTCCAAGTTATGCGGAGTTAACCGCATATTTTTATTCAAACCTGTCTTTTCCCGATCGGCATACCTTGAGATTTTCTGTGTTCAACAAGGAATACACTCTTAATGTGGATATAATTGCTGATATCCTTGGAGTTTCACGGACTGGCTTTATTCCTATTACTGTAACTGACAGGAAAATAACTGCTGCCCTCTCCACAGATCAATCAAGTGAAGGTACACTCACATACTCTCGATTATCACCTCTGAACGCCATTCTGCACAAGATCATAATCAGTTATCTGAAGCCTAAAGCGGTTTCTAAGACTGATATTTCTAAATCTGAGGCACGTTTAATGTATGGAATCATTAGATCTCCAACTGTTTCTATGCCATATGTTATTATGTATCAAATGTACAGGGTGGTACAGAAGGGTAAAGGTCAGTTACCATACGCCTCCTTGATAACCCAAATTTTCAATCATCTGAATATCCCGATTCCATCAATCCTGTGCGAAACTCTGATCATCCCTCTGACTATTGGGAAAAATATGATTGCTAAGATGAGATTGAAAAGTTTACCTTCTGAAGCTAGTCCATCAAAGTCAATCTCCTCTGGGGTGAAAAGAAAGGGAAAGGAGTCTTCGCAGGAAACTCCTCAGATGTTGAAAAGGAAGAAACGGTCCTTGATTCTTCAGGATGAAGAAGAAGATGTTGAGGCAGAAGTGGTAGAAGAAGAGATTCACAAGGAGACAGAATCTGAGAAAATAGAGTCTGAACAAGAGGAAGAAGAAGTAGTTCCTAGCCCTCCAAGGGAAACTATTGCTACTCCAGAGGATACATTTGTTACCTCTCCTCCTCCACCACAGGTTGTTTCTCAAACTCCTATAGCGACTGGCTTAGAGACAGGGGGAGTTGGTGCAGGACAACAAGAAGAGGGTGGACCGTCCAGAACAATAGAGTCTGTACCGACTGCTTCTGCTGATCGTTTTGCAGAAATTATTACATTACTCACTGGTCTTCAATCACAATATTCTTCTCTGGAACGAAGTATTGAGCAGTTCAAGCAGTTAGTCAATCAACGGATGGATCAAATGCCTACCAGTGCTGTTATCAATCAATTGCAGCAAGACATAGTTCGGGTGGAGCAGACTGTGCGTTCTATGGATAATTTTCAAATTGTTCGTGTTCCCCATTCTACTTAACTTTTTGATTGATGACAAAAAGGGGGAGAGTGGCCTGGAAGGGTTTGATTGTTTTGATTAGCCTTTGGCTTTGGTTTTGGTTTTCGAACTAATGTCTTTTGTTGTTTTTGGCTTGTTTTTGGGCTGTTTGATGAATTGATTTGGACTTTGTGATTCTGCTTAATATTTGAGTATTTTGATGGTTCTTATTATCTTCATCTTGTTATGCTAACATATGATATCGATAGTTTGTTTTGTTAATGGATTTTTGGCATATCATATAATATGTTTGCAGGAAGGTTTTGTCATCATCAAAAAGGGGGAGATTGTTGATGACAATTTTGACGATGACAAAACTAAACCAAAGTCTGAGTGTTCAGACTTTCCCAAAGTCTGGGGAAGACAGACTTAAGTTCTTATGGCTACATATCTTATTAATCTTATTCCTTTCCCACGAAGATCTAGTGCAGAAAATATTAATTGATATTTATCTTCGACAGCCTATTGATTGATTGTATCTGATTATGACATTTATGGAAGCAATCAATTATTTGGAGCAAGTATTCACTTAAGGAAACTGAAGATCCTGATTGAATTAGAGATCGAGATTAACGGATTCTCTATTGTTTCTATCTATAGCTTGAGATCTCCTATTTGATTCTGTCCAACGGTTAATTTGGAAGAATTCATTTGGAAGGCACCAACGGTCATGAAGGCATGAAGGAGTATTTAAGGGAGATATTTTAAGTTGTGTGGTACGAACGTTAAAGAGCAATTTCCTAAAGTCAGAATCTGTGAAGAGCTTTAATTGTACTCAAAAGAGTGTGACACACGAACTTCGTTAGAGTGAAGCTGAGAAGCTTAGACATTGAGATTGTAACTCTTTTGATTCATAGTAGACTCCAGCCAATAGGCTGTTACCGTGGGAGAGTGGACGTAGGCTTGATCTAAGCCGAACCACTATACATCTTGTGTTCAATTCTCTTTGCTCTCTAACTCTATTTATTATCCCGAAGCTTTTTATTTCCGCATTAGTTTTTACGTATTTACATATTGCACTAGCGCTTTCAGTTAACACTTGTCTTATATCATCACTACGATACTTTCCACGTGTCGATAATTCCGCAATGCATATGATGATATAAGATATGTACCACAGCAGGGCTGTCCTACATATACCTAAGACATTCCAGCATATTACTTTTAGGAACTCTCTAATAATATTTGTCTATTTTACATCCAACCAAAACCTCAAGAGTTTCAATGCTATGAGAGAGTGAAACCTTACTTTATTTCGACGTTAACGACCCCTCCCACCTACATATTTGTGAAGGGTTATCCGACTTGAAGTCTATCTCCCAAAAAACCTGTGACGGGGACTTAATTTATTATTGGCTATTGGACACGATATTCTTATGAATGCTCAACAAACAAAGCAAGCAGTCCCAACAAATTGAAGATTCGGACCATACAAAGCCAAACGCAGTACCTGCCGAAATGTTTGCTTTCTAGAAAGCCAACCATCCATCCCTCCAAAACCAAATTCAGCACTTGACGAACGTTATGTGGAAGAGATTTTGATGATACCAACGAAATGAGGCAATGCCCTCGACTTTGAAAGTTTTTTTTCTTTCTGTCCTCTCTTTGTGCAATAAGATGGAGAAGACCTATTTATGGCTCGGACAAAGAAGAGCAATTCGGGCCTATTTGGTTTCAAGGACCACCAGTGGAACAACTTCCTCGAAGGCAATACCCAAGATTTTGAAAGTTTTTTCATTCGACTCTATGTGTTGGCGGGCGCGCGCAATCAAACAAAGAAGACCAATTTGGGGCTATCTAGTTCAATTTGGGGCAAACACAAGTGGTACTGTTATTTGATCCATTTGGTTCACTTTGGGGCAATTGACGATGCAATTTTAGCATCATTAGAGAAGAAGGGGGGGGGGGGGGGACGTCTTTTTAAACATTTGGACTTACTCCCTGCCACATAGGAGGAAAAAATGAATAAAATGTGAACTCCTCATTTTCCATCCATCAATTTGTACAAAGTTAATAGATGAACTTAATTGCACCAATCAAATGTTATTACTTTGGGTTGGGGGGGACGTCTTTTTAAACATTTGGACTTACTCAATTGAGTTCCCTGACACATAGGAGGAAAAAAAATGAATAAAAAGTGAACTCCTCATTTTCCATCCATCAATTTATACAGAGTTAATAGATGAACTTAATTGCATTGCACCAATCAAATGTTAGTACTTGATTGTAATTTTTTGAAGATTTTAGGACTTAATCACACTGCAACAAGTTTTAGAACTTTTGGTATTCTTATCCCAATTTTCTTTCAAGTTCCTCCACCCCTAAATCAAACTAAATTCAACTAAAACATATGAAAAAATTGCACTTATGCTCAATCATTATTAATAAAATTTATTATTGAACAGATAGACAACATGTTTCTAAGTATGATAAAACAGAAAATTTTGACAACTTGGAAACTTATCTTATTGAGGAATGTTTTATTTTTAATTCAAAGCATAATTTGTTCGATTGGAATAAGTTGCACTTGTTAATATCCTACTATATTAAAAAAAAAAAGAGTAAAGATGAGAACTGACACCATTACCCCTAAAGTTATTTACTAGGAGCAACTTTTCACTTAATTAAATAAGCTATAGATAATCTTTTGGCAAGATATATAGATTTAAATATTTTTTAGGTTCATCTTAATTTCATAATATATGTTATTTATAAGAATTCATAGCATTACGAATTCAAAGCTTATTCTAGGGTTGAGCAAGCCAAACTAGCTAGTTTGGTTTAGTTCTTAGAAGAATTGCTATGGTCTCCGGTTCCCAAAAGTGGAACAAAGCAATCCAATTCCCAATTTCTAGGAGGCTGGAATAAGAACCTAATTGAACTGTTCAAAACAAATTATTGTTATACTTGTTAAAAATCTACATATAAAAGTAAAACAAAAACAAACAATTGAAATTTTTGAAAATCTAACCCTTGCCCAACTTTACCAAAAGAAAATCCCAAAAAAAAATTGAATTATCCCATTCTCATTGGACTACCTGAAATTGACCCAAACAAACTGGTTTGATCTAGTCCAATTCCCGATTCTGGGAGGGAATTGGACTATTTTGAGAATTGATAACTTCTAACTCATTTTGAATTAGTTCATATTAAATCTAAAATGAAACAAAAAAATTAACTTTCTTTTGTAACAAAATAAGATATTACTAGTGACATTGATATGGAGATAGATCATGTTGCTTAGAACAAAATTAATAATCAAGTCATGAAACGTAGGAAATAGTGAAAAAAAAAAAGTTGCTTGATTTCTTTGATTATTGCCTAATTTGGCTATTTTGTTTCCTTCCAAACTTGTCAAGAATCTTGATGGAGATTGTGGATGAATTTTAAAGGGCAATCAATAAAAATATAGAGCTTGAAAAAAGTTGTGGAAGAAACTGTATTGATCATTTACCCTTTTTTAAGCCTATCTCCATCTATTAAACATGGACCTTTTTTTGGTGTAGTGAAATCTACGAGCTTAAAGGCATAAAAACATGCCCATGCACTATTTTCTTACTTACACATCTTCTATTAATTAATTTGTTAAATTTTTGCTTTCATGTTATCTTAAACTTTAGATTTCATTATTCCATATTTTAGGGTTTAAAATCTGTAAGTGATCATTTAAACATTCTGTTAAAAAAGTGATATTTTTGCTAATCATACTTTTCATTTCTTTGCTAATCATATTTTTGATAAAAAAGTAACAAGATGATCATTGTATTTTTTTTTAATCCTTCTGTAAGTTGAGCTAATTGTCATGGAGTTTTTAAATTGTAAAAGATAATTATAAGACGACTATCTATTCATCATCTTGATCCCATGTTGTGTGGGATTACCGTGCTTTTTACAATGATTTTTATCAGTAACCATGAACTTTAAAATTACCGATACTTTTTTAGTAGTAGGCTTTTAGTTGGTTTTGAACAGAAGAGTATGATGACGCATGGTTTTTTTTGTCAAAAGTGACCACAACATAGGTAATTTTCTGAATCGTGACTCGATATATAATGTCGCCTCGAACTTGTAGTTTACTTGATGTGATCTAAATTTAATCTAATATACAATATATCCCTAAACCTTTAATTTTGTCTATTTTTTTTTTGGTAATTCAATTTTGTCTAATTTGGTCCCTTAACTTTTGATAAATGTGCAATCTAGTCTATAAACTATGAAAATATCTAATGTTATCATTCTATTAATTTAAATTAGCAAAATTTACTAGTTTGACTTTCAATCTGATAAGTTTGAAAGGTAGGTAAAAAAATAGTATTACACATAGATTGTCCACTTAAAATATTAATGTAAATCAGGATTTAATAATTTACGTCATCGAATAATATAGATGATCATTTTTTCCCAAAATGAACAAACTAATATGATTATTATATTCCAATTTTACGTGGATAATATATTGGGTCCGCTGTTCCAACATACTAAATTGGAAGCTAAATCAGCAAATTTAAGATAAGTTTAGAGATAATATTGGATACATTAAAAGTTCATAAAAAAACATTGCATGTCTAATTAAAATTTAAGAATTACATCGAACAAATTAAAAATTCAAAAATAACATTGCACAATGAGTCAAAATTCATAAATCATTTGTGTTATTTATCCTTATAAAATCTCTCTTTAGTACTAACCATAAACTCCTCTTTCCGAAGAAGGCAGGTGTGGTATGAATAAATTAGTCTATTGACAAGTGTGACGATTGATGTGAATAAGCAAAAATACTTGAGATTAAGAATTATTGGATTATTGGATGAATCACACAAATAATCAAGATCGTTGCAAAGATAATTACACAAGGTGAATTGCCACCTGATAGCTCAACAACAGTCATGGTTACTCAACAAGCACATTTTCAAAAAAAAAAAAAAAAACACACACACACACACACACACACGTCTATTAATATACTTAACTAAGTTTGTGTTTATTATGAGCAAAATTTTATAATAGTAAATTTATTTTCTAGGAAAATCTTTTTCTTTTTCCAAATTAGGAATGCATGTATATTTTTTTAGGCTACATTTGTTTCACGGAAAATGTAGTATTTTTAGAAAATATTTTATAGGAAATCATTTTCTTGAAAAATGATAATATTTTTGGGTGTTCATTTGAAATTTAAGAAAAACTATAAAAAATCGATTTTTTTAATTTTTTTTCTTCTCTATTTTTTTTTGGTTCTATATTGATTGGCCGTTGGCCGTTAGCCGCTAGTTACAAGTCACTTTTGAAAGAAAATGAAAAATCTTTATATATAAAAAAAAGAAGATGGCAAATGTTTTTCACTTTTTAGAAGAAAAAAATATTTTCCCCATTTTTCAAAGTATTTTTTACGTTTGTAAAAAATATTTTCATTGATTATTTTGTATCCATAAAACAAACGTTAGAAAATAGAAAAATATTTTCATGAAAGTTATTTTCCGTGCTCCGTTCGTTTCACGGAAAATAATTTCCAAATTTTTGGCTTTCATTTTATGAAAAGCAAGACAGTCAATGACAATATTTTCCAACAATGAAAAAACATGCATTCAAAAGTGAGTAAAATATTTTCCGCTTTTTAGAAAATAGCAAGTCAATGTATGATAAAAAGAAAAAATTAAAAAATCTAATTTTTATAATTTTTTCTCTGAATTTTAAATAAATATAAAAAAATATTATTATTATTTGAAAAATATTATTTTTTTTATGAAACAGAATCCCGATTGATCAAGGTGGCGCGGTGGAAAACCGAGCAAAATCACTGACAAATATATTTATCATTTTGTTTTTATCTTGGCCCGGCCTTTTCCATCGTCGTCTTCATTTCCAGAGTCGGATCCTCGTCGGCGACCCTTCTCCGATAGCCCAGCCTCGCTCTGCTGCTGCTGCTGCTGCTACGACGGCAGACACCCAACATGGAGCTAGCTTTCAACGAGAAGGACTTCTTAGCTTGCTGCGGAAGCACCAGATTCGCCGCTGAAATGGCGAAAGCTTCCCCCTTCCCCTCTTTCCAAGCTGCCGTCACCGCCGCCAGAGACATCTGGTTCAACAGAGTAACCTCTCTCTCTCGACCCACTATTTCTCCTTCTTTAGTCACGCGTCGATCACGCGTTTTGTTGCTTTGGTTATCCTTCTTGATTTCCTTTTCGGATTGGAGTTTTTGGAGGAAATTGCTGATTTTGAGTTCTTTCGCGATTTGGAGGTTGACGTGAGCGGTTGGCTCGAAGCTTTCTCGGCCCACCCTCAGATCGGAGAGACCAAATCGGTGGCTCCTGGGAAAAGTGACACCAGTGCTCAGTTGAGTCTCTCTCTGTATCTTCTATTTTGATCATTTTTTGTTTGGTCGCGGACATGAGGAGAAGTCAATTAACAAGAATTGTTTTTAGCGGTTGGCCCTGATGGACATCCTCTTTTGAAGAGATAGTAGAGAATTTTTCCTTGTGGGGTTCCTGAAATCTTCATGCTGTGCTCTTTGGCATGGATTATTTGTTGGAGTTCACTGTACCAACTAGAAAGAAGGGCTTTTTTTCATGTAGATGAATTTTATCGTTCACAGTTAAGGGGCACTTTTTGGGGCTTCTTTTATATTTTGTGATGTAAATATTTGTGAGACCAATTAACAAAAAAAAGAAACTTATTTGTGAGACCATAGATGAAGCAGTTAGATTGTTCCAGCTTGCCCAGGGAGGGTAATGCCCCGCAACTGGCAACTCATGTTTTGGCTCCTTCAATTGGCTGTTCATTATTAGCTGCTTGCTTCTTTGCATAACATGAATCTGTGACTTGTGTATGACTGATGTCTTTGTTTTTGTGTGAAGAACCTAACGCCACTTGAACCTTTGCAGGTTGACCAATTTGCTAGAATATGATTTGCTTTAGTTGATGGGTCGATCAACTCATCTTTGAAATATTCTTCATCTTTATGGGGAAATTGATGGGCGTTAATTGCTTGGTTGTTTCTGGGTAATGTGCATTCTGTAGGATGGGGTTCTTGACAATGTGTGCTTCATTATATTGATTGTATGCTACAAATGAATGAGAGCTTATGTTCTGGACAATATTCTATAATTACTGTAGCAACTGTGGCTTGAATATCTAGTGGGCCAAACCCAAAGGAGTATAGATCTTCAGAATCTGCTTATGCATCCATCATCTATCTTTTGGGACTGCACGTGTTGCATTTACCTTATGTTATGGTCAAATAATTTGGTTGATGTACTTGATTTTACGGAATGCTGGGACAACTCATTGGTGAATTTTGCACAGAAATGTACTTCTATTTTGCCTTTGAAATGACTTCAGGATTATGTGATCCTTAAATAAATGAAAAAATTATCTACTATGATGAGTAACGCATTCTCGGATAGATGATAGGGTTGGTCCTGGGGATGCGTTTATCTTCTGTCCTTATAATTTCTATGAAGCTTTCATCAGATGAATTCTCTCATTGAACTGTCCATTAAGTTTGATTTATATTAATCTTACACACCAGTTTGTCCTTTAACATAGCTGGAACAGTGAAAGGATTATGCATAAATCTCTTCATGGAGTCGGACAGGCCCTGCATATATATGTGCCATGAAATTGTTTCGTCTGGTTTTTGACTTCTACCTACGTGCCATCGCTTCAACTTGCAATTACATCGACGAATAGGCAGGACAAGTTGTTTTATTTGTGAAAGAATCCTACTCTCTTCAACTTTAATTCAGTGATCCTGTTCTTGTATTGTGCACTTTTGTGAGGTAGAGGTATTCTATGACAAGACAAAAAACAATCAAAAAGAAATGAAACAGAGAAGTGATTGAAGAATTTCATGGGCTAAATGTACTTAGCTGAATGATTCATTGTACTTAAAGTGTTGTGTTCTTTAATATACATGCCATTTGATCTGCATTTTCTGGCAGTTTTTTCTTCTTTGTTTCTTGTGTATTACCTGATGCTGTTCTATACATTAGTAATTTTGGAGATTCATTTCAATAGGTGGAGCAAAGGAGAGCAATCAACAGCTTTGGCAACTGCCACTGGTTCTAGCTTACAGGTTAACCTCTTATGGAGAAATTTATTGTTTAATATCTACTTCAATGGGTAATGGAGAAGATCATACTGTTAATTGCAATCATAGTAGTTACTCTAGTAGTCTTATGCTCTTGAACCTGTCATTTGCAGGAATTATCTGACTGGAATGTACGATATAAGGAGAAGTTTGGATTTATTTTTATTATTTGTGCTTCTGGAAGGACAAGTACCGAAATTCTTGCAGAGCTGAAGGTAAATCTCGAAATCAAATTTGTACCCAGGTTACTAGCTCATGTGAGTTCATGTCTCTTGTGAGGGACAATTCAAGGCATACTGCTGTGATACATGACAGCGTGCTTATCACAGAAACACTTTCCATGAAGCTTTGTGTCTTGTACCTCAGAGAAGACTCAAGTTACTATGCATTTTCCTTGCTTCCTTTAGTCTTAGTAGATATTAGTCAACAGCATTACACGTCAACAATATAACTGAGAATCAAGAAAATTGCAACACTTTCTTTTCCAGAAACGGTACTCTAATAGGCCCATAGAGGAGTTTCAGATTGCAGCTGAAGAGCAGATGAAAGTTACTGAATTGCGTCTAGCAAAGCTCTTTTCAGCTGAAGAACACATGGCTTCAACTGGTGATCAGGGTCCTGCAGGACTAGCAAAGAAAGCAGAAGGTACTTCTAATGTCCTAGGTTTTATCTTTCATGGATGAAATTTCAATCATTTATTGTCAAGTGATAGCAATTCTTCTACCCATGCATATCTTTAGCTGCTAATCTGACAGTTGATTCCAAAAACTGCAACTGTTTCAGCTTTTATTTTTCATTTTTTGCTCTTATAAACCAGTCTAAAGGTATCCTCTAGCATGGAAAGGTTATAGTACTTTGAATTGCCCTTGCACTTTGTGCTCTCGCTCTCTCTCTCTCTCTCTCTCTCTCTCTCTCTCAGGCGCTTGCACTTGTTGCTCTCAGATTTTAGTTGCTTTGTCAAGCTCGTTGAGATAGATAGATGGAATCTATCTTTCCTTTTCTCCTCCTGGGCAGGAGAGCATTTACCCCTTTGATTTATGAGGTTCTTTTTCAGGGGCGTGGTTAATCTGCCTTGTGAGCCTATGATTGCCACTTCAACCATGTTGCAAGGCATGCAATATGGTTGACATATCTTTCATTTGTTTCTAGGTTATCTAAATTTCTCAATCCTGGTTTTTGTTTCAATGTCTACTCAGAAGCTAAGAGCATTGAAGGTATCAAACATGAATCCGGGTGCAAAAGAAGCAATAAATTACATATTAGTGCCTGGATCCCTACTGGTCTATATATGTAGTTCTAAAATGATATATATATATATATATATGTATGCTTTTTGTCACCTTTTTATATCTGTTTATTTTTTGACTCCTAAGAACTTATTACTTTCCCATTAAATTGATAAAATATTTAAATTATAGATATATATGAAACAGTATCTACACGACTTTAATTGCCAATATATATACTTTTGAATGACTTATGGCTCAGATCATGCTAACATTTTCCTTTCTGTGCTCTAGAAGATCGTGTGAGCATAATTGGAGGACATCTCATGGCTGTTTCAGAAGTTTCTTCCAACCAAACATCACAAAGTACCACTCGATCTCGTCCACCTATAACAACGCATGTCTTGGATGTCTCTCAAGGATGTCCGGCCTCAGGCATGGAGGTCCACTTAGAGATGTGGAGGGGCAACAAACCCTGCCCCTTGTTTGGCGAAGAAGAAGTTGGTGGTTGGATACTTCAAGGGATCTCAAGTACAGATAAAGATGGCCGAAGTGGTCAGTTGATGAGCATCATCAATGAGATCAATCCGGGCATATACAGGATCAGTTTCAACACCAGTAAGTACTGCCCCGGCGGGTTCTTTCCTTATGTTTCTATTGTTTTTGAGATCAGAGACACACAGAAGCGGGAGCATTTTCATGTTCCTCTGCTTTTTTCTCCATTCTCATTCACCACCTACCGAGGCAGCTGAAACATCCAATTACGGTCATTCAATATCCCAATCTTTTAGTACTCAGCCTTGTTCAGTTAGCTGAGAATGGGTATGTGTGATTTATGATGCATATCGAGTCAATGTGTTTAGTCTTGTGAATATTTAATCTTGGTCTTTAGAGAAGGACAACTTGTGGCTGGTAGATTTGAGGAATACAATGGATGGTGTTGATTCTCTTATCCATAGAAGGTGGAAGGAACTGGATTTGCCGAACTTTTGTTTTAACCCATGTGAAGATAAAAGCAGAAATGCCTGCTGCGTTTTTTTGTTCAATATATATGTTATATGTCCAAATGAGAGTTATAGAGATGGGGGAAGTATAGCAATCTTCTGTATGAGGGGAGCGGGTATTAAGTGCATTGGATGCATGTAGATAGCCTTAAGATTAGGCCCCATGTGAGGCTCATATTATGTAAAGGATGCTTTGCACTTGTATCGTCAAAATAATTGTAATTGTACTTGGTCAGATACTATGCAAGCCGAAGTGTAGTTTCTCTGTTCATAGAGGCATACAGTGTATCAAAAGCAGGCTCCATGTGCTTATCAGATAACTCTGTGCGTCTGATTGTTTGGCATTATGACTTAAGAGATCCGATTGTCTACCTTGTATAATCGATTGTCAGTGATGCATATGATGTGATTTTGTTTCACAGCCGGGTTCATTCAGCGATAATGAGCGTACTCAGCGATTTATCATTTTGATAGGAATACCTCTTCCTCAATTTCTGCTTTTGATTTTTGAACGAATGAGTTCAGGTTTCCCTCCAATAAACTCTTAGGCTATGTATGCTTGAAATATTACGGGATTGACAGCTATTTGGGGCAATACCAATTTTCTATCACCTGCAGACGAATTGCAAACTGTTTCCATTTGTTTCAATGGAATTTCACCAAACACGAGTGCAACGGAAAGGAGGGGAAAATAGTAAACAAACGAGTCCTGGTCCTTCACGTCAAAGAAAACCATGTATTCCATCTCCAGCAAGTTTCAAGCAGCTGTTGAACCACCCTCAGCAAATCTCACCAGCATGGTCTCTCAATCCTTTCATGATTAATTAGCAGAAGCCTCTTTTGCGTGCCCCTCTCTTTTCAGCGTTAAAGCTCTCAACAAATTATCGTTCGTTATCTCCTTGTTCCCTTTCTCTATTCTCTGTTTTCGAGAAATCTTTGCGAAAATAAATGGCGGGGAAAGAGGAGAAGGTCGTGGAGAAGAAAGATGACGTGATCACCGCCGTATACAAAGTCAACCTGCATTGCCCGGAATGCGCAGGCGGGATCAAGAGGCCTCTTCTCAGAACACAAGGTATGTGAAGTGAATTTCCATGATAAAATGCATCGATAAGTTTATAACAAGCCCGTTTGTTGGATAGACAACTCAGCGAATCGCGTTGCTAAGCACAAGAGATATCATGATCATTAACTGAAACATCGACCGATGAATGGAGTGAATGAGATGTTGCTAGATGTATGCATATGATCCATGAAATTTGTTGTCTTGTATTGTGATGAATGATGATGATGATTATGGTGATGAATGATGATGCTGGTCATTAGAGCAGGTGTTCACCAAGTGGAAGTGAACATTGAGAGCAACGAAGTGAAGGTGAAAGGGGCAATCGATCCCCCGCGAATCCATAAGAAAATAGAGAGACTCAGCAAGAGGAAGGTGGAGTTGATATCGCCCAAGATCGAGATCAAGGCAAAGGAAGCTGAGAAGAAAGTCGTCAAGGAAGCCCCCAAAGAAGTAAATTGTGCAGACACTGCAATTTTGGTTATCATAATTTCAATTAAACGACAAAAACTTGTTACATTTTAGCAAAAGTTATACATGCTTGGACATGTTCACTTAATTATGACCATCAATCAGCTTCTTTCCCTCCCTTTTCTCCTTCGAACATGATATTTTTAGGATTATTTAGTATCCATTTCATTAGATTTAATAGATGAGGCACGATCATCCTGAAAGAAAGTTCTTTCTTGAACAAGACATGCTTGTTCATATAGCAATTGCCAAGGAGTTGAATAGTATCACATAAAAATAGTAATGCATGTAGTAGGTTGATCTCACATTCTACATTTGTATGATAAATTTTACTGCACCAATAATTAATGCTTTTACAATATTCATGTTTATGAGGTCAAAATTACTGCTTCTTTTTTTTCTTTTTTCTTTTTCAATTGTCACGACATCATTTGTCTCCTATGTAAAGAAAAAGTGATCTAATCAAAATTTGCTTTGACTCTTGTTAAGCTACCCGTGCGAACGCACAATTTGAAGGTCTACATGCACTGCGACCAATGTGAACGCGACCTGCGGACTAAGCTTATACAACATCGAGGTATAAGAGAGACTTATCAACATGTGCCATCGATGATGGAACTTTGAATCACTAGATACGTAACACTCTAATGGTGGTGCAGGTATCTACAGCGTCAAGACCGACATAAAGGCTCAAACCATGACGGTCCAAGGAACGATCGAGGCCGAGAAGCTCCTGTCATACGTGCGAAGGAAGGTGCACAAACAGGCAGAGCTCATACCCCCAAAACCAGAGAAGAAGGTGGAGAAGAAAGAAGAGGAGAAGAAGGTGGAGAAGAAAGAAGAGGAGAAGAAAGTGGAGAAGAAGGAGGAGAAGAAAGTGGAGAAGAAAGAGGAGGAGAAGAAGGTGACGGAAAAGAAAGAGGAGGTGAAGATTGTAGAGACGAAGGACAAAGAGATTGTGGAGTTCAAAGAAGAGAAAAAGGTTGTGGAGGTGAAGACCAAGGAGGGAAATCCATACTTCATTCACTATGTCTATGCTCCCCAACACTTCAGTGACGAAAACCCAAATGCTTGTTCTGTCATGTAATCTTGGCCGCACAAGTAACGAGTCACCAACAGTGAAACCAGTAGCGAGGGACCTGAGCTTGTCACCATACATATAGAGACGGGTGATACGAGAATAGTATGATAGGAGAATCATAGCTTCACCAGATACGAGTAACACTGACAGAGTTCTCTGCAAGAACTTCAAATTTATGTGATGGAACTTTTATCTTCATCAGCCGAATTAGTCTATTAAAAGATCAGAAAACAGAGATCCGTGTTAGCAAACCTGATGGTGAAGAGGTTGACTAATACTTCACCAAACCTCACATATGTAGTCGAATGGGTATTCTTACTTTCTTAGAAGCTCTCTTCACAAAAGCTATTCTATATCTAAGTGTCACAGAGGTGCTGCAATGGCCGCCTAGTATCAATGTTCAAGTCGGCATGTATGATGGTCATCGCAATGCATTCTAATTTATGCCTTCACTCAGCCAAATCCAAGGCAGAGATAAGAAAGGTTCCTACATGTTCCCGACAAGTAGGACAAAAGAAGTTGCCCATTCTAGTAGTCCAAAAGCAATGGAGGATAAATTTACAGTCATATAGTGAAGCATCATGCATCCATATGGAATTTGCAAAGAGTGATCCTGCCACTTGAAGATGAGTACATGAGTAAAATATATAACAATGAAGATGCTATATTATTGTATCTCCAACACTATTCGTGATCAGTAAGCAAACTAGACTGAGCTGTGGGAGTTTCATTCTTCAAAGATCACCAATGACTTATTTCACACCTATTACAATAATGTACTATGCAGACTACCGTGTACAATTACAACCAAAACTTTCTCCCAAGGAAGTGGCCTCATATATTCATATGCATGCAGTTGTCAGGGACTTGAAGGAGAAAGTCCGAGACCTTGCCACCAAGTTCAAGTCAACAAGCAGACCAATATAACCACTTCAGTTTGTAGAAACACCACAGATGCAGAGCAAGCAACATAACCGACACTAAGAGACACAACACCAAAAAAAAAATGAAGAGAGTTAGCATCACTATCAGGACCCAGCAATCATAGATTGACATGACCAACGTATACCTCAAACGTCAAGAGGTAACTCATGAAGACTAGTTCAGATAAAAAAACTTGTAACAATAATTACATCGATTCGAACAGCATTGCAAGCTCTTTCTGCCATTGAACACTCTTGCATCATTCAATACGACATTGTAATACAAAACCCCTAGTCTCCTGTTAAACAAGCGAAGTAATGGATGGTTAAATAATTTGCACCTCTGCCTAACATAACTTCACTAAATCTTGACTTGCAAATGGCACAATGCAGTCAAGTCGATTCAACCAAAATCAGACCTCATCCTCATGGAGGAGCATGTTGGGTATTCCCTTGTTGACAGGAAACTTCCTCCCAGTCTCTGGGCAAACCAATGTGCCTTCCTCAAGGTGGAGCTCTAAAAGGGCGTGATGAAACCTCTGCAGAAAATCTACAGAGTCAAGCATTGAGAAATCCGCCTGGTCAGGAAGCTCTGCATAGCCCATGGACCGAGATGCATCCACGAGAGCTTTCCACTCAATCTTGGCAAACATATTCTTGAGGAAGTCAGGATTCATCTCCACTGGCTTCTCTATTACTTTTTCTACCACAATGCTAAGTGGGAAGCCGTTGGTTACTCCCTTAATGTTCGACGAAAGCATGTTGTGGGTTAAGAGCCTCATCTTGAAAAGTTATCTGTCTCACGTTTTCAGTTGTCTAGATTCTTCTGTTGATCCTTCCTCACCTTTCGCAGAGCCTGAGAGAAGGAAAGCAATCTGATTAACAATCAGCATCTGATAGAGATCAATACTTGACCACAGCATCTATAAGCAACAAGATAAAATAGATGTTATCAAAATTTATGGAATCTAATGGATCTTTAAAGCCGTCTCCAGGGAATTGCTCAAACTTGACTTCATATTTCTATATCTACAATGTAAGTCCAGGCAAAGGCCTGAATAAAAGATAAAAACACTAGAAATTTTTATAAAGCAAAAGCAGAAGAGCATTCTTGCCCAAAACAAAGAGGCTCCAATTAAAGGTTTCCAACTGCAGAAAAGAGGATGCCGATCCAGTGACTTGGTTTGGACAATAGCCAATATCTGATCACATGGGTCAGAAAACCGCCCATTTCCGATCATAAGAAGGACTAAGCAGGGCAACGAGAACCAAAGCATAAAAAAAAAAAAGACCCCAAATCAGCCATTCCGATTCACACAATACCGTGCGCTGCCTGGAGAACATTGGTTTTTCCAGTCACTCTGCAGCCCAATTGACCAGCCGGATCAGTCCGAACAGAATCGCAGCACACACAGAAGTTTATAAAAGAAAGAAACTGTCAATGCATACAGTGAAATGCGCAAAACCACAACTGAATTCGCACAAGCTGCAGCAACTCCAGGACGAATTAACATAAGCCACGACGATAAGCCAAGATTTTAGAACACAAATATCCAGCCAATTCCAAATTCCAGTCTATGCACACCCCCAATTCATTATCAAGACCACGACCGAAGAAAGAGAAAACCGGTCGCTTCCCGCTGGACGGCGACTCTCTTTGAAGAGAGGGTGAGCCAATCACAATGCCGCAGTTGGAAGAACCAGATCAAAAACTCGGGAATACAGAGACGAATCGAGATGGCGAGCGCGAACAAGAGATCCAGCGAGAGATTCGGAGAGCGGATAGATAAGAAGGGGAAAGGGAGACAAAAAGAGACACACCAGAGGTGCGGTGGCGAATTACGGCGGCGACGTGGCGAACGGCGGACGGCTAGGCGACGGGCGGCAGTGGCAGGGCGGCGAGGAGGAGGCTATAGTTAGAGAACTGAAGAGACGACGGGAAGCTCGGGTAGAGGGTTTTTCTAGGGTTTTCTGTTTCATCTTGTTTTTTTTTTTTTTGAGTTGACTGTTTCATCTTGTTTAGTTTAAATAAAAGCATTATGATTAAACATCGGATTTTTCAAAAACGAGTGCTTGCCAAACGACCAAATAGGAAATATTATAATTTTCACAAATTATAACTTCCAAAATTTAATGTTTGGAGAGTTGAACTTACTCACATCAGATATATTAATTGAGCGATTGGAAGTACTTGTTAATAAAACTCAAAATAACGTTAACATTATATTTATCTTTAAAGAGATTTATTTATTTTTTTGTAATAGTAAATTCAGAAGATTTGCTCAGTTGTTGCCATGTTTGCCAATGATGATTATATGCATCATATGAATCTTTCCGGACCAATTCATTATTAGTTTCTCCCATATTATTAATTGATATGGAAATCCCGAGATATGATTGTTAGGGGTAATTTTTCTCAATTTGATCATTTTTCTATTTATCCTAAATTACGTTTTTAAGTTTTGTTTTGGCTTAGTAAATTGATGTTTATATTATTTTATTTTTATTTTTATTTTCATTATCATCTACTCTTTTATTTTGAGTAATTTTCAAACCTATTTGGAAAACTGTATATGAACTTCGAAATATCTAATGATTTCGCAGACATGCTAATTGGAGTAGGTTTTAAAGGACCATTCTCTTTTACTTTTGTCGTGTTGACAATAAAATATTTGTCAACTTGAAAAACTTAAGCTAGCATGTCCTATTTGTACTATCGTTGGTCATCACTTTTTGAAAATAATTTGGATCTCGATTGTTGATAAATTAGACTTCAAACATTTTCTTTTGGAGTTTTTAAATTATCAAATGACCGAATCATTAGTTTTACTCACTCTTCGGTCTCGAGTGACTTGGCAAGATCAATAAATTAAAACAATAAGAATAATTTGTGAAATCTTACATCAATATGTCTTCTCCCTTAGATATTGTTAACAAGTATCCATATGTCGCAATTCTTAATGCATACATGATATGAGAAAAATGGTACATTAGAAATTGCACGGATTTTTTTATTAATTATTTAGATGGAAATTCTATGGTCCAATAGGTTCTTTTACGGGATCGGTCCCTTATGAAATATGGACCATTGGAATTGAAGAAAAAAAATCTCATCCATTAAATCAATTCCAAAAAGGCGCAACAGGTAATTTATTGACATTTAAGGAAAGCTAGTGATCATAGGGCTCTAAATTTTGCAATTAATAAAGGAAGATTATAACTACCAAGGACAAGTACTTTAATGGTTGATCCCATTGACTTACAAACTTGGAAGGAACAACAGAATCATTTAGATAAATTTACTAAGGAAATTGAAAAAAAAAAGATACTTAAGATAATAATAGGTTGCTTGCTATTTAGCAATTACAAATGTTATGAACTCCAAATTTACTAGAACTTGAGGTAATTTACAATTAGTGGGTAGATCACTAATTGTCATTGTGGTTCACGATTTTTAGGTCAATTCTTGTTCGATTGAAACATTTTTAAAAAATTTGACTTGGTGACCTAAGAACATATTTCATTAGAGATGACCCAAACTAAACCCTAACTCTTTCTAATGGATTTGGTGTTGCCTATACCCTCTTGACACTCAACAATTCCTTGTTGGCCCCTTGTCACTAGGATTGCCACATTGCATGATTCTATTAGCTATTCCCTTCTCACTACTTATGCCAATCAACTCACTCATTGGGAGAAACTTTTTCTCTTGGCAATATACCTTCATGGAATTCGACATCTCTAGATTTTGGAGGACTTCAGTATTGTTTCATGGAAAAATTCTCCACAACAAATGACTCGTCATTCCTTGCCTATCGCTAGAATTGGTAAATGGGTGGGATCATGTCTAGGAGTGGGCATAAGCAACTGGTCAATTTGGGAACTACCCGAATCGAACCGATTAGGTTGGTTTGGTTCTTTGGAATTTTGGTCCCGTCCATAATTCCAAAAAATGGAACTAGCTTATGGGAGGACGAGATCAAACTGGACCACTTGGACCAGATTTAGAATTGGTATGATTTGAAGTTTTCCTTTCTCTAACTTTTAGTTATCTCTCTCGTTCCTCCCTCCCTCAGCCGTTCATATAACAACTAAACAACCGTAATTGACCTCCTCCTCTCTTCATGCTCAAGACTCTCTCTCTCTCTCTCTCTCTCTCTCTCTCTCTCACTGAGTTGTTCTCTCGCTCAGTGAGTACCTCCATATCTCCCTCACTTCGTCTTGCTTTATTGACTAGGTAATTTCGGCTCCATTGTGATACAATGTTATCGGTCCAAGGTCCATGAATAAGCATATGATAAAATACCTTGGGGTTGTAGACAATCTATGATGATTTATGCGATTTTATCGTTGATGTATGGATTTTGGATGAGAAAATTGCATTATTTTTGTGAAATCATTTGTTCTTGTATTGTACATAATTCATTCATTTATAGGCTTCCTTTTGTAAGAATCTACATGGGAGACGAAGTTTTTATTTTTATTTGAATTTTTCCTGGTCCCATTGGAACTGGGAAACTAGACCGGACCGATCGACTGATCTGGTGTGGTTCTAGAATTAGTTGGTCTGGTCCTTAGTCTTAAATAGCGCGGACCGGTGCAATTGGTTCGGTTTCTTGTTCTAGCTCACGTCAGGTCAGTGTTTGGGCGAGTTAAATATGGATATGGACTGTATCGACTTATTTAATATATATAGACCTATTTTCATACCATATAATTTATATGATCCATACCCAGTTAATCGAGATCAAATCTAGTCCACCCAAATAATTCATATTCTAAACATAACCACTACAGAAGCAAATAACTATTTTTTGTGGCAGAAAAATAAATTACAAATGAAAAATGAAAATCTAAATCAACCACCTAAAAAGAGCAACGACAAAAAGTGCTTTATGCGAATTGATTGTTCAACAAAAGAAAAAGGCCTTAAAAGTGGTATTTGAGTGGTGAATAAGAAAGTCTCGTGCCTGAAGTCACATTTTAAAAGGATCATCGTTCCTCGTTGGCTAGTTTGGAATGTGTACAGTGTGCCAGGGATTGGCCAAAGGACGTGCTAATAATGAGTTTCATTTACAAGTTAATGAGTGGCTGAGTTACGCATTACTTCCCAATCGAAATTCGAAACCATGCCTGTGAACATTCAACTGTAATTGGCTTCTATCATGACTTCACTGTGTCGTCGATTTTCCAGGAAAGTCAGCAGCAAAGCCTACGTATTAACGCAGTGATGTTGATTACGATATTGATGTGAGATTTATGACGGAATTCTTCTGAGAAAGTTATGAGCAATCTTGTTTCGTCGGTCCGAATTCAGCTAAGTTGGTTGTGGGTTAAAAAATGGGTCTTTTTCCAGTTCCATCAAGACGTATATTTGACTAGACCCATATTTGTCACTGCTAGCATCACTCCTACACATCCGCAGAGATCAGAAATCTCAGGAGCAAACCTCCTCAATCTTATCGCCTGGCGTGCTTTTGAATATGACGGGAATGTCAACTTCTTTATGCCAACTGGTTGAAGTCCCATTCTTTTTGTAAAGTGAGTTGCAGTTTTCCTACTTACCTTGTAAGGGTCTACTGTAAACAGCTGCATTAGCAAGGCAAAGATTGTCGTTTCTCTATTGTGCTATCTGCATCTGAGGAACGCGTTGAATTGTTTTCTGCAATGGCGCACCCCAACTTTTCTAAATTTCTTCTGTAAATAAGTAATCTGGAGACGAGGTCGAACAGTTCTGATGTTGCTTCCGATCTGCACAGAACGTTAACTTCGAATGTGTACACTCCATCCCCTCCGCCTTCGAATCAAATGTTAGTTCCAATTTCTCCCTCTCCATCGACAGTAGAAATTGCTCTGATATTGGGGAAATCATCAACAAGCAACAGGAGTCTTTAGTTCTTGTGTGCTTAGTTGTTCAGCTTCAAGGGTTTGATTGCTATGCGTGTCCTTGTGTGAAGTCTCCTTGCCATGGCGGAGTTAAGAGAGAGGAAAGGGGGAAGTCAATAGTCAATGCTGCAACAGCATCTTGCTCTCATTATGGCAGATCGGTGCTGGTCATGTCTTCAAAACGGGCGCCAGAAAGACATGCATATCATTCATGGAGGATATGAAGCAGCACAAGCAAAAGCATGTGCAGACCAAGTCTGGTGCTTTAAATGTCTCATTAAAAAACAATCTCGTGCTTCAAAATGGCCGGCCTGCTATTTGACAACATCGTCGTCAACGGCTTTTTTGTTTGGGGAAGACCAAAAATAATTTTAACGGAACGACATTATATGGATAATTACGCATGACACACATTATATTGAAAACAAAAACCGATGTAACATGTTCTGTCGTAAGCAGAAAATAGTCAGACTTGGAACCAGAAACAAACGAATCTGCCTTCTGTAAATACAGATTCATGGGAAGACATTACAGCACCAAGAGACTGCAGATCTCATCTATGTAGGATCATTCATGTTTTCCTTCTTCACAACACACTTGGGGCCAAATGCAGGGATTAAATTTGCAACTTCAATGGCAGCTGCTAGCTGCAAATCAATACCATTTGGCAGCTGCTAGCTGCATATCAATACCATTACTAATGATTTTCTCATATCATGTGGTAAAAGCTATTACCTCCTTTGACAAACTTATTTTCATCTTAATAGTTATAATATGATTATGTCTAATAAAAAATTGTTTTTGCTTTTGAATTAAGAAATATGATTGGTTTTTGTTTATTATTATAAAAACCATGCTGCTATTAATGTCAATTGTGTGACAAGTGCTTTTTTTTTTAATTTAAAACAGAAAATATAAATAAAAGTAACGGTCAGATATGACAAACAATTTTTTTTTACAGAAAAAATGACGTTGAAGAAATATCTATAAGGTTGTTACCAACCATTATGGTCAATCAATAAATGATTAAATGAATTAGAAGTACTTGAAATGATTTCATTGTTTCTAAATAAGAACTAAAATAAAGTAATGAGATGATAGATGGGCTATCAAACCATCATATAAATTATCCTTGTCATCTTAACACTCTGCATCGAGCCAAGACTAGTATGACAACGAATGTCACAAGTGTACAACATCAGTATGAGTATGCGAAATATTAGGGAAATCTTAAATAAATCAAGATAGGATCAATTTAATAGGATGAAAGCTAAAAGAGAACGTAATGTGGAATTGAATTCGAGAACTTTGGCTCATATGCCATCCTAAAGCTGGGTGTACAATCGCCTTTTCTTCTATTTTTCAGTTAGAGTTACTAGAGAATGGACCAAATTGTCTGTTAAATCTCGAACAGGGCATTTAATTTGAATAAAAAAGGCATTGTCGAGATTACGTAACTGATCAAAATGCCCCAATCAGTATATAATGATGTAAATGTAGATCACATATAGCTATAGATTAGTCTAAACTTGTAAGACTTTTTTCAAATGCACACCATATTTACAGGAAAACACACAAGACTCACAAATCTCATGAAGTAGCCATATTCTAATCAGCATCCAAGATATGCTAAGACACCATGTGAGAGAAAAATGCAAGAATTGCTCCTATCTTAGAAACTCCCTGTGGTAGAGTCATCAAACCAGAAAACAAAACATAGCGTCAAACAAAACCTATAGCGTCTACTGACGATAAGAACAAGACTAGCTTTCATTTTTCTCATATCTTTCATTCCAAGAAAAAGACTATTGACTTGCTACACATGCGTGTCCCATAGTTTGAGCCCTTATGCTGTAAGTGATAGCTTGTGAAACGGTACTAATTTGGTCTAGAGTTGAACCGATTCAATGTCAATTTCAGATGAGGATGGAAAGTCCAAATTAGGAGATCAAATTCCAAAAATATAGTCCAAGTCTTTCCTCACACATCACCAAGATCAAACTTACAAGAATGAACAAAAGAACAACAGGAAGAGAGAGAGAGAGAGAGAGAGAGAGAGAGAGAGAGAGAGAGAGAGAAGAGGGGGAGATTGTCTTACAGACAGCAAGTGAGGATTACAAGAAATGTGTTTAATTTAATTCTCATGTGGGTCAATTATAACCTTGCCTCGCAGCTGCATTTTCACTCCACCCATCAACTGCTAACTGATGAGCCATATTGTGTGGAAGATTGAGGAATGGCAAACCTGATGAAGGATCTGGGTACTGGTTATTGACTAGTCCGCTGCCACCCCCTTGCTGCATCGGATTCGACTCCTCCTCCTCCAAAGGCAGCCTCTCGTAAGCCACGTTCGTGAAAGAAGACGCGATCACGATGACCGGCCCAGAGGCCATCAACGCGCCCACAACGTTCCCCCCGACCACCTGGCCCTGCGGCCCTGCCAGGAACACCGTCAGGCTGGTGGCCCCCGGTGGGGCTGGCGGCGGCAGGAAGGACCCCGACAGGGACAGGATCTCGAACCGACCGTGCAGAGTCGCCACCACCGAGCCGGCGGCCACCGGCTGACGGAGGCTCACGTCCGTGACCGTTCCGGCCCCACTGAGGACACAGATTCCCCGCTGACGCCTCCTCGCATATACCGCCACGGACTCGAAGACATCATGGCCGCTGCCTATCTCCAGGATGTGGGCCCGAAGCGTGTTGGCGCTTTCCCGGGTGACAATCACCGGCGGCTTTGGCTTGTTCTTGGAGCCGGGAGGCCTCCCCCGGGGCCTGCGGGTGACCACATCGCCGGGCCCCGAGGTCGGCGAGACAAGGTCGAGGTTGCCGCTGTTGCCAGAGTAGTGGGTTGGGGTGTTGGGGTCATTGTCTTCAGAATCTGGTGGGTTTTGGAGATGAAGGTCGGGTCTCTGGAGGTGGTGAAGAAAAGGGTTGGATGAACTTAAATCTAAACCTGAAGCCATACGCACACCACAGAAAGGGATTTGAAACAAGATGGAATAATTAGAGTATCATAATGGTTTTTTTCTGTGAAGCTCAGCAGGTAGCTGGAATTGAAACCCTAGAACGAACAGAAGACAAGAGGAAGGGGGGAAGAGAGAGAGAGAGAGAGAGAGAGAGAGAGGAGGGGGTTCAAAATGGAGCCATTCTACAACATTCACACGAATAAAAATGACTTCTCATATGAGTCAAGTGATGACGAAGAAACTTGGCGTATATGCTTATTGTTTTACGTGACCTGATTGGAGACTTGATTATCATGATAATTTTTTTTATGTCATATGCTTAATCATTTAAATATATTATTAAAAAATTGCTTGATTAGATTTCCTTTTTCCCTGTGACATAGAATAGAGGCACGCAACTATCAATTTTATTATAGAAAGACTGCTCAGGATTCCCTTCCTTTCTTGGTTCACGCACACCGTTATTTGTTTATGCAAATACTTAGGGGTAATTTGGAATATGCAATTTATGTTGCAAATCATGCTAGTGAAGTCCACTTGTTCTCTATGTTAAAGAAAAGAAAATGATGCAGCCCAAGTTGGGCTACTCGAACAATAGGATCGGGAGAGCGACTTACACGCAAACTGACGGTCGAGCAGAAATTTCAGTTTTGTGCCAACTCAGGGAAATAGCTATAACTTTTTCGATACATATCAGAATAACCTTATTGTTCAAGGATTCTCGCATTCATGTGTTTTGAATTTTCTCGGATGAACACTGTAGGATGGTCAAATTTGCAAGTCAAGTGGGCAAATGTAAATGGGCAGAATGAGAAGACTCTTGTTGGTGAAGGATTTTGAGCCCGAATGCGAGCTGATCTTCTTGGATGAGCTAGCTAGTTGCGGGATGCATCAGAAAAGGATGTCGCTGTTCAGCTCTGAAATAACTTATGGATTGTGCCTGGTCATCAAAATAAAACCCTAAAAGCTTATGAGATATATTTGTCAGCGTTTTAAGTGATAACTTTATGATTTCATCTTACATCTTAAGTACTAAAAATGATAGGCAAAGGTCCCACAAATTACACATTGTTTATATTATAAGGTCTTGAGTTCCGGTCCTTCTTTTATTTGCCACTCTTATTATATATTCTCACTCTTGGGATGTATCTGTTTCGTTAAAAAAAAAAAAAAGAACCGGTCTTGTTGGAGGAAAATATTTTCCACTAAAGTGAGTTCAAAGGAAGATGGCTGGCTTTTAATTGTTTGGTTGTACTTTTACTTGCAAAGTTTGTTCCTATAATATAATTATATTTGAGCATGCAAGTGGAATGAAGTTTGGGAAAACAAATTTTTTTTATTTATGATTTCTTATTTTTAAGCGTGGTTGTTTTCTTTGACCGCAAGACTTTTTCCCTTGATTAGCTCCTTTCAAGACTCCAAACACATGAAAATTTGGAAAATGATTTATGAGAACAAACATACCCTTAGCCCTAGGTCAAAGTCCAAGCATAGATCCCAATTTTTTTCGCAAAATTCTTATTCCAGACTGTCCTGTCCTATGTATGTACTGTATAGTACATATCATAGCCCATTTTCTCAGTACCAAATTTGTTTATAATATTGCATGAAGATGCAAAGGCACAAGAAAATTGTTGGGAGTGCATGGTAAAAATTCGAGATTCACGTCAAGGAGATCAGGAGGGGAGAGTCAGGTTTGAGTCTGTTAATGTATTGGACCAACCTTCTCTTAACAACTTAAGTCAATAAATTATGAGTTAACTAGGATAATTAACTGTTAGACGTGAGACTATTTTAATGAAATTCACACGGGCATCTCAACAAAATAAAAGAAAACCATTGCAAGCCTTTCCAACATCACGCCCTTTCGTTATCTAGTTGAATATAGTAAGACCGTTTAAAGTAGAGAGGCCTTTCCCAAATTATGCTCTAAACCTACCATTACTTCATGCAAATATTAAATACAGAGTAATGACATCGAGAACTATTTTAAAATTGGATATCCAGGTAGTTTCTGTTCTTGATTTTTTTCAAAAACTTATACAAAGGTTCATCTCCCCCCCCCCCCCAAGGGGGCGGGCGAACCAATATATATTGTGCATATTGTATTGTCTTTATTCACACATGTGGGATTTTTCGCATTGGTGACTATATTTTTTTAACATTCCCTTTCAATATTGATCACTTAAATCACTTAACATTTTCATGACCAAATAATTCATGAATGATTTATGAATCTTGGCCAAATGTGTAATGTGATTCTTGAACATTTTTAAGGCCAAAGTTCAAGAATTACTTATATCATTATCCCTAGCTGAAACTAATTAAAGTCTATAGAGTTTAGTGAGCTTGTGCAAGCTAAAATGAGATTATAAGTGATAATCTACCCTATAAATGTAATTACTCATCATTAAACAAAAGAAGAAAATAAACATACTGTGCATATTTTTTAGTGGGTCCTTGGACGTTGAAAATTACCTTATAGATCATAAGTTATGGGCATCATGCACATGTGAATATAATAAAAATAATGGTTGTTATGTTCATGCTTGTATCCTACTCAATTGGAGAGGTGGTTGGAGCAAATTGAACCAAGAATAGAGAAAACATGGCCCAAGACTTAAATCAATATAGAATGTACCCATGTCCTACATCTTTCCATCAATACAATCAAGTTCTAAAAAAAATTTCTTTTTGCAAACGCACAATTAAGTCCTTTCAATATGTAAGCACTACCATAAATTGGTTATGTGGCACTCGACAATTACATACATGGCAAGCCTAAGTTTTCATTTTTCATATATATATATATATATATATATGCATATAATTCATATGTATATATGTATTTGTATATATAATTTTTTAATTTGATTGTGTCGTTGGGTAAAGGATTAGGACTTGATTGTACCAAATAAAATGCACAAGACCACATGGCACCTTTGAGGAAAGATTTACAATTTTATTACAATAATAAAAATAAGTTTAACACTCGATTAAATTCTGTAAATAGAATTAAGGAATTTTAGGGTGAGTATTCCACCTTCAATTTAGATTATTCGTATATCATCTAAGGTTCGCAAACTTAAGCATTGGGGCCAATTTTCACCACTAAATTATATACATTTCTCGCATCCTAAATTTTTTAATTAAATCGCTAAATGAGGCTCGCATCCTAAATTTTTTAACCAATTAAATTAACCTATATAGAATTTAAAAAATCAAGAGTAGACAAGCAGATGTCCTAATTATAAAACCTACTCATTTACTAAAGGTTTGAAATAAACAAAAATAATAGAACTACGCATACTTCCATTTTTTTGTTAACCATTGTCCTTTACTCTCATTATATCAAATGTGGATGTTTGTGGTCACATGATTATTGAGGAAAATTGTTTTGAAAAAAAATCCAAGATCTATTTCAGGCAATTAATTCAATTCTAAAATTTTTTGGTCAATTTAATCCTAGTTTTTTTTTATAATTTGTCAATATAGTGTTTTCAACTGATTTTGGTTAGAAGTCACACATATATACAGCAGTCCAGTCAACGTCGACATGACATGGTCAGTGTTAATGTAGATAGTTTTTGTAATTTTTCAAAATTTCAAAATTTTCCTTTCTCTCCTTTCTTTTCTTTCTCTTTTTCTTTTTCTTTTTCCCCTATTTACCTTGGTCAATTGCTGGTAGCTATGGCCTCAACAACGAAAAGCGAGGGCTTGCAAGGCCATCTTGGCCATCGACAAGGTCCCAATGATTGGCAGAGGGAAATAGGAAAAAAAGAAAATAAAAGAAAATTTTCTGAAAGTATAAAAAAATTGGCCATGACATGTCAATTGCAGCTATGACAACGTCTATAATAGCGGTTTCATGTAGAATCTACCAGAAGAACTATATTGCAAAATTGTTAAAAGGTATGTGACTAGTTTGAGAAGTTTAAAATTAAGTTGGTGATCGTACAATATGCTTACGACTTTCTCAACAATTATCCCCAAGATTATTATAATCCAATCATGGATCTTATGCAATGACAAGATTAGGGCTTCATAAGAATGCAACAATTTTCTGATTTCTCCATAGGAAATTAGGCATCTAACAGCTTTGTCCTTGACCTAGCTACTCAGCCCGTGTTTCGCGCATGCATATTTTTATTTGCAATAACAAATCACTGATGATGCCAATCAGAGAAGATTTCACTCACATCTTTACTAATTGAGAGTTATTAATGATCATATCCATATCTTTGTAAATGAATATAATAATATCGGGAGTCTCAAAATATTATATTTTGTAAATTTAAAAAAAAAACGGTATGATAGACGCAGAAAGCTAAATTCTAGAGTAGCTTTCTTTAACCCATGCAAATTGTATTAAAGAGAGGAGGAGGATGACAAAATGACTTTTTATTTTTAGTCTTGTACACTAAAAGCTAAATTAAGGAATTAAAATATCCATCCTGTGTCTGAGCTTGAGTTAACTCTTCATCCATCATCTCATATCTTTGAATGTTCCAACATCAAATTAAGTGAATTTCTAAATTAACTTATCTTAGTTATTATACTTAGTCTAAGTAACGAGTAAGTATGGTATGTCTGATATAGATTGTGGCTTTTAATGGTTTTCTAATTTTGATGATAAGTGGTTCGTATATTTTTTCATTGAATTTTTCTTATAGTTTTTACTCGCCGAATTCAACTAATCCTATAAAACGAATTGTGCATTTAATTAGCAATAATTATTTAGTAGATAAAGCACATTATGAGCATGATTCGTTATGTTCAGTTTTAAATCAAGTGAATTTCTTTTCTTGATGCAATTTTATATGTATAAACATCAACCCATATAAAGATACTTTATCTTTATCCATTTTCTTTTAAGTTTAAACTAATAAAACGCGGAAGTTTGTCTATTGCAACTTAAAGATCAATGCTCATATTTATGTAGTCTTGAAGTCACAGGATTTAATGTACACTTTAATTTTATTTTATATTTTGATTCACTAACTTCAACTACTTGAATAAAATAAACTATACTTTATGGTGGAACTTTCTAGGTTCAAGAAAATAATTAATTCAATATATTTTTATTATTTTGTTCTACATTTATTATTCTAGATATTTTGCATATCTCTTCATTTGATGAATTATGTAAAAATTTGGAAAAATAATAAAATCTTAAGGATGACAGATCTATAAATTAACACTTAGGCCATGGGTGAGGGCCATGTGATAGTCATAGAGGTAAAATGAAGTGCCATGTGACGAGTAAGAAGTTGAATATTCTCTCAGTTCCGACTATATAAAATAGATTGGGAGAAATAGTTTCTATCATGACTAGAATTTCAGACATTCTTTCAAGCACCGGCATTACAGCATGATAATAGAGATAAGGGGTTGAGTATAGTATTCATCTCCCATCAACAGAAGGGTATAAGCACCCTTAATAAACAAACTTGTTTGCCTAGTGAATAGGAAGATGCTACAGAGTAAGAGAGAAAATGCATTTGAGGCATCATTTAGGGCATTACGGTCTTGGCATCTGGCTTGTTCCCCACTCTGGTATTCATCTCCTTCACAGTCAAAAGACAGTCGGATACGCGCCATGGATCCAGTCACAACCATTGCTTTGGGGCCGCCTGAGGCAGGCGATGGCTCAAACCTCGTACCGAAGTTTCCAGACCTTTGGCAAGACGACCATAGCTTAGGGGCCGCCTGACGACGGCGATTGCTTTGTAGTGTCCGTCCAGAGTTCTCCACAGAGAGAGAGAGAGAGAGAGAGAGAGAGAGAGAGGAACTCCAACGACTAGGTAGGCGTAAACAACAGTGAGAAGATGGGCGATGTGGGAGAGAGAGAGGTATTAGGGTAAGCAAACAAAGCTGGGAAGTACTTTAGTTATTTCTGGGTCATTGGACATGCAATCACCTAAAGCTGACAATTCTGGGTACAATGTATTTGGACGATAAGGCATTACTTGTGTTGAACCGAAGTTCGATTTGGCATAGACAGGTTCGCGCCATAAGCGGGGCAATTGCTATGCGACAATTACAAAATAATGTTATATATACTGTATTTATAACGATTTGATTTAAATTGCGTTAATTTATTATTGAATATTTTTATGTTTTGTCAATTGAGTTCATCTGATCAGTTTTTGCCAAATATCTTGACTAACATAAACAACAACCTTCTTACGTGGCACGGTAAGTACTAACGTGAGCAATTTTATAATTATTTTTTGGTTTTTATTTTATTTTCTTTACTTTTTATCGAGATTGAGGGTGACAAGGATTGTCGACCACAAGTGAGAGCTGAGGACCCTCACTGACACTAGGCAAGGGCGTTAGAACTCTCGCAGTGGCCGGTGAGGGCCTGGGGCAAGGACGGTGATGGCCTCACTATGGCCCATGAAGTCTATAGGCAACTGTTGGCCCTCAATAGCAAAAATTAAAAAAAAATGTAGAAAAGAAAAGACAAAAGAAATATCCAAACAAAATTACAAAAAATATTTAAAAATCTTTACCTTAGAACTTGCTATTTCCATGTAGGATAGCGAGGTCCACATTGGCGATTTATGATCAAATTAGATGAATAGAGTTAATTGACAAAATGCAAAAAGTTTTTAATATAAATTTGCACATTTGAAAAATTTAGAACTAAGCTGACATAATTATGATAGGTTTAAGACTATTTTTTTGGTATTCTCCTCCAACTATTACAATTAAAATCATGTCTTAAGTAGGTTGACTAGCTTACCCTATTTAGACATGACTCGAGTCATTTAAGTTAATGTTCTAATGCATCATTCGTTTCAAAACAAGACGTGTGATTTAACACTGCTAATACTCAGATCTGAAGACTTCTTATCATTAAAATTATAAGGTTAATACCTCAAAAAGAATAAATGATCCAGAAAAACATATTTAGTGATGCCAAAGCCATTATACTTAACATGGAGTGGAATGATGCATATGGCCTAGATTCATGTTAAACACGTTAGAATAAATTACTTAGAAGAAGGTTTTTACATATTTATTTTGCACACAAACCCATGTACACTTCTAAAAAGGTTAGGTATCGTTTTTCGTTGGCATTCATTAGAGCAACATGATTAATAATTGTATTAGTCGTTTCGTTTCGTGTGATCCATTTTATTAAGCGTGTAAAATCTAGACAATTCGAAATGTTTATTAAACTTATCATGTTCATATTGACCATATATCCTTGCCATACCACTATTTTGAAACGACATGAGCCGTTAGTGCTGCAGTTACCCTCTATCTGCAGAGGATTCATATCGTTTCATAAAGCAAATTTCAAGAGTTTTTCATTTACTCACTTTAAAAGTCGACATGGTATCACTTTGTTCTCTGAATCCCTCTCTCAAATCAATTTTGTCCCTTTCCTTTTTTGCCCTGAAGTAAGTGGATCCTCCGATTTCAATATAAAGAGACCATATGATTCCTCCAAAAAGATGAAATTACCCTTTTTTTAATGGAGAAATTTACCTCAAAATACCTTAATTAAGAGTGCATTTGGTTGGGCATTTATAAAGCTCATTCAGCCTTCAAAGCTCCTTTGGCCAAATTTTGAGTGTTTGGTTCAGCTTTCAAATACTCATTTGCCCAAATATCAGCATTTCAAATGCTGAAAGCCCAATGCTAGTCTAAGGAGTTTTGAGCTTTCAGCATTTTCGAAATGCTAAAACCCACTTTAATGAACTTTTGTTAGTACCCATTTTGCCCTCAAAATTTAATCAAAAGTTCAACTTTGCCTTGGACTATTCATCTTCTCCGCTCAGCCTTACATATCTCCGCCTTAGCCCTGCATCTTCTCTACCTTCATCTTCTTCGACCTCAATAGCTAAAATCGCGAGGCTGAGGTCGTGACCTCGCGGCTAAGTTCACCGTCGAGGGCTTGTGGTTGAGGTCGCACAACCTCACGGCTGAGGTCGACTGTGCATCTTCTCCAATTAGCCCTGCAGATCTCTGCCTCAACCCTACATCTTCTCGGCCTTCATCTCCTTAGACCTTAACAGCTGAAATCGCGAGGCTGAGGTCGACTGTTCATCTTCTCCACTCAGCCTTGCAGATCTTCACCCCAGCCCTGCATCTTCTCAACCTTCATCTCCTCCGACCTCAATAGCTGAAATCGCGAGGCTGAGGTTGACTGTTCATCTTCTCCACTCAGCCCTATAGATCTCCACCCTAGCCTTGCATCTTCTCAGCCTTCATCTCCTCTAACCTCAGCAGATGAAATCTTGAGGTTGAGGTCGCGACCTCACAGCTGAGTTCGCCACTGAGGGCTCATGGCTAAGGTTGTGCGACCTCGCCTCTGAGGTCGCAACCTTGCCATTGAGGGCGCGACCTTGAGGGCGCGACCTCGAGGCAGAGGTCCCATGACCTTGCGGTTGAGATCACGTAGTCTTGCCACCTAGCGACTGAGGTCGCCAATCGGACCTCGCTAACCCAAGTTCCTCCGTTTGCCCTATTATTTTTAAATAAAAAAAATTGATTGAAGGTGCATTTCAAATTTAAGTTTTGCCAAAAACCTAATTTAACTCAAAGACCATTATAATGCATTTTTACCAAACACATTTTGCATTCTCCCAAGAGGCTGTGGGCTTTCAACATTCCCATTTACTCAATTTACAAATGCCCAACCAAATGCAGCCTAAGCTTAATCTCCCCTCATTTTTCTTCCCACTCCCTCTGTCACCACCATGCCCACCGTGCCCCTGTGTCATGCTTCGGATGCTACTTTCTTCCCACCTCCGTCGTCCTTCCTCTCTCGACATAGAGGGAGCTCGTGCCCTAACCACGACCACCGTGCAAATGGCCACTCAGCCTCATGAGACCCAAAAATCTAGGGTTGCTCGAAGCTAGAAACCACGAATATGCGGTGGCGGCTTCGTATACAAGGCTGTGACCACCGCAGCTTGGTGGCACAGGGCGAAGAGACGGGAAGGGCACGAACAGTACGGTGGTGGGTTATGCACTCGAATGAAGGTCAGGAGTGATGGTGGTGAAGGAGGGTTTAGCTATGTAATGGGCAGGTGGAGCGGGGTTGGAAGATGGGCAAAATCTTAAAGACGATAATTGGGGAAAAACAAATTTTGGACCATCTAAAAGACATTTGCGTTGATGTGTCAAACTCGTGAGGGGTAGAACCTACCCTAAATTTTGAAGCGTTTCAATTCCTAAATCCGATTAATCTTAGTCAAATTTAAGAAAAGCAACAAACTAAATCCACATAGAGCCCACTGAAAATACGCAACATAGGGAAGGAAGACAAGCAAACGGCGGTTGGGCACAAAAGCAAAGCAGCACTCAGCTTTCTTTTCTCGTTGGGGAACTAGTCAGCTGCCGTTAACCATAATTAGCGGGTCTTGAATCGCTAATATTGGTGAAGATGTTGCGTTTTCCTTTCTTTGTCTGAATTACGGATCGACCGTATCGATTCTCCTTGGATTTTATTGGAGGATTCAGACTAGAGAATGTTCGACTTAGTTGGTTATAGGGTTATCGTCACACATCCGCTGCCTAGATGACAACCCCATCACTGCAACTTCATTGTGGCGCTGATGTGTATAAAACCCAATTCTCACCCAAACATAAGTAGCATTCCTCATGCGAGTCAAGATTTCTGGAGATCAAGGAGCAACTAGTGGTTGAATTTGAAGCCAAAACTTTTCAATATCACTTGGGATTAGGTCTCGGACCAGTAGGCTAACACCACCGATAATGTCGAAGTCGCAAAGGGGAGAGATCCCTATTTATGAACATTTTATTTCCTTCCTAAATTGGAGAAAAAATGAAAGGAAATATGCAAATGTTTTGGCTTTCTTCCATGGTTACCTTTGCTTTCTTTTCAGATGTCAACAAGTGAAACGATGGTTTAAGTCGATCCAAAAAAATTAACTCCCCATTCAGAACGCATCCAAACACATAGAAAATAAGAATTGATCTAGATCTTGAATTTCAAGAAGCATGAGAAGCCGGACTCGTTTCTTACTCTACACAATGATTTAGGTCAGCTACGGGGGGCAAAAATAATTTCTTACAAACATTCTAATTCAAATTCAAGCACAGATGGTATGTCCTTTGACCAAACCATAGCTGAACCTTGTCTGGTTTGCACAGAATCAAAGTTAAGATACCATACCACTATGATAGTAAAATGATAGAATTCGTTTAGTAGGAAATGAATCATTTTGGCAATATTTTCCTAAAAATGTTTACTTGAATCGCTTAAAATAATTAATAAATGAAAATATTTTTAATAAAAATTGATGTTTAAACATTTTCATGAATGACAAAAATATTTTTCATTTAATCATTTTTGCAAACAATATAGATGATCATTTTTTGAAAAATATCTTCCAAAATCATTCATTTGTAATGAAAACAATGCACTTAGTACGAACAATATTGTGCTTGGTAAGCATCTCTCTGTCTTGATCTTATGTTTACTTGCAAATACTTATAGTCTGCCAAATTGGATGAGCATCTTAAACGTCAATAACTTGCATTTCACGCCTTGATAAATGCTTGCCCACTCAACCCAAGTCTTAGCTGTCTACCTAAAAAGTCTATGCTTATTCGTTTAAGATTGATATTCCAACTACTAATGAGGAATTTTCATTGGTCAATGCTTATCATATTAACTCTAAATCCCTAAAGTTTATTATTCAATTTGGCCTATATTTCTTTTTCTTTTTTTTTATGACGGAGTAATCCACCATAGGCCCTCTGTGCCTAGATGGCACCAAAAGACCGGCCCTTATACCATGAGAGAGACTAGTATGGGATCCCAATACAATCGCCCCCCACTTAAGACGGTAGTAACCGCGTGTTTCGAACCGTCAATCTCGACGATAAAGGAGAAACTCTCAATCAACACAGTTACTCACCGTTGGGTATTTGGCATGTATTTCTCGAATCTTATTAACCAAAATTTCGCAATATTCATCAAATTTAAATGTCGGTTTAATAAACAATTTCCGTTGGGGATTGCAATGGAAAAATGACGGAATTTGGTCCCTCTAATACGAAATATGAGATTAATTGTTTTTGTTAAAAGAAGAGATTACATATATAAATATTCCCAATTTTCCTAAATGTGCTAAACAAAGAAAAATCTCAACCCTCCACGCAACTCAATGTTCCTTTCAAAATGCAAGTGGTACGGTGGTCCCAAACAACTTGCGAAGCAGCGCACGCTCGTCGTTCCAAAAGATTTTATATAGAAAAAATGCAACGGAAATTGCTTTTTTAATTCTTTATTTATTTGTGGTTATCTTCAAGAAGACGGACATCATAATCATCCAATCTGGAAGTGATTGAGGACAAAAGAAAAAAGTGGTTAAACCTAATTAATCATCTAATCAAATCCGGGGTCCCCACCCACGTTGTGTCTGCACAAATTACCTTGCATGCCAAGATATTATAATGCCGTGGAATGTGGTGCTGCCGGGACAGGGACAGCCCCAATTTAAATAGCAGATTCCATCAATCTCTTGATTTTTTAATCTTTGTCAGAACGCTGACATGCGAGATCTATAAATCTGATCGAAGAATAATTATATGGGTTTCTTAAAATTTGAAATTTCAAAGTTCGTATGTATCGATTTGGTAGGTAGACATGGGAGTGGTTAAGTGAGATCGGTTAACTTTGGGACTTAATTGTAATTTTTTAGTACATTTTTCGGTTGTACTTCTCGTAAGAAGTTCAAAGACTTGTTTGGATTCAACTGCAAGATTTAGGACCGGATGTAATTTTTTAATTACTTTAAGTTACTTTTTTAAATCAGATTATCGAGTTTCGATTCTGTCAATATTTTTGACAATATATTTAAATCATTTTGCAATGGAGATTAAACTTCGGTAGTAACATATTGTCATTTTATCTTGGAATATCTTTTTATGTTATATGTGTTTGCAATCATATGTGGGTACTCATTAAGTATGATTGGTACTTGGGTTGGTTCCCAACCTAAAAACGAAAGTCAACCTTGCCACTTTTAGTTTCGTGAGATTGGAACTGAAAATCTAGGTTGTTGATTTTAGAATAGCTATTTAGATTTAGTTTTGATTTCTAGATAGACTTAGAACCTTCCTATTTTGCGATTTGATAGAAAACCAAATTCTTATAATAAAATACAAAAGTTACCCTATTTTCTTTTTTCTTTTGGGTCGAAATTGCTTCTTTATATAATCATGTTAAAAAAGTTGTACATGATATATCAATTGTATTAGCAGATAGCAATTCTACTAGATCAGTTGGACGGTAGAGAACCCAATTACTTGAAAGCATTTTTTTTCTTTGAGCTTTTGTGGCCCAGTCCACGGCCCAATTCTATGTTCTTGTAATATGGGTTATCTAAAGATAAGGGAAGTGACGCAAAAGAGCTTGTATTTCTTTGATAAGTGCTTTGGCTTCCCATGAAACTTGATTTGAGCCTCCATAGATTAGTTGCACTAGATCCAGCCGATCGGACTCCAAAAGTAGTTTACATTCACCTTTTTGCTCGAAGTGCTTTAGGGTTTCAAATGATGGCTCTTGCTTCCACCTACATCGCCGTTGGAGCCTTCACCAATCTGGCCATACCCTCACATAATACACCCATACTATTTCTGCACATGCAAATGATCACTCCCTCCCCTATTTCTAGGTCGAAAGAGCCGTCATCGTTGAGTTTGATGAAGTCAGGCGGCGGCGGCGACCATCTAGTGAGTAGGTTTGCTTGTGCTTATGGCTTACTGGTGATTGCTTTCCCCCATTAACGATAATTTTCCATCTCTACCATTGCTTAGAATATTATCTATTGTTGATCTGGTTTCTAGGCTCAAAACACCATTTCATTACGCACCTTCCAGATGCGCCAAAAGATCAAGGACAAAAACTCAAAGGAGATGGAGTCGTGCTTAAAGTTAAGTACACATTCCTCCATTCTGGTCATGTTGTATCGATTTACCCTAATATTAATTGTAGCGTTTCGCCATATTTTTTGGATCTCGGGGCAGAGGAGAAGTAGATGCTCTATCATTTCTAGCTCTTTTCGGCAGATTGGGCAACTAATGTCAGGTATCACCTTTCGTCGATAAAGATTTTTGTTGTAGCTAACGCATTTTGCCAAGCTTGCCATAGGAAGAATTTTATTTTCGGTTGCATATATGAATTCCAATTACGGACTCAGAGCTCTCTTGGGGTGTTATCTGAAGTAGTTGGCAATGACTGTGAATTTGCTTTTTGTCTAGCCCTCAGCATGTTATATACACTTATAACTGTGAAATTGCTTGTTGAAGTTTGCTCCCATATCAGATATCCTCCTTGTTATGCAAGCTAATATAAATGGGTAGTATATCATTCACTGTATCATCATCAAAAATACTAGTAATTTTGGATTTGTTTCATTTCAGTTCTTCCCCAAGCATGAGGTATACAACTTGTATTGGATCATTTCTATTAGCAGGGCCGCCAATTACTCCTTTTGGTAGCCACTATCATTTCGAACATTTATCTTCTTTCCATTACCCACCACCCATCTACTTGATTTTTTGATGACTTTTCTTCTCTCAAGCAAACTCCGCCATCCCTAGGAGGGTCTTGAACTTCTTCATGCATGCAGTAGATCAGTATGGGGAAAATATGGCCCTTTAAAAACTTTTCTCCACAAAGAATTAGGATTTGTGACTAGTCTCCATGTCTGCCTTACTAACATAGCTTGATTAAAGGTAGCTAAATCACGAAAACCCAAACCTCCTACATATTTCCTCTTCTTTACAACTTCCCAACTTCTTCAACACTTCTTTTTTAGTTCCATTCGATTTCCACCAGAATTCAAAAATTTTCTTTTCAATGGCTGGACAGATGGCTAAAGGTAGTTTGAAGATTGATATTGTATATTGTGCTAATGCCTGAACAACGGCCTTTAATAGGGTTTCCTAACCTACTTTTGAGAACAAATTTTTCTATTAACTCTATCTAAAATCCAGGAAAACATTTGTTTCTTCAAGTTATCCCAATCCAATGGAATATCCAAGTACTTCCCCATATTCTGAATTTCACCAATCCTCATTTCATACGTCATGTTCCTCCTCATATCTGTAGGGTAATATTGGCTAAAGAACGTCTATGTTTTATTTAGGTTTACTGTTTGCCCAGATGCAAAACAATATTGATTCAAAATAGCAGCAAAATTTTGGCATTCAACTATCTTCCCATCTAGAAATAGTATAAGATCATCCGCAAACATGACATATGATAGGGTTGGACAATTTGCTTTGAGTTTTATGCCTTTTATACTGTCATTCTCTACATTTTTCTTCATTAATACAGACAGCGTGTTTGCCATTATCATAAAAAGGTAAGGGAACAATGGGTCACCTTGTCGGATTCCACAAGTTGGCTAGAAAAATGGTAATGCTTCTCCATTCACTTTGACACCTTAGGAGACAGTAGTAATACATCTCATAATCCATATAACCCATCGTTCACGAAATCCCATCTTCAACATGCATGCATCAAGAAAATCACATTCGACTTTGTCATAAGCCTTTTTCATAGATATTTTGAGCACTGCATGGAATCTTTATCTTCTTTTTATGATTCTGAGTTGATGGAGAACTTCTTGAACAATGAAAATATGATCTTGGATCTGTCTTTTACTAACAAAAGTGCTATGTTCTTTTACTATAATGCCTGAAAGCCATTCTTTCATTTTGTTGGCCATGATTTTGGAAATAATTTTATAAGAAAAATTGCACGAGCTAATTGGTTGAAATTGATCAAGTTGTTCTAGGTTGGGAGTTTTGGGGATAAGTGTAATGAGAGTTTGGTTCAGTTTAGGGTTTAGATACCCTGACTCAAAGAAGTTTTTCACTTCTCGTATTACTTCTATTTGTATTTTTGCCTAGTGATGTTGGTAGAACTTCCCATTTATGCTATCTGGGTCGAGGGCTTTTAGAGCACCAAGCTAGAAAACTGCTTGTTTCATTTCCTTTGCCGAAACTTCCCTTACTATGGCCATATTAATCTCCTCTATGATAGTGCAGGGAATTTGTTCGATGACTAGAGCAATAACCATTGCCCCTGTTGTTGTATAGAGCTCCTGATAAAAATGGTTAATCATTCCAATTAAAAGATCAACATTTCTACACCATTCATTCCTCTCATTTTTTAGCATCAAAATTCTATTTCTCTGCCTTCTCTACAGTGTTGTTGCATGGAAAAATTGGTGTTTTTATCCTCCTATTTAAGCCACTAAATTTTGGATCTCATTCCCTAATATAACTCCTCCTACCTCCATAAACGTTCCACTTCCTTTTTCAATCATTCTAACTTGCTTGTCTCTTCTTCAAAAGACTATTTATTTGTTAGTCTTTGAATTTCCTTTTTTAATTTAGTAATTTCTCTGTCTCCATTAACAATTTTTTTTTTTTGCTCCATGCAAATAAATTGTTTGCCACCTTTTTCAATCTTACAAATAATTCCAGTGGTTGGTTTCGGATAGACCTCTAAGATTCATTTACCACTTGAGCATATTCTTCATCCTCTAGCTAGTAAGTTTCGTTGGCCATGATTTTAGAAATGATTTTATAAGAAAAATTGCACAAGTTAATTGGTTGAAATTGATCAAGTTGTTCTAGGTTGGGAGTTTTGGGGATAAGTGTAATGAGAGTTTGGTTCAGTTAAGGATTTAGATACCCTGACTCAAAGAAGTTTTTCACTTCTCGTGTCACTTCTATTTGTATTTTTGCCTAGTGATATTGGTAGATTTCCCATTTAGGCTATCTGGGTCAAGGGCTTTAAGAGCACCAATTTGGAAAACTACTTGTTTAATTTCCTCTGCTGAAACTTCCCTTACTATGGCCATATTAATCTCCTCTATGATAGTGTAGGGAATTTGTTCGATGACTGGAGCAATATCCCTTGCCCCTGTTGTTGTATAGAGCTCATAATAACAATAGTTAATCATTTCAATTAAAAGATCAACATTTCTACACCATTCATTCCTCTCATTTTTTAGCATCAAAATTCTATTTCTCTGCCTTCTCTGCAGTGTTGTTGCATGGAAAAATTGGTGTTTTTATCCTCCTATTTAAGCCACTAAATTTTGGATCTCATTCCCCAATATGACTCCTCCTACCTCCATAAACGTTCCACTTCCTTTTTCAGTCATTCTAACTTGCTTGTCTCTTCTTCAAAAGACTATTTATTTGTTAGTCTTTGAATTTCCTTTTTTAATTTAGTAATTTCTCTGTCTCCATTAACAAATTTTTTTTGCTCCATGCAAATAAATTCTCTGCCACCTTTTTCAATCTTGCAAATAATTCCAGTGGTTGGTTTCGGATAGACCTCCAAGATTCATTTACCACTCGAGCATATTCTTCATCCTCTAGCTAGTAAGTTTCGTTGGCCATGATTTTAGAAATGATTTTGTAAGAAAAATTGCACAAGTTAATTGGTTGAAATTGATCAAGTTGTTCTAGGTTGGGAGTTTTGGGGATAAGTGTAATGAGAGTTTGGTTCAGTTAAGGATTTAGATACCCTGACTCAAAGAAGTTTTTCACTTCTCGTGTCACTTCTATTTGTATTTTTGCCTAGTGATATTGGTAGATTTCCCATTTAGGCTATCTGGGTCGGGGGCTTTTAGAGCACCAAGTTGGAAAACTGCTTGTTTAATTTCCTCTGCTGAAACTTCCCTTACTATGGCCATATTAATCTCCTCTATGATAGTGCAGGGAATTTGTTTGATGACTGGAGCAATATCCCTTGCCCCTGTTGTTATATAGAGCTCCTGATAAAAATGGTTAATCATTCTAATTAAAAGATCAACATTTCTACACCATTCATTCCTCTCATTTTTTAGCATCAAAATTCTATTTCTCTGCCTTCTCTGCAATGTTGTTGCATTGAAAAATTGGTGTTTTTATCCTCCTATTTAAGCCACAAAATTTTGGATCTCATTCCCCAATATGACTCCTCCTACCTCCATAAACGTTCCACTTCCTTTTTCAGTCATTCTAACTTGCTTGTCTCTTCTTCAAAAGACTATTTATTTGTTAGTCTTTGAATTCTCTTCATTAATTTAGTAATGTTTCTGTCTCCATTTACAAATCTTTTTTTGCTCCATGCAAATAAATTCTGTGCCACCTTTTTCAATCTTGAAATAATTCAAGTGGTTGGTTTCAGATAGGCCTCCAAGATTCATTTACCACTTGAGCATATTCTTCATCCTCTAGCCAAGTAAGTTTTGAACCTAAATTGTTTTATCCTTTTTCTGTTCTCTGGCTCTAATTCTAGTAAGAGTGAGATGTGATATGATCCAATAGCAGGTAACACATACACCATTGCTGTAGGAAAATACACTCTCCATTCCAATATACATAACATTCTATCTAATTGCTCTTTTACTAATTCAACACCTTCTCTATTATTTGCCCAAGTGTATAAGTATCATTTACTCTCAACATCTATATGTTCACATGCATTTACGAAGTTCTGGAAAGTTTTAGTTCTATAATTATCTGCTCTTCTTTTCCCAAACTTGTCCCATTGGTATCCATGGGTTTTGGTTTGTCTATGCAATCTGCTAGATACTCTTCCATAAGCCGATTCTTTGTTGGAAATTTGTTGGTGCATGGATGAATGTAATACGCATGTTTTTTTTTCTAATCTCCATCTCAAATATTATGTCAATATCATGCAATGAACTAGATTTGATTTGAATATTTACATGTTCACTCCATAATTGTAACACCCCAAATCCTATAATAATAGCAACAATGACACCTCAATCTCAAATAAAATTAAATAACATGATATTAATATATAGTCTTTCAAAATATATATAAAATAAACCAGGAGATTGTTTTTAACATTAGAGTTTCTCCAATCCACTAAAAACAACAAGTACTACTTGAGTTTAGCCAAGCCAAAAAATGTCCAGAATCTCATAAAAAACAACCAACTAAATATATCCAAAGTTTCTATTCTCCAAAAGTCATTCTCAATAGCATTTTCTCCTACTATCAGCCGCTGGCCGGGAAACCTAAAAAATAGTAAATATGAATGGAATGAGCAACCATAGCCTAGTGAGTAGTACATATCTTATAAGCAGATCGAGCACCTACTATGCATACATATAAAACAGACCAAAAATTCATATTTTAATTTCAACGTATAATATAAAATCAATTCAAATATACGTCAATATTAACAAGTCTTTAAACATTTTCGAAAAACATAATTAAACCTCCATAACAATGTATACATTAATGGTCAAGTCCACTGATTAATCTTCGTCAAATAAAATCGATGGTCAATCCATCAATTAATCTTTATCAAATCATATCAATGGTCCATTCCACTGATTAATTTATTGCTCAACATATTACCATGGCCACGACATAACACCTGGTGATAAGGCGACCAAGATTACCCTTAACAAGGTCTTCACCTACAAAGCTGGTGGCTCGGGCCAGAATGATATTCTAACCCATATGCATACTCATATTGCCTCTTCCCTAGGCACACAGTTATATTGAGTATCAACAATACACTATAACATTTTTGCAATTCATAACGTCAATCCAGAATCTTTATCATAAAACAATTCCATAAACGCAAACACATTTTTCTTTTCAAACCATGACTAGAAAAATATTTCAAAAGTCATGTTTCAACATCTCAACTCATCCGCTGGAAACATTTTTCCTAACACATTTTCAAAATATTCGTAGTGATCAAAATGCAGTAAATGCTCGATCCAATTTTTATGCAATAAACATGACATTTTGTAACGCATACTATACATATTTCATATTACGTTCAAAATATGAATTTTACAAATTCAAAGAAGATATAAAACCACTCACCTAATTCGTCATGAACCAAACAATAATTTTGATTCACTTTTCAATTTGCAATCCTATCAAATAAATGAAAAGTAAAGTCAGAATCTAATGAAATCTTCCTCAACGATGAATTGACTAAACTATGCTTTCTTTCTAATCAAATAACTCATATATATTAAGGGGACTCTCGTTCGAAGAGAATTTTCAAGCTTTCCGCAGAAGCAAAATTTTAGCGCGAACTAGCGCAAAACTTGATTATGCCATAACATTTTTCACAAACCTCTGTTTGTCACGATCTTATATCAATGAAAAGCCTTTTCAACGAACTACAAGATTCCCTAATCGGGCAACCCAAACTATGACCGAGAACCAACAGAAATGGCCCAAACTACTGTTCACGCAGTGCGCGCGACAAATTTCTAAATTCCGTTTCAGACAAATCATAAGCCTAAATTGAATTCCGTAAAATCCTATAACTTCTCTACACCCCAAAGTATCATAATCTAAAATATTCTCAGCCTTATTTCTCCATTCAAACTTCAAAAAATCTGATTTTTGAACCCTAATCTTAGAAACCGTTCCGCTTCAACGAATTACAAGCATGAGTACTTGCCGAGAGTTGCAATTTCAAGTTGAATCAACTCAACTCGACGAAACCCTCACGGCAAGCAAACCCCTTTTTCTCTTTTTCTCTTTTCTTTTTCTTGCGCGAGTCCTTCTACCAAGCCTCCCATTTTCTCCTCTTTGTTCTGACTATCCACCTTCTTCTGACTGTACACCTTCTAATGCATTTCTTTTCTTTATTATATGGGCCCACCATCTTTTATTAGCCTGATGAAGAAAGATGAATTGTTACAATAAGATTGCCATAACTCTTGCCAGGCCATTTGGTTTCACTATAAAGCACTCCTTGAACTTCAACCTCCTTTGCATCTTCTTGATAAACTCCTCTTTATTTTTCATTTTCAGCAAACTTAGGACATTAGGCTTTTCTTTTGCCACTAAGGTTCGGAGTGCCTGAATTGTCAAGGGGGAGCCTAAACATTGACAATTCCAGTATATAAGCTACATTTATCATTTGATGGCTTATTTGAGCAAGCCACCAATGCCCTATTGCAAACTTCCTCCACTATGTGAATTTGCATATCTAACAGATGTGTTTCATTCAGCTCCCATTTACTTAACACTTACATTTCATAAGGAGTGTATCCATTTTTTCTCTTGTTGATCATGGTTCTAGGTCTTTTATCAGTTTTTGATAAAATCTAGCCCTGAATGAAAAAGAAGAACCAGGAGCTTCAGCAAAAACTAGGCCACTTTTTAATTTCAGCTTTGATTCCATAATCATCCTTTCTGGCTCTTCTTCCATTTCTTCCTCCATGATGACTTAATTATCCTTCTTTACGGCGTTGTTTTCCACCAGATCATTGTAAATAACCAGCAATCCCGCATTACGTTGGGTTTTAGGTATCTCTTCTTTCATAATTAGTTCTTCAATCTTCTTTCCATAAAACACCTCCCAATAAGGGCTGCTCTCATTTGCCTCAGCTTTTAACCATAATCCATAGGAAAATTTCCCCATATCCTCAAAGCATGTATCTATGCAAGGTTTTTCTTTACAATACTAAGCATAATGCCCTAGTCTCCCACATGCATAACAATAGTGGGGTAATCTTTCATACATGAATTCAAGCCACAGGTTTTTCCACTTATTGCTGTAAATTGATCCTTGCATCAATGGAGCTAAAATGTCTATCTTTACTTTGGCCTTTGCTATTTTGTTCGCCATATAGCCTCTTGTTTCTATTTTGATATGAGATACTCTCCTGATCTCTTTAGCCACTCTTGACACTACATTTTCCGTAGCCCATTCTATTGGTAGTCCGCATATTTGAACCCAAAATTCATAGATAGTGAAATTATAACAGACGGGAGGTGTATTTGGTTCCCATTTCTTCAATATCAATAAATGATTTGAAAAGGACCAAGGGCCCTGTTCCAGAACTTTGTTTCTATCAGCCTCGTTCCAAAACTTGAATTCAAAAATACCATGGGCTATAAGATCTCCACATTTTTTAACTTCTATACCTTGCGCATAGTATTTTGAAATGCTTGGAAGCTGATCTTAGGGTTTTGATAAAGCTGCCCAATAAGAAATAATTTTCACTCCTTAATTTTTTTTTTTTTGCATAGATTTGGTTGTCTAGCGCCACAATTTGTCTTGGAGACTACAAAGCCCCTAGTTTTTTTGCAAAGGGCGGCAAGGCAAGCGGTAGCTTCCTCCAATTCCTCCATATCTTAGCTTGTTGTAGAGAGATCTCCTTGGTGAGAAAAATTTGATTTAATCACATTTTCAGAAAAGTGACTAGTATTACTCTGATGGAAGGTTTATAAGATGGAAGATTCGGTTAAGAGATAAGAGAGGAGTTTGGGAAGATTTAGCTACATCATCGTTTCAATGAAATAGTGTTTAACAGTTTGGGTATAGTAGGGGAAGCATCGTAAAGATGGAAGATGAGTTAGGGTTTAGGAGATTGTGGATTTTCTAGAAACTACCATTTGGTAGAGAGGAGCTCTCTTACAAGAGAGAGGAGTAAAAGGGAAAATTTAAAACTTGCCTTGACATTGGAATGACATTAAAGTTACCCTATTTCACTTAAAACCTTTGTATGCCAAATGATTTATGTTGTTGTCTCATCATTTTTGAAGGTCACGGTTCAATTCTTGACTATGCAAAAAAGTATCTTGTTTTCTAAAAGACTATTTGAAGCTGATTTAGATTAGTTCTTTCCAGGTAGAACTAGTTGTTCCGGCCTTGGAATCTAAAACAACATTTGTTCTCCCTTAAACTAGTCGATTCTTGTCATTCTAGTCCGACTCTCAAATTGAATCAAAGTAAGTGCTCACCCCCTATTCTCATCTTGCATCTTATATTTTATCATTATGCACAGGAAAAAAAATTAACATCGTTATCTAAGGAGAAGGGAAAATATTATGGACAAAAAATCCAAGTCAAGATGTGAAGCTCTCTTCCCAAAACGTTGATATATATAAGAGTTTTCTCGACGATCCTACCCACATTAGCAATGCTCTGTGAATGAATGTCAAGTGTTCAGACAATAGCAATCGCAACTAAGCTCCTCTCTTTTCAATTCATGAAACTCCATGCAAAATTATATCAATCCATTGCGATCCAACTACTCATTTTGGTAAGTGTTAGTTTTTGTTCATTAGAGATATATATATATATATATATATATATAGCTATTAGCTATAACAATCAAGTGCAAGGCGTGTTCATGAATTACATCCCAAAGAAATTGCAAGTGTTTGAGTATGATTGTAGTATTCATTATATCACTTGATCTTGGTGTTGGTTTTCCCTATAAGAGAGAGGAGCATAATTGATAGTGTTCTGAATATGCTAAAAGTTAAGTAAGGAATAGTGTTCTGAATGGTGTAACTGAGCAAGAAATATACTAAAAGTTGAGTTATTCAAGTATGGTTGTAATTTTCGTTAGATCACTTAATCCATACAGAAATCCCATACTAGTCTCCTCACGAAGTAAGTCATATCGATTGAACCGCTTAAATCTTGTCCAATTTAGTTTTGATGTTCTATTTATTTTATCTTTAGAATGCTTGATATTTGAAACAATTGGTATCAAAGACAGACTTGACTGAATTGAAGCAAATCAATAGCGACAAAAGAAGGAAAAGTGAAAATCAATAGATTTCATAGAAAGGAATTCAATTCTGGAAGATGTTAATTGAAGATTACCATTTTAAAACAAATAAATACTTACATTTGTATGGGGAGAAGCTAGAGTCAATGAAGCAAGCTTGCTAAGATTTGCTACATAGATAGATGTAGGGTGTTCTTAGACCAAAATTGGTTTGAAATGTCACAATTAACGCCATAAACAAAGATAATTGCAGGAATGATGAATATCTTTGTTGAACATGTGCAATGAGCCTTTCGTGGTCAATCACTACAAAAAAAACTGTAATTTAGCTACAAAAAATTTGCGACCACAACAAATTCATCGCTAATAGAGACGACATATGCCACAGAAAACACAAATTCGTCAGTAATTTGCAATAAACAACCACTTGTCGAAAATACCGACGAATTTTGCAACAAACACCCATTGTGCGTCGCCAATTAGTGACAAACACAACTTAGTCGCTATAGTCGTTTCTATTAGCAATGAATCATAACACTTCGTGGCTATTTAGCTACGAAATTTGATACGAACGTCATGTTGACGCTATTTAGCCACAAAATGTTCAGTTTGTTGGTAATTGTCAACGGAAGCACTTGTGCGTCGCCAATGTCATAGCCATTTAGCGAGGACACGATAATATGTCGCCAATTAGCCACGTACTTACCGACGAATGAAATATTTGTCACTAATTTGAGACGATCGTGCCACCCGTTCCTATTGACGTCACTCATTAGCAACGATCATATTGTCGTCACTAATTTTGTCACAAATTAGCGACAGTTTATACGTTTTCATAGCAAAATAGCTATGAATATCGGTCGTCGCTAATTCCATTACTAATTTCTGACTATAAGTACGAAGTTCCATCCCTCGCTCCGCATTATTTCCTATTCCTCGACGCCCCCTTTCGTTTCCTCTACGGTGCGAGCCAACCCTAACTAAAGGCATGTCCATTGAACCTGCTTTCTTTTTCTATAATAATCTATCTTAGTTTATGGGTGCTTGGGGCCTTCTTCTCGATTTGACAATATCGCATAGGCCTTTGCTTGTCGGACCTCGTATGGCCGTCGACGAGGTTGAGAGGCCTGCAAATAGAGGTCGCCACTCAACCTCTCCCATATAAATGCAGTTGAAAACCATCGTTGCTGTCGACCCACGCACACTCACTAGACGGGTGGGGTCCCTTGGCCGCTATGCTTCGATAGCTGATATTTTTTATTTTTTTTTTCAGTTGTATATTGCTGAAAAAAAAATTCATGTGTGTCGGAAAATTGAACGTACATATGATGATGTTATGGGTTTATGGATATATATATGTCAAGTACGTTTGTGATTTGCTCTGGCGGCGGAACACACGTGCACACTGACAATACGGCCATTGCAAGTGTCAAGTATTTCAATCAAATACGTACACCCAGGTAAGTATATATGTCTTAGATTTCCCCATTTTGTGCCATGTTGAACTAATTCTTCATAACATACCAAATTGGACGGAAAGCCACATATGTAGCATGAGTTTAATTACGACCGTTCATGCATCATCACTATAACTTCACCGATGTTGCTAAATTGTTCATGTTTTACACAGAAACACGACAATGCAAAGAGAAAGGTCTTGGATGTATAATAAGAACTTACCGTTCCGGAGAGGATTGACCGAAGAGTTTCGTGTTGGGGTAGAAATGTTTTTAGAGTTTGCTACTAGCAAAGTTGAGTTCATGGATGGTAATAAGTTAAGATGTCCATGCACAAGGTGCAGGAATTATAAATTCCAAAAACAAGCTACAGTTGGAGAGCATCTTTGTAGATTTGGGTTTACTCCGAACTATTATAATTGGACTTGCCATGGTGAACCATTTATATCAGATGAAGACTACTTTGCGAGAGGTGGGCAATCTGGTGTTAGGGAAGACTGTATTTATAATGACCAGTTGAATCCATACCAGCAGATGGTACTTGATGCAGCTGGTCCAAATTTATGTTGGGAGTCGAATCATGCAAGTTCTAGTCATGCAAGAACACGATTTGATGAGAATGTGTCTACTCATTTTCGTGAGGTGTTGAGAGCAGAAGATGAACCTTTGTGGGCAGGTTGTGGCAACCACACTAGATTATCTGTGACGTCAAGATTGTTAAACATTAAGGCTGAGCATAATGTCTCTGAGAAATGCTTCAATTCATTTGTTCAATTGATGCGGGAAACATTGCCACGTGATAATATATTGCCAGATAATTTTTATGATATGAAGAAACTCATGCATAACTTAGGTCTTCCATATGTGAGGATTGATGGATGTGCCAAAGGTTGTATGTTATATTGGAAGCATGATGCAAATGCAGAACATTACAAAATCTGCAATGAACCTAGGTACAAGAATGTTAGGAGGCATCGTCGTGCAAGGAAACGTAGACCATCCAAGCAAATATTTTATCTGCCATTAATCCCTAGATTGCAAAGGCTCTACGCCTCTCCTGCCACTGCTCCCCATATGACGTGGCATGCACATCATCAAACTGCCGATGATCTACTTTGTCATCCTTCCGATGCAACGGCATGGAAACAATTTGACAGATCATTTCCTGAGTTCGCGATGGAGCCTCGAAATATCAGGCTAGGTTTATGTGCAGATGGATTTGCCCCATTTAGGAAAACAGGCAATAATTATTCATGTTGGCCAGTTATCTTAACTCCGTACAATCTTCCTCCTAGTATGTGCATGAAGAATCCTTATATGTTCTTGACATTGATCGTGCCTGGACCAAAAAATCCGAAGAAGTTGATAGATATTTACATGCAACCATTGATCGAGGAGCTACTACAGTTATGGAATGAAGGTGTCCCAACGTATGATGTGCACACTGCTCAAACATTTCAACTAAAAGCTGCCCTTCTTTGGACGATAAATGACTTCCCAGCTTATGGAATGTTATCGGGGTGGAGCACATCGGGTATTTTAGGATGCCCAATATGTATGGAGCGATCAAAGTCATTTAGATTACGACATGGTAAGAAGCCAACCTACTTTGACTGTCACAGACAATTTTTGCCCATACATCATCCATTCCGAAGGAATAAAAAGGAGTTCGTCAAGAATAGGATTGAAAAAACACCTCCGCCATTGAGGTTAACTGGAGATGAACTTTGGGACCGAGTGCATTACTTGCCCACAGCTATTGAAAACCCGACAGGCACAACCTACACATACGGGAGCACGCATAAGTGGACAAAGCGAAGTATATTTTGGGATCTTCCATATTGGAAGACCATTATACTACATCATAATCTTGACGTGATGCACATAGAAAAGAATGTTTTCGACAATATTATAAATACGTTGATGGATATAACCGGAAAAACAAAAGACAATCTGAATGCAAGAAAAGATATGCAATATATTTGTGATCGACCAACACTACATGTTTCGGCAAACAGCATGGGACCAAAACCGAAAGCAGTGTACACATTGAATAAGGAGCAGAGACGTGCCATTTGTCATTGGTTGAAATCCGTGCGCTTTCCTGATGGATATGCTTCGAACATTGGCTGATGTGTTGATTTAACCCACTGTAAATTGACAGGTATGAAGAGTCATGATTGTCATATATTTATGGAGAGACTACTTCCCATAGCCACGAAAGAATTTCTGCCCAACTTTGTTTGGGGCGCTATTACAGAGTTAAGCAATTTCCTTCATGCCATTTAATCGACAACATTGAAAGCATCACACATGGAGAAGATGGAGAGAGATATTCCAATTATTCTTTGTAATTTAGAACGAATATTTCCCCCATCATTTTTTGATTCAATGGAGCATCTCCTAATTCATTTGCCATATGAGGCAAAAGTTGCAGGCCCGTGCAATTCCGATGGATGTACCCATTTGAGAGGTGATGTATAGTTTGTATAACGTCGTTTGATTTATTAATATATTGTGATCTGACAACCTTCTTTATGTTATGATAGGTTCTTATTTCATTTGAAGAAAAAAGTGAAAAATAAGGCTTGTGTTGAGACCTCAATTTGTAATGCATATATTGTGGAAGAAGTTAGTACTTTTGCATCATTCTATTTTGAACCACACGTTCAATGCAAGACACGGAGAGCCGGACGCAACGATGAGGGCCCCATAGACTTAAACTGCAGGGCTTTCTCAATTTTCAATTATCTTGGTCGGCCCGGTGGTGCTTGTATCTCGCGATATTTAACAGGCGAAGAATGGCATGCAGCGCATACGTATATTTTACTTAATTGTCCAGATGTTGATCCATACTTACAGTAAGTGTACCCTATTGCATCTTATACATATAATATCTCTACATGTATTCAGCACTACCAGCATAACTCATTGTGTGTTCGACAATATTTTGTAACAGGCTTTTTGAAACCTCACTGGGTGGCATACCTCAAACTGAGTTTGATAGTTTGTGCAATGAAAAATTTGCAGCATGGTTCAAGGCGTTTGTAAGTGCCTTACTGGACAAACGATGCGTTGTTTTCTTGAGTTTGTATCTTACCCATTGTTATTTAAGCATATATGTATTTTTATCTTATAACGGACTGATTAGCTCATTTGACAACTCTTAGGTTGACCTTAATCATGATGAAGTTGAACAACAAGCAGCTTGGCTATGTCATTTGGCATTGGGTCCAAAAGCAAGAGTACGATGTTGGCCAGCTTATTTTATAAACGGGTACAATTTCCACACTCAAGAATATGGAATGGGGAAAGCCACGATGAATAGTGGTGTGTGTGTGTGCAATCAGGTCATGATGGTAGTTTGACTGATGACTTTTATGGCATGTTGGATGAAATCATGGAGATTGAGTACCCTGGGCCGGCAATGCGTGTTGTGTTATTTAAGTGCACTTGGTTCGACCCAGTCAAAGGAATGAAGGTCAATTTGAAGTTCAATTTGGTTGAAATAAATCACAAAAAAAGTATATGAAATACGAACCATTCATCTTGGCCCAACAAGCCATTCAAGTCTATTATGCAGAGTATCCTAGTTTGAAACGAGACAAAGCTGATTGGTGGGCTGTATGTAAAATCAAAGCGCGTAGCAAAGTCGAGGCACACTGGTTGGATACAGCATATCAACAGGAGGACATCCCCAACACCATTGACGACCTTGAGGAATATGACATTCCAGCCTTGCGTGATCCATCTGGAGCAATGACAGATGTCGAAGTAAATGATGGAGACGATTGTGTTGACATAGATGAAGATGAAGATGAAGATGAAGATTTCGGATATAATGATGACGAAGATGATGACGACGAGGACGCCTTAGGTGAAGACGAGTACGAGGATGACATCACAGATGAAGCCGAAGATGACCAATATGAAGATGAGTCAGACGAATTTTAATTTATATTGTTGCATCGTTATATTAAGTATACTTGTTTGAACATTCCCTCTAATATGTAATTGCAACACAATATTGACTATTTGTATCCCTAGGATTATAGTATGATTGTGAAGGTTGCAGGAATTGATTCAGATTAACAGGAAATACAGCTGCCCCAATCGACATAAATGTTAAACGTTGATTCTTAATTAGCGACGGCCATATAATATCCGTCGGTAATTAGTCACGACTAACGTCGAGAGTCACTAATTTGCTACGAAAATACATAATAGTCGCTAATTTGCCACTGACATCAAACATTTTGTCGCTAATTAGCCATGACACATCTCATCCGTTGATATTTTGCGACATGTAGATACGGCCATCGCTAAGTTGCGATATCAGCGCTTTTCGGCCGGCTAATTTGGGACGGAAGTGGCTGCCACCAATTTCCGATAGAACATACTTGTTCGTCGCAAATTAGCGACTTATTTATCATTAGTCGCTAATTTGCGACTACATCAATCAGATGGTCGCTGATTTGCCACAGTCGAGATGGCGTTGGTCCCTAATTGCCGACGGCCGTTCATAGTTATCGCTATTCAATAACAGCGGAAACTGTTGTCACCAATTAGCTACAAATATATAGTTCAGTAGCTAATTAACAATGACTATGTCGATGGTCGCAATTTACTAACGACGGTACGTTGCAGTCGCTAATCTGCGACTGGTTCCAACTGATGGTCGCTAATTTGTCACAGCTCAGATGCATCGGTCCCTAATTACCGACAGAAATTAAGTGTTGTAACTATCCAGCTACGATCTTGTTGTCGTAGCTAATTAGCTTCAACATACGGCTTAGTCGCTAATTAACCACAACTATGTAGTGTGGTCGCAAATTATCAACAACTGCATCAACCGTCGGTAATTTGAGATAGACATCGGCGGACGGTCGGTAATTTGCCACAGCTCAGATGCATCGGTCCCTAATTACAGACAGAAATTAGGTGTTGTCGCTATCCAGCTACAATATTGTCGTCGTAGCTAATTAGCTTCAACATATGTCTTAGTCGCTAATTAACCATAGCTATGCAGTGTGGTCGCAAATTATCAACAACTGCATCAACCGTCGGTAATTTGCGACAGACATCGGCGGACGGTCGGTAATTTGTCACAGATAACATTCATCGGTCCCTAATTACCGACGAAAATCCTATGTGGTCACTATTCAGCGACCGTGACTACGTTGTGGCTAATTAGCGACAACTGTATATTTCTGTCGGTAATTACTGATGAATTGCTATGTGACGTCCCTAATTAGTGATGGAGAGTGATCTGTCGTGGGTAATTAGCGACGGTTAAGTTGGTGCGGTCGCTAATACTACGGTGATAAAAGCACACGGGCCCCTGTCTTTCACTTTCATTCTGACTTTTCGACGAGGACGCCGTGAAGCTAGGGTTTTCTCTGGGAAGCATCTTCATTGCTGCTAGGCCGTCGCCCCCCTATCGTCGCTGCTAGGTCGTTGCTCCTGCTTTGTCGCTGCTCGATTGTCGCCCTCACCGCGTCGCTGCTCGGCCGGCGCCACCGTTTCGTCGCTGGACGTGGTCGCTACTGGTAAGAATCGAGCCCCCTCCCAAGCCGACGCGTCCCCTCCACTACCGACGTCGACTTGTCTTTCGGCGCGTTCCTTCCACTTCCGACGTCCACTAGTCTTCTGGCGCGTCCCCTCGCCTTCGCGTCCCCTCCGATTCCCAGTGGTAGCTACTATACCATTACATCGTTTCAAAAACGTCTTCAGCGTTGGACCCATTCGTTTTGATGCTCTATTCCTTGGAAATTTTTTGCTTTTTGTTTGCCCGACCCAGTTGATTTCATGGTTGCAGCAACTACGTCTTACATTTGGATTTAAACCGAAGGGCTTGAGAATCTCAGGCGGTATAATGGTGAGTAAAAGTCGGCTAACATGACTTTCACATCGTTCTTAATTATTTTATGTTGAATGTTTAGAAATTTTTGATGATGAATATGTGAGATTGATCGTTGCTGTGCATTTGTGGGGGGCCGGGACTACACCATATCCGACTCTTAAGATTGCTATTAGATTTCCTATTTTTATTTTGGTCTGTTATAGCATTGTTGCCGTCATGTTATGTTGATATTTCTAGTGTCCTAGAGGAAGAATTCACAGTTGTTGCAACATAGAGTAGGAGGAGACAATTGGAAGATTGGTCACGGTTTTTTTATCACCCTTGTAATGGAGAACGATGTGGATAAGTTAGTCTATTTTATTGTTGTCCGCTGCGGATTGTAGGCCTGGCAATGGCAAATTTTTTTATGGAAAATTGGTAAGTTGCCAAATTGGTAAGTCTCGATAAGGGGTGCGCTAAAGTTTCTAATTTACCATTCGAACAAACAACATCCTGGTCACTATGGTAAGCTTTTCTAAGTACAATACTGACAATAGATAATTGATCTTATTTATTTGATAATTATGTCGGTGCAAACATACTTACGTCTTACGTTGATTGCAGAGACGTGGAGATCGTCGAGGCGGACTTCGTCGTCCAATGGGTGCTCGAATATCAGAGGATAGTGAAACCCCACCACTCGTGATCCCATCCCCAACACTTTGGACCTCTCCCCCAGCAGACTCTACCCCCGATGTTCCGAAACATGTAGGTGGGTCCTCTGTCCAGATTTGGACAGCAGCCAATCCTCACAACCCGACCGGCGGAGGGTTGTCCAATAGCCCTACCGACCAGACACCTTCGCCGCAAGTGTATCAAAGGCGAACTATTGAGATGGGTGTAGGAACACCCTCTTCAGCCGAAGAGGCGAATGATGAGGAGCAAATTATGGAGTTTGATTCAGAGGGACGCAAATGTATCAAACCAGTGGGAGATGACATTGAACATTCTTTGACCTATATATATGTGTGTGTGTGTGTGTGTGTGTGTGTGTGTGTGTGTGTGTGTGTGTGTGTGTGTGTGTGTGTGTGTGTGTGTGTAGTCTTGTAATTAAGGTTGTATGTACATGTGGCGTGTGTACTAATGAATATGGTTTACTTTATGGGCAGCTTCTCGAATGCAACGTTTGTTGTGAGGTCGTTGAATAGAATAATCAATAATCATTGGAGGGGCCCGTACATGACATACTCTGCTGCACCAGATGACGTGAAGAACTTGTGGTTTGGAGAGTTCAAGGTAACTTTCTGATATTGTAATTTACATCAATGTTAGTAAATGGCAAACAATTATAATGTTTTTCCATTGGTCTTGTAGCGGCATTTTACTTGGAAGGATGACGTCGATGGCGATATTAGAAGGATTTTTAATAAGAAGGCTAGTGATCACATGCGTAATGCGATGAATAAGGCGAAGACGAGCCGTAAGAAGCCGCATTGGATTACACATGAAGATTGGATGCACATGCTGGCAACATGGGAGTCTGAGAAGCACAAGGAAGCGAGTCTACGGAATAAAAGAAATCGCCTTGCAAGTGGTAGTGCTGGGGCGGCCACATATGCGGGGGGGTCAATCAATATAGGGGAGCACAAAATACGCATGGTAAGTATATTTTAATTTATAGTGTAAGTTCATTTACCTTTTGTTACTCATGAATCTGGTATTATTTTACAGGCCAAGGAAATGGGGAAGGAACCGACACCCATTCAAATGTTCGAACGGGCATTCATCAAGAAAGACAAAGCGTGGTGCAGTGAGCGAGCGAGAGTTGTCAAGGTTTGTTATTCAAGAGTGTAGAACTGTATTACTAATATAAAGTTGAATTTAGCTAATTTTATGCACATGTAGTCAAGATAAGTAATTTTCATTACTTTTCAACACGTAGGAAAAATTTGAACAATTACGCATTTCGTCGCCCGATCAAGGAGATGGTGTCGATGGATCAGCTAGAGATGAGACTGAATTGTTGGTGGAGGCTTCAGGTGGAGTGAAAAGGGGAAAGGTGTTTGGGATGGGCTCATTGGCTAGGGACGCCGCGAGAAAGGTGGGTGGAACGTCTTCTGCAGGGCCGTCATTTGTGAGGAGGGGTCGAGAAGATGGGGACATGGCACAACAGATGCAATAGATGCAGGATTTGCTTGTAGAAAAAGATAATAAGATAAGTGTTCTCGAGAAAAAAATTGCAGCCATAATGCGATTTGTAAACATGAAGGACGTGCATATGGAGGATGAGACTGAACCTCCCTCAAGTTCAGATGATGCCGATCAGGGGGACGATGAGCTGGTTGATGAGGACATTGATATTGGCGATGACACACCTTGAGTGCACAAAGGCATGGTGAGGTTTGTCTCAATCTTTTTATTTAAGTTTTGAATATTTTGATATATTGTACGTCAATTTTGTCCATTTACAGATTTTGAACATAGGTAGATGTTCATATCACGATCCTGAATGACAAGAAGGCTGCATGTGTTGGGCATTTTTTGGGTTAAGTGTTGGAAGCATGGATGGAGGGAGATTATTACCAGCAGCTTGGCAATGTTGAGGCTTTAGTTTTTTGTTTTTTTTCGATGGAACTAGTACGCTATTGTAGATATGCAGAACTTGGTACTTCAATATGTTTTATAGTTTCACTAGTTGTTGGTTGTATCGAATATTTGGTTTTTAATTTCATGTGGATATATATATGTGAATGTTGAAGTGTAATATATGGGCTGGCAATGTATGGAGCGTTTAATTTGCAATGCTTCAATTGAATATTTCAGGGCAACTGTTTGTGATGAATGCGTTGTTTACAAGAAAAGGCCGAGAACCGTTTTCTAATTAACATGTATTTAGCGACGAAATTATGAGAAGAAGTCGCTATGTGGGTAGGAAAACAGTATAATTCGTGGCTAATTAGCGACAACTTCGCGACGGTCATTAATGTAATTATATAGTATGAAAGGAATTCGCTACGATTTTAGTAACTCTTGGGTTTTAAAATAAAAAGTGGGCCACCCAAGATGGGCCGAACCCAGCCCATAACCCAAAGTGATTTAAATCTTCTTTGTAGAAGATTTGATAACCACCATTGTGATTCCCTCCACGAATTCTCTCTCTCTCTCTCTCGAAGAACGAACAACGTTCTTGGCTTCGCGCTTCGTCGGGCAATCTTCGTCGAGCGACCGATCTTCCGTGGACTACAGGTACGATTCGTGAGTCGTGATCGTATCTAGATCAGTGATGCAAGTTTTGGGTGTTCGTTGTTATTGTTTCCGCTGCGTTCTTCGAATTTGTTCGAAGACTTTATAGGAATTGTGTATTCCGTCATTGGTATCAGAGCCTAAATCACTTGTATTCCTGATATTTTTACTCGTTTCATCGTTTATGCATGTTGATTTAGAATGAATTTTTCTGATTAAGGCATGTTTAGGAAAGGTCAGTAGGTTCTAGGCCTTTTCTGGAGTTTTTGGTTCGGAAAAATTGGATTTTTCTTGCATGATTATGTAGTACTCAAAGAGACGAGCGTTTTGAGTGGTTGCACGCCCCGAACGGAGGTCGGGAAGGCCGCCGGAATGGCCTCGCCGCCGTCGCCGGCGAACTGCCAATGGGCAGTTTTTTATTTGCGCGAAAATGGGCCGATTTTTGCAGACGTGGGCTAGACGTGGGCGACATGGGCTTGACGTGCGGACGGGCTGGACGTGCGGACGTGGGCTGGTAGTTAGGCCCAATTCGTGGGCTTAATAAAATAAAATAAAAAGGGAGGAAGAAAGGGGCTATCCGGGTGGGCCGTCGCGCGTGGCCCATGGCCCGCGGGCCAAGGGCGCGCGCAGCCTGCCCGACCCGGTCCGCTGACCCGTTTGACCCGTTGACCCGTTGACCAAATTTTTTTTTTTGAAAATTTGGATTTGTGTAATCCATTGATTGACTGTGTGTCATATTTGATTGTTTTATGGATTTGTGTAATCCTTCGGTCAACTAGTGATCATGAGAGCTATAGATATGTGGATTTGTGAATCCCTAATCTTTTCTGCATGTGTTGCAGGAACGATGCCTCTGATAATGAATTCACCCCATGTTGTACGCACTCCAATGCAAGAAAAGATCTTGCAAGAGCATAAAGACAAGCTTGAGAAAACTCACTGGAGAAAAGGTACAATGGTGGACTATATAATTAAGATCAATAGGTTGATTCAAGGGGTCATCTGGAAAGGTGATCGGTCAATGGCTGAGGAAGATAAGAAGGCAACGGTGCTTCGTTCTAAACTTCCACCTGTGTGGAGGAAGGTCCTTGATAAAGTCAAGGAGGAGGTCTGGGACACTACTGAAGACCAATATGAAACGCTGGTCATTTTTTTTCTGAATGAGTATCAGAAGCAAGAGGATAAGACTCTTTGCACCAAGTCCACACGGCGTGGACCGTACCCAAAGAGGGTTCCTTCGTGTCCGTTTTATGATTATACTCGGCTTAAGAACTCATTTCCAGTTCTCTTTAGGTTGACCCGTCTTGGATGATTTGGTTTGCACAGTTGATACTGTTTATTAGTTATTTCCTTTCCCTTTCTAGTTGGATACTTTTATTGTTGTTCAAGGACAAAAATTTCTGTTATCTTGGCATTTGTGAATATAGTTTCTTTTATATATTATGCCCTTTCATGGATGTTTTAAATTGTGTTATGACACAATTATGTGGTATGTTCTCCTAGTTATAAGTAGCTAGATAGAACTGGAAATCTTGTCTAGATGATTATATTAGTGATGGTTTCAAGTTAGGATTTTGTAATGATGATTGGATACAAAAGTGTCCTTTCGAGTTCTAAACCTGAAGTGAAATTGTTACTAATATAGTTAACTAGTGTGAGATAATTGCATAAACGAAGACAATAAAATACTTGTGCTTATGTGTCTACTGAACTTCGTGTTCAGATAATGGCTTCAGCATCAAAGAACATAGTTGCTGAACTAAACAAGGGAGAAAAATTGAACGGCGATAATTTTGAGATTTGGAAGATAAAAATCCAATATGTGCTGGAAGAGCAGGAAGTCTTAGAGGCTTTAAACCTGATCATGCAAGAACCAGAGGACGGAAATACTGCCCAACATAAAAGGGATAAAGATGCATTTGCTGCTTGGTGTTGAAGAATATTTTGATGGTGACAAAACCAGATGATATCATATGCGGAAGAAAGAAAAGTTCAGAAGGTTAATCCTATTAGAAGATCTTATATGCAGAACGAGGAGATGTTCAGAAGGAAAAGATAATTGGTAGAACTCATATCCAGAAGGTAATGGAGTTCGGTAGATCAAGATTCTCAGATCTATACGCAGAAAGTCAAAGAGATTTTTAGAGATCTTTTGATTGAGATACGATATAGGATTTACGTATCAATGCTCAAACGAAGCTATCGATCAAAGAATCAAATCATATCTGATTTTATCCTTTCCTTTCTTAGTTACACGATCTATCTTTGGAAAGAAATCATTGAGCTTCCAACGGACATATCATGGATGATACTTATGGAAGGCTAAACGGTAACCAAAGGAGAAGACTATTTATAGTACATCCATTGTGAGAAAAAGATATAGAGAAAATCATCAAAGCATTTGATTAGGAACGGAAGATTGTATTGAAAGAGTGATAGTGAGAAAGTGATCTGATTGTATTATCTCTTTTGATACTAGTGATAAACAGCCGATTGGCTGTCTCTGGACAAAGTGGACGTAGGCTTGGATTAAGCCGAACCACTATAATCTTCTGTGTTTGATCTTCTATACTTTTCTCTTATTACTTCGTTTATTCCGCGCTTTACTTCATATTCAGATCGTTACACTAAGCACTTAGCATTTTCAATTGGTATCAGAGCCGGGTTGCTCGTTTTTGAAGTGTTTGTACTTCTGAGCAGAACGATCAATGGCTAGTGCTACAGGTCTGATGGAAGGACAGAGTCACTTTCGTCCTCCTCTTTTTGATGGAAAGGATTATAGCATATGGAAGAACAAGATGAAAGCATTTCTTAGAGCAAAAGATCCACTAGAGTGGGAATTGGTGCAAAATGGCGTTTCTCCGAATTCTTCATCTGGCAAAGAAATATCTTCAGATGCTGATCTTCAGACTCAATCTGAATTAAAGAAAAGACAGGATACTGATGCTAAAGCTATTCATTCTTTATATTGTGCTTTATCTACTTCTGAATATAATCGTATTTCTTCTTGTGATTTAGCAAAGGAAATATGGGATATTCTAAGTGTTACTTATGAAGGCACAGATCGAGTTAAGGAGACCAGAACGAATATTCTTCTCAATCAGTATGAGTCTTTTAAAATGAAGGAAGGGGAGAGCATTACTGACATGTTCAGTAGATTTACTGAAATCACAAATGGCCTAGCTTATCAAGGTCATCCAGTTGAAGGACAGATGAAAGTCAACAAACTTCTTCGTGGTCTTACTTCCGAATGGACTTATATTAAAACTTCCATCAGAGAAACTCAACGGATTCAACCTTTATCCCTCGATGAGCTTGTTGGAACTCTCCAAGCTTATGAAGAAGAAAAGCTTGTTGAGACTGAGAACACTAGAGGTAATAAAACTTTAGCATTAAAATCTAATGAGGATTTTAATGATGCAGATTCAGAAGACTATCTCAATGATGAAGAAATAGCACTCCTGGTGAAAAGATTCAAGAAGTTCAACAGGAACAACAAAAGTAGTTCAAATCAAATGAACTCACAAAGGAGAGGAATGGAAGATGGTCAACAGAGTTTCCAGAAGCACAGATTAAGCAACAGTCAACAAATTTTTCAGAGACGGAGACCGAGATACTATCAGCAGAATACGTTGAGACAAAGTACAGAAGCTGAAGGACAATATGCAGATGTTACTTGCTTTAACTGCAAGAAGAAAGGTCATATAAAACCCGACTGTCCCTTACTCAAAAAGGGAAGAGATGAGAAATACAAAAGAGCTCTCAAAGCTGAAACCTGGAGCGACACTGAATGTGAATCGAGTGATGATCAATTCAATGTCTGTTTTATGGCAAATTCTGATTCATTTGATGGTTCTGATTCCGACTATGAATCAGATTACAATGAAAATCAGGTAAGTAATCTCAGAGTTCCTATTAAAATTGCTAGATACATTGATGAACTTTGTTATGATCTAGAAGATTCTCTTAAGGAGGATTCTGATTTAAAAAAGGAAAATCAGAGACTCAAACGACAGGAAGTTTTTTTGAAGGAAAAAATTGAGATTTTACAAAAAGATTCTTCTTGTCTTGAGCAAAAAGTTGATTCTCTTGAAAAAGAAAACGTTTGTTTAAAATCTGATTTCTCTTGCCTTTCTAAAAAAATTTCTGATGGATCTGAGAAGCTAAAAAATATTCTTTCCATTCAAAGGCCGTATTTGAAAAAGGAAGGTTTAGGAATGTCTTCTACAACGGTTCCTTTGATTGACTTTCCTAAAGTCAAAGAAAGACTAATGCAAAGACCTTCTAAAAAGGTTTATGAAGATCATTTTAAAAAGGTTTTTGTCAAACCTGTTGGAGATGATTCTCTTTTTCGTTCCTTGAATAATTCAGAATATCTTGATAGAGAACATTCTAAATCAAAATCTTCTGTGTTTGGATTATTTGGTTTTTCAACTAACTCTACTGGACCCAAAAGAATGTGGGTACCAAAAAGGACTGTTACTGGACCCAAGAAAGTCTGGGTACCAAAGAAAGTTTGAGTATTTTGTTATTTGCAGGTATCCTTGAAAAATAAAATTAAGTGGTATCTAGACAGTGGATGCTCGAGACATATAACTGGAAATTCAGATTTTTTCATCAATCTAGTAAATGTTGATGGTGGAAAAGTATTTTTCGGAGGTAATAGTAATGGAAAGATCATCGGCACTGGGACAGTCAAAATCGGAAATCTTGTTATCAATAGGGTTTCACTTGTTAAAGGCCTGAACTACAACTTACTCAGTATTAGCCAATTATGTGATTCTGGATATAAGATTACCTTTCAAGAAGGAGTTTGTTCTGGATTCAGCAAGGATAACTCACTAGTCTTTACTGGACGTAGACATGGTAATATTTACCTTCTGGATATTAATCTAGAAAATTTGCAATGTCTAGTTACTTTGCAGGAAGAGGCAATTCTGTGGCACAGGAAACTCGGTCATGCTAATTTGAAACAACTTGCTAAACTCTCCTCCAAGAAGCTTGTGAGGGGTCTCCCTTCTATTCCTTTCAAAAGTTCAAATCTTTGTACTTCTTGTATTCTGGGAAAGCAGGTAAAAAGTTCTTTTAAGTCTGTCAATCAAATATCTACAGTTCGAGGTCTTCAACTTCTTCATCTGGATTTATTCGGACCAACTCGCTCTCAAAGTATTGGAGGAAAGAAATTTTGCTTAGTCATAGTTGATGACTATTCTCGTTTCACCTGGGTTTACTTTCTTGCAACCAAGTCTGAAATATTCTCTATTTTCTCTCGGTTTGCAAGACAAATTCAGAATGAGAAAGGGTACTTTATTTCTTCTATTAGATCTGATCACGAAGGAGAATTTGAAAATCAAGATTTCTCTACGTTTTGTGATGAATATGGTATTGTTCATTCTTTTTCTTCACCATACACACCTCAGCAAAACGGGGTGGTTGAAAGGAAGAACAGGTCCTTACAAGAAATGGCCAGAACATTGCTTATCGAAAGCAATTTACCTTCTCGTTTTTGGGCTGAAGCGGTGTCCACTGCTTGTTATATCATTAATCGAGTTTTCCTCAGGCCAATTCTACAGAAGACATCCTATGAGGTATTTAAGGGCAAGAAACCTGATGTGTCTTATTTCCATGTTTTCGGATGTAAATGTTTTCTTCTCAAGAACTCAAGTGATCGCATAGGAAAATTTGATGCCAGATCAGATGAAGGTATTTTCCTGGGTTATTCTTCTACTAGCAAGGCCTTTAGAGTTTTCAATAAAAATTCTCTAGTAGTTGAAGAATCAATTCATGTGAAATTTTCAGACAATGAATCTTCTGAGTCTGTTTCAAATACAGAAGGATCTCTACCTGTTAATTATTTCAATCAGACAGATTCATCTATAGATCACTCTGTTTGTTCATCTTCTGGGTTTGATAAACCATCAGTTTCATCTTCTGACCGTGTACCAGAGATCTCTTCAAGTGTTTCTCATGTTATAAAGGACTGGAAGCATAAGTCTAGTCATCCTATTGATCTTATTATTGGAGACCTTGATCAAGGTATACAAACCCGATCTCGTAAGTTAATATTGCCAGAAGAAAGGTTGGAATCAAGTGCTATTGCTCTTGTATCTACTCACGAACCCAAAAATGTAGACGATGCTCTTACAGATGATAGCTGGATAGAAGCTATGCAGGACGAATTGAGGCAATTTGTTATCAATGATGTCTGGGAACTGGTTGCTAAGCCTCCAGGAAAAACCATCATTGGAACCAAGTGGGTTTTCAGAAACAAGGTTGATGAAGATGGTCTGGTGACTCGTAACAAGGCTCGACTTGTAGCTAAAGGCTATACTCAAGAAGAAGGAATTGACTATGACGAGACTTACGCCCCTGTTGCAAGGTTAGAAGCAATACGTCTATTACTTGCCTTTGCTTGCTTTAATAATTTCAGGGTATTTTAAATGGATGTCAAAAGTGCATTTCTTCACGGCTTTATTCAAGAAGAAGTCTTTGTTGCTCAACCTCCTGGGTTTGAAGATCCTATTAAGCCCAATCATGTTCTCCGATTGAAGAAAGCTCTCTATGGATTAAAACAAGCTCCTCGAGCTTGGTACGAGAGATTGAGTAACTTTCTTCTTTCTAATGGTTTTGTCAAAGGTAAAGTTGATACTACTCTGTTCATAAAAAGGGTTCATCTAGATTTTCTGTTAGTCCAGATATATGTAGATGATATTTTATTCGGATCCTCTAATGAAACTCTTTGTCAGAACTTTGCAAGAGATATGTAAAGTGAATTCAAAATGAGTATGATGGGTGAGCTAACTTTCTTTCTGGGTCTTCAAGTTAAGCAGTCCAATCATGGGACTTTCATATTTCAGGAGAAGTATGCCAAAGATATTATCAAGAAGTTCGGTATGGAAAATTGTAAAAGAGTGGATACTCCTATGTCTACTACCTCCAAACTTGATAAAGATACAGAAGGACGTCCTGTTGATCAGAAGCTTTACAGAAGTATGATAGGATCACTTCTATATCTCTCTGCTTCTCGTCCTGACATTCTATTCAGTGTTTGTCTTTGTGCTAGATTTCAATCCGATCCTAAGGAATCACATCTCACGGCTGTGAAACGAATAATCAAGTATATTGCGACTACTTCAAACTTTGGTCTTTGGTATCCCAAGGAAGGGAATTTCACACTTCTTGGTTATTCTGATGCTGACATGGCTGGCTGCAGACTTAATCGCAAAAGTACAACGGGTAATTGTCAGCTGCTTGGAAACATGTTAGTTTCCTGGCTCTCTCGTAAACAGCATACTGTTGCTATGTCTACTGCAGAGTCTGAATATGTGGCTCTAAGCAGTTGTTGTTCTCAAATTATGTGGATGAAACAACAATTGCAAGACTTTGGAATTTCGAAATACTGTGTTGAAATTCGGTGTGATAGCACAAGTGCTATAGATTTAACCAAGAATCCTATCCTTCATTCTCGTGCCAAACATATTGAGATTCGTCACCATTTCATCCGTGATCATGTTCAGAAGAAGGATGTTGTTATCACTTTTATTGACTCCAAGAATCAGCTTTCCGATATCTTCACAAAAGCCTTGGACAAACGTTCATTCGAATTCATCAGAGATCGTCTGAATATTCTCTCTTTCTAGGCTTCGCTTTTGAAGATTTTCGACCGTTATTTTTGAACAGGTATGTTCTCGGTACTTGACTATTATTTATTGCCTATTTATTCGGATCCGTTTTCAAAAAAATAAAAAAAAAACTAGAGTTGGTTTCTTCCAAAATAAAACCGTCTTTCCCTCTTTCTCTTTTATATTTTTAGCATACTTGGATTTCTTCTTATCATCTTTTCCGCAAAAGTCTCTCTCTTTCTCAAAACACTCGATCGACTTTTTGCCCTTTCTACAAACCCTAGCCCTGTTTTCTCGCCTTGTCTGCATCCTTGTGCTTGTCCATTCCACTCGATTTTCTCCATGTCTGGGACCCGTAAATCATCTCGGTTGGCCGACAAACACTTTGGGTCTGCTTCTGGTCCCACTCATTTTGACCTCACTGAAGATTCTCCAATGGAGGACATTGACGAAGGGGTCCCTCTTCAGAGCAAAGCTGTCAAAGGCATCTATGCCACATATACTCAGATGGTACGTTCCGATGAACCACATTCTTCGATTAATCGATATTTGACGGGAGAGGGATATTCCTCTCTTGATGCATTTCTGAAAATCGTCGAAGATTGTGGCATTACTCGACCTCGCTCCCCTGCTCCGTTGCATGTCTTGGATATTTCTCCTGAGCCTTCTTCAAAATTGGCTCATATACCTGATGATGATGAGAAGTTGTACTCGATTTTTGTTCCACGACAAGGTATTGCAAACAAAGACTCTGGAACTGCTGATAACCTTTTTAGGTCTGAGAATCATCATCAGGTTTATCAGACACTGCTTGACAGAGGTGTGATGCCCCCTCGCACGATCGATTTTGTCTTTCTGGATCGCATCAAAATAAAGTTAAGAGGTCTATTGAAAAGTCACAAATTTGAGTTCTTTTGCACCGAGGCGGTGCCTGCCTACAAGGAGTTAACTGCATATTTTTACTCAAATTTGTCTTTTCCGACCAGAGACTCTATTTCTTTCTCGGTCCACAATGTTATCCATGGGTTTTCTGTATATGATTTGGCTGACCTTCTGAAAGTTCCTCGTGCTGAGTTTGTCTCCAAAGAAGTTACTGATGAGGACATTCTGAGATATTTTACACGGAACAATTCTACTCAAGGAAAGCTGGTGTATTCTCGCATGACAGCATATCATATTCTACTTCACAAAGTTGTCATCAATGTACTTCGTCCCAAGTCTGCTTCCAAAACAGATATATCCAAGTCTGAAGCCAAATTGATGTATGCTCTTGATATGCGCTGGCCCATTAGTCTTCCCCACATTATTCTGTTACAGATGTACAGGGCATTGGTGAAGCCTTCTGGTCTTCTTCCATATGGGAGTCTCATCACACAGATATTTCATCGTCTGAAGATATCCATACCCACTTCGTTGACTGCAACTATCCTCCCTCATTCTGTGGTTGACAAAAATTCGATCGGAAAGATGAAAATTCCTGAACTGATGGGGCTTCCTGCCTTTTCCAGTCCCTCTAGAACGACTGGCTCTAAAAAGCGAAAAGAGATTGTCAAATCTGCTGGATCTACAAAACAGAAGAAGTCTCGATCTATTGTTCTCAGAGATGAATCCAGTACATCACATTCAGACGGTGGCCGGGTGCCCCAAGCCACTGGCTCTGCCTTACCAGTTACGGATCCTCTATTCAGTGAACCACTACCTGCTCCTTCTGAAATTCCTCCTGCATCTCCGGTCGATCCTGCCTTATCTGTTTCTCAGCAGGCTATTCCAGCAACTGCTTCCTCCCGTTCTGCACGAGGTCAGGTATCTATTAGTTCCTCCGATGATCCTGCTTCTCAAACACCTCCAAATCTCAGCATGAACCTGGATCACCACCACTACCTTCTGATTTGCCACGGACCTCCTTGGATGTTCCGTCGCCTTCTCACCTTCAAACAGGGGGAGTTTCTCCATCTCCGCAACCTCAGGTGAGTCCGCCACAAGAGAGTCCTTCCCCTTCTGCTTCTGCTTCTTCTGGAGATATTGCCGAACTTCAGGCGGCTTTCATTCATCTTGAGGAGCAGCAGGCTGTGGCGCTTGATCGTATGCATGCCTTGGATAAGAAGATTGATGATCTTTCTGCTGGGATGCATAAAACGTTTGATGATCTTCATGCAGTCGTGCATACCCTTGTTAGGGATGTCCAAAATCTTATCCAGTCTGTTAACAATATGGATATTACCCTCGTCCATGTTCCTCCCAAGCCTTGATCCTTTTTGATTGCTGACAAAAAGGGGGAGAAAATCTGCAGATCGTCTGAATTTTTTTTTTGATGCTTGGATACTTTAGTTGCAAATGTTTGTTTTTGGATGTTTTGACCTTCTGTCTCCATTGACATTCTGACCTTTTGTTATAGCTACTTAAATGTTTCTTCATACTGTTGCTATAGAACGAATCTGCAGGGTAGTTTTGTCACCATCAAAAAGGGGGAGATTGTTGAAGAATATTTTGATGGTGACAAAACCAGATGATATCATATGCGGAAGAAAGAAAAGTTCAGAAGGTTAATCCTATTAGAAGATCTTATATGCAGAACGAGGAGATGTTCAGAAGGAAAAGATAATTGGTAGAACTCATATCCAGAAGGTAATGGAGTTCGGTAGATCAAGATTCTCAGATCTATACGCAGAAAGTCAAAGATATTTTTAGAGATCTTTTGATTGAGATACGATATAGGATTTACGTATCAATGCTCAAACGAAGCTATCGATCAAAGGATCAAATCATATCTGATTTTATCCTTTCCTTTCTTGGTTACACGATCTATCTTTGGAAAGAAATCATTGAGCTTCCAACGGACATATCATGGATGATACTTATGGAAGGCTAAACGGTAACCAAAGGAGAAGACTATTTATAATACATCCATTGTGAGAAAAAGATATAGAGAAAATCATCAAAGCATTTGATTAGGAACGGAAGATTGTATTGAAAGAGTGATAGTGAGAAAGTGATCTGATTGTATTATCTCTTTTGATACTAGTGATAAACAGCCGATTGGCTGTCTCTGGACAAAGTGGACATAGGCTTGGATTAAGCCGAACCACTATAATCTTCTGTGTTTGATCTTCTATACTTTTCTCTTATTACTTCGTTTATTCCGCGCTTTACTTCATATTCAGATCGTTACACTAAGCACTTAGCATTTTCACTTGGAAAAAGAAGAATTCCACGACTCGCATCACGCTGTTAAGCAGCATGGAGAATGATCTGATTCGAGAATTTGGGCGTTTTGACAACGCTAAGGACGTGTAGAGTGCATTGGCATAGAGGTTTGGTCAGACATCGGTCACCAGACTCAGGCAGCTCACTGTACGATTCGACTCGTACAAGATGTCACATGGTCTGTCCATAAGGCAGCATCTGAGGCGAATGGCCAATATGATATGTGAGCTGAAAGATGCAGGCCACGTCCTGACTGACGAGTAGTAAGTGCAGGCAGTAATTCGTTCGCTTCCTCGAAGCCTGGAGCACATGAAGGTGCACCTGACCCATAACGAGAGCATCAAGACTTTTGAGGATGCTATGCGCCATCTAGAGCTGGAAGAGGACCGCCTCTTGGCAGCCAAACCCGAATCCGATATTTATTATGCTGGATCAAGCTCAGTGGGAGCTTCGGGTTTCAAGCGCAAGCGTCAAGGTGGGTTCAGAGGGTGGCCGAGGAAGAAGACGAATCCGTCAGAAAAGAAACCGAGAGAGGACCAACAGAAAGATGGGAAGCGTCCCAAGAAGAAGCTGAACATTTTAAGGGTGAAGTGTTTCAACTGTGGCAAGAAGGGTCACTTTGCTCGCGACTGCGCAGAGCCCAAGAAGGTAACCCTTGATGCATGTGAAAGTGTCACTTATGTATCTAGTTCTATCTCTCTGTCTGAATCTCATCCTTTGTGGACTATAGATTCGGGAGCCACGGACCATGTAGCGAAGGAAAGAGGGGCCTTCGTGGAGTTCCGACGACTCCCACATGGAGCGAAGTATATATATGTAGGAAACAACTCCAGAGCTGAGGTGAAAGGGATTGGCACCTGTCAGCTACAAATGCGCGGTGGTCGCATTTTGTTTCTACATGATGTATTGTACGCTCCTGAGATACGTCGGAATTTGGTTTCTGTATTGGTTTTGGTTAAACTTGGTTTTAGTGTGAATTTTCATGATCGAGGTGTGGATTTGTTTTTAGGAACAAACATGTATGGCTCTGGATATTTTCTCGATGGCTTTATCGTTTTGGATATTGAACACCATAGTGTGAATGTGTGTTATTCCTTATTCACGTCCCCTAACTCTAGTGTTGACGACGTGAATGTGTGGCATGCTAGACTTGGTCACATTGGCCAGCAAAGAATGAACAGATTAGCCAAAGAAGGCTTATTAGGCAATATTGAAAATGTCGATTTGCCTGTTTGTGAGCATTGCCTGTCTGGAAAAACAACACGTAAGCCATTTGGAAAAGGAACTAGAGCTGAACTTCCATTGCAATTAATCCATTCAGACGTCTGTGGTCCTATGAATATTAGGGCAAGGCATGGGGCTGTTTATTTCATCACATTTATAGATGACTATACCCGATTTGGATATGTCTATTTTATTGCCCATAAGTCCGTAGCTTTTGGTTGCTTCGTGAAATTCTTGAATTTGGTAGAAAATCAATTAGACAAGAAGGTGAAGGCCTTAAGATCCGATCGAGGACGAGAATACTTATCTGATGAGTTCAAAAAGTTCTGTGATGAAAAAGGGATAGATAGACAGTTGTTTATTCCCTATACTCCGCAACAGAACGGTGTTGCAGAAAGGAGAAACAGAACCCTTTTAGAGATGGTTACGTCTATGATGGCACAGGCTAAGCTCCCGATCACCTTTTGGGGTGATGCTTTGTTGACTGCTGCCTTTATACTTAACCAAGTGCCTTCAAAATCAGTTGCTTCCACTCCATATGAGTTATGGACAGGACGGAAACCCAACTTAGGTTTTACAAAACCATGGGGTTGTGCCGCTTATATTCACGAGCCATCTCATAAATATGGCAAGTTGGGTCCTAGAGGAAAGAAGTGTATCTTTATAAGATACTCAGAGCACTCAAAAGGATATGTGTTTATAGGCGAGCAAGAAAGTGGGAGTGTAACTGAGATAGAATCAAGGGACGTCACATTCTTAGAGAATGATTTTCCTAAAAAGGGTGAAATAGGAGAAAATGTTTCCTTATTTGAGACCTTGGATATTGATGACAGAAACATAGGTACTATTCCAAGTGGGAGTGAAATGAGCAGAAGGGAATTAGTTCCCGAACAGTCTCAGATGGAACCACTTGATATGATAGTGCCACTGTCATCTGATCCGAGTGGGAGCAACACGACATTGAGGGATTCGCCTCCAATAAGACGAACAAGTCGTCGGAGAGTTCCCCGTCGACGTTTTGACGTTGAGGGAGAAGCTTTCATGGTTGCTCCACAATATGAAATAGAGCCAAGGAATGTAAATGAGGCTCTAAATGGCCCTGACAAGGATGAATGGATGAAAGCAATGGAAGAGGAGATGAAGTCTATGAGATCAAACCAAGTGTGGGAATTGGTTGATCTCCCTAAAGGACGAAAGGCTGTTGAGAACAAATGGGTTCTCAAGATAAAAAGAACAGCTGATGGCTCAATTGAGAGGTATAAGGCTCGCCTTGTGGCAAAAGGGTTTACTCAACAGGAAGGAATTGATTACGATGAGACCTTTTCCCCTATAGTGAGATTTACCTCTATTCGCCTTATATTAGCGAAAGTGGCAAGTATGGATCTCGAATTACATCAGATGGATGTAAAGACTGCTTTTCTCAATGGAGAATTGAAAGAAGAAATTTATATGAAACAACCTATTGGTTTCATATCAAAAGGTCAAGAACAAAAAGTATGTCGACTTTTGAGATCGATATATGGCCTTAAGCAGTCATCGAGACAGTGGTATATACGGTTTCATAATGCCATCACGGCATATGATTTTTCAATGATAGATGAGGATCATTGCGTATATATCAAGAGATCCAATGATCAATTTGTGATCATATCATTATATGTTGATGATATACTACTTGCCGGAAGCAATTTGGAGTTTGTTAAAACGGTCAAAGATTGGTTGAGCACCAACTTTGAGATGAAAGATATGGGTGAAGCTGCGTACATCCTTGGAGTTAAGATTTCAAGAGATCGTTCGAAGAAATTGTTATCTCTTTCGCAAGAGACTTACATAAAGAAAGTTCTTGAACGATTCCGCATGCAAGATTGCAAACCCATAAACACTCCTATTGCAAAAGGCGTCGAATTGAGCAAGTGGCTTTGTCCTGAGATTTCTGAAGAAATGGAACGAATGATGAAGGTTCCATACAGACCTGCTGTCGGAAGTTTGATGTATGCTATGACGTGTACAAGGCCCGACATTTGTCATGCGGTTGGAATGGTTAGTAGATACTAATCCAATCTAGGTCAAGCACATTGGATCGCCGTCAAAAGGATTCTCCGATATCTAAAGGGTACTGTGGACTACTCACTGTGCTATCAAGGAAGAGATCTGCACCTTGAAGGCTATAGTGATGCTGATTGGGGAGGAGACTTGGATGCAAGAATGTCTACCTCTGGAAACGCATTCTTACTGAACAATGGCGCCATATCATGGAGCAGTAAGAAACAGACATGCGTAGCTCAATCCACGATGGAGGCAGAGTTCGTGGCTTTATCAGCAACAGTACAAGAGGGTGTTTGGTTGAGGAGATTCTTGGATCATCTGGGAGTTAGTAAGAGAGCTGCAGAGCCATTGTTGGTACATTGTGATAACCAAGCAGCGATCTCCTACTTAAAGGATCCCAAGTATCATGGAAAAACCAAACACATAGATATCAAATACAATTTTGTTAAAGACATGGTAGCACAAGGGATTGTGAATGTACGGTACATATCTACGCATAAAATGGTTGCGGATCCATTGACAAAGCCGACGACTAGAGATGTTTTCAGTGGTCATGTAAAATCTCTAGGTCTGCGTAGAGGCTGATGTACTGAGTTATGTATTTCCCAGAATATTCACAATGAATGAGAATGTTGTCTTCATTACTAATCTCAATGTGATTGGTACGATGTTTATGCAAGTTAGCACTTTGTGTGTTAAGTTAACACTTTGTGTGTTAAAGAAAGTATGTCGGACAGATGAGATCGACCTACTCACACGGGTGATCGCCTCTATTTAAATACGTTGAATAGAGATGAGACAGTTTAAGCTTGTTATCTAAGTGATAAATGAGAGCCCAAGCTTAAACCAGATTGTCGCCTTAACAAAAGGGTTAAGATGAGGTCACATTTCATTTGTGACCGAAAGTGACATTGACCACGTGGTTCACTTTATCTGTCTTGATGCCAGATGTGAGTTCAGATGGAAGTTTCGAAAGAGTAGAAAGTGAACTCAATTTTAGATATTGTGTATATCTAAAATATCATCTGTACGGTATTATAAGGAAAGACATACGCTCCATGGGAAAGGAGAGACTACCGTAATACGTTTTTCATATGACGTATGCATAGTCGACCAAAAGGAGATGGCAGAAGTTTAGATCTCAACTTCTTGTGCCGTGTGAGACTCTGATGGAAAACGTTCCTCAACTAGTCCCCTTAAGACTCTAACCCATTCTCAAGATTTCTGTTCGATGGTCGCTATCTTAGAATGTTACTAATGGTCATGTGTGATACGATCTAATGGGACATCTCTAGAAAAGCGAGTTGAATTGGGATTAAGAGGTTTGGGAAAGAGGAAGATCAACTTAGTGTCGCATTAAAGAGATTGTGTTCACAGACCGGTCAGTTATGATTGATGAGTTAATCATAATTGTGAATACAATACAGCATTGATAAGAGATCGTGAGAGAGCAATGCAAATGTGGCTGTCTTTGATCTAGGGTACTGCATACTACGTCTACTCTAAGCCCGAATTTCTGAGCGGCTGTACACTCCCAACGGATGTATAGCAAATTAGAGCTCTCAGAGTATGCTGGTCGCACGGATTATCTGTCAATATGAAAGTCGACGAGATGTTAATGAAGCGTTCAGCCCATCGTGGGCGAGTGGGAGATTGTTGGGTTTTAAAATAAAAAGTGGGCCGCCCAAGATGGGCCGAACCCAGCCCATAACCCAAAGTGATTTAAATCTTCTTTGTAGAAGATTTGATAACCACCATTGTGATTCCCTCCACGAATTCTCTCTCTCTCTCTCGAAGAACGAACAATGTTCTTGGCTTCGCGCTTCGTCGGGCAATCTTCGTCGAGCGACCGATCTTCCGTGGACTACAGGTACAATTCGTGAGTCGTGATCGTATCTAGATCAATGATGCAAGTTTTGGGTGTTCGTTGTTATTGTTTCCGCTGCGTTCTTCGAATTTGTTCGAAGACTTTATAGGAATTGTGTATTTTGTCAGTAACGAAACGTGCGTTGCACTTAGTGACGGAATTGGCGACAAAATAAAGTGGTAGCAATCTGCGACGGAATATCGACACATGATTTATCAACGAATACTGTGACATCCGAACGTCGTTGCAAATTTAGAGACGGACGGAGGTTGTCACAAAGTATGATGAACACAGCGACGACATTTGTAACGAACTTTATCAACGAATTTACCGACGATGATAATTTGTCGCAACTGCCGACGGACTTTCCAACAAATATCAGCAACGACATTTGTGACGCAATATCTTTCCGTTGTTAATCAGCCACAACTTTTGTTACGAACATGTGGCGACGACTTTAGTGACATCGTATATTCGTCGTTAATTTGCCACGAACTGCTTCATTTGGCGTCGCCAAATTTAGTTACGCGCTAGTAGCGACGGGGTAGGGTTGTCGATAATTTCGTAGAAAAACCTGATTAGCGACGAAAAATAAGGGAAATTTCGTCACAAAATCTGTAGCTAAATTACAGTTTTTTTGTAGTGAATGGCGTTTACTTGATGCAATGTATTTCACTTAAAGATGGGTGAAGGTACGTCAGTTGCTAAGCCTATCAAATGTGACCATTAATTAATTAAGTTCAGTCGAGATTGATTTAGATTATGAGATACATGCCATTATATTATCATTCTCATGTCTTAATGGTTGGAATACTAGTGTTACCTCTAGTGTTGATGCTTTTGGGTGAAGAAGTTTGACGCAAAAGTGTTTCTAGTGAACTTGTGCATATTGCTTGACTAGTTGAAGCTAGAGGAACTAGAACACGTGTCGGAGTATTGCAAACCCAAACGAAGTGGTTTGCTTAGAATTGATGGCGTTGTTTGTTGGAACTGTGGCAATGAGAGCATCTCAGAAAGGATCACCTTAAGCTAAAAAAATGAAAAGGGTAAGAGAATTAAAGTTCAATCTATTAATAATATTGTTGCAATAGTTTATACGGTAACTCGGATAATGCTAATTTTGTCTTGTCCATCACTGAAGATCGTCATTTGATGGATGCATTGTAAATTAGCTTGTCTGTTTCACGCTACACCAAACAAGAACTAATTTTCTACTTGCATGGATAGTGTGTGAAGTGTAATTAGAGAACAACGCTAAGTGTGATGTTGTAGTTGTTTGTTTTATAAGAACATTGACTAAAACAAAGCATGCTCAAAAACAGAAGAAGGTAATATCTAGAAGTACTTAAATATTAAACAACATCGTCACTCAATGGTTTAAGCTTTTGAGACAGTTGACAGTGGTCCTTCAAAACTTCACATGGCATCAGAGCAAGAGATCTTGAGTTCAAATGTTATCAGGCCCATATTTTGTCTCACCAAATCTTTCCACAAAAGACTAGACTAAGCATGATGAGAGTGTGAAAGTACTTAAATATTAAACCACATCTTCACCTAGCAGCTTAAATTTTTAGGACAGTTGATAGTAGTCCTTCAAAATTTCACAATATCCTTAAACTGGATGTCAGTGTATTGCAGAAGGTAATATCTCCTCCATTTGACATTTACGTGATTTTTGTGCCTCAAGACCCTCGGTGTTGACAGCTTTCCAATTACCCCGATATTGCTAAGTGAACTCGCAAAATCACAAATCCAATATTTCAACCCATGTCAAGGGCTGAACTTGGGTCAACAAATTGGGTTTTGTGCCGACAACTTATCATTTCCAAAAGTGATCATTTATATTACTAGTGGATATGGAAAGTTTAGTCCGACATTGAGATCTCTAGGTACATATTTGCGCCTCGAGACCTCTTTAGAGTATCAGTCCGTTCGACCATAATTTGACTGGCAATTACTTTTTTGACCCGACAACCAATCGACTCAATCTGTTATTGCGTCGGAATATTTGCGATCCTTAGCTTTAGCATGTTGAATCAAAATCGAGGAAACGGCAAACTTCCCGACACCACAGAGATTGAGATGCCGGCGTCGAAGAGTTGAAAACCGACTACTAGGTTGGGGCGATTCTATAGGTGTTAAAAGGACCCTGATTGGACCGGTGGAACCTGTGGTCCGGAAGCCTTGTGTTTCGCTGCTGGTCAATTTGTAGTCAAATTCTTGGTCCTTCCTCCACTGAACTTAATATATATATATATATGTGGGCGTGAAGTTCGAGGGAGCCTCAGCAACTTGGGCTCGTACGGTGGCGACTCGGTCTTTTTGGGCAAATGAGCTTTCCCTCGGAAATCGACAGAGACGGTCGTTGTCGTCCGTCCCCGGTGGTTGAGGGTGGGTGCGTCTGTTTGTTCTTTCCCAACAGCCGCCGATAACACGTCGATGGCTTCCCAAACGGGTCGCTAGGCCCCAAAGGCTCGGACAGAGCTTGAGGCCCCTTGGGGCCCAAAGCAGGTAGGCCCAGGAGAGGAAAGCGGGCTGGGCCGGTACAGCCCATTACCCTGGTCTACGTTGGAGACTGCGTCACTCAACTCGTTAAAGAGTCGGGTAACATCGAGGGGTTTCATCGTGTTGTTGCACACTTGAAGTGATTGATTTATATGGGGAAACACGGTCGCTTGTCGAGCTCCAAAATGCTTAAGATTAAAGGCCATAGCGATAAGTCAATGTATAATACTATAGAAATCGTCTAGCTAGATCATACTAGCAAAAATAGTACATATCATCAAGACATGTCAATTTCAATATATACGATTCATATAATTGATTAGAGCACTGACACATTTTCAGCTCAGAAATAAAAGATTTACCCATTGGATTCCCGTCACCTTTCTGAGTTAGAACTACTTGCACATCTACGCATGTCAAATGGCCTCGATCTGCGGGATTTACAAGGCGTTCCATGGGCAACAAGGCAACAGGATTTCCATACTTCTTACCCAAAATTATTGATTAAAAAAATCGATTCTACTGCTTTTTAAAATACTATGAAGCAACACATGATCCGTAGACTATGATGAATATATTAAAAGAAAAAAGAAGCTCTACTTTAAATTAGATGTCATGATGATAAGGGTAGCTAGGAATTCTTTTTCGGTTTTTCTAAGTATATAATATTCAAATGTCCAGCTTAATTAATTAATTCCATGAGTGAACCAAAGCGCGCTCCATTTACGTGCATCTAGAAAGTCTCTCCCATAAGATGGCTAGTGTAAAATGGGAGACATTAACATTCGAATGATTTTTTATCAATAAAAAGGAAGGAAATGTACGACTAGGTTATAATTTGAATATAAATCAGCCACAACTGAACCAAATGCTTAGCTAGTTCAACCAACACTTTTCAAGGTCGGTGGTTTTCTATCAATTTATATACATTCTTGACATTTAATATCTTACTTTTATTAAAGATTTAACACATGGCATCATTCAAAATAATATATATTTGGTATAATGATACAAATGGTCTCTGAATTTCGGCCAAACGTACAATTTTATCTATGAACTTTCAATTTGACACAAATGGTCCATAAACTTTAGTCTAATGTGTAATCCAATATCTAAATTTCAATTTATTCAATGTGATTTATGCACTTTTGATATATGTTCAAGCTAATCTCTGAATTATTTGAAAATGTTCCACAATATTGAACATGTTCAAATAATTTCAGAATTAAAAAAATCATAAATCACATTAAACAAATTGAAAGTACATTGGGCACAAATTTATGAATCATTTTATGTGAAAAGTAAAAATTAAGGGATTATATTGTGTATTTGACTAAAGTTCATAAACAATTTATGTCGTTTTCCCTATATACTTCAAGTCGCTTTGGTGAAATTTCTCCATAATTTCTTACGGTTAATATTTTTTCCTTCGAAGAAAAGTGAATGAATAATCTCTTTTTTTGTTATTAAAAGGAGCCCAAATGTGCTAAAAGAAGGATGCCCAGGTCCCCGGGTATGTCATCATTAGGAAGAACAGGAACGCGATTGGCGCATTACCACAGGATAATACAATTCACAATGACGTCATAAAACCTCGAATTACGCCCGTAAATCTTAATAAAGCACATCGTATCATGCTAAGGTGAAAACACTTCGATTTGAAACTCTTTTCTCTTTTTTCTGCCGTCAATTAATGACGTAATATGTTAAAAGCTATTTTGTACGCCCAAGTATGATTATTTCAAATTGGTTTTGAAATAAATAAATATAGCACGTACACAATATATCTGTAAAACCTTTTAAATTGAATAATTCTGCTATAATACAAAATTTTTCTTGTAATATAATACAATGAGCCTTAGAATGATGCTGTCATCATTTTGCCAGGTTACTATACTAGCAGAAAACTTTTCTGACAAATGATTAAGGGAATGGGAAGTGTATACCTGTGTATTTTCCTGGAACGGTATAATTTTGATCCAGTATACATCACTATTAGATGGCAAGAAATGAGGAATCCTTCTTCAGGTACATACTTCATCGTTGACATATAATTTTGTTGAAAATGTAGTTTAGTCTTTCTTAATGTGAGTGTGCCCTAATGCTATATATATATATATATATATATATATATATATATATATATATATGATGTAACCCATCATTAAAGTTATGAAGTTCTCCTCTTCCATGGTCTCCGAGCTGGGTTGAATACGGCTACGGCGGGCTTCGAGCAGCTGATGAAGGAGAGGGCAAAGGAGCTCGTTGTCTGTGTTTCTCTCTTCGAGCTCTGCTGCCACTTCTGCTCTTGAACCCCCACCTCCCTTAGTTTTAAGGCCCGTCGGAGACCCCTGGCGAAGCGAGTCTAATCTCCCACCCCCTGGTGAAGCAAGTGTCCCTCCACTCTCCCTGCAAAACTCTCCCACCCCTTTTCCGCGATTCAAGGTTCTTGAATCCCTTGCCCCTCCACCCCTCTGTGCCCGCAAGATGTGCCAAGTACTGTTGTAGAGGCCCTTGCTCATTCAGGGCGGCGATGGGCGATGGAGGATGAAATGCAGACGCTACAAGATAAAGGGACATGGCATCTTACACCATTACCCACTAGTAAATAGGTTGTTGGATGTCGATAGGTTTACATCGTGAAGTTTCAACCAAATGGTTCTATTGAGCATCTAAAGACACGTCTAGTTGCCAAAGGTTGCACTCAAACCTATGGAGTTGATTATGATGATACATTTTCTCATGTCGCAAAGATCTTTTGTTCATGTTTTCATTTCTCTTGCCACTCGATATGATCAACTTGATCTCAAGAATGCTTTCCTTCATGGTGACTTGGTAGAAGTGGTTTATATAAAGCAACCCCCATGATTTGTTGCTCAGGGGGGAGCCTACTAGTGTTTGTCACCTGCACAAGGCATTCTATGGGTTGAAACAATCTCCTTGTGCCTGATTTGATCGTTTTAGTGATGTAGTCATTTGGTTTGGTTTGGGTCGTTGTACCATGGATCATTCAGTGTTTAGTTCCACTTCCTTTGTAGGGTGTATTCTTCTAGTTTTGTATGTGGACAATATTATTATCACTAGTAGTGATTATGTGGGCATACAAAAGTTGAAACAGTTTTTACGAACAGAATTCATACAAAAGATATTGGTCATTTGCGGTTTTTCTTAAGTATTGAGGTGGCTTTTATCACAACATAAATATGTTTTGAATATCATTAGTGATGTTGGTTTTCTTGGAGCTAAGCCTGTCAATACTCCAATGGATCTTAATGTGAAGCTTGATGCAGAACATAGAAATTTACTTCATGATCCTAATAGGTATCGCAAGTGGGTGTATAAGCTCAACTACTCAATTGTCACCAACCATATATTTTTTTTGTCAGTGTGGTTAGTCAATGCATGAGTGCTCCTCGTATCACACAGTGGGAGGCAGCTACATGTCGTTAAGTACTTGAAGGGAGCACTAGGTAAAGGGATTCTGTTAAAAAATCATGGACATCTTAATGTCACTGATTACTCTAACTAGATATCCTCTTGATAGGATATTAACTTTTGGTTATTGTGTGTTCTTGGGAGGCAATATTATAAGTTGGAAAAGTAAAAAAGCAACACATGGTGTCTCGATCAAGTGCAGAAGGGAAATATAGGATCATGACTCGTGTGACTAGTGAGTTGCTTTGGTTGAGGATGTTGTTGTCCAAACTTAACATGCCATCTTCAGCTTCCTCAATTTTGTGTTGTGATAACTAGTCCGTTATACATATCGCTTCAAATCCATTGTTTCATGACTCATGAGTATACAAAATATATTGAATTAGATTGTCATTTAATGTGAGAGAAGAATAATAAATAAATAAAAAGGACATCCTGCTTCAATACACGCGAACTAAAGACCAACTTGCTGATTTTTTCATTAAATCATTGAGAGATAATAGAGTGACTACTTTATATAACAAGTTGGGGCTCTTTGATATTTATGCCCCAACTCGATGAGGAGTGTTGAATGATAATTTAGTTTTTCATTAGGAGTGTAACCTAATACTCTATATACATATATATATATATTTTTTTATTTTTTTTAATGTAACCCATCACTAAAGTTATGAAGTTCTCCTATTTCAAATTTAAAGCATACATCCCTTAAATGGACCGAATCTCAAGCAAAAACTAGTCCGGAGCAACTCCAACAGTGGCTGGCAAAAGCTCGGGCCATGTACAACCGGCCATGATCTTGTGAAAGTACTACAACTATCCAAAATCATAATCCAGTAACTTCGAGTCTGCGCTATAGCCAGAGAACTCATTTAGATCCTTCAGGATCGGGCGTGGGTCGGATATTCTCGGGTGCAGATGCCTTGCGGAATACTCTTCCCAGCTGAACACCAACAGTGGACCCGCCATGAGAGCTGGCCTGGCCGGAGCCCGAGCCCGAGCCATCACCGGCTGCTGCCCTCAGCCCCTTCTTTTCCTTCGCCCTCTGTGCCCAATTGACAAGGTTTACCTGCAAGTGCTCGTCGAATATGGCCTTGTTGTATGAACTTCCCATCTTCAATCAATCAGAGAAAGAAGGTAAGGTAGATGATGTCAGGAGAAAGAAAGACAAGTGGGTCAAGCATTAGCAGCAGAAGAGCACCCACCTGAGTGACTATGGCATAGAGGGGGAGGGTGCTGTAACTGCAGAGTACCTGAATGAACACACTGAACACGCCCTTGAAAAAGTGAGAAAGTGGATTAACATATTTTTCTGCTATATCATAACTATTTGAAGATATAGGAATCAAATTAAAGCACAGATTATACCCAATAATAAGCCTCGGAACAATGTAACGGACTTGTCCCATTATGCACGAGTCGAAGCCATATTGAACCTGCAGGCACAAGGAACCATGAGATCCCCTTAATTCGCTAGCTAAATTCCTGCTTTTTGCTGCCATCAGCTTCTAAAACAATTGCTCCCAAAATGTCTTACCCAGATCCAGAAGAAGAATGCAATCTCAAAAGCATTCTGGAAAAGTATAAAATGGATCAAGAACAGGACTATTCGAGGGCATTGAAACCAAAAGTGTTCATCTGATGGTTGAACAACCAGATCCCCTTCTATTGCCACATGCCTTTCAGCCACTTCATGAGCCAATTGCGTAATGACATGCTCCAGCTTGGTTCCGACAGCAAGCAGAAGCTGTAATTATTATCAAAAGGTGGAAATGCACATGATTTAGTGATTAACAAATGTCTAATCAATCATGGTGGGATGATCGTGGTTACAAGATTGCATGTCCTTTTAACCACGACTGAATTTTTGAAAAGATGAAGCAGCAGGTGCACCCCAACTACTTTACTGGCAGATAAGAAACAGTAAGGTAGGATATAACACAAATAGATAGTAAATAGAGCACAGTGAGCTTACAATCAGCCTAGGGGACATAATGCATGAGAGCATTCACAAGAGATAAAAACATTTATTATGAAGTCAGCTTACTGAAAATAATGCAAATGAGCAAACCATGCTAATGACCCAACATGACCATAAGAGCACTCTCCCCAATCATTTCAGAGAATAGTATGTCTGTCTAGGTGCAATTTTCCCTAAGCTAATGACAGAGTTGACTGTATTGCATGAAAGAGTGAACTTTTGTCCATGCACGATCCTCATTCCATTCATGTTAGGTATTTGAAACTTGGCCGTTATGGTAAATTTATGCTGCACGGAGAATCTTCTTTTTGGCCAAACAAAATAAGAAGACCAGCATGAGGTTCTAAAAATTGAAGCTGTTGACTTCTTGGAAACTACAATCACAAAGGACTGCCAAGTGATTCTAAACCAAATGCAATTTCTTTTTCCTCCGTGAGATCGTCGTATAATAACAGACAGAATGAATCATTTTCATGTTCCTATCTTACCAAAGGAGCAATATCTCAAAATGAAAACAGACAATATATATAAACCCATGTGCTCTACCATATATCCAAACCCCAATTGTCATGTGACATCAAGGTCCTTTATCTATGGGCTGAAAAAATTACTACATTTTCTTTTAAAACAGCGATTACTTTCATAACCGCAGTGCATTACTCCAAATTTGTGGACAAAATAAGTAACTAAGTGTAGGATCTCGACAAAGTTTGGAAAGTGTAGGATCTCGACAAAGTTTGGAAATGATGGAAGGGCTAGCTGACTCTTACCAGCCACTAGCCATCCATGGCTGTGAGGGAGACGTTATAATATTACACATCACATCCTAGCTAATTTGCTTCTTACAACCTTTCTCTGTTACCCATCCATAAAGACTTACGAAATACACGCTTGGGAATGTAAATCTGTCATTCTTTGAAGATTTCCCTCTCGAGATCAAAGATATGGAATGAACAGTAGATCACACAATATTTAAACCATATCATGAGCACATTGTCCTAGTTTGTTCCATGTTTTCAAGCCATTATCCGTCATGATTAGTAGCTGAGCTTTCAACAGCCAAGTTGGTCTCTTCACCTTGCCAAATGCCTATTAGTCATTTCTCTATTGAAGATCCACTAATTCCACATAAATATTTGTGCATTATGTTGCTAACCTAAGTCTTGCTTCCACTTAAACTTATCTCCCTTGCAAGTCAGGTATAGTTCACATAGGAATGATGCACAGAAATGACCAGCTCCAACATGTCAGCAGAAACTCATTCACATGACAATGTTATCTGTTCTGTATGTATAGTTCCCAAAAGGATCCCTAAAATAGGAGCAAAGCAAAGTTAATTTTAGGTCCATAATGTCATTAAAGCACATTCTCTCTATGCCGTTAGATTAAAAGGAAAAAAAAAAGTTTGCCACAGGACTGGATGAAATCACTATTAGTTAAAAACTGAAGATCCAGTTTACGAATATAAACTTCAGCCTGATGTTTAGGATTTATCACATGATAAGAAAAGGATGACAAAAAATCAGCAGCCGACATGGCTTATGGCACATCCTTATCAGGCTAAAGCAAAGTTACCAATAAAACCATGGAACCCTTTTAGAATTAGTAGATAGACTGACTCCTCTTCGGGGAAAATATCACTTTCATCCAAATTAGAAGGCATTTGCAGGAGTGGTTGTTATGGGCATAATCCATTAAAACCACTTTCTTTAAGTACCAACCAAATTGTTGAATCTCAAAATATAAAAAATACTGAGCATTCTCCATGTGGCCTAGCATTCCATCCTCCTCACAAGAGAGTTAATCCTAACTATAGGGCCTTTTAAGTGACAAACTCAGTTAGATTCTCTATCAGATTTCTATTTATAATTTTCACCTATACTTGCAGAAAACCCAATTTAGAAAGAGCTTTCAAGCACCTGATTCATATTTTCCATTTTTAGTTCATTGACCACTGCCATATATCTATTTTTTACTGAAAGTATTAGATGGCTGCTGTGATGCTAGACATCCACAATAAATTAAAGGGGAACAGAACAGTTAACTCACAATGAATGGAACGAATGCTATCCAGAAGTATGTATGCCAGCCTGCATAGATAAAAGTAAAAAGCAGAGATCACGTGACAACAATGACAGCATTGAGCCGAACTCAAATACAGAAACTGCACAGAAGGCACTGATGAGAATTTAATGTGCGTTTACAATTGAGATTGGACCCAGCAAGTCTATGGCTTTTAGACATGGCATTTTTTATATACTCAAAGAAGACGCACCTCGGAAGTATCACTAAAAGATTGAATAATGGCACGCAGATCCACAAAGGCAGGGATGGCAATGAATAAACAATTTCATTAGTGCAGATTATAAAAGCACCTTTCTGGCCATCAAAGACTGAACGAGACTTCATGAAATGCAGATTATAATGAAGGCAAAAAGAACACTTAAGACAGTAAAATCATCACAGCCATCTGCTAGAGGACTTGCATACCATTGACATTCAGCAGCAAGAACACGACCACAAATATCCATAGATACCAACTGCAACCAAGGAAGGCAAACTATTAGTTTCAGCTAACTATCTCCCATGCCCAACATGTCAGTGAATGTCTTATCTAAAAAAAAAAATTGTAAGAAATCATATACCTTATCCCCACAACTCTCTTAAAATCATTCTCCAGGGCACGTATCATGTATTTGTGAAAATTAAACTTTGGGTTACTCTTGCAATGTGTCTGCCATAGAGAAAAAGAACAAGCAAAGACGCACATCAATGCCCTGTCAAGATTGACAATGCCAGCTAGTTATTTCAAGCAGGGAATCAATCTCAAATTTGTAACCCACCATGATAAAACCCAGGCGCAGTGTAGTGTAATCAGCCTTAGTAACAGCACCATAAAATTGCTTGAAAAATGAATGCTGTAGGAGAGAAGGATTATAAGCAAATAAAGTAAATTACCATTAAAACAGACTTTTGCATCAATGAAATAGATTGTTGCAATATCAAAAGTAATTGAGATAGCAACTCACCAACCAACCAAGAAGAGCTGAGTTTTTACCAATACCCAGAAAATGTTCCTTGATAAAGGCATGTTGATGGACATGTGTGACTCTGTTTATAGCTGCATCATTAAAAGTTTGTTATTATCAAGCAATAAAGATAAAATACCGAGCAGATCATCCGAAACCAGACGACATAACCCAATAGTATGTCCTAACTATTTATCTTGGTTTTAAAAAGCCTCTTAAACAAAGCACACTGAAATGTGTTTTCTGTTTTCCTTATTTTAGATGCATCCTCTTTATCCTAAGCAAAACTTACCAAGAACAGAGAGAAGTGCATCCCTAACATTCAGTGTTTATACTTAAATGCAAATAAAAGGGAAAGCAAGAGAGAATTTGCAGTAAAACACTAGCTCCAGCGTAGCAACTTAGGTGTCATAGCCTAAAGAATTAAAGCCCAAACTGAAAGTGAAGGACCATGATACTTTACTCAGCATACATGTCACCAAAACATCATATTAGAACTCTACTGATAGATGAACAACTGCTGGACATAAATAAATGTTAACAGAAACAATAACATCCCAAAACAAATAATAATGCAATGGGATCGAGACTGTATCAGAGTGCGACTAAAAAATAGAATGACATTGTTCTTTTCCATATTAGCAAATACAGCAACTTTTAGGTTTAAGACAAGCACAAACTGCCAGCCAAGGCTTCTTGTCTGTTCCCCTTTCTAAACCTGAAAGACAGGTGATACGTGCTTCTCTTGGTCTAATAGATTACCTTGCTCACAAGTATAATTATCTTTGGCAATAGAATCCTCCCAGTGTTTCCATTGACGTATCTGGATCAAAATAGGCATACAATGTCAGGAAAGTGAATGTAGAAGAGAGAGAAAAAGTCATAAGTGGCTCACCCTTGCGCCTCCAAACAGAACAGTGAGAGCACAGAAAGTCACATGGACTATTGCTAGGACGAAGATAAAGATGTGAAGATGATGCAATGCCTCAACAGACAACAACGGCACCTTATTCTGGAGGAAAGAAAAGGGATATCGTTAGAGAACCGTCCACATGTGAGAAGTGCATCTCTGTGCTAGAATTTTCACATTGAAATTGCTAAATGCAATAAAAGCACTCTCAAGTATGACCTTTTAAGTCGCTGTAAGCATCATAATGTTGACCTCTCTCATGGAATCATTATCAAATGATATAGACAGGTCTCACTGCATCTTCAGATCAACACGCTAGTTATAACCGGCCAGTTCTTTACAAAATAGTTCAGTTGACTTCTATTTGGTGGCAACAGGAGTTGCATGATAAGAGCTAGGGGCAATTAGGTCCAGGGTGGGTAAGTTCCAGACTTAAAGCCTGTTATAATTTGTTCTCTTTTTTCCTGTTTAAATTGGACCATGTACCCAACTAATCATATTTTTCATGTCCGATTCCAGGTTTAATCATGTTTATATTGGAACATGTTTTGCAACAACCTATCTTATACGACTTCGAATTTTGTATCAATACACACGAAAACAACATAATTCTTGTTAAGCTTTTTGACTAAATAAAAAAACTAAAGATCTAAAATGTAAATTGTAATAAATAAAATCGTAAAATAAAATAAAAATCATAACATTACATATATATTTACAACAAAAATTGATTAGACGGACCTGCACCGTTGGCCCCTCCATGCACAAGTAAGAGGCGGAGAGAGAGAGAGAGACAGAGAGTCAAAGAAGAAGGAGAAGGTCAGCATAAAAGTTGGGAAAAGAAATGAAGAGAGAGAGAGAGAAAAGAGACGAAAAGGCAGGGGGGGTTTGGCGGAAAAAGGGAGGAGACAGGAGAGAGAAGAAAGGAAAGAAAGAAAAGAAGAAATAAGAGAGGAGGGGAGGAGAGAGAGAAGAGTCTTAGGCATGGGGAAAAAGAAGAAAGGAGAGAGGAAAAAGGGATTCGGCTGGCAGAGAGAGAAGAAAAGCAAAAATAAGAAAAGAGAAGAGAGAAAACAAGAGGAAAGAGACAAGTGAAAAGAGAGAGAACATATGGGGAAAATAAGAAATAAATGGGTTATTGCGGTTTTCAAATCATTTCTTAAATCGGTTCAGTCGATTTGGTTTCCAAATTTGAAATTCCTCGGAACTGATTATCAGACTAGTTCAAATCAGTTTTGATTTTTGGGATCGGATTTATCCGGTCCGATTGCATACCCCTAAGAACTACTACTTACTTCTCTAGAGTAGAGACAAAACAAATTCAGTGACAACATACATCAAGTCCATTAGATATTGTTTCGCATTTTATAATAACAGGAGAATGGCAGGATGATTTTAGAAAAAAAATAAGCACCACCAACAATTTAGAATAGCCACTGAAGATGGATAAGAATACTACAAGTGTTATAACTTGTGTACGACATTCATTTTAATGACAAAATTTTTATTCGAATTACTTCAGTGCCACTTTTTCCCAAAAAAAAAAACAATCATTTTAATACAAATTCCTATCTTACTTGCCGGAAATTTGACATGACAGCCTACATGACTCGTCGGAAGTAGTAAGTCAGCATTTAAAATTACCAAAAATTAAAATACAGTCCACGTGACATTCATGAATAAAATATATTCCACATGCCACTTGGAATATATTTTATTTTTTTTGTTATTTAAAATGTTAACTTGACACTTTTGGCCAAAGTTATTACTTAGGTGATTGTTTTTTGGTCTATTTGACACATGTGATCTGGCAGAATTTTTTGGCATTAAAGTGAGCTCCATACATAAGTTATGGCACTTGATGACATTAGTATACAACATATTAAACAATGAAAGAAGCTTGACTTACTGTACTTCGGTCCTTCACCACGTGCGTAAGACTATAAAGCACATGGCCCAGCTAACAACAACAAAACCCCTACAATCAACCAAAAAATGGCAATAACGCAAATCCAACCTTCGCAGCGCAAGTCCCGGCCTTGGATGACACCGTCGACGTCTCAGCGAGGAGCCTCCTGATTCTCCCCGGAGCAACGGAGAAGGAGAACTGAAAGTGCGAGATCGTGGCGTTGGAGGTGGTCTCTTCTTCGTCCGGGGCTTCGCCGAGGCTGCAAGGGAGCATGTGCTTCATGATGTCCGTGGGCACGCACACTTGGGATATCGCGTTTTGGAACACCGTCAACAACAGCGATATGAACCCCAACAACATAAGCTCTGTAAACCCAAATTTTTTTGCAGCAAAACCTTAATCATTTGATAGGAAATGAGAACCATTTCACACACACCAAAAAAAAAAAAGGAAAACTTGACAGAAAATACGTAGAAAATAAGACCCATTTCACCAAAAAACGAAAACTTGATATAACATGGATAGAACGTGAGATCCATTTCACCAAAAACAGAACTTCATAGCGCACACACAGACACAGGTAGGAGATGAGAGGACCTTCTTTAACTTTCTGGAGGGCTTCGAAGAGAGGCTTCTGGCCCTTTCTCTTGAGGTACTTGCCAGTGTAGTGGAGGAACCGCTCGACCCCGAGGGAGATGGCGACGATCACCGTGCAGACAACGGCGACCACCCACGTCGGAGTGAACTCCAACGTCGTCCCTTCTCCTTCTCCTCCGCTCATCCTCTCTCTCTCTCTCTCTCTCTCTCTCTCTCTCTCTCTCTCTCTCAAAAGTTAAAAGATTCAAGAACAGGAAATCAGAAGGCCAGTGAACTGTTAAAGCAAGGGCGAGTTATTCAAAAAGAACTTAAATATGTTGGAATATAATATTGAGTAACTTCAGGATCTTACAATTTACGTCAACGCGAAATCAATAGAAAAATAAACGTGAAATAATAAGGACACTATAAATTTACGCGGTTCAATCTGAGTATCGGTACATACGTCCACGGGAAGAGCCAGCAGTAAATAATTTACTATAATCAGATAATTAGAGTTTACAATACTTACACGCTCCAGCGTTTCCCTCACCTAGATTTAACCCCAAATCCAAAGTGCTTATAAATAATCAGTTCAAAATTGAACATAAACTTAGGTCACAAAACACCACACGTTCAAGCTCAAAACAGAATTGCTTTATACACGCCTAAATCAAGAACTCCATATATTTGTCTTGGATCCACGTATGTAAGTCTTCACTTTCAATTTTAGGCTTCGTGAGGTTTCAATGACTTTGGTTTCAAAAAGCTCACGGATTGTGGATGTCCATCAAGAAAAACAACTTTCTTTCTTCCGTAGCCTTTTTATGTTTTTTGTGTGCAAAAGTCAAAGTCTTGGCTTTTGGACCCCACAAGAATAACAACTTTTGGCAAGCTTCCACAGATAAATATTTTATCTTTCTTTTATTTTCTCTTTTGTGCAGCTTTAAGGAGTCCAAGAAAAAATGGGCTTCTTCTTCCAATTTGAAATCTTTTTGGAAAATCTTTATCAACAAATTCATTAAATGAATTCAAACTTGAGACATAATTTAACAAAATCTCCACCTCGGCTTGATGAAGTCAAGTTATAGTACTCATCATCCATGTTGCTCTCTTAATGCCCCGACGAGCGCTCACTCTTCATAAACACCAATGGAGCTCAAATAGTGATTGAGCTTCACCAAAGGAATAGACTTAGTCATTATATTTGTCGGGTTATTTGCCGTAACAATATTTTTTACAATAATATTATCCTTAGTTAAGACATCTTGAATGAAGTGGTACATGATGTTGATATGCTTCGTTTTTTTTTTTTTGGTAAATGTTGATATGCTTCATTCGCATGTGATAAACTAGATTATATGTTAAATATATTGTACATTGGATATCACTATATATATCCACACTTTTCTATCTAACCTAGAGTTTGAGAACAACTTTGTCACCATATCACCTCATTTGCTACAAAGGTTATTTCATGTATTTTGCCTTAGTCGAAGACAATATGATCTTGTAAGAATACTTTCCAACTAATTGCACCACCTACTAGCGTGAACATGTACCCTGCTATAGATTTGCAGTCATCCAAGTCACTGGCATGATCTGAATCCACATAACCAGTGGTCTCACTACCATTGTTGTCCTCCTGATACACTATACCCATGTCTGTTGTCACCCTTCAAATACCCGAATATCCACTTCACAGCTTCCCAATGAGTTTTACTATGACGTTTCATATAGTGACTAATCACGCTCACAAGTTGTGAAATATCAGGCTTAATACACACTATAACATACATAATACTACCAACGACACTAGAATAAAGAAACATAGGACATATGCTCCTCCTTCTCCTCAGTCTGCGATGACAATTTATATGCAATTTTAAAGTGCTTCGCTAAAAATGTACTTACATATTTTGCTAATTGCATATTAAAACATGTCACAATCTTCTCAATATTTCTTCTAAGATAGATGTAAAACTCATGCAGTCATATCACGCAAAATCTCTATACCTAATATTTTCTTTGCACTACCCAAATCTTTCATCTCAAATTCAGCATTTAATCGCTTCTTCAGCATATCAATATCAAACATATTCTTAACTACTATATTAGCATATCATCAACATATAAGAGAAGATAAATCAGAGAACTATTCTCCAATCTCATTTAGTAAACACAGCTATCCATATGACCTTTGAATAGTTTTGATTAGCCATGAAAGTATTAAAACATTTATACCACTGTCTAGGATATTGTTTTAGCTCATACAAAGATTTTTTCAACAAGCAAGCATGATCTTCCTTACTCGAAATAGCAAAAACCTATGGTTGCTCATGTAAATATGCTCTTCCAACTCACTGTGAAGAAATGCAGTTTTAATATCTAATTGCTCTAACTCGAGATCATGCGAAACAACTAAGTCAAGTAAAACATGAATAGAAATATGTCTTACCACAGGAGAGAACATCTCATTATAGTCAATACCTTCACAAGTCTCGCCTTATACCTCATTGCCTCAACACCGGGAATACCCTCTTTCCATTTAAAGACTCATTTACTTATGGCAATCTTTTGGCTCTTTGGTATTTTGACTAGCTTCCATGTTTGATTTCAATATAATGATCCCATCTTTTCACTCACAGCCCCAAGGCACTGTGACGACTCTGAATTAGTCATCACCTCATAGTAAAACGAGGGCTCATCTGTCTCCACCTCATTACAAATAGTCAATGTATAAGTAAAATATGTATAACTATAATGTACTGGTAATTTAATTTGTCTTCTCTATCCAATTGCGGCTATAGTGTGATGTGGCTTTGTTGGTTGTTCACTATCACCAACTTCAGGAATTGAGGCCTTATCTGCAATATTAACTTCAATTACCTTTAAGGACTCTGAAGTCTCCACCTCAAACTCCACCTCACTAATGACACCATGATCTATCTTCTCTGTTGGTTGTGTCTTAAAACCTCTCTGTTGATGTATTACAGTCTCGTCGAATATCACAGCTCTGCTTATTAGAAACCAGCTGATCTGGAATCAGTGCACTACAGCTGATAGCCTTTCATCCTATGTGCATAACCCAAAAATATGCATTTCTTCGCCCTTGGCTCAAATTTACCATCGCTCACATGAGCATACATAGGACATCTGAATATACGTAATCCGGAATTATCAATAGGTTTCCCCAACTATACTTCCTCATGAGTCTTCCACTCGATAGTAGATGATGGAGATAGATTAACAAGGTAAAATGTCATGTTTATTACTTCAGCCCAAAATCCCTTGCCAAGTCCTACATGTGTAAGCATGCATCGAGCTCGCTTAAACAAAGTTTTGTTCTTTTGTTCTATTATGCCATTCTGTTATGGTGTCTCAGGTACTGTATGATATTTCACAATACCTTCTTTATCACAGAACTTAATAAAATATTTACCACAGAACTCCATGCAATTATCAGATCTCATGCATTTGATTTGTTTATCTAACTGCTTCTCAATCAATACCTTAAAGTTTTTGAACCAATCATACACATCATGTTTGTGCTTCAAAAAGTATACACATATCTTCCTTAAATAATCATCAACAAATGGCAGCATATATCAGGCACCTCCTTTCGAAGGAACTGAAGATGGACCCCAAACGTCTGAATAAATATATTCAACTAGTCGTTTGGTCGAATGAATAGCTTTAGTAAACTTAACTCGGCACTACTTAACAAAGATGCAGTGCTCACATAAGTCTAGCTTCCCTGTCTTTTAACCTTTCAACAACCCATTTTCACTCAGCATCGTCATACCCGCCTGGCTCATGTGCCCTAAATGTATATGTCGTAACTAAGTCAAGTTAAAGTCTAACTCACCTGATGAAACTACATCGATTTTGATCACGGTCTCTCCCAATAGATGATAAAGAGTATTCACTTTCTTCCCCTCCATCACTGCCATGGCACCTCGAGAGATTTTCAGTACTCCACCTTCATCGGTATACCTATACCCGATGTCATCGAGTGTTCATCCGCCTAATGATGGAGATTGCTTTATATTGCCCGTCCGAATTTCTCGACCTTTGGGAGAGACAACAATTTCTTTTGGGGCCGTCTAAGGCAAAAGATGGCTCTAACCTCATGTCAAAGTTTCGCAACCTTGGGCGAGACGATCGTGGCTTTTACCTCTCCTTCTCTCTTATGTCCACACACAAAGAGAGAGAGAGAGAGAGAGAGAGAGAGAGAGAGAGAGAGAGAGAGAGAGAGAGAGAGAGAGAGAAGCATCAGTGTAAGTAAACAAAGCTGGGAAGTATGTACTGTAGTTATTTTTGAGTCATTGGACATTCAATTACCTAAAGTTGACAATTCTGGGTACAATGTGTTTGGACAATAACGCGTTACTTGTGTTAAACTGGCACAATAGTTTCGTGTTATAAGCAGGTCAATTGCTATGTTAAGTATATTGTACTTTGTGCCAATTAAATTTAAATAATTTAATCGTGTCAATTAATTGTTGAATATTTCTATGTTTTGCCAATTGAATCCATCTTATCAATTTTGGCCAAATATCACTAATATAAGCAACAATCTTTTTACGTGACACAGTCAATAATAACATGAGCATCATTTATAATATTTATAATTATTATTTTATTATTTTATATTTTTATCAGGATTATCTTACATGACACGGCTAGTACTAACATAACTATCATTTATAATATTATAAATTATTTGCTTGGTTTTTATTTTATTTTCTAATATTTTATCGACATTGAAGGTTGACAAGAATGGTTGGCCACAAGTGAGGGCTGACAACCCTCACTAAGGCAAGGTCGTCACAACCCTCATTGTGGCCAATGAGGGCCTAGGCAAGGGCAGTGATGCTCTGCTATGGCCCTTGAAGGCTACGGGCAACCCATGGCCCTCAATTGTCAAACAAAAAGAAAGTGTAGAAAATAAAAGAAAATATACAAACAAAATTACAAAAAGTTTAAAAAGTATTTAAAAATCTCTACTTAAGCATTTGCTATCCCATGTAGGGCAGCAATGTGCACATTGGTGATTTATGGTCAAATTGGATGAATAGACTTAATTGATGAAATGTAAAAGGGTTTTAGATTAAATTCACACAGTAGAAAATTTTAGAACTAGGCCAATACTGTTATGATAGGTTTAGGAATTTTTGTTGGTAATTTCCCCCAACTATTACAATTAAAATCGTGTCTTTAGTGGGTTGACTGACTTACCCTATCTAGACACAACTTGAGTCATTCTAATGTGTCATTTGTTTCAAAAACAAGACACCTGATTTAACATGGCTAATATACTCAGATTTGAAGACTTCTTATCATTAAAATTATAAAGTTAATACCTCAAAGAAGATAAATGATGTGGCAAAACATATTTAGTGATACCAAAGCCAACCAATATAAAGAAAAACCAACTTAATAGTACACTCAATATGGAGTGAAATCATTCATATGACCTAGATTCATATTAAACACATTAGTACAAATTACTTACAAACATGTTTTTACATATTTAGAATGTACACAAATCCATGTACACTTGTAAAAAAACATTAGATATCGTTCTTCGTCAGCATTCATTAGAGCAACGTGCTTAATAATTGTATTAGTTGTTTCGTTTCGTGTGATCCGTTTTATTAATCGTGTCATTTTTATATCTAGACAATTTGAAATGTTTATTAAACTTGTCAAGTTCGGATAACCATATATCCTTACCATACCATTATTTCAACATGACATGAGCTGTTAGCACTGCAGTTACCCTTTATCTATTGAGGATTCATATCCTTTCATAAAGCAAGTTTCGAGGGTTTTTCATTTACTCACTTTAAAGGTCGACATGAGTGAAATAGAACATGAAACTATAAGCTCTCAAGCAGTGGGAGAGCATTTTGATACACTTTATTCTCTGAAACCCTCTCTCCCTCTTTCAAATCAATTTTGTCCTTTTCCTATTTTGCCCACGCCTGACTCGCAATTTAAATTTGTTAAGTGTATGAATTAAGTGGATCCTCAATTATTTCAATATGAAGAGACCACATGATTCCTCCAAAAGGACGAAATTACCTTTGTCTTTAATGGACAAATTTACCTCCAAATACTTGAATTAAACCTTAATCTCCCCTCATTTATCTTCCCCTTCATTTGTTAGGGGTGAGCACAATAGACCGCCAGACCGAACCGGACCGGATCGATCAGGTTGGTCCGGTTCTTGAAAGTTCCGGTCCGGTCCACAATTCCAAAAACTGGAACCGGTTCCCGGTCGGTCCGATTCCCGATTTCTAGTATGACGGGACCGGACTAGACCATTGGATTGACCCTTTCTCTTTCAAGGGCCAAGAAAGTTGTTGAAGGGCCGGGAGAGTTACGTGCTAGACATGATGAAGCTCACATGCATAGTTCCTCCCTGGCATCCATCAAATGTACGTGTTTCCGTAACCCCAGTTTCATCTGCACGTTCTGTGAGATTTGCATTTCCAAGAACAAAACTGCGGTCTAAGACACTGGGAATCTCACCTGTTCTTTCCTTTTTCATTTGTCTATCCAATAGAACAAGGTCAAACGGGGAAATGGCAGTATTGTTCCAAATTTTGGATGTACAAGATTAAATGATCTCAGCAGGAAACCTTTGACCTCATTGCAGTCTAACAGTTGGATTGAACGGCCCAATAAGTACTTCAAAACATTGATCTTACTCTCACATCCTAAACGACGCATTATCTCAATCGCCATCCAATCACTTTTGAGTACATTTGAATTCCCGTTCACCTTGACATTTATCATGAATCCTTTTGCACTTCTTTAACATAACCAAGACAGTTCCTACCGAGTAATAAGGAGGAAGGAAGTGAGAATCCACGACACCAAGCAAACTTTTAGTGCCATACTCGAAGAGCACTTTAATAACCATAACTAACTAGCAAGAAATGTTTTTCTTTGAATTTTTCCCAGTTCCGTTGGATTGCCCAGGAACTGGACTGGACTGTCAATTTTGTTCTAGTCCGATCAAGGACTTTGTCGATCTGGTCCACGGTCCTAGAGAACGGGAACTAATCCCACCGGTCAGGTTTCCGGTTCCGGAGGAGAACCAGACCGCCTGAGGAACCGGTCATCCCTACCATTTGTCACCACCATGCCCACCATGCCCCTATGTCATGTTTCGAATGCTACTTGCTTCCCGCCTCTATCGTCCTCTCTCTCTCTCGAAATAGAGGGAGCTCGTGCCCTGACCATGACCATCGTGCGAATGGCCACTCAGCCTCATGAGACCCAAAATTCTAGGGTTGCTTGAAGCTAGTAACCCCAAAGATGAGGTGGCGGCTTCGTATACAAGGTTGTGACCACCGCAGCTTGGCGGCACAGGGCGAAGGGACGGGTAAGGAGCGAAGGGTACGGTGGTGGGTTATGCACTCGAATGAAGGTCAGGAGTGACGGTGGCGGAGGGGGTTTCAGCTATGTAATGGTCAGGTGGAGCAAGGTAGGAAGATGGGCAAAATCTTAAAGACGATAATCAGGGAAAAACAAATTTTGGACCATCTAAAAGACGTTTGCGTTGATGTGTCAAACTCTTCAGAAACTCTTTAGGGGTAGAACCTACCCTAAATCTTGAAGTGTTTAAATTTCCTAAAGAAGATCAATCTTAGTCGAATTTAAGCCGCATAGAGCCCACTGAAAATACGCAACTTTGGCATGGCGAGGCGTTTGGTTTGTACGAGGGGAAAAAAGGGAAGGAAGACAATCAAACGGACGGCGGTCGGGCACAAAATCCGAGCAGCACTCGGCTTTCTTTTCTCGTGGGGGAACGAGTCAGCTGACGTTGACCATAAATAGCGGGTCTCCTTGAATCGCTAACATTGGTGAAGATGTTGCGTTTTCCTTTCTTTGTCTAAGAAATAAAGGATGGGAATTAGGGATCGACCATATCGATTCTCCTTTGATTCTATTGGAGGATTCAGACTAGAGAATGTTCGATTTAGACTCCAATCGTTTTACGAAAAATAACTTCAAATAAAATATTTTTAAATTTTCCCATGTTCGTTTCAAAAAAAATAAAATAGTTAAAGAAAATATTTTTCACCAATGAAAAAAACACTTCCAAAAATAAGTAGAAAATGTTTTCCGTTTTGTTTATTTACGTTTAAATATCGCGGCATCTAATAGTGTATCTCAATCTCGCTCAAGGTCAGCAAGCCTATGGCCTTCAACAAACGAACACTATAAAAATATTATTATTTTCTAGAAAAATATTTTCTAGCATTTATGAAAAATTTAGAAAATATTTTTCATGAAGCGAATGGAGCCTTAGTTGGTTGTAGGGTTATCGTCGCACATCCGCTACTTAGATGACAACCCCGTTAGCACTGATGTGTATAAAACCCAATTCTCACCCTAACATAAGTAGAATTCCTCACGTGAATCAAGAATTCTGGAGGTCAAGGAGCACCTAGTTGTTGAATTTGAAGCCAAAACCTTTCAATATCACTTGGGAATTGGTCACGGACCAGTAGGCTAACCACCGATAATGTTGACGTCGCAAAGGGGAGAAATCGCTATTTATAAAACATTTTATTTCCTTCCTAAATTGGAGAAAAAATGAAAGGAAATATCCAAATGTTGCGGCTTTATTCCATGGTTACCTTTGCTTTCTCTTCAGATGTGAACAAGGCAAATGACGGTTCAAGTCAATCCACAAAATTAACTCCCCATTCAGAACGCATCCAAACACACAAAAGGGGTTTTGATTTCCTCTCCCTTCGGTTTTCTCTATTTACTTTCTCAGCTTCCTTTCGATTCGTTTCCTTTGGAACTACATAGAAAATTAGAATTGATCAAGTGATGAATTGATCTAAATCTTGAATTTCAAGAAGCATGAGAAGCCGGACTCGTTTCTTACTCTACACAATGATTTAGGTCAGATACGTGCGAAAATAATTTCTTGCAAACATTTTAATTCAAGCACAGATGGTATGTCCTTTGACCAAACCATATAGGCTGAACCTTGTCTAGTTTGCACAGAATCAAAGTTAAGATAGCATGCCACTATAATAAAAATAAATGTGAGCTCCGTTAGTTTTGTGGAAACTGAATAATTTTCAAATTATTTTTAAAAAATAATCACGTGTGTAGCTTAAAATAATTAATAAATGAAAACCGCTTTCATTATTTATAACAATTGAGAATAAAGTTAGAGAGAGAGAACTACATAGAAACTTAGAATTTATCAAGTCATGAATTGATCGAAATCTTGGATTTCAAAAAGTATGAGACGCAGGATTCGATTCTAATTCAATACAATGATTTAGGTCAGCTGCGGGTGACAATAATTTCTTGCAAACATTTTAATCCAAGCAACGTCTTTGACTGAACCATGAGCTGAAACTTATCTAGCTTGCACAGAATCGAACTTAAAATGCTATACCACTATGATAACAATAAAAGGATAGATTCCGTTCGTTTCGCTGGAAATTAAAAATTTTATAAATATTTTCCTAAAAATGTTCACTTTGATCACTTATAATAATTAATAAATGTTTTTATATAAAAATTGATGTTTAAACATTTTCATGAGTGATAAAAATATTCTTCATTAATTCATTTTTGTAAATTATTTAAATGATCATTTTTCTTTTGGAAAATATCTTCCAAAATTCATTTTTCCTGAAAAAAATGCACTTAGTACGAACAATATTGTGCTTGGTAATTTGAAGAAATTTCCATGGATAAATTTCATCCGCAATGAACGTTAAGCATCACTTTGTCTTGATCCTATGTTTACTTGCAAATACTTATAGTCTACCAAATTGGATGAGCATCTTAAACGTCAATGACTTGCATTTCACGCCTTGATAAATGCTTGCCCACTCAATTCAAGTCTTAGCTATCTACCTAAAAAGTCTATGCTTATTCATTTAAGATTGATATTCCAACCATACAAATGAGGACTTTTCATTGGTCAATGCTCATCATATTAACTCTAAATCCCTAAAGTTTATTATTCCATTTGGCTTGTATTTTTTTAATGACCAAGAAATTCATCACAGGCCTCTCGTGCTTGGATGGCACCAAAAGGCCGAGCCCCTTGTACCTCGAGGGAAACTAGCACAAGACCCCAACACTATGGTCCCCTACTTAAAACGTTAGCAACTGCGAGTTTCGAATCCTGAATCTCAGTAATGAGGGAAAAGCTCTCAACCAACATAGTTACCCACCATTGAGTATTTTTTCTATATTTCTCGAATTCTTATTAACCAAAATTTCGCAATATTCATCAAATTAAAATGTTGTTTTAATAAACAATTTCAGTTGGAGATTGCAATGGAAAACTGACGGAATTTGATCTCTCTAATACGAAATATGATATTAATTGTTTTGTTAGCTAAAAAAAAGAAAAACTGAACCCTTCACGCAATCCAATGTTCCTTTCAAATTGCAAGTGGTACGTTGGTCCCCAACAACTTGCGCAGCGCACGCTCGTCGTTCCAAAAGATTTTTATATAAAAGAAATGCAACGGAAATTACTTTTTTAATTCTTTATTTATTTGTGGTTATTTTCAAGGAGACGGACATCATAATCATCCAATCTGGAAGTGATTAAGGACAAAACAAAAAAGTGGTTAAACCTAATTAATCATCTAATCAAATCCGGGGTCCCCACCCACGCTGTGTCTGCACAAATTACGTTGCATGCCTAGATATTATAATGCCGTGGAATGTGGTGCTGCCGGGACAGGGACAGCCCCAATTTAAATAGCAGATTCCATCAATCTGTTGAATTTTAAATTTTTTGTCAGAACGCTGACATGCGATATCTATAAATCCGATCGAAGAATAATTATATGGATTTCTTAAAATTTGAAGTTTCAAAGCGCATATGTATCAATTTGGTAGGCGGACATGGTAGTGATTAAGTGAGATCGATTAACTTTGGGACTTAATTGTAATCTTTTATTACACGTTTTGGACTTAATTAGAAAATTGAAAAGTTGTTAGAGTCGGTTGTACTTCTCGATAGAAGTTCAAGACTTGTTTGGATTCAATTGCAAGATTTAGAATCATATGTATTTTTTTAATTACTTTAAGTTACTTCGTGTTTTGGTTATGTCGATGTTGTCGGCAATATATTTAAATCACTTTGCGATGGAGATTAATTAAACTTTGGTAGTAATATATTGTCGTTTTATCTTGGAATATCTTTTTATGTTATATGTGTTTGCGATCATATGTGGGTACTCATTAAGGGTGATCAGTATTTGGGTTAATTCCCAACCTAAAAACAAAAATTAACCATGCCACTCTTAGTTTCATGATATTGGAACTGAAAATCTAAAGTTGTTGATTTTAGAATAGCTATTTGATTTAATTTCAGTTTTTGGATAGACTTGGAACCAACCTATTTTATGATTTGGATAGAAAACCAACTTCTTTAAATAAAAGTTACCCTATTTCACTTTAAAATATTTGTTTGCCAAACGATTTATGTTGTTGTCTCGTCATTTTGAAGGTCATAGTTCAATTCTTAACGGTGCAAAAAAGTATTTTGTTTTCTAGAAGATTATTTGAAGCTGGTTAGAATTAGTTCTTTTTTAGGTAGAACCTGTGGTTCGGAGACTTGTGTCTTGCGGGTCAATTTGTAGTCAAATTCTTGGTCCTTCCTCCACTGGAACTTAATATATATATATATAATGGGCGTGAAGTTTGAGGTAGCCTCAGCAACTTGTGCTTGTACGGTGGCGACTTGGCCTTTTTGGGCAAATGCGCTTTCCCTCGGAAATCGACAGAGACGGTCGTTGTCGTCCGTCGCCGGCGGTTGAGGGTAGGTGCGTCTGTTTGTTCTTTTCCTACAGCCGCTGATCATACGACGGTGGCTTTGCAACAGGTCGCTAGGCCCCAAAGGCTTGGACAGAGATTGGGGCCCCCTGGGCCCAAAAGCCCAATTCCTGGTGGGCCCAGAAGACGAAAGCGAGCCGGGCCGGTACGGCCCATTATCCTGGTCTACTTTGGAGACTGCGTCATTGCCAAAGAGTCGGGTAACATCGTGTTGTTGCACACTTGAAGTGATTGATTTATATGGGGAAACAGGGTCGCTTGTCGAGCTCCATAATGCTTAAGATTAAAGGCCGAAGCGAAAAGTCAATTTATAATACTATATAAATCGTGAAGTCAGATCATACTAGCAAAAATAACAGGTATCATCAAGAAATAATGTCCATTCTAACATATATGATTTTATGTAATTGATTAGAGTGCTGACACATTTTCAGCTAGGAAATAAAAAAAAAATTACCCATTTCATTCCCATCACCTTTCTGAGTTAGAACTACTTGCACATCTATGCATGCCAAATGGCCTCGATCTGTGGGATTTGCAAGGTTTTCCATGGGCAACAAGGCAACAGGATTTCCATTCCTGTAACCCAAAATTATTGATAATGAAAAGGGAAAAAACTACTAAAAACCCTAAACTTTACTCAATGTTTAATGAAATGCACTAAGGAAACATCGCGTAGCTCGCTCACGCATTTTCGTCAAATGGGTGGCACGCGTAGGAAAACCGTCGACTCCGGAGCAAGGTAGGCCTCATCCGACCCTTGCCAAAATCTAGATGGGGCAAACCTCGCCCAAATCTGCCCAGCCTAGATCTAGGTGAAGCCAGCCCTCGCTGGCCAAGGGGAGGGCCGTGACAACCTCCCCAATTCCCACCACCCTCACTCGTGACTGGCCCGCCCTTTGGAGTGGCCGGCAAGCTCCAACAACCGATAGAACTCACCGGCCAAGTTTGGAATAAATGTGTCACGGTGGACAGAGTTTATGATTTTTCATGTCACACAAAAAAGTTTGGGATGAATGTGTCACGGTAGGTAAAGTTTAAGTTTTTCTTGTTACAAAAAAAAAAGTTTTTGATAAATGTATCACAGTAGGTAAAGTTTGAGATTTTTTTTGTTTTTTCCCTAGAAAAAATAGTTGATTCTATTGCTTTTTAAAATACTATGAAGCAACACATGATCCATAGACTATGATGAATATATTAAAAGGAAAAAAGAAGCTCTACTTTAAATTACATGTTATGATGACAAGGCTAGCTAGGAATTCTTTTTCGGTTTTTCTAAGTATACGATATTCGAATTTCCAGCTCAATTAATAAAATTCCATGAGTGAACCAAAGCGTGCTCCATTTATGTGTATCTAAAGAGTCTCGCCCATCAGATGGCTAGTGTAGAATGGGAGACATTAACATTCGAATGATTTTTTATCAATAAAAAGGAAGGAAATGTACGAGTAGGTTATGATTTGAATATAAATCTGCCACCATTGAACCAAATGCTTAGCTAGTTCAACCAACACTTTTCAAGGTTAGTCATTTTCTATCAATTTATATACATTCTTGAAATTTAATATTTTACTTTTATCTAACATTTAACACATCGCATTGTTCAAAGTAATATATAATTGGTATAATGATACCAATTGTCCCTGAATTTCTACCAAATGTACAATCTGATTCATGAACTTTTAATTTGACACAAATGGTCTATAAATTTTAGTCTACTGTGTAATTTCATCACTAAATTTTCAATTTATTCAATGTAGTTGATCAAATTTTGATATATGTTCAAGCTAATCCCTAAATTATTCGAAAATGTTCCATGTGGAATATTTTCAAATAATTTCAGAATTAATTAGAACTTTTACAAGATAAAAAAATCATGAATCACATTAAACAAATCGAAAGTACATGAATCAGATTGGACATAGGACAAAAATTTATGAATCATCTTATGTGAAAAGTGAAAATTCAGGGATCATATTGCATATTTGGTTAAAGTTTATGAACTATTTGTATCATTTTCCTAATATACCTCAAGTCGTTTGCAATCCGGTGAAATTTCCCCATAATTTCTTACAGCTAATGTATTTTCCTTCGTAGAAAAGTGAAGAAATGACCTCATTCTTCTGTTATTAAAAGGAGCCCAAATGTGCTAAAAGGTGGATGTCCAGCTCCTGGGGACGTCATCATTAGGAAGAACACAGGCTAATACAATTCACAATGACGTCATAAAACCTCGAATTAGTCGTATTGTGCTATGGTGAAAACACTTCAATTTGAAACTCTTTTCTCGCTTTTCTGCTGTCGATTAATGACGTAACAACTTAAGAGCCATTTTGCACGCCCCAGTACGATTATTTCAATTTGGTTTTGAAATAAATAAATATAGCACGTACATAATATATCTGTAAAACCTTTTAAATTTAATAGTTCCGCTATAGTACAAAACTTTTCTGGTTATATATAATACAATGAGCCTCAGAATGATACTATCATCATTTTGCCAGTTTACCATGCTAGCAGGCAACCTTTTTAAGAAATGTATACAAGGGAATGGAAAATGTATACCTATGTGTATTAGATGGCAAGAGATGAGGATTCCTACTTCAGGTACATACATTAACGTTGACATACATTTTAAAGCATACATCCCTTAAATGGACCTGAATCTCAAGCAAGAACTAGTCCGGCGCAGCCCCAACAGTGGCCCGCGAAAGCTCAGGCCATGTACAACTGGGTATGATCTTGTGAAAGTACTACAACTCTACAAAACGATAATCCAGTAACTTTGTGTCTGCGACATAGCCAGAGAACTCATTTAGACCCTTCAGGACCCCGCGTGGGTCGGATATTCTCGGGTGCAGATGCCTTGCGGAATACTCTTCCCAGCTGAACACCAACAGTGGACCCGCCATGAGAGCTGGCCTGGCCGGAGCCCGAGCCCGAGCCATCACCGGCTGCTGCCCTCAGTCCCTTCTTTTCCTTCGCCCTCTGTGCCCAATTGACAAGGTTTACCTGCAAGTGCTCGTCGAATATGGCCTTCTTGAATGAACTTCCCATCTTCATTCAATCAGAGAAAGAAGGTAAGACAGATGATGTCAGGAGAAAGAAAGACAAGTGGGTGAAGCATTGCAGCAGCAAGAGGACCCACCTGAGTGACTATGGCATAGAGGGGCAGGGTGCTGTAACTGCAGAGTACCTGAATGACCGCACTGAACACGCCAATGAAAAAGTCAGAAAGTGGATAAACATATTTTTCTGCTATATCATAACTATTTGAAGATATTGGAATCAAATTAAATCACAGGTTATACCCAATAATAAGCCTCGGAACAATGTAACGAACTTGTCCCATTATGCATGAGTCAAAGCCATATTGAACCTGCAGGCACAAGGAACCACGAGATCCCCTTAATTCGCTAGCTAAATTCCTGCTTTGCTGCCATCAGCTTCTAAAAAAATTGCCCCCCAAATGTCTTACCCAGATCCAGAAGAAGAATGCAATCTCAAAAGCATTCTGGAAAAGTATAAAATGGATCAAGAAGAGGACTATTCGAGGGCGTTGAAACCAAAAGTGTTCATCTGATGGTTGAACAACCAGATCCCCTTCTATGGCAACATGCCTTTCAGCAACTTCATGAGCCAATTGCGTAATAACATGCTCCAGCTTGGTTCCAACAGCAAGTAGAAGCTGGAATTATTATCAAGAGGTGGAAATGCACATGATTTAGTGATTCACAAATGTCTAATCAACCATGGTGGGATGATCATGGTTTCAAGATTGCATGTGCTTTTAACCACGACTAAACTTTTGAAAAGATGAAGCAGCAGGTGCACCCCCAACAACTTTACTGGCAGATAAGAAACACCAAGGTAAAATATAACACAGATAGATAACAAATAGAGCACAGGCAGCTTACAACCAGCATAATGCATGAGAGCATTCATAAGAGAATAAAACATGTATCATGAAGTCAGCTTACTGAAAATAATGCAAATGAAGTAAACCATGCTAATGACCCTACATGACCATTAGAGCACTCTCCCCAATCATTTTGGAGAGTAGTATGTCTGTCTAGGTAATAATGCACATGAAGTAAACCATGCTAACGACCCTACACGACCATAAGAGCACTCTCCCCAATCATTTCAGAGAACAGTATTTCTGTCTAGGAGCAATTTCCCCTATGCTAACGAAAGAGTTGACTGTATTGCATGCAGAGTGAACTTTTGTCCATGCACAATCCTCATTCCAATCCTGTTAGGTATTTGAAACTTGACTGTTATGGAAAATTTATGCTGCACGGAGAATCTTCTTTTTGGCCAAACAAAATAGGAAGACCAGCACGAGGTTCTAAAAATTGAAGCTGTTGACTTCTTGGAAACTACAATCACAAAGGACTGCCAAGTGATTCTAAATCAAATGCAATTTTTCTTTTTCCCATGAGACCCTCGTATAATAGCAGAGAATAAATCATTTTCCGGTTCCTGTCTTACCAAAGGAGCAATATCTCAAAATGAGCACAGACAATATATATACACCCATGTGCGCTTCCATATGTCCAAACCCCAATTGTCATGTGAAATCAAGGTCCTTTATCAATGGGCTGAAATCATTACTACATTGTCTTTTAAAACAGCGATTACTTGCATAAGCGCTGCGCATTACTCCAAATTCGTGGTCAAAATAAGTAACTAAGTGTAGGATCTCAACAAAGTTTAGAAAGGATGGAAGGGCTAGCTGACTCTTACCAGCCACTAGCCATCCATGGCTGTGAGGGAGATATTAGAATATTCAACATCAAATCCATGTGCTTCTTACAACCTTTCTCTGTTACCCATCCATAAAGACTTATGAAGTACAAGCTTGGGAATGTAAATCTGTCATTCTTTGAAGATTTCCCTCTTGAGATCAAAGATATGGAATGAACAGTAGATCACACAATATTTAAACCATATCATGAGCACATTGTCCTAGTTTGTTCCATGTTTTCAAGCCATTATCCATCATGATTAGTAGCAGAGCTTTCAACAGCCAAGTTGGTCTCTTCACCTTGCCAAATGCCTATAAGTCATTTCTCTGTTGAAGATCCACTAATTCCAAATAAATATTTCTGCATTATGTTGCTAACCTAAGTCGTGCTTCCTCTTAAACTTATCTCTCTTGCAAGTCAGGTATAGTTCACATAGGAATGATGCAAAGAAATGACCAGCTCCAACATGTCAGCAGAAACTCAATCACATGACAATGTTATCAGTTCTGTATGTATATTTTCCAAAAAGATCCCTAAAATACGAGCAAAGCAAAGTTAATTTTAGGTCCACAATGTTATTTAAACACATTCTCTCAATGCTGTCAGTTTAAAAGGAAAAAAAGTTTGCCACAAGACAGGATGAAATCACTATTAGTTAAAAACTGAAGATCCAAATATAAACTTCAGCCTGATGTTTAGGATTTATCACAAAATAAGAAAAGGATGATGAAAAATCAGTAGCCGACATAGCTTATGGCACATCCTTATCAGGCTAAAGCACAGTTACCAATAAAACCATGGAACCCTTTTAGTATTAGTAGAATGACTACTCTTCAGGGAAAATCTCACTTTCAACCAAATAAAAAGGCATTTGCAGGAGTGGTTGTTATGGGCATAATCCATTAAAACCACTTTCTTAAGTACCAACCAAGATTGTTGAATCTCAAAACATAAAAAAACACTGAACATTCTCAATGTGGCCTAGCATTCTATCCTCCTCACAAGAGAGTTAATCCTAGCTATAAGAACTTTTAAGCGACAAACTCAGTTAGATTCTCTATCAGATTTCTATTTATAATTTTCACCTATACTTGCATAAAACCCAATTTAGAAAGAGCTTTCAAGCACCTGCTTCATATTTTCCATTTTTAGTTCATTAACCACTGCCATATATCTATTTTTTACTGAAAGTATTAGATGGCTGCTGTGAAGCTAGACATCCACAATACATTAAAGGGGAACAGAACAGGTAACTCACAATGAATGGAATGAATGCTATCCAGAAGTATGTATGCCAGCCTGCATAGAAAAAAGTTAAAAGCAGAGGTCACATGACAACAATGACAGCACTGAGCCAAACTCAAATTCAGAAACTGCACAGAAGGCACTGATTAAAATTTAATGTGCATTTACAATTTAGATTAGACCCAGCAAGTCTAGTTTTTAGACATGGCATTTTTTATATACTCAAAGAAGATGCACCTCAAAAGTATCACTAAAAGATTGAATAATGGCATGCAGATCCACAAAGGCAGGGATGGCAATAAATAAACAATTTCATTAGTGCAGATTATAAAAGCAACTTTCTGGCCATTAAAGCTCAAACGAGACTTCATGAAATGCAGAGTATAATGAAGGCAAAAAGAACAATTAGACAGTAAAATCATCACAGCCATCTGATAGAGGACTTGCATACCATTGACATTTAGCAGCAAGAACACGACCACAAATATCCATAGATACCAACTGCAACCAAGGAAGGCAAACTATTAGCATCAGCTAACTATCCCCCAAGCCCAACATGTCAGTAAATGACTTATCTGAAATATGTAAGAAACCATATACCTTATTCCCACAACTCTCTTAAAATCATCCTCCAGCGCACGTATCATGTATTTATGAAAATCAAACTTTGGATTACTCTTGCAATGTGTCTGCCATAGAGAAAAAGAACAAGCAAAGACACATATCAATGCCCAGTCAAGGTTGACAATGCCAGCTAAATATTTCAAGCAGGGAGTCAATCTCAAAGTCGTAGCCCACCGTGATAAAACCCAAGCGCAGTGTAGTGTAATCAGCCTTAGTAACAGCACCATAAAATTGCTTGAAAAATGATTGCTGTAGGAGAGAAGGATTATAAGCAAATAAAGATAATTACTACTAAAACAGACCTTTGCATCAATGAAATAGATTGTAGCAATATCAAAAGTAATTGAGATAGTAACTCACCAACCAACCAAGAAGAGCTGAGTTTTTACCAATACCCAGAAAATGTTCCTTGATAAAGGCATGTTGATGGACATGTGTGACTTTGTTTATAGCTGCATTATTAAAAGTTTGTTATTGTCAAGCAATAAAGATAAAATATCGAGCAGATCATTTGAAACCAGAGGACATATCCCATTATTAGTTCCTAACTATTTATCTTGGTTTTAAAAAGCCTCTCAAACAAAGCACACAGAAATGTGTTTTCTGTTTTACTTATTTTAGATGCATCCTCTTTCTCCTAAGAAAAACTTACCAAGAACAGAGAGAAATGCATCCCTAACATTCAGGGTTTATACTTAAATGCAAATAAAAGGAAAAGCAAGAGAGAATTTGCAGTAAAACCCAAGCTCCATCACACCAACTTAGAATTCCAGCATACCAATGGAATGTAACTTAGATGCCGTAGCCCAAAGAATTAAAGCCCAAAGTAAAAGGGAAGGACCACGATACTCTACTCAGCATCCATGTCACCAAAACATCATATTAGAACTCTACTAATAGATGAACAACTGCTGGACATAAATAAATGTTAACAGAAACCATAACATCCCAAAACAAATAATAATGGCATGGGATTGAGACTGCATCAGAGTGCGACTAAATAATAGAATAACATTGTTTATTTGCATATTAGCAAATACAGCAACTTTTAGTCTTAAGACAAGCACAAGCTGCCAGCAAATTTTTCTTCTCTGTTCCACTTTCTAAACCTGAAAGACAGGTGATATGTGCTTCTCTTAGTCTAATAGATTACCTTGCTCACTAGTATAATTATCTTTGGCAATAGAATCCTCCCAGTGTTTCCATTGACGTATCTGCATCAAAATAGGCATACAATGTCAGGAAAGTGAATTTAGAAGAGAAAGCAAAAGTCATGAGTGGCTCACCCTTGCGCCTCCAAATAGAACAGTGAGAGCACAGAAAGTCACATGGACAATCGCTAGGACGAAGATAAAGATGTGAAGATGATGCAATGCCTCAACAGACAACAATGGCACCTTATTCTGGAGGAAAGAAAAGGGATATCGTTAGAAAAACATCCAATATGAGAAAAACATCTCTGTGCTAGAATTTTGACATTGAAATTGCTAAATGCAATCAAAGCTCTCTCACTTATGACCTTTTAAGTTACTATAAGCATCATAATTTTGACTTCTCTCATGGTATCATTATCAAATGATATAGACAGGTCTCACTGCATCTTCAGATCAACACGCCCAGTTCTTCACAAAATAGTTCAGTTGACTTCTATTTGGTGGCAACAGGAGTTGCATGATAAGAGCTACTACTTACTCCTCTAAAGCAGAGACAAAACAAATTTGGTGACAACATAGATCAAGTCCATTAGTTGAATAAAATTGTTTCGCATTTTATAATAACAGGAGAACAGCAGCATGATGTTAGAAAATACACAATAAGCACCGCCAGAAAATTAGAATAGCCACTGAAGAAGACATCAGTATACAAGATATTAGAAATTGAAAGAAGCTTGACTCACTGTACTTCGGTCCTTCACCATGTGCATAAGACCAAAGCACATGGCCCAGCTAACAACAACAAAACCACTACAATCAACCAAAAGTGGCAATAACTAAAAGATTTATTATATCAAGAATGGAAATCCAACCTTCGCAGCGCAAGTCCCGCCCTCGGATGACGCCCTCGACGTCTCAGTGAGGAGCCTCCTGATTCTCCCCGGAGCAACGGAGAAGGAGATCTGAAAGTGCGAGGTCGTGGCGTTGGAGGCGGTCTCTTCTTCGCCCGGGGCTTCGCCGAGGCTGCAAGGGAGCATGTGCTTCATGATGTCCGCGGGCACGCACACTTGGGATATCGCGTTTTGGAACACCGTCAACAACAGCGATATGAACCCCAACAACATAAGCTCTGTAAACCCAAATTTTTTTGCAGCAAAACCTTAATCATTTGATAGGAAATGAGAACCATTTCACACACACCAAAAAAAAAAAAAAGGAAAACTTGACAGAAAATGCGTAGAAAATAAGACCCATTTCACCAAAAAACGAAAACTTGATATAACATGGATAGAACGTGAGATCCATTTCACCAAAAACAGAACTTTATAGCGCACACACAGACACAGGTAGGAGATGAGAGGACCTTCTTTAACTTTCTGGAGGGCTTCGAAGAGAGGCTTCTGGCCCTTTCTCTTGAGGTACTTGCCAGTGTAGTGGAGGAACCGCTCGACCCCGAGGGAGATGGCGACGATCACCGTGCAGACAACGGCGACCACCCACGTCGGAGTGAACTCCAACGTCGTCCCTTCTCCTTCTCCTCCGCTCATCCTCTCTCTCTCTCTCTCTCTCTCTCTCTCTCTCTCTCTCAAAAATTAAAAGATTCAAGAAAAAGAAAACAGAAGGCCGCAAGTAAACTGTTAAAGCAAGGGGGAGTTATTCAAGAAGTGCATACATAAAGGCCGATTTTTTCCTTGGGTGGGCATTAAAACCAACCGTGAATGATAAATGACGAAGGAGGAGGAGCTGAGTTAGATCTTGCGAGTTACACAGTCATGAGGGAAGTGGGTCGGCAACCCACATTACAGATGCCCCGTCGGGTGAACGTCAAAGCTGAAGAACGAGAAAGGAAAAGACACGAAATCAGTGTGTGTCATTCCGTGAAATGGAAGGCACTGCCCACCACCGGTTTTCTGATGATGAATAAAAAGATGACGGAAAAGGAACGTCTGGGGCAACGGGCGGAGCAAAACAAACGAGCAGATGGACAGAGAGAGTAGAGCGACAGAGAAGAGAGAGAGGCATACAATAGTCCAAGCGACGAAGAAGACGTGGAGAGATTCTCTAATAAATGAAGGGTTTGAGAAGAGCTTTACCTTTTGTGCCTACATTGGCTTTGATTCGAAGCGATCGGGTCCACTTGTGGAAGAATATTAAAGTGAGCAGGAAAAGGAGCTTCTTTTCACTCGAATTGAGGCGTTGACAGTGGCTGGGTACTGTGTAGAGAGAGAGAGAGAGAGAGAGAGTGGGTGGCGACGTTGATTACAGTTGGACAAAGAAACGACGAGAGGGAAGAAGAGCTCGGGCGATGCGACGCGGGCTTTTGTTTACGATTTCCATTCCGACCGGACTTGCATTGCCAACCTCTTTTTCAACTGGACTCAAATCACATCCGTTTCGCCGTGATGTTTGGATCGAGACTTGTCGCGAGTCGCAAACGCGCCATGTTCGGCCATTCTTCTTGACAACGGAAATGGCCTATGCAATTGTAATGGAGGTGGCGCATTGAACTGTTTAGAATTCGTGCGACAATAATTCTTGACATTTTCTCATTTCCGTGGAGTCGAGCTCAACGATACATTTGTTTGTTTGAGGTAGTCCCCCCCGTCAAACGATCGGATCAAAGTGCCGATACTGCTATCTAGTATCCACATCGGCACCACATCATTGTCCTTGTGAGATAGGTTTCTTGCCATACTCGTCCGCAAAGAGCTCGTCACCGGCAATGCCTATCCACATCCAATCCTGCCTCAACCCACGTAGGGATCCTTGCTCAAGGAGCTTTCTGACACAATGCTGGAGCGCCGTTATGAAGCACCGTCGCCGGAGCTTGGCCACGATCTCACTACCTTCTTGGGTGGTTGGGTGGCTCCATTGTCGTCTTCTTTGTTGCCGGGGCAAGTTAAAGCCGCTTTCTCATTTTTTTGTCTCTCAAATTTCTTATTTTCATAAAACATTGACTTAACATATTTATTTTCCAATCTTCTAAAATTTGTAATAGTCATGTGGCCACCATGGAGGCAATTAACGATTAATTAACCGCTGTGTCATATATTTTTTAAAATTTTCCATTGAAAAAACCAACCATAACGAATAAATATATAATTCAAAGATTTGATTGCATTGAGAGAGAAAAAAATTTAGTTCCACGTTGCCACAAGTGTCAATTAGGAGAAGGCGAGACCAATTAGAGCTGCAAAAGCTAGAGACCAAGGATGGTTTTAGATCTCTATCAGTTGACGTTTCAAATTCATTCCCTTTATTTATCTAACTGAGACTTTCCTAAACTTGGAGGTGAGACTCTTTTGTGATTGTTTATGCGGACTCATTAACTCAAAAAGTTTTTGGCAGTTGGCCCATCGACTCGTTAGAATCGTAATTTTTCCAAGAATGATCTCGAATAGACTTGAAAGCATGACTTTTTCCTCAGTTGCGAACGCAAAAAGCTATGAGCTTGTCCTTCTTCATCTCGCTTAAGAACAATATTAAATGTCATCTCACTTAACTCAACTATTAGAGTAATTAACTATTAAATTAAACATTCATCTACAAGCTAAAATTTCTTGAACGATCGACAATGATCTCACAAAATCTTACTTAACATCATAATGGGAAATCCCAAATTTGAATCTCTAATATTTTGACGGTCCACCCACGAAAGGGTGTATCCTCCCATAATAGGGTGTGTTCATGATGGGGTGCGATGAAGAGGCACCACTTTAAAGGGGTTAGAATGATTTTATTCCATTTTTCCCTTTCGATGTTCTGATGATGAAAACATGATGTAAGAAGCGTTCTCCTCCCAAAAACATATTCATCATTCATACTTCGAGAAGAACAATCAACATTTACATTGTAAAACTGTTGGAAATTATTGCTGGCGAAAATCTGATGTGGTCAGATTCGGCCAAAGTCTGAGGTGGTCAGACTCTTGGATGATTAAGAGCGAATACAATTCAAATGGACTTCAAGAATGACACACTTACAAGCAAATATAATTACAACTCATTGAAGGAGATACAATAATTACAACCCAACAGAATACAGAAAAATCGAGATCTGTACAAAAACAGTCTTCTTAAAACAGATTCGTCCCCTCCGGTACACAATGAAGATCTCTCTAGCACACGTGAGGCAGTGTGGACGTCTGTTTTCCTAGATACAACGGTTGGTAGCCAAGAAGAATGAAGTTTCTTGACTTTCGGTGAACTTGAACACCTTCTGTTGTGAACACTCTCTCAAAAACGAATTCTATGTTATTTTCTTTCGAAGATGATGTAAAAATTATGCATTAGCCCAAGCAAGAAATGAATGAGAAATCATAAATAATATGGAAAGACTTTTCGGCTTTTTCGATTTCCGATAAGATATTCCGGTATCGGATCAAACCTTTCGGTAACTGATAAGGTTATTTGGGAATTTAGTTGTCGTCGTAAATCAGCAAGAATTTAATGCTGATTAAAACCGTAGCAATTTAATTCAAAACCTCAAGTTACGATAAGATAGTCTGGTGGTTCTTGACTTTCCAGCTTCTCCAGAATGTTCCACGTTCTGACTATATGAGTTTACAGAACATCCGACATTCTGAGTCACCAGAACGTACTAGTCAGAACCTTCTAACTTTCTAGTTTCTTCAAAACGTTCTACATAGTTAGACCACCGTTACTAGAATAAGTATTTCTACACTTTCCACCCAAAGTTGCTTTTCCACAGTGGGACCCACATCCCACTAAGGGTTTGTACTTGAGAAACAATTTCTCATTCACCCTTTTTCTTCCCAAAAAACCAACAATCCCCCACATGAATGAAAATTGCTTTCATGTTGACTCTATGAGAGTGTTCAGCGCTGATACCTGCATAGGATAGGTAGGTGTCAGCCTTTGAACCTTCCATTGTGAATGTATACTTACTTCACTAGCGTCCAGTAGACACGATGTCCTTAAATTGTCCTGCTGTTTTATGTGAAGTGCCATACAATTCAAACATGTATCATTAGTGTGTTCAGTTCTCGATTGTATTCATTTTGGCCATGAACACCGTCCTGATTCTGCGAGAGTTTAGACAAAATTTAACCCTCAAATTCGTCTTTGAAGCGGCCCCACTTTACTCTTAGATAGGTGATTTCTTAAGTCTTGAGTAACTCAATTGCTCCACTTAATTATCATTAAAGCAAATTACCTTAAGTCTTGAGCAATTTTTTTTTGCTCCACTTAAGCGTCAATTTAGCTAACTTGTTTCCCGAATATAGTCACTTCTAGACATATGAATGGATTAGAGAATATCCCCCACAGTGACCTTCTGAGCCTGTATGGTAGGTTGTCCCATTGAACCTAGATTTTGGGATCTCTAGTTAGCTAGGTTGGGTTTTCCTCTATACTCCTCAATTCTCTATGAGCTTTAATCACATTCCTCTCGTCAACTTCTCAACTAACATTCTGTTTAACCCTTTGATTAGCGGATCTGCAATATTATCACTTGACCTCACGTAGTCAATAAATATAATTCCAGTTGAGAGTAGTTGTCTAATGGTATTATGTCGTCGACGTATATGTCGAGACTTACCATTATATATATTACTCTGTGCCCTTCCAATCGCAGATTGACTATCACAATGTATACAGATAGGTGGCACATGTTTTTCCCATTTTGGAATATCCTCTAAAAAATGGCGTAACCATTTAGCCTCTTCTCCATATTTATCCAAAGCGATAAATTCTAATTCCATTGTGGATCTGGCTATCACAGTCTGTTTAGAGGATTTCCAGGACATGGCAACACCAGTAAGTGTGAATACATATCCACTTGTAGAATTCGAGTCTTTAACATCAGATATCCAGCTTGCATCATTATATCCTTCCAGAACATAAGGGTACCTTGTATAGTGCAAACCATAGTTTCGAGTATACTGTAAGTACTTCAATACTCTGACTATTGCTTTCCAATGGTCAGCGCTCGGATTACTCGTAAATCTACTTAATTTGCTTACCGCATAGGCAATGTCTGGTCGTGTACAACTCATTAAGTACATCAGACTGCCAATGATTCTAGAGTATTCTACTTGAGAAATACCCTCTCCTCTATTCTTAAACAGATACAAGCTATTGTCTAGAGGAGTTTCGGTAATACCATAATCATCTTTGTTGAATTTTCCAAGAATCTTGTCCACATAGTGTAACTGATCTAAGATAAGACCTTCTGACATTTGTGTGATCTTTATACTTAGAATGACATCATCATGTCCTAAATCTTTCATATCAAATCTTGAATTCAACATTCTTTTGGTAGATTTGATCATTTTATGATCACTACCAACAATCAGAATGTCATCTACGTAAAGACATAGAATGACATAGCCATCTTATATCTCTTTAACATAGACACATTTATCGGATTCATTGATTTTATATCCATTGGTAATCATTATTGTATTAAACTTCTCATGCCATTGCTTTGGCGCTTGTTTTAGACCATGCAATGATTTCACCAATTTACAGACTTTCCTTTATTCTCCTGTAACTATCAAACCTTCTGGTTGTTCCATATAGATTTCTTCATCTAAATCACCATTTAGGAAAACTATTTTCACATCTATTTGATGTACCTCTAGATTGCGCAATGCAGCAATCGCAAGTATCATCCTTATGGAGTTTATTCTCGTCACGGGAAAATATGTGTCAAAGTAGTCTAAGCCTTCTCTTTGCTTGTATCCTTTGATCACAAGGCTGGCTTTATACTTATCAATTAAACCATCAGCGTTCATCATCCTTTTAAAGATCCATTTAGACCTTAAAGGCTTACAACCAAGAGGAAGATCTACTAACTCCCAACTGTGATTCTACATAATAGAATCAACTTCACTTTTGATCACTTCTTTTCAAAGCAGACCTTCTGAAGACGTCGCAGCTTCTGTATAGGTGAGTGGTTCATTTTCTAACAAATAAGTTAGAAAATCATCTCCAAAAGATTTTTCCACTCTCACCCTCTTGCTACATCTCGGTTCTAGCTCATGATTTGAATAATGACTTTCGTGATCCGAGTCATACAGGGTTTTTGATGTTCTTTTAGAAGAACTTGCTCCATCTTTGGACTTACATGGAAACACATTTTCAAAGAAAGATGCATTCCTTGATTCCATGATCGTATTCTTGTGTATATCTGGGATTTTAGATTCATACACAAGAAGCCGATATGCATTGCTATTTTGTGTATAGCCAATAAAGATACAATCCACCGTTTTAGGACCTATCTTGTATTCTCTTTGGTGTTAGCACAGCTACTTTGGCAAGATTCCCCCACACTCGCAAGTATTCGTAGGAAGGTCTTCTACCTTTCTATAATTCATAAGGAGTTTTCTCCTCTTTTTTCGAGGAACCTTATTCAAAAGGTAGTTACTTGACAAAATAGCTTATTCCCATATGTTCTGGGCCAAACCAAAACTTAGAAGCATTGCATTCATCATCTCTTTCAATGTACAATTCTTACGTTCTGCCACACCATTCGATTGAGGAAAGTAATGTGCAGTCAGCATTCCGTGTTGTGCACAGAATTCACCAAATGGTGCTTCATATTCACCACCTTTAATACTTCTCAATCTTTTGATTTTTCGATTGAGTTGATTCTCAACCTCATTTTTATAGAGAACGAATTTCTCTAAAGCCTCACTTTTGCTTTTAAGCAAATAGACATAGCAATATTTCGTGTTATCATCTATAAAAGTAATAAAATAATTATTATCACCTCTAGAATGTGCAAATCGCATATATCGCTATGGATTAACTCAAGTGGCTCGATCTGTCTTTCAACCGTGTGAAAAGATGACCTTGTTAATTTTGCCTCAATACAAATTTCACATTTATGTTTCAAATCAATTTGGAATGTGGGTATATGTTCCAAGTCAATTAGCCTTCTCAAAGCATCATAATTGACATGACCAAGTCTAGCATGCCACAAATTGGAAGACTCAAGCAAATAAACATAAGACGATTCTTCTTTATTGATCATAGTCAGAACATTGAGCTTAAACAGCCCATCAAATACATATCCCATTCCAACGTACATTCCAGACTTTGACAAAATTACTTTGTCAAACTCAAAAACCATTTGAAATTCATGTTTGTTCAACAAAGACCCAGACACTAGGTTCTTTCGGATTTCTAGCACGTACAAAACGTTGTTTAGAGTTAGCACATTTCCTGAAGTCATCTTAGAAGAACCGTCCTTTAGCCTTCTACCTTGGACGTTGCAGAATTTCCCATGAAGACCTTCTCTCCATGAACTGGTTCAAACTTGGTGAATAGGTCCAGACTAGAACATACATGTCTCGTGGCAACGGTGTCAATCCATCACTCTTTCGGGTTGGACCCAACGAAATTCACCTATGAAATCATAGCCGAGAGATTGATATTCGACACATCCTGAGAAATGTCATTCATCACATTGGCTTCATGATTTTTCTTTCTGGGAAGTCTACACTCTGCAGACTTATGTCCCGTCTTTCCATAGTTGAAGCATTTTCCTTGAAACTTGTTCTTGGAAATGCCTCCCTTAGGTGCAAGTCTCGGCTTGGCAACCTTTTTTTTCTTTGTGGGCCTTCTTAAACTCCAGAACATTCGCCTTAGCAGTAGAAGGTGCGAACAACTTGCATTCAGAACTTTTATTGTCTTCTTCGATGCGAAGTCTAACAATTAGTTCTTCAAAATTCATTTCCTTCCGCTTATGCTTAAGGTAGTTCTTGAAATCCTTCCACCCAAGAGGTAGCTTTTCAATTATAGCAGCCACTTGGAAGGATTCACTCAAGTTCATACCTTGAGCCGCAATCTCATGCAAAATCACTTGGATTTCTTGCACTTGACTGATCACAGTCTTGGAATCAACTATTTTGAAATCGAGGAACCATTCGACCACAAATTTCTTTGCGTCGGCATCCTCTGATTTATATTTATGGTCTGATGATTCCCACAATTGTTTCGCTGTTTGCTTCGCACAGTACACATTGTACAGCAAATCATGTAAACCATTCAAGATGTAATTTATGCAAAGAAAATCAGCATGCTTCCAAGCTTCAAGTGCATAGACGGTTTGCTGATCAGTTTCTCTATCTTCTGAAAGCATTGGAGCAGCAAGGGCATCTTCGGTTAGGAATTTTGCGAGACCGAAGGTCGTCAAGTAGAACAGCAGCTTCTATTACTAGCGCTTGAAGTTTGATCCATCAAACTTCTCTCGTCGTTCTCCATGTGGGATTGAACCCGGAATAGGAACAGCAGAAGGTCCAAACAGATGGACCGTAGCAGGGACGACAGACGATGTAGGCAAAGGAGTCGATACAGGGGTCGAATCTTTGGGGTTGGTGTTGGAGTCGGAGTCGCCAACAGCATCAACAACTTTCTTTCCCGAAGCCATTTGAACTACGAATCTGTTTTAAGCTTGTTGAAAAATATTGCTGGCGAAAGTCTAAGGTGGTTAAACTTTGCCAAAGTCTGAGGTGGTCAGACTCTTAGATATAGGAGTGAATACAATTCAAATGGACTTCAAGAACGACACACATTACAACTCATCGAAGGAGATACAACGATTACAACCCAACAGAATATAGAAAAAGCCGAGGCCTGTACAAAAATAGTCTCCTTAAAACAGATTCGTCCCCTCCGGTACACAATAAAGATCTCTCTAGCACATGTGAGGCAGTGTGGACGTCTGTTTCCCAAGATACAACGGTTGGCAGCCAAGAAGAATGAAATTTCTTGACTTTCGGCGAACTTGAACACCTTCTCTTGTGAACACTCTCTCAAAAACGAATTCTATGCTATTTTCTTTCGAAGATGATGTAAAAATTATGCATTAGCCCGGGCAAGAAATGAATGAAAAATCATAAATAATGTGGGAAGACTTTTCAGCTTCTTCGATTTCCGATAAGATATTTCAGTATCGGATCAAACCTTTCGGTAACCGATAAGGTTATTTGGGAATTTAGTTGTCGTCGTAAATTAGCAAGAATTTATGCCGATTAAACAACCATTGTAAATCAGTAAGAATTTAATGCTGATTAAAACCGTAGCAACTTAATTCGGAACCTCAAGTTACGATAAGATATATTAAATAGGCATTTAATCTAGGTCTAGTGGTTCTTGACTTTACAGCTTATCCAGAATGTCTCATGTTCCGACGTTCTGACTATATGAGTCTACAGAACATCCGACGTTCTGAGTCACCAGAACATACTAGTCAGAACCTTCTGACTTTCTAGTTTCTCCAGAACGTTCTACATAGTTAGACCACTGTTACTAAGATAAGTGTTTCTACACTTTCCATCCAAAATTGCTTTTCCACATGTGACACCCACATCCCACTAAGGGTTTGTACTTAAGAAACAATTTCCCATTCACCCTTTTTCTTCCCAAAAACCAACAAAAACAAGAATATTTTCCTCATGATTATATTCGGACCCGTTGTTGAGTTGAAGATTCTCCATCAACCATGATTCCCAAGCAATTATTAATCATTCTGCAAGAGGTAAGTATTGCAAACTACTTCTAACAAAATCTTTTCAAGTGTCTTATTTGTCTCCCCATTATATATTTTCACACTTTAGAATAAAGCTAAAGTCCAACATGTGTGTAAGAGGGAGTTTTATAACATTTAATTATTAAATCACGTATTCATCAACAAGTTTAAGCGTTTTGAACAATTCATTTATTAGTTCATTAATCATTTAGTTTGCTCGAGCTTATATCCCAATTTGGTTTGTCATCTTTTTATGAAAAGTTCCGCCATATGGATATATATATTTACTTATTATTTTTGCTTCTTATCTATGACATTTTTTCCAATGATTGAATCAGTGGCCCATAAAATAGTCTTCTCTCTCAAGCCATGAATTAGATAAAAAGCATGTCACTATTTAAACTCAACAAGATACCAGATAATCAAAATAGTAGAAAGGAGGTCAACGATTAGTAAATCAATGCCAAAATCAAGTTAAATATTCCCTTCCTTCTCAAAACAACATCAAAGTTTAACGCTTGAAGTTTAAGCTAGACCCATATCATGATTAATCAAAGTTATTGCATCATAGATGCTAACAAGAAGTTGAGTTTTCCCGGTTCCAATTCATCATACAAAACAAAGGACCCAATCAAATGCAGTAATCCGGCTTCTAAGGAAGCAAAACATTGAAACAACAACTGAACATATCTTTAGACAACTATACCTACTAAATAAGATAAGAAGAAGCTGAGTTTTCCCGATTCTAGTTTATCATACAAAACAAAGACTTAATGAGTTGCACTAATCTAGCTTCTAAGAAAGACTTGCCGCATTAAGGCCCCCTTAGTTTTCAATCACAAAAAAATATTCTGCCAATTTCCAAAACCATCCTAATCCCTATTTCTAGTAATTGACAAATGGCCGATATGTTTGTCTCATAAAGGATCGCTCCCCAAATGAAAAATCTGTATTCACACATGCACTAAATCACCCATCAATAAGAAGCACGAAAAAATAGGTACATAAGCCAGATTATAACTTTTTGATTAGGAGATTAAAACAGCCTTAGAGATCCAAATCTTAGAAAATCAATCCTCACAACTACGCCTCTTTGAAGCAGGCCATGGATCAACAAAACACCCATTAGAACCCAACAAATATCGTGTTGGGTGATCTTGAACTCTCTCATTCCAAAAGTTAGCTCAAAAGATAAGGCTTTTCCTCACACCTTTAACTCGCCCGTCAACGTCTCTATCAACCGGTATGGGACAACCTCAAAAACCTCCCCCTCACACATCGGGCCTGGGTTGGACCAGCAATAACCCGTAATTCTCCCATGTGACTGTTAGGTCTAGATTTATTGGCAACTTGTGCTCTGATACCAATGTTGGGTGATCTTGGGCTCTCTCATCCCAAAAGCTAATTCAAAGGATAAGGTTTTCCCTCACACTTATAACTCTCCCTTCAATGTCTCCATCAACCGATATGGGACAACCTCAACATATCGCACTGGCAGAGAAAGACTTAGCCAGAGGTACCCCTATCTCATAATCACCAACAAAATCACTTGATGTACGCGAATGGACTTCTATTCTTTTTTTGTTCACAAAAACAAAGGAATAGAAAAATAGAGAAATGGAAACATTACTAAACATAGCCGAACTGTCCAACACACCAATTTTCTTGAAGGAGGATGACATATATATGAATCAATGGGTGATCGTTCGATGTAGTTATAATTGACAAACCTCTGAGACCATTATGAGATTCGACCGACGGTAACTATTGAGCCACCAAGCCAGCTGCTCCTTCAAGAAAATTGGTGTGTTGGACAGTTCGGCTATGTTTAGTAATGTTTCCATTTCTCTATTTTTCTACTCCTTTGTTTTTGTGAACAAAAAAAGAATAGAAGTCCATTCGCGTACATCAAGTGATTTTGTTGGTGATTGTGAGATAGGGGTACCTCTGGCTAAGTCTTTCTCTGCCAGTGCGATATGTTGAGGTTGTCCCATATCGGTTGATGGAGACATTGAAGGGAGAGTTATAAGTGTGAGGGAAAACCTTATCCTTTGAATTAGCTTTTGGGATGAGAGAGCCCAAGATCACCCAACATTGGTATCAGAGCATAAGTTGCCAAAAAATCTAGACCTAACAGTCACATGGGAGAATTACGGGTTATTGCTGGTCCAACCCAGGCCCGATGTGTGAGGGGGAGGTTTTTGAGGTTGTCCCATACCGGTTGATAGAGACGTTGATGGGCGAGTTAAAGGTGTGAGGAAAAGCCTTATCTTTTGAGCTAACTTTTGGAATGAGAGAGTTCAAGATCACCCAACATGATATTTGTTGGGTTCTAATGGGTGTTTTGCTGATCCATGGCCTGCTTCAAAGAGGCGTAGTTGTGAGGATTGATTTTCTAAGATTTGGATCTCTAAGGCTATTTTAATCTCCTAATCAAAAAGTTATAATCTGGCTTATGTACCTATTTTTTCGTGCTTCTTGTTGATGGGTGATTTAGTGCATGTGTGAATACAGATTTTTCATTTGGGGAGCGATCCTTTATGAGACAAACATATCGGCCATTTGTCAATTACTAGAAATAGGGATTAGGACGGTTTTGGAAATTGGCAGAATATTATTTTGTGATTGAAAACTAAGGGGGCCTTAATGCGGCAAGTCTTTCTTAGAAGCTAGATTAGTGCAACTCATTAAGTCTTTGTTTTGTATGATGAACTAGAATCGGGAAAACTCAGCTTCTTCTTATCTTATTTAGTAGGTATAGTTGTCTAAAGATATGTTCAGTTGTTGTTTCAATGTTTTGCTTCCTTAGAAGCCGGATTACTGCATTTGATTGGGTCCTTTGTTTTGTATGATGAATTGGAACCGGGAAAACTCAACTTCTTGTTAGCATCTATGATGCAATAACTTTGATTAATCATGATATGGGTCTAGCTTAAACTTCAAGCGTTAAACTTTGATGTTGTTTTGAGAAGGAAGGGAATATTTAACTTGATTTTGGCATTGATTTACTAATCGTTGACCTCCTTTCTACTATTTTGATTATCTGGTATCTTGTTAAGTTTAAATAGTGACATGCTTTTTATCTAATTCATGGCTTGAGAGAGAAGACTATTTTATGGGCCACTAATTTATTGATTGTTAACCCCATCTCTTGTGAAAATTGCAAGATAATAGTGAGTGGGCAAAATTCAAGAACAATGGATTTTCTCAATATCACAAGTTGTGTATTGTATATGGCGATACATATACTATTGGGGAGCATGCAGAAAGAAATGTCGAAAATTTAATGGTGTTAGAGGAAGATGACAATAATGGTGGTAATGTAGACAACGTTCCAAAGGACTTCAGTGAATACCATATTTATGAGAGAATCTTTACATTTGATAATAATACTACTCCAATTCATGACAAGCATAAGTTGGGTTCGACTCCAAATACCAAAAGCATAAAAAAAAAAAGTAACTTCATTTGATGTTGCTTGCACCTGTAAAGCCATACAAGAGATGATGAAATATAGGATAAGTCAATATGTAAGCGGCTCTGCCACCTCACAGGTCACAACACCACCTAGAGACCCCTTCTATGTATTTGTTATGATCGATGTTCTAGTGAACATGCTTGAGTTGGAGCTGGATCTTAACAATAAAGCACCGGAACAAGCATGTGTTAGTGCCACATTGAAGGAGGCTTTCATCAAACCCCAACTGAAATGCGAAAAAGACTCCTTTGATGTCTTAAGTAGATTATAGGAAATTTATTGTGGATTTTATGTGATTTTTATATTTGTTTTCATTTTACTCTATGACTTATGTTATTGGTTGTTATTTGGTTATTAAGGATATTCATATAGAAACTACTGTGTTTGAGTGGTGGCATGAGTACGATGGATTGTGTGGGATTTTTATATATGGTTTACTTTTACTCTACTATTATATTCAGATTGCATGAGACTATATTGATATTCTTGTATTGTGTGATGGCATAGGTAATATGAAAGGGAAACCAAATAATGTGTCTAATAGGCATGTAGCACCAGTTGAACAATACTTGGATGAGTTTGATCTTGACATAATGATAGCATCGTTGTACACTATTGCGGTGAATATACCCATGCATACAAAAGAACCTATTAGGGATATTAAATTATCTGGACCCGAATAGATAATGGAGATTGTTTATGATCATTTGTATAGAATATATGATGCCTTCATGTTCGAGAGACATGTTTTTTTTTTTTCTAAACCTATGTGATTTAGTGAGGGTTAGAGGTCAGTTGAAATATAGATGAACAAGTTGGGAATCTGTGGTCGATCACAAGAACACCATCAGAGATTTATGTGAGAGATTTCAACTGTTGAAAGTAATAATTAACAATTATTTTACTATAACGTTGAAAGCAATTCTCAAACTATCAAAAAAGGTTGTTGTTGTCTCATAAGAGATTCTTATGGGTCCTAACCATAAACATTGCTTTAAGGTATAATTTTCATATCGATTTTACATCATCAAATACACGTAGTTAATAATCTTTGTATAATACTAGACTTTCATAAATTCACAGGGTTGTGTAGGTGCTATTAATGGCACCCATATAATTGCTTTCGTCCTTAAGTCAAAGCATATCCCATTTAGAGGTCGGAAAAGAAGCAACACCCGCAATGTGATGTGTTTGTTCATTTGATATAAAATTTACTTTTGTATATGTTATGTGAAAATTATTCGTTAATAATTGTGGAATGCTCTCAACATCACTTGAGATTCCTTAACTGTAATTTTCTCAACCACCATCTAGTATTTGCTTTGTTTATAAAAAGTAATTTTCTTTATGATTTTATTGTGATTGCCTATCATAACAAGTTTATATATACCTTGTTATAGGCAAGTAGTACATGGTAGATTCTGATTTTGCTGCACTGATTTTTAACTCAATTTGAAGGTGAAAGGTATCATTTAAATGATGTAGAGGTACAAAGAGACAGTCTAGAAGAACAAGAGAATTGTTAAACCATAGACATTTTTTCAATAAAAAATGTCATTGAGAGGTCATTTTGGGCATTAAAGAGTTGCTTCTTCATTTTGAGACACATCTCTATCTACAATTTTAGAAACAAGCATCTATTGTAATTAGAGGTGTGCAACCGGACCGAATAAATCCGGTTCTTAGACCGGCTCACTCGAAAAATAGGGTTAGAACCAATACCGAAATTTCAAAACCGATTTGAATCGGTCCGAGAATAGGTTCCAATGGATTACCCACTCGGACCGATTCAAGAACTAGTTATTTCCCCGTATGTTCTCTCTCCTCTTATCTTCTCTCTGTCATCTTGTTTTCTCTCTTCTCTTTGTTACTATTTCTTTTCTTCTCTCTTCTCTCTCTGCCAACCGAATCCCTTTTTCCAATCTCTCTCCTCTCTCCTTTCCTCTTTCCCCGTGCGTTGACTCTTCTCTCTCTCGTCCCCTCCCCTTCTCTCTTCTTCCTTCTTTTTTCTTTCTTTCCTTTCTTTTCTTCTCTCTCCGCTCTCCTCCCCTTTTTTCCGTCGAACCCCTTGCCCTCTCTCTCTCTCTCTCTCTCTCTCTCTCTCTCTCTTCCTTTCTTTTCCCTATTTCTATGCTGACCTTCTCCTTGATTTTTTTGACTTTCTATCACCTCTCTCTACCGACCCGTCCTCGCTCTTCGCCCCTGACTTGCATAGAGGGGCTCACAGTACAGGAACCGTTCAATCCATATTTATTACTAATTTATATGTAATATTAAGATTTTTACTTTACCTTACGATTTTATTTATGATAATTTACCTTAGTCAATAAATTTATTTAGTTATTAATTACAAGTGTTTAATATTTTAATATAAATTAAAAGAATTATGTTGTTTTCTCGCGTATTAATGTAAAATTTGAAGTCTTATAGAATGGGCGGTTGCAAAATAGGTTCCAATATAAATATGATTAACTTTGAAACTGCACCAGAAAAACAAGATGGGTCGAGTACATGGTCCAAAAAATGATAATTATTTAAAATAGAGTTGGATACAGGGTATAGGTTTGAAACTTACCGACCCTAGACCCGATCATCCCTAATTGTAATAGCATGTTGTGCTCTCCATAATTGTATTCTTGACCAAGACATGATGGACAATTAGAGTACCTGTTTGACCTAGATGAGTGGATTGCAAATGACACATCGCATGAGCAAGCAGTTGAGCTAAACATGCTTAAACATGCTTAGGAAAAATATTACAAATAAAATTACGAGGGATCACAATATGCTTGAGCTAACTTTTGTAATGTTGTTTTTAAATACTTGGCAATATTTCAATTAATTGTATTACAATCATTCAACTCTATATCATAATATATTTTGAAAATATATATTTTTGCACGATGCTTGCTTGTTGTTAATACTTGCAGATTTTGTTGTGTATCGTTGGGTGTGGTGAACATGTATGCATGAGAGACCGATGCTAATTACCATCTAATCTACTCTGCTTGAGAGAAGGCCCAGAAAAGTTATGTTTGAACCGCATAAATCAAAACACCGCCTAAAGAGCAATTTTTCCATCTAGAAATTTGTGTCCACCCTCTTGACTCGCTATGTATGATGTAGATGGACATGGAAAGATGCCTTAATCAACCATGTCCTTCATGGTCTTAATGTCAACCTTCTTGGCTTTGAAGATGGGGAAGAAAGGAACCGTTTGTTGTGTTTTTTTTTTCATTATAAAGTTTCGATCCCCAGGCGTGGCAACAAAATTGAGGATTTTATCACCACACATGCATCATTTGTGACGAAATTATTTCATAGCATAAGTGATCGTATGACTTACCAATTGTGTCCCAATATACATGAAATATTCATTGCAAAACCTTATAAATTTCCTTGCAAAAAATGTTATCTCGAATGAATTTTTTGTTGAATAAGGTTACACACAATAAAATAGACAGGAACCTACAATGTGAATGACAAGGCAAAACACTCGCAAAATATTATAGGAAAATTGCAAGAAAATAATCTGAAGATTGAGTATATTTGTGTCATTATATTATAATCTACTCATGTTTTTATCCAAACATGATATTTTCATAATTAAATGAAAAAAGTGCGAACATAAAATTTCATTATTGTACCGGATGCATTTTTATTCTTATTTCTATCACAAAAATAGAAATTTTGTACAACTATTAAATCCAATTCCATTCTTTTTCTATTCTGCCTTTTTTTTTTTTTTTGCAAAGAAACTTGTGTTGGGCTATAAAATTAGAAAACAGCAAATTTGAAAAGAAATTGTTCCCAAAAATAAAAGCGTTACTAAACATACCCTTCTCTAACCGGGAACAAAATGGGCAACGGGACATTCTGCTTAACTACTCTCCATAAATTTTATATGCAGACCGTCCGCCCGATATCATTGGATATCCAACTTCTGTACGTGGTGAGATGATGATACACCGTAAGTTGCCGAGGTTCTACTCTGGCTCGAGGAAAAGAACAGCTAATCTAAATTAAAATTCCATGAACCCTCTTCACGCATTCGAACATCCGAAGGATGGAATACGCCTCAAATACCACTCGGGGCAGAGCAAAATGGAGAAACCTTGGATACAAATTGGAGACGACAAAAGCACCAGAACCACCACATGCAATTTCCCCTCCTGTATTAAAATACTCTCCACGACATATCTAATTAAGAACTAGTGAAGGACAAACGATTGACACGGTCCATATTGGTACTGTCACAAAAACTGACACTGACCGGTTCAGAGCCAACATGATTACATTAAAAAAGCTTTATCTGCAGCAAAGACCTAGGAGGACCTGCTAATCCAGCCGTCATTGGAGGAAGAGAGCTCTGGTCGAAGATCCATTCTGCAGTTAAGCCATCAAGGCATCAACCGCCATCTCGAGCGAGATGCAAATGGCTACATCTACATATGTCAGTATGCTCTCACAATGCCCAGAGTTTTTCCACTGAAATCCCTGCTGAAGTGGAACCTCCGAGTGTCTAAGTACGCTTGTTCTAGTGGCAAGACAATGGAATGTTCTATGCTGAAAAAAAAAACGACAAACTATATGTAAAACACAAGATCAAACATGCTTTTCCTAAATATAGCCAGCATACCTGGATGGGCAGCAAATAAACCAAAAATGCCTGGGGTCTACCAAGTAACAGTAAACCTCAACCCAAAAGCAACTTGGTATGGCTATATAAGATATCATGTCTCAGCACTGTTAAACAGTTTGAAGTACATGGTCAAGTACCCAAAAAAAAAAAAAAGAGCACACTCCCGAGATATCATTAAGAATGAATTCTAGTGTCCAAAATTTCCTCATTGGACCAAAAGTAATTACTCTTATTAAGCCAATGAAGCCGAATGTCTATACATCTGTCTACAATTTACACTTCTGCTCCCCTTCCAACACCAACTCACTCAATATTCTTCACTTTTCCACATGCCGGACTCCTGCACTAATGACCCAATCCATCTTCTCTGCACAACCCCCCACAGAAGACAAAAAAGCACATATGGGAGGAAAAAGAAATGGAGGAAGCAAACATGGCAGGACTCATTAGAAAGGAGGGCTATTTAAAAAAGGTAATAAAAAAGTAAAGATGGAAAAAAGAACCTACAACTATAACGCCAAAATTTTGATCCTAATTCATCCTGAGATATACAACCTGTACATCGCTTCAAGCTTGAACTCAGCCGTTAAGCCTTGCCAAAAACTGGTTCAAATTATACTCTTCAGCATATTGGGATTGATCCCACAGCTCACCCAATCCACCAAGGATGGCTTTCAAACCTTTGCCAGTGCCTATCAACTTAGGGTCAACATCAGAGTTGCCACGTCTTGATACAAGAGCCCCCTGAAAATTAAATTTTAAATAATACTTAATTACAAGGATAAGAAGTATTAAGGTGAAGAATACTAAATCACACTAACCATTCAATCCTAACCTGTTTCCCTATCCCCAAAAACGGACAAAATTATAAGAAGAAATAAGATAAGTAATTTGACAGAAAAAGAAACTCGCAAAGCTTTAGCTTAGTTAAATACTTTTCAAATATTTAGGATGGCAGATGAGGAGGGGAAAAACTTCTGCAAGCATATAATATATTCCCTAATTACAAGCAATAAGAGTTCAGGCTCCCACATGATTGACAGCCGAGAGAGATTTGGTAGCACAAGCAGTAAAGTATCACTAACAATGATGACAGATTATGCAACCAAAGAACTTAACACTGAATAATAAAATGAAAAGGAACAGGCACCACTACCTTTCTGCCTGTTTCTGCTGAGGAAAACAGATCAAGCAGTTGATCAGTATTCATTGTTTTTAGACTAGCATTATCCGCATTAATGACGGCATTTGCAACCGACAATTTAAATCTCTGGAGGCTCATGACTTTCTCCTCCAAGGTGCCTCGCATAATGAGGCGGTGCACATTGACAACTTTCCGCTGGCCTAATCTGTGTGCTCGATCCATAGCCTGTAAACAATTTGTGCACAAACACAATGAGAGCTTGTTGGAAGAGGCAAAAGCTTTTAGTTGTCGTTTTTGCCCTTGGTATTTGACCAGAACTTCTGACTTTTGAAGTAACTAAAGTTTTGATAGATTTAGCGTTTAAAAGTTTCATTTTTCACATGGTTATTTTAAGGATTTCATCAAAATATGATTTTTCTGTATAGATCAGGGTATCTTATAAGTCCATAAAGTGAAATACTCTTTCTTTCCTAATAAATTTCCACTTAAAAAACACGGCCATAAGCTAGGAGGGGGGGATAATGATTTCTTCTTCTAACAACTGCTACTGGCTTTTAGAGGCTGATTTTAAATATATGACACCCAATAACAAACTCAACTAAAAGGTAGACATGAATCATAAAAGCCAGGGGGAACAATTACCTGATGATCTCGCATAGGATTCCAATCATGCTCCATAAAGATGAGTGTGTCAGCAGAGGTCAAATTCAAGCCAAGCCCACCGACTGTAGCACAAATTCTGAAGTTAGCATATGTGAGGCATTTTTTAAAACTAATAGTGTCAGGTTTAAAGCAAAGCCCACAGTTTTCCCCCACAGCTACGAATCTATTATTACATTGGTAAAATCAAGTAAAAAGGGACAAATGAAGTACCATGTGTTGTGAGTAACAGGGCATCTATAGTAGGGTCTGAATTAAAAGCCTTCACGATGTCAAAACGTTTCTCAGGTTCTACTGATCCATCCAGCCTTAAGTATGTAACACTGCTTCACCAAAAGAGATCAAACCAGATAAAATGTAAGAGCATCAGAGATCAAGAGGAAGATAATGAGTGCACACTCAATGCACGGGTGCACACGCATGCGCACACAGGGACTCACTTCTTCATGTGGGTCTGGAACAAATCTCTTTCAATGATGTCCAGTAAGGCCTACACAAGGTTTCTCTGTCAAACATACATAACAGAAAAAAGTGAGATTTTCAAAATAACCAATTGGACAGGAGATTACCTTATGTTGAGCAAATATTAGAACTCTATGTTGCCCAACAGCAAGAGAACCCTCAGAAGATGAAGTGTCCAGGCCTATTCCACACTCTTCAAGTATCTCCTGAAGAGCAACTAATTTGGGAGAATGATGCAAATTATGAAGTTCTGAAATAATGTTTGAGATTCCAGGAAACAGTTCTGACAAACAGCATTCGAGCGAGGCAGGAATCTTTTCCCCAATGACAAGCAATGGATGACTACAGAGTTTAAGCAAGTATTGAAGTGCCTGAGACACAAAAAAAGGGGAACTATGAGGTTATAGAAGCTTATTGAGGAGAGAAAAAGGACCGAACGAGAATTTCTCTGTCACCTGGAAAACATGTGTGGATGTTTTAGACGAAGTAGTTTTTATATCTTTCGTCTCTTCAGCCTCATTTAGTTTCACCATGCTTGAAATTTCTTGTCTAACATGAGAACCAGAAAACTGCTCATAGAGTTTCAACTGAACTAGGCTAAGGTCACAAAATCTGTCCTGAATAATTTTCTCCGGTAGGTCGGACAATACTTCATCTTTGGTCCGACGAAGCAGAAAAGGCATGACCTATGAGAAAGAAATTCAAACTTGAGACCAGAATGTTGATTTATAAAGAATCACCTAGAAAGATCAGAAAAATAGTGACCTGCTTGTGCAAGGCTTCCATAGCAAGTACTCCAGCTTCGGCATCCTTTGCCGAGCATTTCGAATCTCTAGCCGCCACCAGTGGTTTGCCATAGATAGATTGAAACTGTCCAAGTCACATTATACTATTATAATGGTGGTAGAAATCAAAGCAAAAAACATCTTGACCTATCAAGCCACATCAAAGGTTTAGTTTCGGCCAAGAGAAAGCATGGTAGACAAAGAAATTTACTATGCATTACAATATTTGTTATACTCGTACAAGATATAGAAAAGAGACTTCTCCTCTTGTACAGGGAAATTTAGGGTGACCATCTTGCTGCTCATTGCAACCATACCAAAAATAAAAGGTATATCCTCATTGTCTCTTCACACAGAGACAACAGTGTAGAACAAGGAGCAGTGCCAGCTAGCATTAAAAAATGAATGGCAAGACAAAGTTATTATGCATGGCTCCCAAACTGACTTATCCCTGGAGAATGGATCAAAAGTAAATGATGGTAACAAAAATATCCCAGCAATTTTTAGCACACTCATGCTTGTTATCCACATCTAGATGCAACAAGCTTTTGATCATGTTTGACAGGGCTTAAATGTGTTATTTTGACATGGAGGTGAATATTGGTTGGGAATGTTCTTCCAAAAATTGAATGTTCCTACAAATTAAGCATTCATAGCATTTCTTATGCCTTTTGTCTTCCCCACTTACAGCTCCAGGCAGACAGCATATTAATTTTGCATATGCAAGCCGGAAAAGCATGATGCTAACAAAACAATCCCATTTAAGAACCAAACTGGCAAAGTATAATGCATAAGAGTTCAGCATAAATAATGATGCATAATAGCGCGACACATACTTGTCTCTCTGTTCCAAGAAACCCTGGCATCAAGAAGTCAAAAAGAGACCAAAGATCCATAATGTTATTCTGCATGAAAAAATATAAAACCAAATATTTGTCAGAAAACAAGAAGTTCAAATTATTCTTTCAGGAACATTAAAATAATCATGTACCTGAATTGGTGTACCACTAAGAATAAGGCGATGCTGAGCTTTCAACTGTTTCACTGCAGTTGTAATTTTAGACTTTGAGTTCTTGATAATGTGTCCTTCATCTAATATACAATAGTTCCACATTAATTGTCCAAGATAATCAATATCTTTGCGGACTACATCATATGATGTTATGATGACATTGTGTTTATTGAAATCTTCACGCAGGGAAATGCGATCTTGAGCAGAGCCCACATATTGGAGAGTTGATACTAAAGATGGATCGATATACTTTTCTATTTCAAAAGCCCAGTGTCCTACAAGAGTTGATGGACAAATTATTAATGACGAAGGAAGACCCTTGCCATTGCTAATAGCATGGTGCTCAGCTATGTCCGAGGCCACAATAGCTGATGCTTGAAGCGTCTTGCCAAGCCCCATATCATCACATAATATCCCATGAAGCTTGAACCTTTTCAGAAACCCAAGCCAGTTTATACCCTCTTGTTGATACCTACAAGCAAAGACATTATGTTGGTTCAAACATTAGAATGTCAAAACACATATACTACTTCAAACCTATGCTTTGCCGCAAATCATGTTTGGTGAAATTTAGATGACTAGAATAAAAGGAACATAAATCCAGAAGAAAGATCACAAATTTGGACAAAATGCAACAGTTCCATACTTTATATCGGTGTTTAACAACTAATTAATCTGCATCCATAATGTTGACCAAGTTCCAGGGGATTCACAATTTCTAGGAATTGCAAAAGATCACGCTATGGTATCATCAGGAAGAGAACCGAAGAAAGAACAAAACCTAGTAAAGCCAGCAACAATATTTTGATACATGCGTCAGCTGGCAGATGATAAGATTGGGTGGAGACAATTGTTGCTAATTGATCTATCCATCCACCAAACTTCTAATTCACAATTCGGAATTATATCGAGGAACATAAGTCAACTATTGTAGATGAATATGACTAGCACAAAAAGCATTCGAAAACTGCCAATAATAATTAGGATATCTAGAAACTAGGTATTGATAAATCCAATACTAATGCGGTTAAATTGTGTGTACGTGTTTTTTTTTTTTTTTGGAGGGGATTTCTCGTGGCGTAGCAAGTATATTCTGTGATTTAGTCTTAGCTTTTGGTTTTTCCCTTCTTGAGTGTGAAATCACACGTTTCTTCTGTATTCACCTCAAATCCTACAAATAACATCAGTTCACCACAAACTTTTTCCATGGGTTTTTTTAAAATTCTAAGTACAAGTAATTGGCTTAAAACAAACAAAATGCTACCTAAGAATTTGTCAGTTCTCAGATTTACAGTGGCTAAAGACAGTTAAAGGAGCAAATAAAGCACTGATCTTGTGGTAACGCCATTACACCGTGACATTTGAACAAATCATGGGAGTCAACTTTTCTCAAGGTACTATCATTAAACAAATTGCATATGACAATCGAAAACCTTCAAGCAAAAGAATTTCTACTTCTCAAAGTTGACCAAGAAGTGCCCCGGATATTATAATTTCAATGTATCCAACTAATGTAACTGCATAGAAGAGGGCAAAACCACAAAACCTCTACAATTTCAAGACATCTCAACACCGACTGTACTTTAGATCATTGGAAAAATGAATAAGTTTGTTTGAGAAAGCTTCCCATATAATAACTAATACTCCATCAGTCATACTGCTATTGACATTTCTAAAAGACACCCTATCTGACTCATTCAAAGACAGCTCATCATGGCATCCACCCATAACATCAAAATCCTAGTGAAAGTCAAAACGTAAGGCTATTTACCAATATGAAAAGTACAAGGAGTAATATTGCCAAAAGAGGGGGAAAAAGTACTTGGGCTCACTTGCAAATCACCCTAGGAGCAAGGCGTACAATAATCCATAAATATTCACAATGGTGTAAGTGCATGACTTATGAAACTCGCAGTGAGGTTGGTCTACATTTATTAACAGCATAGGTACATCTTTAAAAGGTATGAAGCAAGGTTAAAGTGAACTTATCTCAGGTCAAATTGCCAGATGGTCACAAAATTCAGTTTTTCCATGACATACAGAAGTCAAATCATTTAAAAATCCTCATCCTAGAGTCAGCCACATTCATAGGTAAAACTACAAGCAGGGACCACTGGACCAAAATGAATTGATGGCATTTGTTCCAACTCCTAAATGGAAGTTTCTAACAATTTATATCACTCCCCTTCCTAGATGTTAGCTCGTGACTAAGATTTCATTAGATGGAAGGGGAATCATTCTAGTTACCCATGGTACTTCATAAGAGAGAACTACTACACAAAGGATGTACATCTTTTCAAACTAGTATCCTTCCAGTTCTTCTAGTTTTTCCAACTAGTACCATTCCATTTGTCTTTAAAAAGAAAAGATGCGTATGCATTGAAACTTTAAAAAAACGTAAAGAATTTTATTCATACCTCCTCAAGGTTACTTTTAATTCAGTGCACAGTTTGTAGTCGTCGATGTGTGAGTTGTCAAGCAACTGCTCCAAAAATTGTGCATCTTCAGCATTTCCAGACAAGGTTTCATTCACTCCAACTGGCCGAGGAAGGCCCCTAGCTAATGGAAGAAGAGGCACAAGGGTAGCAAAACTATGTGTGACACTATGCCTGACAGAAGCATCGCAATCACTCATACATTTGAGTAGAGGAACAACCAACAAAGGAGCATATGGAACCAGCTCCACGCCCAGTCCTTGGACTAGCAAACTTATAAGCATACCGGCGCCTTGTCTGGCATGAATAGACGTCATATCTCCCAACATCGGGATGGCATTTCCAACCACAGCTGCCATCACTTCTAATGTCATTGACTTTGCCATTGAAGTGATGCACCTAGAAGCTGCCAATCTTACCGCCACATTGGCATGGCGTACACATTTAAAGATGCATGGGATAAGTGTTAGCAATTTGGGTTTCAACATCTCATGGAGCATTGGAGCGACTGAACGAACCAACTGCAGATCAGATGGGCCAGTGTCACAAGATAATAGACAAACCATAGCTAAATCAGATTTAAAAACTATCCAAATACTAAGAGTAAAGACAAACAATCAGGTTGGGCCACAAACTCATGTCCTAAAGCATCTCGTATGCATGTAATAAAGGAAAATGCCACTTAAAATTCCAAACAAAGGTGCCAGATTAGTTGATTTTCACCCTTCCAATACTAAAAAATTTATGAAAATTAGGCAATGTTAACAGCGTCAACCTGAATATTGTTTATCAATATTTGGGGATCCTTAATGCAATCAATCACCATCACAATTCCTTTCTCATCCACCTCACTGGCAGGCTTTAAGACTTCAGTAAGGCAATCCCATAGTCTCGGCAGCATGTCAAATAATGAAGCACCAAACTTCTCACATAAATGCCTCAATGCAAGTTCAGACCCTCTTCTGCTTATAAATCCCTCAATTTTCGACCGATCTTCACCCCCAGCAAGCATGTGTACCTTCGACTTCTGCCTACCAGAACTGCTCCTGAAGGAAAGCAGATCCTGATCATCAATAACTTCCATAGAATTGATGATTGCAGCTTGAGGTGTCTCTCGAGGATCCATACATGTTAAGCTACAAATATTCTTGATCAACTTGTCATTTGGGCCCGGCTTACGCGAAATACAGCGAGAAATGAGCTCAGCAAGTGCCTCAGCTGCCATATGCTGCAATATTTCCTCCTATATATATATGAGAGAGATAGAGAGAGACAGAGACAGAAACAGAGATTTAGTTAAGTCAGAGATCAACACAGCATGTAAATCTGCATGATTGACATGGGCAAAGATCAAAAAAGCCTACCTGCTCTCTTTTGACTGAAGCCATCAGAGGAAGGATTATAGGATTCAATTTGGCTGGAAGTTCTGACATCCAGACAACAGCAGCAGCTACTAAAGCAGACACGGTGACATGCAAATTACTCTGCAAATTGTCGGAAAAGATGTGGATAATCACAAATAACTATCCAAACTTAAAGAAAATTCTTATAACATGAAATACATAGCCAAGAATTTTTAATGTGAAATTCAAAGTGATCATAACAACAAAATATTCGCCTGTTAGCAGTAGGTATCTGGTAAATATAGTCAATTAGCCAAGAGAAGACCATTATTGTCTTAGGTAGACTGTGCATAAGTGCCTCCTTAATATTCTCTACATCAAAGGAGGTTTTCCATACAGAGACTATATGCAGATTTCAGTAAGATATCAACCAAAATGCACATTATCAGACAACAAAAAGAAGCTATTAATGTATATGCATGAAACAAAATAGACAATGATGTCAAACTGGAAAAACCTATGGCTCAAAAACATGATGGACACTTACATAATCTGATAAAATCACAACTTGACAAGATAAAAGTATGCATGTGCTCACTCAAAGAAAAGATGAGATACAAAAAATGACTTGGTCCACAATTCGATACAGCATACTGAAAATGGGAAGTTGCATCTCAGACTTACCTGAACACATTTTAGGTAGCCTGAAGTAGTCAAAAGCCGTTGCCTGGCTGATTCAATATCATCAAGGATGTGCTTGGCCACAGATTCATTGCTGGAGGCATCATCAGAAAATGTTGGCAGTCTCGAAGCAAAGTTAATTGCATCATCGGTACTCAAGCTTTCCACATCAACTTTCATTGTAGATAACATATCTATAAATTTGCCTGATGCCTCTACAGAGCGTAAGAGCTGAGTGGCCTCATTCCGCATTTTGGCATATGTCCTTGAAAGCTCACAATAGGGCAGAGGTGATTCTTTTGTAGGAAGTGCTGGGTCTAAGCATGCTAATAATTCCAATAGCCATTTTGTCAAATTTTCTGGAATCGCAGGACTGACACACTTATCCTGAGAAAGGTCTCCACTTTTAATCTCTTTGAACCAGGAAATGAGAATCATGGATGCCACCTGACAAGAAATAGAAATCAGTCAATGAAGGCCAGCCAGACACGTCTGAACAAAAGGTGCAGGTGTAAAACTAACACAGACACATGGATACGCACACCTACATGTTAGAGAGAGAGAGAGAGAGAGAGAGAGATCCTGCTGATATCAAATTAGCAGTAGTACCTGCCGCTGCACCCCAGAGGTGGATGTCAGGGCACTCCATAAAGGATCAACAATGCATTGAACGGATTCTTTTCGCAAATTAGCAGCTAAGATTCCCAAAGCTGAGGCACAAAGAACTCTGGTATGAGTCACTGACATCTCTGCATCAGCACCCACAACAATCTTTACCAAGTTTCCAGAGGCATCCCCATTTCTTTCCTGTGGAAAGACTCCTCCACCAGGGTCCAAGCAACTGTTTCGGTAAGGGTCATAATCAAATTTCACAGCTCTCACTTTAGCAGCTCTAACATGGCTCCTTCGAGGAGGAGCGACAGGCCAAAACATCTTTGCAGAATCCAGTTGGGAACCATAAGGAGTAGATGCAAGTTCTATCCAAGAAGACATATAAGACTTTGCAACAGCTTCCAAGTCTTCAACTGGGCACTAGCAATGATCCCCACAAAAAAATGGACATCCGTGTCAAAACACCCAAAAAAAAATCAACAATAAAGACAGACTAAAGATTATGCATAAAAATAAAATAAAAAACACGAACTAGCAAAATAGACAACTAGTATTTTCGACTTAACACTAGACAGCTAGTGTTCAATAAAATATACTGCAAAACTAATATCAACTTCCACTATAAAACCCCAGTCAAAGGACAGAAATCCAGGCAGAGCCCCCTATTTAGAGAACTTGTTAATCCAGGTGGAACACCAGCACGATAAGCACAAATAATGCAGTAAGACAAGACCTTCTGATATTTAGAGCTAACTTATACACATTCTCAGTTCAAAACCTCATACTTTGACAAAAAAGTACACATACCCAACTTTGTTATATCTTTAAATTTTCAATTTACTATGAACTTTTTCATGGCATTTATGGTGTGTGTGTACCCAAAAATTGTGTTTCACATTCCAAACAACATGAGCAAGAACTACAATGAGGAATGGATCAACACTATTTCCAGGAAATTTATGGCATATCATCCACACTTCCTCTCCTAAAGTTGAAAGCACATTTGAGTTAAATTTGGCAACAAAACGCTGCGTGAAATACATGAATCCTCTCAAGTCACTTCCTCAGTCAAAGTAAGACACGTTTTGGTTGATGAACAGCAAGGGGTGTTCACGACAAGATGGACAAAGAAGGCATGCTAAGGAAATTTGGGGATCAGAAGATGTTGCTACAGGTAAACATGCACCCCACCACTTACAGGGCCCACTCTCAGGAAACTAGCAGTAAATAATAGTAGTTACCTCTTTATTGGCTAACTCTAGATATTCCAGTTCAACATATTCTTTCCTCATTATTTTGGAGATCTTGATATAGTTGATTCTACATTGCATAGGTCAGTTCACAAATCACTATTTCCGAGAGCATCTTAATCACTATCAGGCAGCTTATATTTGGACACCAAAGTAGCTACGCAAAATAAATTAAAAAAGCAACACGCTTTTCCAGCAAACTGCAGATTCAGAGATTAGTTAGTATCTAAATATTGCCAATTGTCCCTGAGTAGATAAATTAAAGAAGAAAACATTTTCTAAATATGTCCTGCATATCATTAAATCTAAAACCTGAGCAAGAAGCCTCCAAACCCTCTCGGAGCTCTCCAAAATCGCATCATTTGTTTCCAGCAGCAGATTCTGGAAAACTATCCTTATTGTATCCCCCAAAATAAACGAAGGCCAAAATGAACATCTGGAGCTCTGGGAGATGCTTCTTTTAAAACCAGCATCAAGTAGCCGCTCCTAAAAACAAAGTCAAATAAGTCAAAACTAGGACAAAATCTTTATCAAAAGAAAGCAATCATAATAACAATATTCTACAACTCTTTCTTCAACAAAATTAAATAATAAGATAACCACCAAACCCAAATGGAAACCTTAAATTGGCTTACTGTTTTACAATTGTGGTATATCACGGACTTACACTTGGATGTGACGGATTTGATTAATATGGTGGATTCCTTGGCTTATAAACAAGCTCATTTTTGTCTTGGACCTCCTTTTCTTAATGTGTTGTCACACTCATATTGTATCATAGTGAAGTTCTCTCTACTTATCAGGGAAAAAGAACATGCATGCCCAAAGCTGAATACCACAAAACTCATAACTACTGGATTGCAGATTAAATCTTTCTAAGCAAGCATGTTGATTTATAAATATCTTCTTGATTTAAGCTGGATTCACCAAAAAGATATGAACCCCAATTGAAATGTAATGCCGATAAAGGAAAGCCTTGGGCTTACCAAAGTGCGAATAGCAGAAAGACGGACTGATGTAATAGTATGCCTCATAAATGGCCAAAGACGCGGTGCCAACGTCGATAACATGTAAGGATTTTCCTGTGTATCTTTTGCTTCTCCAAAACTATCTGCACTAACCATACCATTTAGGTCCATGTCCTGTTTTTCTTTCAATACCGAAGTCCCAAGCATTTTGGGAATCATACTTTCCTGGGAATAGATCTCTGCCAACAGATTCATCACACTGCAGCAGAACAATGGGAAAAAAAACAACTCTAAATAATTGAAAATTAAGAGATGTAATACCCATTACTCTAATCTAAACGAAAATCTGAATAAAATGACTTCACATAAAGACTCATACAACCCAAAATTGATCTGACCATAAAACTAATTCTCCGAATAAAGTTTGAACAACATATGGGGTTGCTATATTAGAAAAATTGTTCAAATTCACCAACAAATAAGAACCAATGAATGACTCAAAATATTCCAAAACACAGTGTCAGTCAATAGACAAATCTACAATGTGACTAGTTGCAATGCATCAAAGCAGCAGCCAGGAATGTGCGGAACTAGCAATAGGAACCAAAAAAATATAACAATGCTGAAAGGTGGACGCATATAGTCATGAAGCAATTTCAGTAGAATAAATTTTTCAACGAGTACTTTCAAGCATGATAGTCAAACTTGTAAACTCGTGAGATTTTACGAGAGGGAGGAGGGGAAATCATGTTTACTCGATTCACGATCATTAGTGCAATGGTTCTTTCACTAATACAAGTGAAACAAAAATTAGAAAAGGAAGATGCATTCGCGTCCCCGCAAAATGGAGCAAATGACCATCTTCTTACATGCCTACACAAGTGCCGACTAGAGCATTCTATCAGTTGTCATTTCTGGTTTCTTCTTGTGTTCATCTACTGAGCTTAAAATGAAGAACTAGCTTATGGAAGTTGTGATTCCCTTTTCAGAGATCCATCTTCATTCCTATATTCCTACAATTACCTACTTCTCATTTATTAGTGTGATAAACAATTCTGAGGATATTAAAATCCTGTCAAATCCATGAAATTATTGGAAGATTAGGTTGATTCATTCTAAATCCCTACGCTATCAGCTATATTTTATTAATAACACTTGTGAACATAAGCATATAAAAAATGGATGTAATCTGTTGGTAATATGAAAATATGTAAATTTGAATAAGAGATAAAAAAATAATTAAACTGAATATTGCAGCTTTTTTACCAAGATACTGGTTTTAATAAACACTTTACTATTCCATGCTTTTCAAATCGTTGGGATAACCTAATTCATTAAAATTAATTTATAATGCAAATCATCAACCGACATTAATTTGACAATTCAAGACCTGGTGGACTTGAACCATGGGGTGACAGGTGTTTTCATTCATTATTGTTGCCAAACCGGCACCTGTATGGCTTCCCTATCAATGGATATGATTATCAAATACTTCTTGCCTTGTTTCATGCGATTTATAGAATCTTACAACCTCAAAATTCAGTTTCACAATGGCCCAAACAATCTTCAGTAAATTAAGCAATTTCAACTACCCTGCTTTCAAACAAGACATTTTCCTTTCCAAAAAAATAGCTCAGTAGACACTGAAACAATACATACTATCCAAGTGAGCACTAAAATATAAGGCGACAATAGGGCTTATTACTGGCCAAAAAAGTAAATACAGATGGGCCAAACAGCCAAATGAGAACTCAATTGCTTGTACTACCTGCTAGTTGAGGGACTTAAGTCATCCAGATCAAGCAAGATATCCCAAAGTAGCATGACGATCTCATGCAAGGTTGGACCATTGAGATCAACTATGGCAGCAGCAGCAGGTATTAAAGCGTCAGCAGCTACAGCTCGAACATCGTCATCAGGGTCCTCCAGCCCAGCTTTACATGCAGGGAGCACAGCACCAAGGAGACCATGCAGCATATCCTAAATGCAGCAAAAAGTGTAACTGATAAGGAAAGACCCAAAGGAAACTAGACGGCATTTATTTGCAATAACAGCGTAAGCAAACGGTTACATGGATTTACTGTATTTTTTAATATCAGTTCATATTAAAAAAAGCAACAGCCCATATTTTCTTTAAAATTTGCATTTCTCACTGCTGAAATGCCTTGCAATACAGAAGAACCACATGAAACGTGAATGTCATATAAGAAATCTTATAGTGGTATAATTCAGTAAGATATGACATAGTTCTCTTACCTGTCGCACAGCAATCAGATACTTAATACCTAACAAGCTTCCATGGCGAATTTCCCACTCTGGTCTATGCTGAAAAATTAAGCAGATGAATATCAGAGAGATAGAGCTAATACATAGTAAGAAGAAATTCAATTATAGGTTTGCATCAGTGAGGATTGGAAGAATCATTCCATTGACTTTACCTGCATCTGAAGCAGAATATGCAATGTGTCATTAACTAATAAAGGATGCATATACTTAAAAGCAGCACCTAATGCTTGCGCACAAGTCTCCCGAACTGGAGCAACAACCTGATCAGATACATAGTCCCCAAATCTGCCAAAAAATAAAAGCCCAAAACTTTCTAAGTCAGAGACAGTATTTCACAAAAAAATGGATTGACTTTTGCTTTTAACTTTCGATTTTTTCAATTTCTCATAAGGTAAGAAACTTGATTTTTCAGATTATTATTTTAAGCCAAACACCCAAAACCTTTCGAAATGCATAAACATTGAAGCGTATTGCTATCTCATACCTTTTCATAATTTTCCAAACCTTGGGACTCGCATTATCAAAATTATGGATGGAAAGCAACACTCAGAACAATCAGATAGTAATCCAATTTCTTTTTCGGAAATTTCAGGTAAAAGGGGAAAAGTATGTTTTCTAAGCAAAATACCCTATTAATATTAAATCGTACATTCTGAATCTACAAGCTTTGTAAAGGTGGAAAGCACTTGATGCCTATCAAGAAATTCCTTGCAGTGCACCAAGAAAGAAGACAAAAAAACCAGTAACAAATAAGAATCTGGTATTGTGTTTTTCAATGGCTGAAACAGATGCTCAATGCACAAATTCACCATCACTTTTCAATTGATCAGCTGCCCACCACTAGTCCCCCTACCAAGCACACATCAGAGCTCAAAGCGGAAACTGCTTTCAAAAAATTAATATAAAATTGGAAAACATACCGATCAAGGGACAGCACACACAGAAAACGAATTCCACAATCTTGAAGAAATTCACAATTTCTAAGCCAGGAATGCCTAGTCACTTCGACCAAGTTCACCAGCTCAGACCCTTCTGGGAGATGTTTCAACATATCTGGAGCCATTAGTGGACACTTCACATTAGAGTAACTCCTCAAATCTGCTGCACCAGCTTCTTCTCCACGAGAGCAAGATACGTTATCAAGATGAGATTCAGCATCCACCTTAATCATCCCACTATCTTGTTGAACATCATGCGAATTGCATTTAACATCTTCAATCCCGACAATGACATCCATGTTCTCAGCAGTGCTAGCTGGAAGTACTGCATTTTGAGATGGAGAGGCTGCACCTTCAATCTTGGGCCTCTTAATTTCTGGCTCAGAATCATCAGCAGAAACTTGCATGTTCAGATCAATTGATCTGTCTCTCTTCAATGTACTTATATGGTTTTTTTCTTCGGATAAAGAGACAGAGCCATCATCTTTTAATTCACAAGGCATAACAGCAGAGCTGGAGTTGGGCAATAAGACACCAGCTGAGGCACCATGATGAGTCAAAATTTCCCTTAAAGCCATGACACTTCCATGCCGAATCTCCCAAACTGACCATCCAAAATAAGAGTAATGATCACTCCCATGCAACACAATATGTAAGGTTAGTTTAATGTACAAAACGTACCCGGATCAAACATATCAAGAATAAGCTGTTCAACAAAATTATGGAAAGGCCATAGTCCCTCGCCATCCTGGTCAGCATCGTCATCAAGGGAACAATCTACCTACACATTAAGACATAAAAAGTGAACCATATCTCCGATCATTAAACCCATCCACTATATATCCACAACATCAACATTTAATAGTTTGATCATACTCTATCAGACTTCTGTAAACCTTGAACCCCCATTGTCAACCCTAAGTCATAAATAAAGGGCAGCCAATACGCAACACTCATGCTGTGCGCAGGGTCCAGGGAAGGGTCGGACCATTTTGGGTCCAATGTATGCAGCCTTACCTTGCAATTTTTGCAAGATGCTGTTTCTGCAACTCAAACCCATGACCTCCCGGTCACATGGCAACAAATGTACCGTTGCACAAAGGCTACCCTTCAACATCAAACCTAAGTCATTCTTCTAAAGAATTCAATTCCTCCAAAGATGCAATGCTAGCAAACCCTTAAAACCTTGTATTTTGCCTTTTCAGTTTGACTTTAAGTGCAGAAAACCAAAATGAATGAAGTCATAGAATTTTCTCCAGGCCTCTATGCGAGAGAGAAAAACAAAAACATTTGCAAAACTTTGAATGAGATTGCTCCCCTTCTGCAAATGACAAGCACTTCCATAAATACTATTGGAGATAAGCTTATAGGAAATAAGTCACCATGACCAAGGCTGATATTACTTGGAAATATTGTGTGAAGTAAACCAATTCTACCAACAAAAACACATACTCTCCTTACCTGCCCCTCTTGCACACAACAGACAAACATATGTATGTGCACAAACAAGGCCATGAAGAAGTTAAACGGTTAAACATAGCATCCAAAGAAAAAGATGTGGAAAAGATTATGTAAATCCTCCAATACCTTATTAATAACAGTTAACTCTGAATCAGTGCTCTTTGGGGCAGTTGTGCTATGTGCATTTGCTCCATCTGTAGTGCTATCTTCAGACCAAACTTTGCCTTGGTCTTTTGAAGTACTTTTTGCTTTCCTTTTTAACAGATTCAATTCCCTAGCGCTTGGCCTCTTGACACAGGGAACCATCTTTGCAACTAGCCTCTGAATATTATGTACAGAAGCCGACGCATAAATTTTGTGGTCTAAACCGTTTCCATGAGCATTCAATTTCTGCACAATAAGGTCCTCATCTTTTATCATATCATTGACATCCATGAACTGCTCACAGACATCCAGACCTGTTTTCATGGGCTTAGCATTAGGAGACAGGTGCATATTGATGCAAAATGTATACCAAACCTATGAAGCAGAAATTCAACACATATGGGAGAATGCATACCAAGCCAGGCTCCTTTGAGCCAAAATAAATGATACATTTTTCATTCTTTCAAAATAAGTAACTAACCAACCAGCAGAATTCGTGAAACAATTGTTCAATATGTGCTCACACACAAAAGTTTAATTTGATGATGCCCTCACCAGGAAAACGTATAATTAAATCCTCACCTACTTCATTTTATGCAAGTGTGACCATGATGAATCCAACACCCAGCTCATTTGCTCCAATTGCACATAACTTGCACTTATTTGTATTAAGTTGTAAAAACACATAATGAACACTTCAAACATAACTTCATCTGATCTAAAAGACAGGCGGCAATAAATCCTCAGCTTAGAAGAATATTCAGGACTTGAAATGTTTCGCAATCATCTGAAGGTTCTAGTGTCAAGCAAAAAGGAAATTCTGGTCAAAATATGAAAACCAAAATTAATTACTTCCAGCATGTATTGTGGACAACAACAGGAAAAATTCACAGATCAAATTTTAAAGGAGAGTGCAACTTTCACATGCTTTTGCTTGAATCAGGCCTCAAGCATGAAAAAACCAATCTATCAGAAACGATTTATTCAAAAGCTGTTTTTGATAGCAAAAATTTGTCGGATATTCACTGGTCATATGTCTCACTTTGCTAGAAGACAAACAAGGTAATCCCAATAGTCACTATGATATAGACAAATCATCATACAAAAGCATTGCTATCCCTATTACAGCTGATTTACTTCTGTCCATGGCAATGTTAAGCCTGAATCATAGATCTGAATGTTTAATTTTCATCTTTATAAACCACAAATATTTCTCTGGACGCTTACCCAAAAATAAAATACTGGTCTTGACCATTCATTAATGTAACCTTAATCATGACACAGTTGTTATCATTGTTATAAGAACCATATTTGATATCAACCGTTCATGGAGAACCAGAATGATAAATCTAAAACGCACAAAAAACTGGATGTGACAGATTCACACCCACATGAGTGCAATACAGTCATCTTCATTAATTATAAATTATAGAAGGGCAAAAAGACCAACCCAAACGGCGTCTAAGGCTTTGCTTTTGGCGGGCCAGACGCTCCCGAGGACTCTTTAAATTATCAGTTGAAACATCATACTCCTGCACACCAATGCATTAAAAGGGGGCTATAATACATGATTGGAAAAAAAGGAAAAAAAAAGAAGAAGAAAGAACCATGAATCTGCTTCCAGTAAAAACTTAAAACAAAAAATCCAAGAGAGAGAACATTACAGCAAACAAGTTCATCACTGACATTAAACAGAATAAATGTTGAAAAAAGATCATGACCGTGAAACATCTTCCACAATACAAATAGAAGTGCACAGAAAGAGAGACAAAGAACAATCCCTTGCAACCACAGAAGTTCAGTAAACAAAGGGTGTGTACCTGAAGCTCAGTTCTAAGTAAAAACCTAAACAACCCAAAGGCTGTAATTAGAAATAATTTATGTACATTATACTAATTAAACCAATTATAAGGAGATTTCCCTGATGAAACTTGGCCATCATGTTTCAAGCAAATCTGTTCAAGTGAAGAATTTATTTTGTTCACAAGCAAGCCTAATCTAAACATATATCATAATCATAAATAAGATACTACTGCAAACAAGTCAACTTCCTTACAGTCGGAAATATCCAACTTTTCAATTCCTTCTTCACATTCCATGTGCTTGCCTAGAAAATAGGAAAGTTTGAATCTTTAAGCATGATGACCAGCCAATAGGGTGGAGTTCCTTTTCTCCACATTTTAGAATGGTATCTACTTAGGATAAAGTAGCTATTGCCTCGATTGAGGACAATAAAAGAAGAGGTCGGTCAATATAGTTTGGTCATGTCAAACCAAGACCTTCAAATGCTCAGAAAAAATATGTTTAGAAAGGGATTTTAGATGCTAGTAAAAAGAGGCCGAGAATACCTAGCAGGACAAGGAAGAGAGACAGTAAGGAAAGCCATGAAGCATTTGAAGGTTCCAGAATCTAATTAAGGATTGAGTTCAATGGTATAATAAGATTCATATAGCCAATCCAACTATTGGGATAAGGCTTGCTTTATTGTTGTTGTTATTTTACTAATCTAGAAAAAGAGAAAAAAACTGCTCTCTTATGCACATGCATCTCCTGTGACTGCCAGCTATTTTGAAGAAAAGAAGGATTAAATATCATATTCCTTATGTTATGAATTTATCAAGATGTGTATCTCATACAATATAGTCAAAATAACAATCAGATGACTTTATGAGCCAAATCATGGTGATATTGTTGAATCTCTTTGAAGTCATTTATTAGGTAAGATTGGCATTATCTGAGTTGACATAAAATCACCGGAAGGAAACTCAGATAAATTGTAGGTCTACCCTTTGGGTTCTTCTTGAACGCTACCAGGTGGAATTTGTTAGGTATCTAGGCTTCATAAAGCCTCAAAGCGGAAAAATAAACCTCTAAATATAGTTCCACTAATTCCAACTGGAAAAAAAAATCACTTGCATAAGAAAATCTCTCAGAATGGGGTTTTAAACTTCAATTAAACAAAAACAAGTCCCCCTCCTCCTCCTCCTCCTCCTCCTCCCAAGTTTAAACACAGCTGCCACAATTTTGATAGAGCTCAATGACCATGATGCACCCAATGAAAATAGGTAGTCAACTTTCCTTCTCGATGATGACTCCAAAGGCTAAAACTTTAAGTCTTTGGGGAGACTTTCACTCCAGAGTCATGGAATGCCAATTACCTGTGGCAAATGGGTTTTGAGAATTTTATTTCTATTTAAGTTTTTGCTGTTTCTTCCTGTTTATTATGCTGCTGTAACTTGGGAGAGAGAAAAATTAATTAAAAACAGTATGATTAGTTATTGATAGTTCAGAAATATCCTTGAAATTTAGTAAAACCACATGTAATCAATTATATATGGAGCAATTCGTCAAACACTTGACGTTCACTCTAGAATCTTAAGGGTCAATGCTTATAGTGGTCAATTGCCCATACATCTGTCCTTTTATGCTTTCCTGTAAATGACAGCATGTACTTTGCATTTGGTGATATGTCTCCCTTTGATGATCACCTCCTCTCAAGCAGTCATGAAGTTTATAAAGGCTCAAAACTTTCACAATGTTTTCAACAAAAGGTTCAACCTACACATGTTCCAAAATTTTGTTCTTCTCCACCAAATCAACAGAATATGACTAACTAGGAAAATTAACCAGTGTATATTATGTCCTTCTAGGTCTTCCCCTGCCCCTTTTACCAATTTTTCTATCTGTTGCTCACATATCCTAGTCTTCATTCAACAAGAACAAACCATCTCAAACTATAAACTACGTAGACATCTATTATCAATAGAAAGAAAAAAGATAAAAATGGTCCTTGAACTTGGCCCAATGTGCAGTGTTGTTCTTGAACATGTAATTTGCTCAATAACATTCCTAAATTTGCCCAATATGCAATGTCGGTTCTGAAGTTTTAATTTGTCAATTTGATCCCCAAACTTTTCGTATATATTCAGTTTAGTCCCTCAACTAGATATTCTAGGTACTAAATTAAATTGAGGGATATAACAATCTAGAAACTAGAGTGAACATATACCAAAAGTTCAGATACCACATTGAACAAATTAAAAGTTCAAGAACCACAATACAGGGACCATTTATTTAATTAATCCTAAATAAAATGTCACCTCAAAATTCTCACATAATTCATTCAAAGCAACAAAAAGGAGAGAGCTACCTAGAACGTTACTCAACAACAAGAAAAAAAAAATCCTTCAATAGAAATGTTCAAAAAAAGAAAAACAAATGGGGGAACGTTACTGAACCACTCATCTTCCTATCTCCTCCAGCACAACCCAAAAAACACAGAGTAAAAAATAAAACTAAGACTGCTTTTCTATCTATGCAACTGAATTTTCTAGGCAGCATAGCAAGCAAGCTCTCCACTTATACATATAAGCAACATCAGCTAATACTTTTTCTCCACTTTTCCGAGGTTTCAAAATCCTCCATCAAATGGCTTTCTAGACCGAACAAGCAGCCATACCAAACAAGTACCCATATAGGGGAAAATATATGTAATAATACTTAATCCCATAATGTTAATTGCTCTCTGTCCTCCTGTGAGCATGAGTGAGACGGAATACAGACAAATAGTAGATGTCAGCTCTAAGAAGGAAGATGGTACGTCAAAGTAGGCCCCGAGGCATTCACAACATTCAGATTGCATGTAGCAGGAGTGCCCATTTTCGCCACAAACTTCTCTTTTCTCGCTAGAGGATAATCAAATTCTTATAGTCAATCACACTAGAGGTGAAATGCTAATATTGGTACTTGTACTATGAGTTGTTCATTAAATTGTACACAGTGAGGAAAAGGTTCTCCATATTTGTATGCAGAAACTAGGACTGAAAATTAATCAAAAAGGTTCTAGAAGAAGTATTAAGCGCTAGTTTAAAAGTCTGAAAGAGCAGCTTACCTGACCCCTTGATGCCAATAAAGCTCCAAAGTCCAACACCTTGTTCAGATCAAAGCTGTTACAGTAAGGTAAGAGAAAATTCAGAAAACAAATGACAAATCTGCCCAGAAAATTCCTAAGCGTATATTTGATTCTGGCACTTTCCCAGTCCATAGCCACTGTCGCCACAGACATAACAATAACTCAAGGCAAACCACAAATAGAATATGAGAACATATGCAACCTTTGAAATGAAATGCTTGACACAAATTTAGACTGATAAGGCCAAGCCAGGATGTTTTCGAGAGTGCCATCTATCCCAGCCTCGGACATCTTCATCTTCATGGCAGCAAATAAGTCATTCACAGATGTGTGATTAACATTCTGAGCAATGGCACCTATAGCATAAGCTGCAGCAACCCTCGTATCCCAATTCTTACTACGAAGGTATTGAGCAACCTAATCAAATATTTAAACTCACATGAGTGAATGAGAGTCATAAGGTAAAAAAAAAACATTAGCACTACTTGAAAAACAAATACCACTGCTTTAAGAACAAAGTTATACTATTGTTATTTTATGGAATATATCACACTTGAAGGGTCTTATTTTAACTACTTGCCAAACCTTTACCTAACCTAGCACTTCCTGAAGTCCTTATCATTACAGCACATGGAAATATCATCAGTCAAGCACCAATTTCACTACCACAGGACAGCCCAGACACTGCAGCATCAAAAGCTAATAATACCAAAAAAACGCCGAGTTTCTGCATCAAAGAGAAACCCTATAAGCACATCTCCTCTCTCGTTTTCAATGATATTCATGTCGCAGAAGTTTCACCATTTTATTTTCAAATACAGCGATATTCATGCATATCCCTACTCTGCATATTAGCCTCTGCACTACCTCGAAGAGTAATTTTCAATAGCACGACTTAAAGAACTGTTACCAAAACTTGTCCTCATGCGCATATGAAATTTCAAATGCAAAACGCTAGCTAACAGCAGCCAGACATATCTTCCTCTAAAATTAGATTAGAGGAGTTCTCCCAATGGCATTGAAAAAAAAATATACCTTCTTTAAGAGAGAGGTTAAGTCCCGGGGATGCGACTTGGCAATATCTCCAATTTGGCGAGCCGCCGCAAACCTCGTAGACTGAGTCGAACCAGCTAAAACACAATTCGTTAAGGGAAAAAACAAAACGCAATTCATCCAATTGACAGCACCAACTGAGCAACACCAGATCCAACAAGCACAAGACGGAAGGATACTGTCGAGAAGAGTGAGCAGCCGATTGAGACGCGACGACTGCTGAGCCATAGCACCACACCCCACCTCAACAACGCCTTCTCTAGACGTAATCCGAGAGCCGCAGCTGCATCCTCGATCATCCAATCACCCCCGATCCGCGGAATCTCAACCGGCGACAGCGACTCTGCATCACCCACACGTTATTCGGATCACGGAAAACCCAGCATCCGCGCAAGCATTCCGCATTAGCGGCTCCAGCCCGATGATTCAGGTGGATTTTCCCCAGGCCAAACCGAGAGCGGGTCTCCGAAACGAAGGCAATTGGATTGGGGTGGATGGGAGGAAGGGAAAAGCGAAATGATAAAGGCGGTGCGAGGGATCTCCAATGGAGGGAGTGGGAAGGAGGAAGGGAGATTAGGGATTCGCAAGCACGTACCGGAGGCAGAAAATGGCGACGGTTAGGGCAAAAATGGATGAAGCGCTCCCTCTCCTCTGCTTCTTCTTCTTCGTCGTCGTCGTCGTCGAAGTTCTCTCTCTTTGCCTCTCTCGCGTCTGACGATAATATATGCATGTATTTTCTACCAAAAAAACAGAAACTAATAATAATATCAATAGTAAATAAAGTTATTTCTTTTTTCTTTTTTACACCTGAAATTATACCAGCAAATATTTTCATAGCACAAAATTTCTTTGCATCAGAATATAATATTTTGTGGGATTCATACTAATACTCTACTTAGTAATTTTTTAATAAAGTACAAGGATTAATGGCATAAACATTTAGAATTTGACTTTTTGTTTTTTTATTATGATAATAGATTCTTCTTAAATCCAAAATAAATTTTTTAATTAAATATTTGAGACATAGATTATTTATAAAAAGAAAAAGATGGCATCACACTATGAGAAGAAAATTTGGTAAACTACACATAAGATGTAGTCGATAACCGACTTTCCATTATAGAGTCAAATATCTTTTTACATCGTGAACTAAATATTAACTAGAAATTCTTGTGAATATCACGTTAGATGAATTTTTTATGAAGTCTTTCTATTCCTTTATCTTAATTTTTACCTAATCTGGTGCTACTCTTTGGGCAATAAAAATGGTTTTGTAAGAACTTGAACTTTAATAATATCATATTTTCCCTTTTTCAATACATACCCTTGGGTACCTTGTGATAAATGTCTCTTCATTAAAATTTATAATTTAGCTTAATATATTTTAAATACGAAAATAACACAAATGATCCTTAAATTTTAAATTAGTATACAAATGTGATCTTTGCATTTTTAATTTATTCAATACAATTCATGAATTGTTTATACAAATTCAATTTAGCCCTAAAATAATACGAAAATATTTCATGTGGTCTTTGATCGTAAATACAATATTGAAAATTTTAATATAATCCAGAGATTATATAAAAAATGTATTAAAAGTCAAGAGATCATATTGAAGAAATAAGATTGTAGGAATCACATTACACATCGGGCTGAAGTTTAGAAACTTATTAAATAAATTAAAATTTTAGTAATCATATTACATGTTAAATCAAAGTTTATAAACCACTTATATCATTATTTATTTTTAATACAACAAAATAACAGCACAAAATCGTTTTGTACCCTAACACTATATATACAATGAGTTTTGTAAACGATAAATGAAACATAATTTAAATAAGAAGATATTTTTTGATTTACTATTAGGATGCTATTTACGAGGGAACCAGCATACTTTCTAATTAGTAATTTATATTGAATTAATATTCAAGGTACTAATTGTGCATGACATGAAAGCCATGGGCACATTTGAAATTGCGAAATTTCCTCGATTGATGCTTAATAATTGCTCTTGGTACATTCATTAACAAAATCCTCATTATTTTCTTGGATTTGTGTTTGAATAAACTTTACTTTTTACTTGATTTAGATTTTACAGTAGATGTGCTTTGACTTTTTATAATCCGAAATACCCAAAACTTTTGTAATATTAATTAGTTGAAGAGTAAATCTATGCGTATTTTTTCATATTTGTAATGATTTGGATAATATTTTCAGTTGTACTAGGAAAGCAAATAAGTAAATTTTAAAAAAATGTAAATGTAAAAAAACCCGGAAATTACCAAGTTGATCACAAGTATAAAACTTTGTTATGGTTAATTAATATTCACTTTCTTTTGATCAAGAAAAAAATTGCAAAAAAAAGTATTGATTTGCCATTTTATATTACAAAACTTTTGTTTTTCATGATGGCAAGATAATTGGATTTTCTTTAAAGCCTATCCATTTTGTGTATGCCATGTGGTGATATTTCAGTAATTAGTATCATCATCTGTATAGTTCTTTCTTAAAGGACTGGCTCTAAAAGTTGGCATATAAGATTATTAATTGGAAATGAATGATCATTCTTATTGGAAGAGTATTTTTCTTGCAATCTCTATTCATTTTGCTTTTGACGATGATTTGCGCCTACCTTGTCCAATATCACAAGTATTCTTAACAATAAAAAATGTCAGTTTTAGTGAGCTCTGACATTGTAAATTAGTAATTATTAAAAATTCCCACTTTCTTGTAACTCTTCTCCTATTAATTACAGGCGAAAGGCGTGCTTCCCATTAGGTTTATTGTCTTTAAGAATCATTCTAAATCGGCATTTCTAGATATATTATGACAACAAAAATCTTACTCTATGTATCATCATGACTCTTTTCTTTATGGTGATTATTGAAAAGAAGAGTTATTAATACTGCCATGACGAGCTATGCAAGTTCATGTTTTTACTAGATTTACGATTCTAATTTAGAAATTTTACTTATCCTTTTTCTTCTTTCCTAGCCTTATTCTTCACAAGTGCCCTTGAGATGCAACTGCAAGAGCTTGCACAAATCCTGTTGTCCTTGCTGCAGTAGTATTTCAGAAGCTTGCGTCAGTAAAAAGTTAAATCACAGAGACATGTATCCTAAAGAAGTAGAATGACCGCGCAGTGAAGATGAGAGACAGAACTTGCTAACACCCACAGGCGCACACCCCTTTTCCAGGAAGAGGTGCACCTGCGCAGTGAAAAGAAATGAATGTCGATCCACTTTTGCCATGCCATCTTCGACGGAAGAGGATCCTCTGCACTTAGTGCAGATCTGATCTAGCCCCATCCCACCATTCACCTAAATTTTTCCCCCCTATAAAAAGAGGGAAAACCCCATCTCCACTCATCTCCATCCTCTAGATCTGGATCCTCTTCGACTTAGACCATCCAAGGAACCAGCTCGTAGGACTTGTACCATGTTGTAGACCACGAGTTGATTCATGTGTTCGCCACAATATGGACGCGCGAGATACCCAAGAGCCGGTCCATTTTCGTACACTACGTCTTCAGATGCGCGTGTTTCATCAATGTATCGCCAGATACGAATTCAGGTCGTCTCGGCATATCCACAAGGAGTGCATGACATGTGCAACTCACTGAACTCTGTGCACATCAGGTACATTTTGTAAATTTCTTTAAGCTTCACAGCATCTCCGGGCTTGCTGGGTATTGACAGTGCATGCGTTCTTTAAAAGCATCTGCAGTTGGCTCCAAAAATTGGCATGCATTTCGGGACGACTGGCCTTCAGACCATCTGAGGTTGTTTTGGATATTTGACGGGCATTCAGCAGCTGAGACCAGCATCTGAGACAAGAATAATCAATCTGGAACGGTTGCAAAGTTCCCTGTTATCGGAAAACTGAAAAGGACTCGAGGAAGGTGGTCATTGGTTGAGGTGAATAAAATTTCCTGAAATACCAGTACTTGAATCTTACAATTCTTAAGTAAGTTATCACTCACAGCCGATTAAGAAGTCAGATCATACTAGCTAGTCCGAAAAAATGAATCCTGGTATACTTATGCTTCAAGCCACCTGAAAATACTAAGTGCTTAGTGTAACGATCTGAATATGAAATAAAGCGCAGAATTAACAAAGTAATAAGAGAAAAGTTTAGAAGATCAAACACAGAAGGTTATAGTGGTTCGGCTTAATCCAAGCCTACGTCCACTTTGTCCAGAGACAGCCAATCGGCTGTTTATCACTAGTATCAAAAGAGATAGTACAATCAGATCACTTTCTCACTATAACTCTTTCAATACAATCTTTCGTTCACAATCAAATACTTTGATGATTTTTCTCTTACTTTTCTCACAAATGGATGTACTATAAATAGTCTTCTCCTTTGGTTACCGTTCTGGCCTTCCATAAATATCATCCATAATATGTCCGTTGGAAGCTCAATGATTTCTTTCCAAAGATAAATCGTATAACCAAGAAAGGAAAGGATAAAATCAGATATGATTTGATCCTTTGATTGATATCTTTGTTTGAGCATTGATACGTAAATCCTGCTCATCCTATATCCTATCTCAATCAAAAGATCTCTTTGGCTTTCTGCGTATATATCTGAGAATCCGAACTCCATTACTTTCTGGATATGAGTTCTATCAATTTTCTTTCCTTCTGAACATCTCCTCGTTCTGCATATAAGAACTTATCTTGTCCTTCTGAACATCTCACGTTCTGCATATAAGATCTCGTCTTTTCCTTCTGAACATTTCCACGTTCTGCATATAAGATATCATCTAGTGTTGTCACCATCAAAACATTCATCAACAATCTCCCCCTTTTTGATGGTGACAAAACTACCCTGCAGATTCGTTCTATAGCAACAGTATGAGGAATCAATTAAGTAGCTATTACACAAGATCAGAATGTCAATGGAGAATGTCAATGGAACCAGAAGGTCAAAACATCTAAAAACAAACAGTTTGCAACTAAAGTATCCAAGCATCCAAACAGTTCAAAATTTAGACGACGCAACGATCTGCAGGATTTTCTCCCCCTTTTTGTCAACAGCAAAAAGGATTAAGGCTTGGGAGGAATACGGACAAGAGTAATGTCCATATTAGTAACAGTCTGGATAAGATCATCAATCTTCTTATGCACCCCAACAGAAAGAGCATCAATCTTCTTATCCAAGTTATGCAGATGATCAAGCGCCGCAGCCTGCTGCTCCTCAAGATGAATAATAGCCGCCTGAAGTTCGGCAATAGCTCCAGTAGAAGCAGAAGCAGAAGGAGAAGGACTCTCTCGGGACGAGCTCACCTGAGGTTGCGGAGAAGGAAAAACTCCCCCTGTCTGAAGGTGAGAAGGCGATGGAACATCCAGGGAGGGCCGTGGCAAGTCAGATGGCAGGGGTGGTGAACCAGTGGCATGCTTAGATTTGGAAGGTGTGGAAGAAGCAGGATCACCAGAAGAACTAATAGAAACCTGACCTCGTGCAGAAGGAGAGGAAGCAGGTGCTTGAATATCCGGCTGACTAACAGACAAAGCAGGTTCTATCAGAGAGGCAGGAAGAAGTGCAGAAGGAGCAGGTATTGGTGTGCTGAGCAGAGGATCCGTGACAGGTAAGGCAGAACCAGTCTCTTGGGGCATTCTGCCACCATCTGAATGTGAAGCACTGGATTCATCTCTGAGAGCAATAGATCGAGACTTCTTCGATTTGGAAGATCCAGCAGATTTGACAATCTCTTTCCGCTTTCTCGAGCCAGTTGTGCCAGAAGGACTAGAAAAGGCAGGAAGCCTCATCAGGTCAGGAATTTTCATCTTTCCGATGGAATATTTATCCACCACAGAATGAGGGAGTATAGTTGCAGTCAACGAAGTGGGTATGGAAATCTTCAGACGGTGGAAAATCTGTGTGATGAGACTCCCATATGGAAGAAGTCCAGAAGGCTTCACCAATGTCCTGTACATCTGCAACAGAATGATGTGGGGAAGACTAATGGGCCAGCGCATATCAAGAGCATACATCAATTTAGCTTTAGACTTGGAAATATCTGTCTTGGAGGCAGACTTGGGGCGAAGCACATTGATGACAACTTTGTGAAGCAGAATATGATATGCAGTCATACGAGAATACACTAGCTTTCCTTCAGTAGAATTGTTCCGAGTGAAATATCTCAAAATGTCCTCATCAGTAACCTCCTTGGCCACAAACTCAGCACGAGGAACTTTCAGAAGGTCAGCCAAATCATATACAGAAAGCCCATGGATAACATTGTTGACCGAGAAGGAAATAGAGTCTCTGGTTGGAAAGGACAAATTAGAGTAAAAATAGGCAGTTAACTCCTTGTAGGCAGGCACAGTCTCAGTGCAAAAGAACTCAAATTTGTGACTTTTCAATAGACCCCGTAACTTAATCTTGATACGGTCCAGAAAGGCAAAGTCAATCGTGCGAGGGGGCATCACACCTCTGTCAAGCAGTGTCTGATAAACCTGATGATGATTCTCAGACCTAAAGAGGTTATCAGCAGTTCCAGAATCCTTGTGTGTAATACCTTGTCGTGGAACGAAGATCGAGTACAATTTCTCATCATCATCAGGTATATGAGCCAATTTGGAAGGAGGCTCAGGAGAAATATTTAGAACACGTGACGGAGCAGGGGAGCGTGGTCGAGTAATGCCACAATCTTCGACAATTTTCAGAAATACATCAAGGGAGGAATATCCCTCTCCCGTCAAATATCGATTAATCGAAGAATGAGGTTCATCGGCACGTACCATCTGAGTATATGTGGCATAGATGCCTTTGACCGCTTTGCTCTGGAGAGGGACCCCTTCGTCAATATCCTCCATCGGAGAGTCTTCGGTGAGGTCAAAATGAGTGGGACCAGAAGCAGACCCAAAGTGTTTGTCGGCTAACCGAGATGATTTACGGGTCCCAGACATGAAGAAAATCGAATGGAAGAACACAAGGATGCAGACAAGCGCTAAAATAGGGCTAGGGTTTGTAGAAAGGGCAAAAGTCGAACGGGTGTTTTGAGAAAGAGAGAGACTTTTGCGGAAAAGATCAGAGGAAGAAATCCAAGTATTCCAGAAATATAAAGGAAAATGAGGAAAGACGGTTTTATTTTGGAAGAAACCACCCCTTTTTTGTTTTAATAATTTTTTTTTTGTTTTAAAAAATCCGAATAAATAGGCAATAAATAATAATCAAGTACCGAGAACATACCTGTTCAAGAATAACGGTTGAAAATCTTCAATCACGAAATCTAGAAGGAGAGTATATTCAGACGATCTCTGATGAATTCGAAAGATCGTTTGTCCAAGGCTTTTGTGAATATATCGGAAAGCTGATTCTTGGAATCAATAAAAGTAATCACAACATCCTTCTTCTGAACATAATCACGGATGAAATGGTGACGAATCTCAATATGCTTAGCACGAGAATGAAGGATAGGATTCTTGGTTAAATCTATAGCACTTGTGCTATCACACCGAATTTCAACACAGTATTTCGAAATTCCAAAGTCTTGCAATTGTTGTTTCATCCACAGAATTTGAGAACAACAACTGCTTAGAGCCACATATTCAGACTCTGCAGTAGACATAGCAACAGTATGCTGTTTGCGAGATAGCCAGGAAACTAACATGTTCCCAAGCAATTGACAATTACCTGTTGTACTTTTGCGATTAAGTCTGCAGCCAGCCATGTCAGCATCAGAGTAACCAAGAAGTGTGAAATTCCCGTCCTTGGGATACCAAAGACCAAAGTTTGATGTAGTTGCAACATACTTGATTATTCGTTTCACGGCTGTGAGATGTGATTCCTTAGGATCAGATTGAAATCTAGCACAAAGACAAACACTGAATAGAATGTCAGGACGAGAAGCAGTGAGATATAAAAGTGATCCTATCATACTCCTGTAAAGCTTCTGATCAACAGGACGTCCTTCTATATCTTTATCAAGTTTAGAAGTGGTAGACATAGGAGTATCCACTCTTTTACAATTTTCCATACTGAACTTCTTGATAATATCTTTGGCATACTTCTCCTGAAATATGAAAGTCCCATGATTGGACTGCTTTACTTGAAGACCCAGAAAGAAGGTTAGCTCACCCATCATACTCATTTCGAATTCACTTTGCATGTCTCTTGCAAAGTTCTGACAAAGAGTTTCATTAGAGGATCCGAATAAAATATCGTCTACATATATCTGGACTAGCAGAAAATCCAGATGAACCCTTTTTATGAACAAAGTAGTATCAACTTTACCTTTGACAAAGCCATTAGAAAGAAGAAAGTTACTTAATCTCTCGTACCAAGCTCGAGGAGCTTGTTTTAATCCATAGAGAGCTTTCTTCAATCGGAGAACATGATTGGGCTTAATAGGATCTTCAAACCCAGGAGGTTGAGCAACAAAGACTTCTTCTTGTATAACGCCGTGAAGGAATGCACTTTTGACATCCATTTGAAACACCCTGAAATTGTTAAAGCAAGCAAAGGCAAGTAACAAACGTATTGCTTCTAACTTTGCAACAGGGGCGTAAGTCTCGTCATAGTCAATTCCTTCTTCTTGAGTGTAGCCTTTAGCTACAAGTCGAGCCTTGTTACGAGTTACCAGACCATCTTCATCAACCTTGTTTCTGAAAACCCACTTGGTTCCAATGATGGTTTTTCCTGGAGGCTTAGGAACCAGTTCCCAGACATCATTGATGACAAATTGCCTCAACTCATCCTGCATAGCTTCTATCCAGCTATCATCTGTGAGAGCATCGTCTACATTTTTGGGTTCGTGAATAGATACAAGAGCAACAGCACTTGATTCCAACCTTTCTTCAGGCAATATTAACTTACGAGATCAGGTTTGTATACCTTGATCAAGGTCTCCAATAATAAGATCAATAGGATGACTGGACTTATGCTTCCAATCCTTTATAACATGAGAAACACTTGAAGAGATCTCTGGTACACAGTCAGAGGATGAAACTGATAGTTTATCAAATCCAGAAGGTGAATGAACAGGATGATCTATAAATGAATCAGTCTGATTGAAGTAGTTAACAGGTAGAGAACCTTCTGTATTTAAAACAGACTCGGAAGATTCATTATCTGAAAATTTCACATGAATTGATTCTTCGACTGCAAGAGAATTCTTATTAAAAACTCTAAAGGCCTTGCTAGTAGAAGAATAGCCCAGGAAAATACCTTCATCTGATCTGGCGTTAAATTTTCCTATGCGATCACTTGAGTTCTTGAGAAGAAAACATTTACATCCGAAAACATGGAAATAGGAAACATTAGGTTTCTTGCCTTTAAATACCTCATAGGATGTCTTCTGTATAATTGGCCTTAGGAAAACTCGATTAATGATATAACAGGCAGTGGACACCGCTTTTGCCCAAAAACGAGAAGGTAGATTGCTTTCGATAAGCAATGTTCTGGCCATTTCTTGTAAGGACCTGTTCTTTCTTTCAACCACCCCATTTTGCCGAGGTGTGTAGGGTGAAGAAAAAGAATGAGCAATACCATATTCATCACAAAACGTAGAGAAATCTTGATTTTCAAATTCTCCTCCGTGATCAGATCTAATGGAAGAGATAAAGTACCCTTTCTCATTCTGAATTTGTCTTGCAAACCGAGAGAAAATAGAGAATGTTTCAGACTTGGTTGCAAGAAAGTAAACCCAGGTGAAACGAGAATAGTCATCAACTATGACTAAGCAAAATTTCTTTCCTCCAATACTTTGAGAGCGAGTTGGTCCGAATAAATCCAGATGAAGAAGTTGAAGACTTCGAACTGTAGATACTTGATTGATAGACTTAAAAGAACTTTTTACCTGTTTTCCCAGAATACAAGAAGTACAAAGATCTGAACTTTTGAAAGGAATAGAAGGAAGACCCCTCACAAGCTTCTTGGAAGATAGTTTAGCAAGTTGTTTCAAATTAGCATGACCAAGTTTCCTGTGCCACAGAATTGCCTCTTCCTGCAAAGTAACTAGACATTGCAAATTTTCTAGATTAATATCCAGAAGGTAAATATTACCATGTCTTCGTCCAGTAAAGACTAGTGAGTTATCCTTGCTGAATCCAGAACAAACTCCTTCTTGAAAGGTAATCTTATATCCAGAATCACATAATTGGCTGATGCTGAGTAAGTTGTAGTTCAGCCCTTTAACAAGTGAAACCTTATTGATAACAAGATTTCCGATTTTGACTGTCCCAGTGCCGATGATCTTTCCATTACTATTGCCTCCGAAAAATACTTTTCCACCATCAATATTTACTAGGTTGATGAAAAAATCTGAATTTCCAGTCATATGTCTCGAGCATCCACTGTCTAGATACCACTTCATTTTATTTTTCAAAGATACCTGCAAATAACAGAATACTCAAACTTTCCTTGGTACCCAGACTTTCTTGGGTCCAGTAACAGTCCTTTTTGGTACCCACATTCTTTTGGGTCCAGTAGAGTTAGTAGAAAATCCAAATAAACCAAACACAGAAGATTTTGATTTAGGAAGTTCTCTATCAAGATATTCTGAATTATTCGAGGAAAGAAAAAGAGAATCATCTTCAACAGGTTTGACAAAAACTTTTTTAAAATGATCTTCATAAACCCTTTTGGAAGGTCTTTGCATTAGTCTCTCTTTGACTTTAGGAAAGTCAATCAAAGGAATCGTTGTAGAAGACATTCCTAAACCTTCCTTTTTAAAATATGGCCTTTGAATGGAAAGAATTTTTTCCAGCTTCTCAGATCCATCAGAAAATCTTTTAGAAATGCAAGAAAAATCCGATTTTAAACACACGTTTTCTTTTTCAAGAGAATCAACTTTTTGCTCAAGGCAAGAAGAATCTTTTTGTAAAATCTCAATTTTTTCCTTCAAAAAAACTTCCTGTCGTTTGAGTCTCTGATTTTCCTTTTTTAAATCAGAAATCTCCTTAAGAGAATCTTCTAGATCAGAACAAAGTTCATCAATGTATCTAGCAATTTTAATAGGAACTCTGAGATTACTTACCTGATTTTCATTGTAATCAGATTCATAGTCAGAATCAGAACCATCAGAATTTGCCATAAGACAGACATTGAATTGATCATCACTTGATTCACATTCAGTGTCGCTCCAGGTTTCAGCTTTGAGAGCTCTTTTGTATTTCTCATCTCTTCCCTTTTTGAGTAAGGGACAGTCGGGTTTTATATGACCTTTCTTCTTGCAGTTAAAACAAGTAACATCTGCATATTGTCCTTCAGCTTCTATACTTTGTCTCAACGTATTCTGTTGATAGTATCTCGGTCTCCGTCTTTGAAAGTTTTGTTGACTGTTGCTTAATCTGTGCTTCTGGAAACTCTGTTGACCATCTTCCATTCCTCTCCTTTGTGAGTTCATTTGATTTGAATTGCTTCTGTTGTTCCTGTTGAAATTCTTGAATCTTTTCACCAGGAGTGCTATTTCTTCATCATTGAGATAGTCTTCTGACTTTGCATCATTAAAATCCTCATTAGATTTTAATGCTAAAGTTTTCTTACCTCTAGTGTTCTCAGTCTCAACAAGCTTTTCTTCTTCATAAGCTTGGAGAGTTCCAACAAGCTCATCGAGGGATAAAGGTTGAATCCGTTGAGTTTCTCTGATGGAAGTTTTAATATAAGTCCATTCGGAAGTAAGACCACGAAGAAGTTTGTTGACTTTCATCTGTCCTTCAACTGGATGACCTTGATAAGCTAGGCCGTTTGTGATTTCAGTAAACCTACTGAACATGTCAGTAATGCTCTCCCCTTCCTTCATTTTAAAAGACTCATACTGATTGAGAAGAATATTCGTTCTGGTCTCCTTAACTCGATCTGTGCCTTCATAAGTTACACTTAGAATATCCCATATTTCCTTTGCTGAATCACAAGAAGAAATGCGATTATATTCAGAAGTAGATAAAGAACAATATAAAGAATGAATAGCTTTAGCATCAGTATCCTGTCTTTTCTTTAATTCAGATTGAGTCTGAAGATCAGCATCTGAAGATATTTCTTTGCCAGATGAAGAGTTCGGAGAAACGCCATTTTGCACCAATTCCCACTCTAGTGGATCTTTTGCTCTAAGGAATGCTTTCATCTTGTTCTTCCATATGCTATAATCCTTTCCATCAAAAAGAGGAGGACGAAAGTGACTCTGTCCTTCCATCAGACCTGAAGCACTAGCCATTGATCGTTCTGCTCAGAAGTACAAACACTTCAAAATCGAGCAACCTGGCTCTGATACCAACTGAAAATACTAAGTGCTTAGTGTAACGATCTGAATATGAAATAAAGCGCAGAATTAACAAAGTAATAAGAGAAAAGTTTAGAAGATCAAACACAGAAGGTTATAGTGGTTCGGCTTAATCCAAGCCTACGTCCACTTTGTCCAGAGACAGCCAATCGGCTGTTTATCACTAGTATCAAAAGAGATAGTACAATCAGATCACTTTCTCACTATAACTCTTTCAATACAATCTTTCGTTCACAATCAAATACTTTGATGATTTTTCTCTTACTTTTCTCACAAATGGATGTACTATAAATAGTCTTCTCCTTTGGTTACCGTTCTGGCCTTCCATAAATATCATCCATAATATGTCCGTTGGAAGCTCAATGATTTCTTTCCAAAGATAAATCGTATAACCAAGAAAGGAAAGGATAAAATCAGATATGATTTGATCCTTTGATTGATATCTTTGTTTGAGCATTGATACGTAAATCCTGCTCATCCTATATCCTAACTCAATCAAAAGATCTCTTTGGCTTTCTGCGTATATATCTGAGAATCCGAACTCCATTACTTTCTGGATATGAGTTCTATCAATTTTCTTTCCTTCTGAACATCTCCTCGTTCTGCATATAAGAACTTATCTTGTCCTTCTGAACATCTCACGTTCTGCATATAAGATCTCGTCTTTTCCTTCTGAACATTTCCACGTTCTGCATATAAGATATCATCTGGTGTTGTCACCATCAAAACATTCATCAACACCACCCACTCTCGCCAAGTGAAAAATCTGTGGCTAACACTGCCTTCACAGGGCATTGAAAATTAATAAAATATCTGTGTACTATGCAACTTACACAATGATTCACAGACAGATGGCGCTCTCCGATGGCCTCGTTTGCTGGGATTTCACATCTTCTCAAGATCATATCTCTAGCTTTTCTAGTAATATAACTAGAGTGAGTCGCATTTCTTCCAAGGCCGCATTTTCATCTGCATCAGCAGCTAGACACACCAAGCCAAGTGTGTGCATACTGTGTATACACCTCATCTTATATGCTCTCAGGTATAGAAGCTTCGTCTTCCTCCACAAGCCTTGAGCTGACTTTTCTGCCCCGTAAAATTTAAGAGCTTTAAGATATTCAAACTTTGCAGTGACCAATGACTATTGATATTAATCATGAAAAGGTGGAGGTGGTTTAAGATGTCCAATTTTTGCAACCATCTCTTCAGCTGATTCCTGTCTTCCATGACCCAGATTGCAATAATTTAGTATAACGCCAGCGTCGTCAGAGACTTCCCATGATGCATTTATAGCATCAGCGAAATCAACCTCAGCTTTCTCCCTATTTCATTGCAAACCCACCCTTTCTTTTTCCATCTGATCGGAACTTCAACCTAATGCATTTCTAGCCTCTTTATATTAGCTTAAAACAGATGACGACTGCTTTGTGTGTCTCAAATGGATTGAAATTCCAGATGGCGGGTGCACCCGCCATTACCTAAATATTCCATCAAATTTCTTTTGAGGTACTTCTTTCCAAGATGAACCTGCTTCAGAAGCTCAGAAGCAAAGCATGCTTCTCGGGAGATTCTTCACCTTTGTTAAAAACAGTAGCAGCTGATAAATACAAATCCAGAATGCCTGTAGCTATGTTATTTTAAGTATTTGGTACAGTGCCAATATATTTCTTTTTCCGCCTGCCCTTGTCCACTTTCTAGAGAGTGCTTTTCTCTGCCGTGTTCAAAAACTTTGACAAAGAACTTCACCAACTCTGCAACTTTCTACCCTGTCTTCTGCAATGAGCAATCATATGCGAATCTCCGGTGCTACTGCTTGCCCTGCTGCCGCCGCTAACCCTGTCTCTTTGACAGATGCTCTAGTCCACGTTCTGGAGTGTGCTTCCATATTGACAAAGAGCTTTGCCTCCTATGCGACTCACTATGCTTGTCTGCTTTGCCTCATTTCTATATCCCCAGTCCTAATGCTTGTGCTGCTGCCCCCGCTAGCCTTGTCAATATGACAGCTGCTATTCACCGGGGACTACAAAGTACAAACAGCATTTCTTCTTAATTGTCCCTACTTCTTCTCAAGCCTTTTTGACTCCCTTCACAACCTCAGACGACATTTTCAGCCCTTTCAAGGACCGTTTATCAGCTGTTTCAGTTGAAACGTCCTTGCCCTTTTATCACATGAAAGTCCATATAAACATCACCAACCAGAGTCTAGCCCTTGGCCCAAAAGAGGTAAGTGAAAGATAAATTGCTCAGAAGCAAAATGATCATCATCTGTGATGGATGTAACATCTTCACCAGTCGAGCTTTGATTCTGTACTTCCATAGTTGTCATGAAGCATTGACAAGCATCTTGATCAGCTAACCATTGAGGAAACAAATCACGCATCTTGAAGATGTTGGGGGCACTGATCCGTAGAGAGAACAAGCTAATTCTATGGCCTTCCACGCTTTAAGTAGCTCACCTTCCCTTTCATTTGCCTGTGCAAGTGCAATAAGTTCACCACAGCTTTTGATCCAATTTTCATTTGCAAACCAGAAAGGTTCCCATTTCAGAGGTGGCCAGTGGTGGCGCCACCACTGCACAAGGGCTGGCGACCCTCTCGATGGCTGAGTGCCTTCTCATCTCCCTTCAATTCCGTGTGTGAAAATTATCGAAAAAATATTAAGTTAATATTTTGCGTCGTCCAAATTTGATTGAGTTAATGAAAATACTTAAATTATGCTAATTGGACAATTTAAAAATTGTACACTTCTTTTTTTTATTGCAACTTTGCCATCATTGTGAGAAATATGGTGTGCTCATGAGAAAAAGAGAAGATGACCAGGATGCAGTTTTTTCTGATCAAATCAGTTTCTACAAAGAGGAAGGTCAGACAGATAACAAGATCGGCATCTCCATATACACTCTTCTGAGTTCTGACACTCTTCATACTCGCTGCTCCTCCTAACCTTGGCTCTCGCCTTACTCTCCAACCCAGCACCACCGCCACGACCGCCGCCCCAGATGACGGAGTTCCTGGATCTGGAGGCCCAGGATGGCGTCCGCATGCCGTGGAACGTCGTGCCCGGCACGAGGCGGGAGGCGGCCGGCTGCGTCGTTCCCGTCTCCGCCATCTACACCCCCCTCAAGCCCTTCCCCTCCATGCCCGTCCTCCCCTACTCCCCACTTCGCTGCCGCAACTGCCGGTCGGTCCTCAACCCCTTCTCGATCGTGGACTTCGCCGCCAAGATCTGGATCTGCCCCTTCTGCTTCCATCGCAACCACTTCCCTCCCCACTACGCCTCCATCTCCGAGGACAACCTCCCCGCCGAGCTCTTCCCCCAGTACACCACGATTGAGTACGCCTCGCCCGACGACCGGCCCTCCTTGGTGCCGCCGGTGTTCATGTTCGTAGTTGACACGTGCCTGATTGAGGAGGAGTTGGGGTTCTTGAAGTCCGCGCTGCTACGGGCTATCGAGCTCCTGCCGGAGAACTCGCTCATTGGGCTGATCACCTTTGGGACTCTTGTGCATGTCCACGAATTGGGGTTCGGCCAAATCTCGAAGACGTATGTGTTTAAGGGGTCGAAGGAGGTGAATAAAGAGCAGTTGCTTGAGCAGATGAGCTTTTTCTTGAAGAAGCCGAAGCCGACCACAGGTGTGATTGCAGGCGTCAGGGACGGTCTGGACGCTGAGAGCATTGCCAGGTTTTTGGTGCCTGCGTCTGAGTGCGAGTTTGCACTCAATTCGGTAATAAAAGCTGTGAATTGGCATACTTGACATTCGTGTGGTTTTGGTGCTTAGTTGATGATCATGGTGTTGAATTGGTATTTTTCGTTATATTGACTTGGTGGTAGGTATTAGATGAGTTACAGAAAGATCCTTGGCCGGTGGCTTCGGATCAACGGGCCACGAGATGCACTAGCACAGCTTTGAGTGTGGCTGCAGGCCTGCTGGGAGCTTGTGTGCCTGGTTCTGGGGCCAGAATAATGGCATTTGTTGGTGGACCATCAACTGAAGGACAGGGTGCTGTAAGTGCTAGCACTTGGCTAGTAGCTCTTTGATAATCGTAATTGGCCTTTTGTTTCAGCATTGTGTCTCTTGATTACCATTGAGAAAGTGTGTTATAGTTAGTTTGGTGAGATAAGACTATTCCTGCCGAAAAGGAGAACTACCTTCTTTCCATAATTGTGACATCAGGGAAGCTCCATGGAGAACATAATTGTTAGCTGATGAAATTCATATGTTGTCACATCTAATGAAGAAAAAAGGGCCTAGGCTTTGCATTTTTTTGGTCACCTCTAATCATCCGATAATATTATGTGCTTCAATGCATCAATTAAGATGTTGAGCTGTAAAAGGAACCGAGAGAAAAAGAGCTCAGCTTCTGTTGATCATAGTAGGTTCAGAGGGTTAGCTTGATACTGTAATCTCAAATACCTTCTATATATGAGTGTAACCTTGGATTTGGGGTGAAAATTGTTGCTAACTTAAGATAACAACTTACGGACTTGAGAGTTTCTTGTGTGATTTACATCGCATTGTGGTGGCTTGATTTGCTTTCTTATCCTTTTAGAACGATTCTGATGAGATACTTTATGCCAGTCTTGATGCATCCTACTGTTAAAGAATGAGGTAGGAATATGCATATTTTGGGATAAGGATACAAGATAGATTAGCAAGAAAAAACTGAATGGCAAGGATTATAAAGGTACACACAAAAACAGAGGTAGCTTTTTGGAGCAGTGTACACAAAGAACAAAATGTGTAAGCCATGGACAATGGTAAATGGAGGGTGACAATGCTTAAGCAGGTGTATAGATACTCTCAAGAGGAACTGATTGGTCAAGCCTATTATGATAGATGAATGTAAAAGCACTTCCAATGATTCCTTTCCAGACATCAGATTTGTCGATACTTTATTGATACGATATTTTGATATGGAATGATGAAAGGCTTACTAAGTGTTTTGGTACAAGTGAAGAGAAGTAGTGCTTTGGTATAAGTGAAGAGAAGTTGTGAATTGAGGGGGAGTGGAGAAAGAAAGGAATCCACTCAAGTACAAAGCTAGCGATTAATGGATTTGTTTTTCTTTTTCTTTTTTACAGTAAAGTTAATGTGAAAGAGGTACTAAAGGGTGCTGATCAATTTAAGAATCCATTCACAAGATAAGGAGTCCCTAGCTGAAGAATAGTGTTTACATACCAAAACTCCAAATTATAAAGCGAATAATTTGTAATTTTTTTGAATTAGTCCTCAGAGTTTCCTGATGGTATTCCAAAGTGGTCATCTACTGGTGGTTTGCTTTCCATGGAAAGCTATGAAATTTTAAATTTCTTTTTGAACCCTCTATGCTCCATAAGTTTTGTACCTACTTATAACACTCTTTTTTTGCAAAATACTTATTAGTTTCCTTGCTGAAGTCAAAAAAATAATGCCACCTTAAAAGATTATGAAAGAATTTGACCATAACTGCAAATGACTATAAAGATGCATTTGTGTGGGTTTCTAAATGCAGTTTGTTGAGAATTAAAAAATAAGGCAAGCCTCAAATGTCAAAATGAAAAATAGTTGAAAATGAAAGTAACTTCAAACGGAGCCCTCATTTGAACATTATTCTATGAAGAGATATCAATTCGCTGCATTAGTGATAGAGATTGACTTTAGATATTTACTAGGAAAGCCTTTGAAACCTAAACTTCACTTTGTGGGAGCATATTGAAGAATGATGAATAACTATTTCATTCACTTTTAATGCTGTATTTTACAATCGCTCAATTTGGGTGGAGGATAGAGGGATTAGAGAGGAAGAGAAAAGACTTAAAAAAGTATCTCCTGTTTGGTTGGGGAGATTGAGTTCAATGGATTTGGATGGTTAACTGTCCCAACTTCCTTTGCTTTTGTAATTCCCTCAAATAACTCCAAATCTGGAGGGATTTCTAGGGATTGTGGGAGATGCATAAATATCTGTTCCCTCTGTTCCATGTATGCTCTTTATCTCGTCTCTAAAATAATATAACTTGTCATGTGAAAATTTATTCCCTTTTAACTAGTAGAGAACTTTTTCTTGTTGGTTTTCATTTTTTCCATGTATAGATTTTCTTTTCAAATTTGCCATGTTGTAATCCTATATTATTTGTCATGAACAATGCATCTCCCACAAACTTCATCCCATCCAAATTCTTTAAGCAATTTCCTGATAAGTCATGATAATCTTCTCCTTTTCATTTGTTCGATTTTTTGAGTAATGTATTATTATTTTTGGTCGTGAACAGAACGTGCTTTTTATAACTTTTTTAAAATTATGTGCTTTTTTCAGAGAAGATCACATGAAAGTAATTGTGACTTTGATCATTCAAAGTGCATGATATTTGTTGGTTCAGTACTTTAACATTACCAACATTAACTTTGCACTTCATTGCCAATAAATTGAAACTTTTTTCTAATACAAGTTTCAGGTAAAAGTATATTGATCAATGTGCCATGATTCGTGTTACAATTTAAGGGTGTTTATTTGAAAATATTGGACATGGATACGGTCATAGTAGTCTCTGTTGTTTAATTTGTTTTGTGTTGTTAATATGACTGCATGTACTGATTTCTTTCTTTTTTCAGTTGAATAAAGTGAACTTTTTATGCTAATTTATCTTTTTTGATGAGTAACTATAACATTAGTAAATTTAGTAGAGTTATTTTCATTCTTTTCACCGATGAAGAAGTACAAGGACAAATAGTCATAAGGATGTAATTAGATTCCTTTCCACTCTTTTCTCTTCTTCAGCCAAACACGAAATGACTAAATTTTCTCCATTTCCCTTCTTTTTATAATCATCCAAATGACAATAAAATCAGATATTTTCCTTTCCTTTCCTTTCTCTCCTGAGGTCATTTACTGAATTCTTTCTATTTGCTCCTAATCACTCCACCCAAATTGAGCGAGAACTAAGACAATGGTGATCATTTGTTGCTTCATGTTGATGGACAAGCAAGCTCTGGAATCTAATATTATTTAATTACGGAGCTAAGCTGGTTAGAGGAATTTGGATAGCAAGGTGTGCCTATTTACAAGGTTGGAAGTAGCTTGTTCATGTAATTGGTGTAGCTTCACTTTTTAAATATGGATAGAGAGAAACAGACTCTCCGGAAGATTGGAAGTGACAGAAGAGTCATCAACTACTCTTGGTTTCTCCTATTAGGGCTCTTGCTTTTTTGCAATTGGTGAAGTTGTAAATTTATTCTGTTATCTCAACTTGTGAGGTGCCCTGTTGCCTTTACAGCGAAATTCTCTTACTCCAGGTGAGAAAGAGATCTTTGTTATTTACTGGTTAAAAATGGAAGAGACACAACAAAGTCTAAGTTTTTTTTTTCCTTTGTTGAGCCAGAGCATAGTCTCTGTCATTAAGATCCACATAGACGTGAAATGGTCTCTTGGTCAATTCTCCTTCTTCTTCTTCTTGTCGTTGCATCATGCTTGTGAAAGTTAGCTCTGTAAATGCACTTGTCTCTGTTATGGAAGATACGGTGAAGAAGATAGTGTAAACTTGCAGTTGATTTGGTGTATGAGGTATTTGCAATAGTTGCTTATTGGTGTCAACACTTATCTTATTTCTTCTTTTTGTTTACTCTGCAGATTGTATCGAAAAGTTTATCAGAGCCAATTCGGTCGCACAAAGATCTGGATAAGGATTCTGTTCCCCATTATCATAAAGCTGTGAAGTTCTATGAAGGACTTTCGAAGCAGCTTGTAAACCAGGGGCATGTTCTTGATCTGTTTGCTTGTGCTCTTGATCAGGTGCCAGTTGATTCTGTCATCTTTTGTCCTCGTTCTTCATTACCTTTCATCTTTTTCATCTTACATTTATAGTCAATGGGCTTCCACTTCAAGATTTTAGAGATGATTACTTTCAAGTTAATATTCTAAATGTGACAGGACTAATTAATCATAACAGGTTTTGATATCTCCTTCTGAAGTATTTCCAGCTCCATGAATTTATAGTTGAGAAATGTGTCTTTGATCTGTTTGCTACGCAGACAATGACATTATAAAGATAACTGGGCAACGTGTCTTTTATCCAAACCAGAGTTATGCTATGCAGTCTGCCTTTCCCACTTCTATTCATAACTTGAATTTGTTGATCTAGCTGCTGGCCTTTTCTTTTAGTTTCTTTCCATTGAGTCATCCTTTGAAATGTTGTTTTTCTCCAGGTAGGAGTTGCAGAGCTTAAAGTAGCAGTAGAAAGAACTGGGGGGCTTGTTGTTCTTGCAGAAAGTTTTGGTCATTCAGTATTTAAGGACTCCCTCAAACATGTTTTCCAGTCGGGTGAATATGATCTTGGCCTATCATCAAAGTATTGCTCATTGATCTCATTTGTGTCACTTTTTGGCTTATCTATGATGATTATCTGCTGTTGGCTGTTCCCTTGCAATGTTAAATTTATGCTAACTTCTTCACACTTAGCATGTCTCTCACTGAAGTATGGTATGAGTGTTTATCATGCTGGTATTGACTATTGTATGAGTTTTCTTTGGCTAGTGTGGTAATTTATTTAAGAAGCTTAAAATTGTTATGTTTTCTTTTAATGGTGGATGAACTTGGGAACATTCTTTATTGTTGCATACTTTTCTTAAATTTTATTCTTTTGCTTGATAAGACCAATGTAGAAGTGAATGTCAAACTATTGACTAGGGTGATATTCACATTAGTGGGTTTTGAAAGGTGTAAAAGACTATGAGTATGAATTTTCACATAGGAAGAATTGTCAACGAAGCATCTACATGAATCTGGGATGCATGCATCTAAGCATTTAATAGGATGCCTTACTATGATTGGGGATTATGCACCTATGTTATATGTTGTGGAAGAATTGTAATGTATCAGCGGTAGTATGAGAGATTATTGACAATGTGGATTTTACCAACCCATATCATTGGAAAGGTTACTTTGGAGTGGGTTGGTTTTCTCCTCCTTTAGTAAAGGAGTATCATTTAGGGCCCGCGTGATTTAAATTGCTCTTTGCTATTTTCTCCCTTTGAATATGGTTATCCCAAGTCATCACCTATTATTCGTATTATGCAATTGGCTAGTTAAGAAATTAATGCTGAGTCTGTTTGCCGGTGGCTGATTATCTGCAGTGGAATTTTTGAAATAAATTGCTCTAAGGATATTAAAGTTCAAGGAATTATTGGCCCTTGCGCTTCTCTTGACAAGGTATGAGAGATATTCCAGCTGTCTAATTTCGGTTGTAACAGTGGAACACTTACCGCTTCTAACTTTTGTGCAGAAAGGTCCTTTGTGCTCGGACACTGTTATTGGGCAGGGAAATACAACCGCATGGAAGTTGTGTGGCTTTGATAAAGCTACATCATTGTGCTTGATATTTGATATTGTTAGGAAAGAAAGCCCAGATGTTACCGTGCAATCAACAAGCAATCAATTTTACTTACAGTTTTTAACTTAGTATGAACTCTAATCTTTCGTTTTGAGGGAACTATTTACTTCTTGTTGTTTTACTTATCCTAAATATTTTACTGCAGCTATCAACATAATAACGGTCAAATGAGACTTCGAGTCACGACACTGTCCAGAAGATGGGTTGCTGGACCAGGCAGCATTCAGGCAAGTTCTGTTTTATTCTTCTGTTGCTTTTCTCCCCTATTATGTATAAAATGTGTTTTTCCTCTTATCTGTTCATCTTTGATGTCAATGGTTTGATTGAATACAAATTTGTCCTTAATCATTTAAGTTTTTGTATATGAGAACCCCACATAAACTATGATATGGCCACACTAGTGCTTTTTCATCTCTCTTTAGTGTGTCCGTTGTAGCTTCATTTGTACATTTATTGCAGCAAGCTAAATTCTATCATGTAGATGATTTGATTATGTAATTTAGTTGTGTGAGATATACACTTTTGTTAAAAAATAGCGTGGTGTCACGAAGTAAGTGTACATTGTCTTGTTCTCCTGCATCATGCGAGCTCCTAAAACTGGATATTGAAGTAGTATAAACTAGTCTTCAGCCGAAATGGTTTGTAGTTGGGAGGATTATTCATATGTTTGTTATTTCCCTCATTGAGTATGGCGATATCATATGAAACTTTGTAGGATTTGATTGCTGGTTTTGACCAAGAAGCAGCAGCTGTAGTTATGGCACGCCAAGTTTCCTTCAAAATGGAAAGTGAGGTAATCAAACATGAAATTTTCACAAGATATTATTTTTTGCTTTACTCTTATGTTATTGGACTCATCTGCATTAGCATTAGACACTTTCTGCCTTTGCTGTCTTCTTAGACTTTTGAAGTGTTTGAGTTTGAATGAATGAAATGTACACGCACAGCAAGAGGGTGCAAAATCTGTGAAATGGTAGTTGTTAATATTGGTTAATTGTGCTTTTTCCTAGTTTTCTTGGTTAATTGGGTACCCATGCACTTATTGTAAAACAAAAGAGTGCAAACCTATGAAAAATAAGAGGTGAGTGCTGAGTTCCAGATAGTGGCACTAGAGTGAGAAATTGTTTTAAGTGATTAAGAGCACATTCCTGTTGTCAGCATGTGTACAAAAGTTAGCCTCAAGGCAAGGAAAACACTTGTTAGAATGTAATCTGCAACTTCTAGCAGATGTGTTCAATTTTTGCTTGTTAGTTTGACTAATACTGGCTGTTAAGAAGTAACTTACAGTGTGCAGTATGAGTTACTGAATCAAAAGTCTTTTATGTTAGCTGAGCAGCTCCTTAGGACTAGGAGGTGGCAAATCAATCTGCCAAACTTATATTTGGGCTTCCTACTCATTAGATATGTGCAATTATTCTGATAACGAGGCTTCTAATGCAATCATAGCATCCCTTTACATGCATGCTCATTTGTTCTTTTTAATTAGCCACCCATGACAATGTTTGCTGGCCACAGAAAAAAAAAAACAAACAAATCTAGCAATTAGCAAATGTAGACACTGGCCCCAACACTAAAATTAAAGAAAGGCAACTAAAAGCTGAAAGGACACATTCATATATTAAGCTCTGTCTTAGTATGGATTATTCATAAAGTACTCAAGATTTGAAAACTTCATTTTTTTGTTGCTCGGTATATCTGGCCTCTTGGTCTGTAGATTTCCAATCGCATTAAAGCTCTGACAAGAAAGTCTGCTCAAATTGATGTTACTACTCTTTTTCCCTGGAATCAAAGTACTCCTAATGTTATGTTTTGGTGACACAAAGAAGCAAGATTATCATAAAAGCATATTGTAAAAGCATCCACAACTACCTACATCTGTATGTGGCACAAAGAAACATCCTTATCTAAGGTCATGACTTTCACTACTTTTAGTGTATTTGCCCTGTTGAGATGGGGTTTATATGACATGATTTTAGCTTAATTTGTGATAGGTCTCCTGTTTTATATAATCTGCTGAAGAGTGTTTTAGCTTTCTTGATACAGTTTGTTCTATCTCAAAGTTAATGAGTTTTAATATGTTAACAACCTGACACTTGCTTAATTTATGTCATGGTTATCAAGGCTGATTTTGATCCTATAAGGTGGTTGGACAGAGCACTCATACAACTGTGTTCATGGTTTGGAGACTACCAGAAGGATAGCCCTTCTACCTTCAGCCTCTCTCCACGACTCTCTATCTTCCCTCAATTTATATTTCATTTACGTCGTTCCCAATTTGTACAGGTCTGATGTGGCATTTGACTTTTGTCTACATTCAGCTGGGTTTCCATTATTTGTTGGCAAAATATAGTTGATTGAAGTGGTCATAATGCTTTCAGGTCTTCAATAATAGTCCTGATGAAACCGCGTACTTTAGAATGATCTTGAACCGGGAAAATGTTGTCAACTCAGTTGTAATGATACAACCTTCCCTTATTTCCTACTCATTCCATTCTGGCCCGGAACCAGCTCTTCTTGATGTGGCTGCCATAGCAGCTGACAGGATACTTCTTTTGGACTCATATTTCACTATTGTTATATTTCATGGTGCCACAATTGCTCAATGGCGAAAAGCTGGTTACCACAACCAGCCTGAGCATCAAGTAAGTTCAATAGGATGTAATTTTGATTTTCAAGTAGACTAATTTGCTTCTTTCTTTTCTTTGATCAAGTTAGACATTGACTTGCACTTCACCTATTCAAAGTCGGAATGCTTTTACATTTTAGGATTCCACTAACCCTTTTATAGGTTTTTTTTTGGGATTAATTTCATGATGTTTCAGATATCATATGAACTTGTTTATATAATAATTTGGTGATGTTCTTGGATGTTCTGAAAGATATCTCCAGTGGTTGGACTTCACATGACAGTTAAGTGTTGGAAAGTTCATGTTTTTGAGTAGTTCGCTTTAAAATGAATCACAGTGGTAGAAAGAAGGTGTTAAAAAAAAGTTTAGACTAAGAAAAATTATCTTAAAGCTTAGTATTCTGGTTGAAATATGGAAAAACTTGGATTTAAGGGGGCAATTGAATGTGCTATGATGAAACTAGCATTTTCCACAACATGTATTATCATAAGGATATAGAAATTATGCCTTGTGGAGCATTCGACGACCTTGGGATTCTCCATGCCTCTTAGTCTTGGCTGGTGAGTTCATGTTGGGGTCCAGCTTCTTCATGCGTTGAACTTAAATGCAGTGTTTTCTGAGTAAATACTTCTGTTTTTTTTCTTTCAATGATGTTCTGGTTTGGCCAGTCAAGTCTTCATGAAGGTTTTGATTTGATGTAAATTGGAAGAAGTGTGTTGCTTGATTGTGTTTTTAAAATGGATGAATCTGACTAACTTGTCGGTCTCTGATCAATGGAATTGCTCGTTACCATTGTAGGCATTTGCTCAATTACTTCAGGCTCCTCGTGATGATGCAGACACAATAATCAAGGAAAGGTTTCCAGTTCCTCGTCTGGTTGTCTGCGATCAGCATGGCTCTCAGGTCTTTAGATTTCTATACCACATTTAAATGAAGGGTCTGGTGTTATTTCATTTAGCTAAACCTTTTTAGACCTGATTCTGCCGTGTTTCCCCATAGAAGATCATGCTTGGAGATTTTTTTTTCTTAGCCACAGATGTTCCATTACATTTGTCTGCACTATTCTACCACTGTTCACTGTTCAACTGGGAAGTGGCTAGAAGTGGTCAGAAAATAAGAATAGCTGCCTGATCAATTGGGGGATGGAAGGCGGCATCTTATGAAGTTTGTGGATGGTAGACCAGTGGTTGATTCTTTATGTTCTAGGGAGCGGTTGTTCTAGGTTGATGATGATGATGCCTGCTGGCACTCTTAGTCTGTAGATAGTGATAAAATGATGGTTGCTGATCTGCAGATGGTGTTTGTGGACGGTAAACCAGTGGTTGCTGATCTACGAGTGCCAGCAGGCATCTTGTGAAGTTTGTGGACGGTAGACCAGTGGTTGCAAAGTGACCGACATGCATTGTTTTGTTTCCTGAATTGATTTCAAGATTGACAATTAGGAAATCATCCTTCTACGTTAATTATATTCTTGATTCTAGGAAAGAATCATGATTTACAGAGAGATCTCTCGACTGCTCTAAACACAAGGAGAAGCACTTCTTAAATGAACCTGACCAAATGGGTTTATGGAGCCCTCTAATCCATGATGGTGTTCGCAAAGCATGTAGCCCTTTTTCCACCCGCAGGGCCGTTTTCTGTTCACCCGTCTGTTTGAGCTCGGATAGATCATTATCTGGCTGTGGCTGTTGAATGTTCTGTATAGAATAGATTAAGCTAACCTCATCTCCATTTTATTTCCATGTAGGCTCGTTTCCTTCTGGCCAAATTGAATCCTTCCGCAACTTACAATTCTGAAGCCCCTGTGCCGGGAGGAGACATTATATTTACGGACGACGTTAGCTTTGAAGTCTTCTTGGATCATCTACAGAGACTGGCGGTTCAATGATGTACATAAAATATGCAAGTTTTGTCGGCTTGGAAGATTTTTTTTTTTTTTTTGTTTATATTGCAAATCTTTTGCAGCTACGCATCGAACAGGATGGGTCCCCCTGGGAAACGACATGCGTGTCCATGTTGAGGGGTCTGAAGCACTTCCTTAAAACTTGGACGCATGTAGAGTCAATTGAATGAGATTCCCTGGTATAGTATAGCGTGGGTACTCATGTCGAGAGAAAAATGACATTTGAAGTACCAACGTTCATTTTAGCACGGAACTTTTCTCCAAATCACATATATAAATGTCATTTTTAAATAGAAGAATGATCGCTTAAGTGCCATCGTCAATCTGGGGCATCAAGAATCAGATTAGACGATGTATTGTCAATTTTTCTGATCAATGTACGTGGTTGTTGATGATTCAAGTCAGTATGGATAGTCATAAACGATGTTGTTTAACATCTTTTCCCCCCAAATATAAATCAGGATTCTGACCAATCAAGTAATTTACCCAAATTCTTGAAATCCCAAGCTGATGAGGGCAACATTAAGGGCAGAAAGGTCGAAGCCCAGGAGGGGAGCTTGGGGTTGTAGGAGTTGACGACGATGTTGATGCAGCCGTGGCAGGGACAGGGAGTGTGGGGTCATCACCGAAACCGAAGAGCTTGTGGAATGAGGGAAGGAAAGGCGAGGGAGAATAAGCAGCGATTGTTTATTTTGAGAAAGCAATTTATTTAGATGAGAATACAGAAAATTTTCCAAAAAAAGTCTCAAATCCATTATAATTGTGCCAAAATCATATCGGAAGTTTCTTTTTTCCTTTTTTGGCCAACTGAGACCTAGACTTACTGTATTTGTACCGATTTAGTATGTTTAGCCAATTTTAACTAGAAATCACCAATATGGACGCTAGCTACCTTGTGTGGTATAATCGGTGTCGATGTTAACAAATTTCAATAATTTTTTAATTTTTTTTTTCTTTTCCTTCCTTTTTTTCCTTTTTCTTTTCCACAGTGGTTGGCAAGGGCCGCCACGACTTGTCAGCTAGTGGATGAGGCTGCATTACCATGGCCTAGCTAGCTATAGGCGAGTGGTAAGGCTGTCCTTGCCAGTTGCAGTCGAAGGCAACCATGGCCTTGCTAGCTATGGGCGAGGTTGGGTATGGGCCACGACTCTCGTGATTACTAACAAGGGAAGCTAGAACTCATTGGCTATTGCATGAGATTGCCTTGCCGTGGCAGAGCCAACCGCAAGTCAGTAGCTCGCTAGTTGCAAGCGAAGGCGGTCATGGCTTTGCTAGTTACAAGCGAGGTCGGGAATGAACCACAACCCTCAAGGCATTTAGTAAGGGTTGCTAGAACTTGTTGGCCATTGGATGAGGCTTGCCATGGCCTAGCTAGCTGCTAGTGAGTGGTGTGGTTGTCCTCATTGATTGCAACTGAAAGTGGCCATGGCCTCACTTGTTGCAGGTGAGGCTAGGAGGTAACCCTTACGACTTACAACAACCTCGCTAACCACGTCTAGGAAAAGGAAAAAAAATGAAAAAGAATTAAAATACTATTAAAATTTATCCAATTCAATGCTGCCCATGTCACATAGTATAATAGGTATCCATGTCAACGATCTTCTAACCAAAATTGACTGAAATGTTTAAAATTTAGTTGGCAAACAAGAAAGGAGAGATTTAGGACTAAACTGATTTAATTGCAATAATTTTATGACTTTTTTGGTAGTTTTTCCATCTCATTTAGTAATAGAAAGGTCACTTCATAGTTGACATTGGACTTTTCTTTTTTCTTTTTTTAAAACCCATGCATGATTAATATTTTATTAAAAAAAGTCCTATTTGTTGTCTGAGACACTTAAGGGCACATTTAACAATACTTATGTTCCCGAAAAAAAAATCTTTTTGAAAACATTGTTTTTCTATTTTTATTCCCTAGACAAGTTTTTTTTAACAAAAAAGTAACCACTATTCCCTTAATATAAAATGAATAAAAGTGTGTTTAGTACAAAAGTAATTTTCTAAATTATATTACCAAAATAATTCTTTTCCTTTCTTTTTTCCTTTTTTCTCTTCATTTGGCTAATGAGATCGACCTTGTTGGCCCTTGATGATGTTGAGGTCGGTTGACATTACTGGTCCCTAAGGACACTGACGCCAAGTGAGGTCGACCTCGCTTGGCCATAGCAAGGCTTGACCTCTTGATGATCAAGCAAGGTTGAGCCTCGCCATGGCCAAGCTAGGACAACCCCATATTAGCTAGGGGAGGCTTGGCATTGCAGCCACCAACAAGGCTCAACCTCTTTAGATCGAGGAGAAGGTTATGGCGAGGTCGACCCCGCCTAGGTGCAATTAGGCTTGTCGGAGGCTAGCAAGGTTGACCTTTCCCTCGTCGACCCCAATCTTGGTCGGCCATCAATCAGCTAGTCCCTAATCTTCATTGAGGCTTGACGAGTGATTAGAGAAAGAAGAAGAAATATGAAGGAAAAAGAGGATTAAAAAAGAAAAAAATTGGTAAAAAAAATTGTTTTCAAGAACAAGAAGTTACATTTTTTTCTTTCACTTATGATTTATGTTCCAAATATATTCCCTTGCCACTTTTTCATTCTAATGAGTAAAAAATCAACTGACGTAGATAAATATTTATGTTTTTTTTCTCTTCCTGTGAACAAAAGAATGGAAAAACAGATAAACATAAAATGATTATTATTTCTCCGATTTGGTATTTATGTGATCCGATAAAAAGTTTTAACACAAAAGTGATTGCCATACGAAAGTTATATGAAAGTTGCGGTACTTATAGTATCATTTTTCCATGCCGAGTCTTCAATCTTTTGGCACTACTGTAGCATGTTGTGCAAATATACTTAAGCACAAATACGTGAATCTCGTGGTCGCGCATAAGGGTGAGCAACAATCCAAGGTCAACCCTGGACCGGCTATGAACCGGCCCAACCCGGTCGGTCCTAGTCGGGTTTTTTAGACGAACGGGTTGGTCCAACTTAGACCGACCCAACAATATTATATATATAATTTTACAAGCCTAACACCAAGCACAACTTCATCATAACTATATTTGTTCTGATGATTCCCATCATGTTGCTTTTGGACCCATTTACTCTCTCCATAGGAGGACCTGACCAAATATCTATGCCCCTGTCCATCTCTCATCGATCGAGGAGGAAGGAAGCTCCTCACACCTCCTCTCTTCCTCTCCTTGCAAAAGGGTGCTCTTAGAACCTCCATTTTTCGGAGCTTCTTGCCAAGATTACCACCGAAGAGTGGGTGGGGCTTTTTCGGAGTTACGTTCTCGTCGTATCTGATGGGTCGAGTGCGAAACGTCATGTGGCGTTGAAGGTTCAAATAACGGTGCTAGTGAAGGACGTCGCCAGCTTAAGAACGCCAGGGTTGAATCCAAAGATACTGGAGTTTCTGGGGAGCGAAGTGAGGTGGCAAGTAAGGCTAGGCCAGCGGATTCAAACGAGGTTTATTTTCTCCTTTCGATTTCTTGGAGAGAAGAGAAGAAGCCTCGTTAGGTTTCTGGCACATGTTGTGAACATGGTACCATCTTTCTCTCCTCATTTCTTTTCTAAAGAGCTTGTTTTCATTAGCACAGGGGCTCGGGTTATTTCATTTTTCTAGAAATGTGTATAGTCTAAGTTTCTCTATGGGGAGTATCATGAACTTTCTCCTTATACATATCAATATTTGGAGCTATTCTTGTTGGAAAATTCTGCATTCAATTGATACCATACATTTTGTGACGCTTGTACAGAAAATCTAGTGGCCCTGGGTCAACCCTGAGACCGGTCTGATCCTTAGTCCCATGCTTGACGGGTTGGTTCACGGTCCAAAAATTGAGGACCAATACTGTGCAGGTTGATCCTCGGATTGAGAGTGGGACCGACCTAACTCGGATCATGCACACCCCTAGTCGCGCATTCAACTCAAGGGCACGATTGGAGTGCTCGAGCATCCAAAATTCCTAATGAGTTCCTATTCCATCACCCAATTTGACTATTGCCAAGGTCAGCCAATCACCTGCATATGCCAGGTTTTGCACTACGCTCAGTTTCCTTGGTCTAATTTCCTCGAAAAGTGCTCCCTTTTAACGCGTTTCTTAATTCTGATTCAAGCTCTTTTTATCTTAGAATAGAATCAGACTTTAGTTTGGATCTCAATTTTTGACCTAAACATCTTTTATCTCGTCAATATTCTTATCTGGCTCCTCTCAAGTGTACCAGCTTTAGTGACAACAAGGGAGAAAATGGAAAGAAATTGCTATACAGAGATTTAAAGTTAATTCCAAAAAGGTAGGCGACCGTTAGACCATAGGGTCAAATCACTTCCCTTCTCTACTAATCATTTCTGTGAAGCATAGTGAAAGGATAGCCGTAGTTGTTCATTTGTGCACGAGTCGATTCGTTAATATAGCTCTGAGAAACGGAGTTGGTATTGGATTGAAAATGCCTTACCGACTCCAACGGCATTCCCGTCGAACCGAATCTGGTTCGCTCGCCATTACAAAAACAAGCCGAATGGCAAGAACGATAAACACATAATTGAGTCGTTGGGAACTCTCGAAACCGTACAAAACAAAGACAAGTAGTAAAAAAGTAGGGAATGTAAAACATAAAAGAAGAATTATAATAAAAAGAAGAAATCATCACACCAAAATTGTGCAAATAATGGAGGTTAAGATGATAATTAGGGTTGCATGGAGTGACATCGTCGGAGCAAGCTTTTGTCCGGAGCCAATCCCGGTGCCTGGAGCTGAACCCAACACAAGGCTTTTTATCACCATCCAGACTAGTGGAATTACAAAAAATTAAGAAATGCGAGCCAAATGCAGGTCAAGCAATCCGCTTAGAAGCCGAATTCAAAACTTTGAACGGTTCAATCATGGTAGCATTGCAAATTCAAATGTGGTATTGTAATCTTGATGGTTAGAATTATGTTATATGATTCATCCTATGTGCCTCCTAGATTGGTGGGAAATGAATGAACCGACATGGGTTTCGATCGAATCAATCCATTTATTTCGTATTGATTGGTTTTTGCCCGGTACCATTTAAATGAGTCATATGAATATACAGGGCTTATTTGGAACAAACAACCGAGAAGATTAATTATTTAACTAATACCACCAAAAACCTAAACTAGTATATTTGTGCCACATTTATTGCAATTAATTTTTATGTCATTTACAACCTCTCGAATCATTATACTTGTAGCACACATTTAACCAAAACCAATTTTTATTTCATAAAAATTCTTAAATGAGACAAATGTTATATGAATGCACTAATGTGGAGTAAATGTGTCACGAGTATACTAGTTGGAGATCTTTTGCGGTCCAAAAATTAAGTTGGGATAAATATTCACAGGGGTACTAGTTCATAAAGTTTTTGTGACAAACAAATTATAATTTAGCAAAAGCGACATGGGTGTATCGATTTGGAGTTTTTAGTTTTATAAGCCCTTAATCATGTCGGCCAACTAATTTCTATTCTTTTCAATCCATAAGCAAAACAATTACATATGTCAATTAATATCAAAAGCTTATGGTGCTTTAAATCTCGATTCTATTCATAAGTAAACAATCTTTAACAGTTTCCAATAAGCTGATTATTCTTTTGTTATGCATGATCACTACTTTAAAATTGAATATTTCCAACTGAGTACTCCTTATGAGTAGGAAATGGCTCTCCAATTTTTTTTTTTTTTATGTTCTCTCGTTCGCTTAATTGATTAGTGGGCCCTATGCAAACTACTGTTTAAACCATAATGACACGAAAGTAAAATAAAATAATTAAATGACGATTATATATATATATAAGAGCCGTGAAAAAGCCAATATCTTTCGTTTTGCCACTTACCACACTCCACAGTAGCGTTGAGGGTGGGGGAACAAAGGCAGAGCATCGCCGCCGTCTCGGTGTCGAATCCGCACGTGCCGCCCGACCGCTTGCACCGATCGCAGGCGGTGCTCTCCGGCACGGCGTACGTCAGCTCAATCCCGTACGTCCAGTCCAACGGTCCAGACTTCACCAGCTCCCCCGAGTTGATCACCGTCGTGTAGTGCGTGCAGTCCAGCATGTTCATGCTCATGAACCTCACCGTCGCGTACCTCGTGAAGCAGCACGGCGGCGACGTCAACGGCAACGGCGACGGCGAAGACTGGTTGGCCCCCTGCGGAGCCGCCGATCGGAATATCCGGAACGAGGCGCACGCGCCGTACATCTCGTCGCAGGAGTGGCCACCGACGTTGGGGGAGCAGAGGTACTTGAAGTGGTTGGCGACGGGGGAGTCGATGGAGCAGTTGAGGACAGCGAAGATGGTGTCGTCGGACGGGGGGATGAGGGCGGCCTGCACGTCTGTCAGGGCGAAGTCGTGGTGGGGCTGGAGGATGGAGCAGGTGGACATGGCGGGGTCGAAGACGACGACCTTGCGCTTGGCGTAGTCGATGGACTGGACCTTGTACTCCCCTGAGGGGGTGGCGAAGAAGAGGTCGGAGGCGTTGCAGGAGAGCATGCGTCGGAAACTCGGGGAGCCGCAGCCGTCGTCGATGGCGAAGGGGTAGGCGACGGAGATGGCGCCGCAGGATGTGCCGCAGAGGGAGAGGGGGAGGGAAGGGAGGGGGAGGAGCGAGAGGGTTAGGGTTAGGAGGTTGAAGATGGCGGTGGGAGGAATACGGGGAAGCACTGAAGACTGCATTTGGAGGTAGGGAGAAGGGGGGACTGTGGTCTCTCTGCAACGGGTGACCTGAGGAGCGAAACCAAGGGGAAAGTAACGACGATGAGTTACTTTTCTCCGCGAATGGTGCCACTTTGTTGACCATTGGGCACCACAGACATCCCCGGCTCCTTTTCATGGGGAGAAAACCAAGAAATCGCTCTGTCCCAAAATTTTGCTTCCAGTTGTCTTCCATTAAAAACTTGAATGCACCTCTCTCTCTCTCTCTCTCTCTCTCTCCGGTGCCCTCATGCCCCCGGCCCCTCCACTGCGGCTGCTGCCCGATCCGCATCGCCGGTGCCGCCACGACCTTCGCGCTGCCATCTTAGCTGCTGCTGTCGCACTGCCGTCCCCATTAGCGCCGGGCCATGGCCTCATCGTCTCCTTGTCCGTATCAGACTCCAGAGTGGCGACGGCCTAATTCTCGCCCCAATCTGGTTTCCATGTGAAAATTGCCGCTGCCTTGTCTCCACCGTGTGTTGGGGCGCAATCGCATCGAGGTGAGCCGATTCAGTGCCGAGTTATGATGGGCTGGGTCCGCCTCATTGGGCCCAGCGCACCACATTTAAACACAGAAGAAAGGTCAAAAAAGGAGGGTAAAGAGGATTGAACATTTTTGACAGTAAAGGGAGAAAAAGGGATGTTCGCACGAATAGAAAAAGAAAGAGAAGAGGCAGCTCAAATTTGAAAGCGACATCTTATCGAAATCAGCTAAAATTTTGGTATGTTGTTTGTGAGATCAAGAACTACAAGGCAAACGGGATCAAATTGTTGAAATCCTTCTCTGATAATGGTTAGAGCTTTCTTGCTTCTCTAATAATCTACCTTTATGTTTATGAAATATTTTTTTATACGTAATGTTGACCCTCTAGTTGTGTGACCATATATGAATTATTGCTTATCCTGCTATCCTCAGTAATCAATGGAAATTTTGAGTGACTCCGTGATTTCTCCTGCTTTGGCGTTAAAATTTGCGGGTGTTGTTTTTCTATTTTGTCTTTAGGTTTCGGCACTATATTTCTTGGTTTGGTGGTTGATTTAGTTGGAACAATGTTGATGGTTGCTGTTGAGTTTATTTTTAGACTGAGTTTTAGGAAAGACTTTGACCTTGGCTAGATTTAGGTTCTCAGTGAATTGTTGTCCTTTTTCCCTAACAAAGTGGTATTAGAGCTAGGATGATGGAGGAAACCAATGGCATCATTTTAAGTTAAGAGCCTCAAATTGTTCGGCTTGGAATCCCCGTATAGAAGATATATCATACTATAAAGATCTGTATGATCCTGTTGATGTAGATGACTATAAAGGAGACAAGAAAGATAAATGATGGAAGTGAAATGCTCATAGAATTGGCTTTATTAGACAGTGGATTGATGATAGTGATTTTCATTATGTTGCTCATGAAACAAATGCCGAAACATTTTGAAGAAATTACAGGACCCTATGAGAGGGGAATCCCACAAAATAAAGCATGTTTAGTTAATAGACTTGTGAATCCGAGAAAGCATGTTCAATGAAGAGATAAGGAGAAACTGCATGAATTATTCTTCTCACTCGGAGGCTCTTGTCATTAAAATAAAGAGAGAGGGAGCAATTGATCAAGAAATTTCCAAAATTGCAATCGAGGCAAGTCAAGAGGAAGATTGAAATCAAGGCCAATGAGGAATGTTAGTGTTACCGTTGTGTTTAATTTGATTTGGGCCGCCCAAGATGGGCCGAACTCAGCCCATAGCCCATAATTTGTGGATAACCATCTGGCAGTTAAAATCTTCAAAAATGTGAAGATTTGGTAACCGCCAAGATATAATCTCCTCTCTCTCACTCTCTATCTCCCCAAAGCGAAAACTAACGTACTGTTTTGAGAGACTGAAAAAGAGAAGAAATGCTTTGTGTTCTCGAAGAGGAAGAAGGAAGACGTTCCTGCATTCCAAGGGCTTTAGATCTCTCAAGTGGACAAATAATCGGTGGACAACAGGTACGATTCGTGAGACGTGATCACACATTCGATCAGTGATGCAAATTAGGGTTAAATTTTGATGTTTCTACTGCGTGCTTCGAATTTGTTTGAAGCTTAAAGGAATTTTGTACTCCGTCAGTTACAATTTTGGCAAGGTCAAACTTTATGCCAAAGAATGCATGTTTGCAAAGAGAGATAAATTCCAATTTAGAGCTGGAGATAGAAATATAGAAGAGAAGCAATATATAATTACAATTATATTATATGGTGATTTTGTGTTCACATCTGACAATACTTGTGTAAATCTTACATGCCAAGACTATAGCGTTGTTGCTTTGCTAAATTATTTCACGTCATTTCATTGTGCGTGACTACTTTACATTCTATCGTAGCGATAATTTTGAATGTGTTCAGATAGGTAACATCCGTGTTTGTAATATTATCGGCATGGGAGATATTCAATTGGAAACCGATGTTGATGTAATTTTCTTCAAGAAACTGTGAGACATATTCTAGACATTTTTCTTCCTTGGATCTCCATGGACACATTAGATGATGATGGTTACCACAATTCCTTTTATGATGGCAAACTAAAAGTTCAACGACTGTGGCTAAGAGCAAACATACATGCACTCTCTACAACATACAAGCTAAGCCGATCAGACAGGGAAAAGGAAAATGCAATGGATGGCTACTCAGTTGAATCATGACATGTAAGACTTGGTCATCATAGCAAGAGAAGAATTGAAAGTCTCGCTGAACGAACTGTTCTGCCAATGAAAGAGAGAAAATTGTAGGATACTCACATGTGGAAATGGGTTTTAAGTAGCATAGATTTTTCATCTCATGGTTTCTTTCCACATACGAAATCATATATACTTAATTTAGTTTATATTGATGCTTCTTTCATGAATGCTAGAATACTTGGGCAGTATATAATATTTTGTAACATTTATTGATTGCTCCATAAACATGTGAGCCATCACTTTGTAATCTAAAAATTAGGTGCTTGAAACTTTCAAATATTTTTATGTCAATGTGGAACGAGAAACTGGAAATAAGTTGAAATACATTTGAGCAAACAATGGCGGTGAATATAGAGGTCCATTCGAATGTTATTGCAGAGATAATGATATCAAACTTAAGAAGACAATTATGAAAACACGCTAACATAGAATGAACTAAACAATTAATGATAAAATTTGATGTATGCATTAACTGCACGGTGACTAAGTTGTTTTGTGGCAAAGCAATGAGAACAATAGTAGACTTTCTTAAACTTCCTTCATTAGTTTCTTTTAAGGGGGATGTTCTGCAAAGAATTCGAGTGGGAAAAATATTTCATCAATAATCCCAGCGTGTTCGGTTGTAGGCCATTCACACGTATTCCAAGAGATAAAAAATCCAAACTTGATGACAAGTTTAAGCAATGCATCTTCTCAAGTTGTGAATAGGAAATGTTTGGCTATCGGTTATGAAATCTTACTATAAAGAAAACATTAGGAGCCGAGATGCGGTCTACTTTGAGAAGTACAAGGAAATCATGACAATCATTAAGTCATTGAGTCTACATAGAATGTTGATTATTTGAGTGAGACAAGTGAAATAGTTAAGCTAGAATAGCTTGTTGAACAAGAACAATAAGTCATTTGCGAAAATTAACAAGATAGAGTGGATCTTCACAAAGATATCCACCTCATGAGTTTGTGTTACTCATTGATGTAGGGAAGCCAGAAACTTATTAAAAGGCTATGTCATGTCACCAAAACAATGAGTTTTATGAAGCCATGCAAAAGGAGCTCAAACGCTTGCATAAGAACCACACACTTCAGTTCGTTAATTTACCTAAGGGCAAAAAGCTAAAGAGGGACAAAAAAAAATGCTTGCAATCATGATGCAAGGCTACACTTAGTATGAAGGCTTTTGTCATAAGAAATGTCTTCAATATCCTTTTTGTACAATTAGACTGATGCAATAGAACTCCTTCTAGGAGATGCTTGATCTGTAGACTGAGACAATGCTTAATTTGACCTAAGTTGTTCATCTCAAATTCCTTCTTCTAGCAAGAACGAGTTTTTTCAAGTTCTTTTAGAGTTCCAATTATATTCAAGTCATCAACATACGTGGATATAATGACAAACTCATTTGATGACTTTTATATGAACACATACGAACATATTATATTGTTTAGATATCCTTACTTCATGAGGTAATCACTTAAACGGTTGGACTACATATGACCAGATTGTTTGAAACATATATTGTGCATGTTGTGATTTTTACAATTTTATATTTGGGGAATTGAAAGTCCTTTAGAGACATATATATATATATATCACTACAAAAAAATAGTGTTTTAGCTACGGCCATAAAAAAACGTAGTCGCTGATAGCCACCAATATAGCGACAACAAACAAAATTCATCACCAAATAGCGACAAAAACATGCAAGTCGTGGCTAATTAGCTACTACAACAACGGCGTAGCTACTAGCGACTAACATAGCTATTACAAAATTATATCGTATCTAATTAGCGACTACAATAGTCGCTAATTAAAGACGAACATTTAACTTGGTCGCTAATTGGCGACCAAAAACATGTAGTTTGTCGGAAATTAGCGATGACTAGTTTATGTTGTCGCTAATGATGTCTCTAATTGGCGACTATTGACGCGAGTTGCATCGCAAAATTGCGACCACTTGTAATGACGTATCTAATGTAGTAGCAACTTGGCGACTACGTTGTTGTAGTCGCCAGTTTGCGACAACACCTTTGAGGTCGTTGCCAATTTCCGCATATATAAACAATCTGCAGCACGCACTTTCTCACTTTCTTCTCCCCGAACTTTCTTCTCCCCGAACGGCGCCCTTTCTCCAGCTGCAGAAAAACCCTAGATCAGGTTAGTAGCATTTTCTCTTTTTTTAGCTTCTTGTTAATGTGTATATGTACATATAGACAAGATTACCCATAGTATATTGGAGGATTATAGTTGGTTGATTTGTGAAAAAAATGGGTTTCTTCGTCGAAGGTAGGAAATTTTTTCGGCATAGTTGTTTACACGACTAAAACGCCCGTGAGTGCTATGTGAATGGTTTGAGAAGGTCACCCTCGTCTAGATCTAATGTTGTTTCGTCCCGACGTTTGATTGTAGTTATTTGTATGGATAGATCATTTTTAAAAATAATGCGAAATGCTTAAAAAATTACCCAGCTTATACGTATTTGACTTTGTCGATTGCTGCTTACGTGTTGATTAGGATGTTGCTATGGTTGATTTGATTGTGCACAACATCTTGTAATTTACTAATCACGAAACTTAATTTTATTTATTTACCATTTATGTTTGTGTAATTTCTTGAAAAAAAATGTAAATGTTATTTGTTATCGTATTCCAATTCAGACATAATGGAAAGAGACATGTCTTGGATGTATAATAAGAACTTACCTAGACGTGGAGGATTGACCGAAGAGTTTCGTACTGGGCTGCAAATGTTTATGGATTTTGCTACTTCAAATGTTGACTACATGGACGGAAGTGCGATGAGATGTCCGTGTAGGAAATGCAATAATTGTCGATTTCAAGATGTCAACATAGTTGGAGAGCATTTATGCAGATTCGGCTTTACTCCGAACTATTACAACTGGACTTGCCATGGTGAACCATTTATGTCTGACGAGGAATATCGTCGTACTCACACATTTTCTGTTAGGGAAGAATGTAGCTCTTCAATTCCTCAGTTGAATACATACCAGCGTATGGTCATTGATGCAGCTGGTCATAATTTTGCAAGTTGGCAACCCCACAATACAAGCACACACGAAGCGGGCAGTTCTAGTCATGGAATGGATGACACAACATTTGATGATAATGTTTGTAGTCAATTTCGTGAAGTGTTGAGCGCAGCAGATGAACAATTATGGGTAGGATGTGATAACCACACAAAGTTATCCGTGACGGCTAGATTGCTAAATATTAAAGCGGAGCATAATGTGTCAGAGAAGTGCTTCAACTCTTTCGTTCAGGTAATGCGGGAAGCATTGCCCCCTAATAATATCATGCCACGTGATTTTTACGACATGAAAAAACTAGTTGACAATTTAGGACTTCCAGTTAAGAGTATCCATGTATGTACTAATGGTTGTATGTTATATTGGAGAGCAGATGAAATGACTGAATTTTGCAAGTTCTGCAGCGAACCTAGGTACAAGGTTCAACAGGATTCGATTCGTCATGGGAAACGTATACTAGTGAAGGAAATGTTTTATTTGCCATTAATCCCCAGATTGCAAAGGTTGTACGCGTCTGAAGCAACTGCACAACACATGACTTGGCATGCTCGTCATCAAACATAAGATGACCAAATGTGTCATCCGTCCGATGCACATGCGTGGAAACATTTTGACCGAACCTACCCTGCATTTAGTTTTGAGCCGCGCAACATCCGGCTAGGTCTGTGTGCTGATGGATTTGCCTCATTTGGGAAATCTGGAAGGAAGTATTCATGTTGGCCAGTCATCTTAACACCGTACAATCTCCCCCCCGGTATGTGCATGAAGACACAATATATGTTTTTGACGTTGATTGTGCCCGGTCCGAATAATCCGAAAAAGTTGATTGACGTATACATGCAACCATTGATTGAAGAGTTGCAACTACTATGGAACGAGGGTGTGCCAACGTATGATGTTTGCACAGATCAAACATTCGTTATGAAAGCCATCCTTCTTTGGACGATAAATGACTTTCCAGCTTATGGAATGTTATCCGAATGGAGCACAGCTGGACTTTTCGGCTGTCCAATATGTATGGAGAGATCGAAGTCATTCAGATTAAAACATGGTAAGAAGCCGAGCTATTTCGATTGCCACAGACAATTTTTGCCACTTGGTCATCCTTTCAGGAAAAATAAAAAAGAATTCGTGAAGAATAGAATTGACAATACACCTCCACCATTGCGATTGACCAGTGAACAGCTATGGGAGCGAGTGCTGCCATTTGACAGCGTCGTTGAAAACCCGCATGGCAGCACTTTTTCGTACGGCTGTATGCATAAGTGGACTAAACGCAGTATATTCTGGGATTTGCCATATTGGAAGAGCCATATCATTCAACATAATCTTGACGTCATGCATATAGAGAAGAATGTTTTTGACAACATCATAAATACTTTGATGGACGTTCCCGGTAAAACAAAGGACAACATCAATGCTCGAAGAGATATGCGAGACATTTGTCATCGGCCAACACTTGACGTTGCTCCATCAAGCTGTGGCCCAAAACCTAAAGCAGTGTACACATTGTCGAAGGAGCAACGACGTGCTTTGTGTCATTGGTGCAAGACTTTGCACTTCCCTGATGGGTATGCGTCAAATATCGGGAGATGTGTCGATTTGAATGCATGTAAGTTGACAGGTATGAAGAGTCATGATTGTCACATATTTATTGAGCGACTGCTCCCAATAGCAACGAAGGAATTTCTACCGAACTTTGTCTGGGGTCTCATAACTGAACTGAGTAATTTCCTTCATGATATTTGCTCGACGGTGTTAAGGAAATCACACATGGAGAAACTTGAGCATGATATTCCAATTATTATTTGCAACTTGGAACAGATATTTCCCCCTTCGTTTTTTGATTCAATGGAGCATCTACTTGTTCATTTGCCTTATGGAGCAAAAGTTGCAGGTCCCGTACAATTTCGATGGATGTACCCATTTGAGAGGTATGTGTATATGTTGATACTTTACTGTATGGTTATTTGCACGTATGACTAACATAGCTTTACCACTGATGTTTTCTTTAGGTTCTTATATCATCTGAAGAAAAAGATCAAGAATAAGTCACGTGTTGAGGCATCAATTTGTAAGGCATACATTAGGGAATAAGTTAGTATGTTTGTTTCCTACTACTTTGAACTGCACATCCAGTGCAAGAGCCGGATACCAGGACGGAATGACGAGGGGCCCATTGACATTAATTGCAAGCCAATATCAATTTTCAACTATCTTGGTCGACCTAGCGGCGTATGTAAGGTTTGTTACTTAACAGACGAAGAATGGCATGCAACACATACATACATTTTGTTAAATTGCCCAGATGTCGAGCCATATTTCGAGTAAGTAACCATTCATAATTATGTCATATGAATTTGGTTTTTGTATTTTGGTAAGGATCGCCTGGTGGATTAGTTGTAACGTACACATTTCAACAACTGTGTGATATCATCTTATATACCCATTTCAAACAGGATGTTTCGTTCTGCGATGTCTGGACAACAGTCGCATGATTTCGATACTTTGTGCAATCAACATTTCGCCCCGTGGTTGAAACATTTTGTAAGTTCTTTGGGCCCCGTGTTCAAATCATTCTCAAAATTTAATGCTGAAATTCATTTGGTCAACGGTTGCGTTGATGCTATTAGGTGGAAAATACCCCTGAACTCGTCGAGAAGGAAGGCCTGATCTATCATCTTTCATTGGGTCCAAAACCAAAAGCAAGGACCTGGCCAGCATATTTCATAAATGGGTATAATTTTCATACTCAAGAGTATGGGATCGGCAAGTCCATCATGAATAGTGGTGTGTGTGTGCAATCCGGTTCTAGCTTAAGTGATGATTTTTATGGATTGCTGGATGAAATATTAGAGACAGAGTACCATGGACCAATATTGCGGATTGTGTTATTTAAGTGCACTTGGTTTGACCCTGTCAAAGGAATGAGGGTGCATTCGAAGTTCCCTTTGGTTGAAATTAACCAAAAGAAGAAATACACTAAATACGACCCATTTGTGTTGGGGAAACAAGCAATTCAAGTGTACTACACATCATATCCTAGTTTGAAACGGGACAAAAGCAGTTGGTTGGTTTGCTGTTTGCAAGACAAAAGCACGAAGCAAAATCGAACAACACTGGACTGATATAGCATATCAGCAGGACATAGTCGATAACACTGTCGATCCACATGAATATGATATTTCAACTTTACGAGGTCCGCAAGGGATAATGTTAGATGTTGATGAAAGGGATTCGGCGAGACAATGATGCATGACAGTGATGAGGAAGAATCTGAATTTGAGCTAGGTGAATGCGACACTGATGATGAGGGTGAGGATGTCTATCAGGAAGACAACAACGGAAGTGAATGTGCAGAGGAAGATGACGACGACACAGATGAATATTACTATTATTGAGATGAACTGTTCATATCCTGTATTGATAGAATTGTCTATATTGTCTCAGTATTTGTTGAATTATGTTTCATAGTGATGGACATTTACATATGTGTTAAATCAGGTGTCCTTTCAAATTATCCAAATACACATTTATTGGAGCTCCCGTTATTAATTGTATTATAGTTTGGCGACGGCAAAAGACAACGCCGTCGCTAGTTAGCGACAACATCGTCGCTATATAGCGACTAAATCTGCAATTGTCGTCTCTAATTGGCCACAATAGTGGCACTCGTCGCCACTTAGCGACACAAACAATAGATGTAGTCGCCACTTAGCGACAAAAATAAAATATGTAGTCGCCAAATTGCGACTGCAAACAAAATGTTAGTCGCTAACTTGCGACTGTCCATTAACATGTAGTTGCCAATTAGCTATTACATCACCGCTCCCTCGCCATTTGCCGACGACAAACGGAAAGTCGTCCCTAATTAGCGACAGAAAGTACACTACCGTCGCCAAATAGGGACTAAACTATAGCAGGTAGTCGCTATGATTAATAGAGATGCCCAGTACGCTCGAAGGAGACGGCCGTTTAGATTACACTAGACGGCCGTTTAGATTAACTTTAGCGACGATTAGGGCTATGTAGTCCCTAATTGGCGACAACAACTTGAGAATGTTGTCGCTAAATAGAGACGGCCATTAAGGAAGTAGTCGCTAAGATGCCCAGAGGCTCGAACGCGAACTTGTGTTTTACGACATCTTCACCTTAGCGACGAGCAGTCATACGTAGTCTCCACTTGGCGACAACAACGTGCTTAGGTTGTCGCTAATTAGAGACGGTCTTTTATGAAGTAGTCGCTAAGTTGTGGCTAAAATGCCCATAAGGCTTGAATGAACTTTTGTTTAGGACATCTGATTTTTAACAACAACTAGCGACTAGGATCTCTTTTGTAATCGCTAATTAGCGACTACCGTGTCATCGCTAAGTTGTCGCTAATATACCCAGAACGCTCGCACGAACCAGTGTTATATGTCATCTTAACCTTAGCGACGACCAGTTATAGGTTGTCTCCAAATGGCGACTACATACTGCGTCTGTAATCGCTAATTGGCGACGGGCTTTTTGTCCGTAGTCGCTAAGTTGTCGCTAATATGCCCAGAATGCTCGCACGAACCAGTGTTTTGTGACATCTTAACCTTAGCGACGACTAGTTATAGGTTGTCGCTAAAGGGCGACTACGTACTGCGTTTGTAATCGCTAATTGGCGACGGGCCCTTTTCGTGTAGTCGCTAATTGGAGACGGGTGGTAAACTGGTAGTCGCTAAGTAGTCGCTAAAATGCCCAGAATGCTGGCAGGAACTTGTGAATTACGACATGTTCATTTTAGCTACGAGTGGTTGAATGTAGTCGCTATTTGGCGACTATATTGGCCTTTGGTAATCGCTAATCGGCGACTATCTTTTTTTGAGTTGTGGCTGATTGGCGACTACTTTAGGTTGGTAGTCGCAAAATGCCGACGAAGTATGCTTATGTAGTCGCTAAATGGCGACGATTAAGTACTTACTCGTCGCTATTTCGCGAGGTCAAAAGGGAGAGGGCCCTCACCTTTCGTCGTAAACGGTGAAACAGAGATAAACACCGTCTGCTAGGGTTTCAAAGAGGAGGAGGCGACGTCCGCGTGCAACCATTCAACCCCGTCGCCGACCTAGGCCGAGCCAAGCCGACCCACCCCCGTTGATCGGCGACTCCGTTCGTGCCCTTGGACGAGCCAGCAACGCCGAGCGACGCTGTTGTCTAGGTACGCACGACATTCCCATATTCCACGCCGGCGCAAATTAGGAATAAGGGGTTGTGGGAGTTGATTAGGGGCTTGATTAGGTGATTAGGGTTTCGTAGCGACGATTTCGTATTCAATTAGGGTTTTATGAGGAAATTAGGGCTTGAGGCGCAAATTAGGGTTTGCGATTAGGGCTTGACGAAATTAGGGCTTCACGCAATTAGGGCTTGACGAAATTAGGGCTTGAATATGGTAATGAAGCACGGATTAGGGTTTTTTATACTCTAAATCTGCTACATTGCTCGTGAATGAGGGTTTTTTAGCGTAAATTAGGGGTTGGGGTGGCTGATTAGGGCTTGAGATTAAGAGATGACGTTATGTTGACATTGAGTGGAGGTTGTTATCCGGCTAGGGTGGATTGCTTGGTTGATTAAGGGCGGCTAGTTCTGGATTAGGGTCTACTTTGAATGATGCTGGCTTGCGATGATGATAGAACTTTTGTCGACGCATTGATTAGCGTCGGCATTGGTCTTACGGGTGTTGCTGTGGCCGTCATTGCTGTTTGGTTAGACTTGGGGAAAATCGTAATGGCAAAGGGAAAAGGCTGTCTTTAACTAGAGTGAAGTGATTACTCGTCAGAATGCATTAGTGTGGTGGCTTCAACCGTCGGCTAGATTTAATACTCGAATGTTCATTCTTTTAACAAATTGCTTTTCATTGGTTGATAGAAGATACTTTTGTCTATATAAAGTCATCAGCTTTCAAACTTATCTAGAGAATAGTAGGCTAGCAGCGTTAATTTCACATTTATGTAAGTACATCAATGCGGTCGATGCAATTGACTTATGTTTTTCTTAGATATCTGCTATATACTTTGGATCGTATGTGTGCTCCGAGTTTGAGGAATAAAGAAACCTGGCCCTAACTTGATTGGATAAGGGACTTTGTGTGGATCTCAAGCTCCCTTTGATTAGGTGATTGAGTGGTTAAATGTTTTTTTTTTGAATGCTTTAGATCTTTTGTTCAAATCACAATGGTTATACTAATGCATGTGAATGGGGTGAGTTGCTTGGATTCATGAGAATTAGTCAAGTTGAAAGGTTTAGATATTTCATGTGTTTAAGAAAGAAAGAAAAAAAACTGAAAGAAATGATAAGAGAGTAAGAGAGATATAGTGTTTTCTTAGGACCATTCTTAGTATGTTGTCTGTTTAAAACATCTTGTCTTTTTGATTTTTTCCAGACAAGACCAAAAACCGTTATCAAAACATGAAGAAGAACAACTATCTTGACTCAAGATGATTGCAAGCACAATATAGGTGAAAGGACAAAACCGAACAAAAATCATAGAAGCAATCCAGAATAAAAGCACTTGGCTGTAATGCATGTAATGGTTTGATTGTCTTGTAGATTCTTGTTATGATATTGGCTGTTTTGAGTAGGTTGTTTGAAGAAGGCCACCTCGACCTCCGGTTTCAGGATATTATTCAGCAAGTAATCTTCCAATCTAATTGTCGCCATGGTAAATACATATTGTCATTGCTATTCGTTGTTGTTTAACATTTCATAGCTGAAAATGACTCTAATGGATTGTATAGGGTTGTCTAACGTCGATTTGTGTCTACATGAACTTTGCAGTATCCGCGTGGAGGTAGGCGGGGGGGGGGGGGGGGGGGCGTGGAGGCCAGAGGCCTGTTCACGGGGTGCGATTGTTCAATTCCCCCCCACCCCGGCCGACGAATCATCATCGTCTCCGGCCGACCAGCCAGCGCAGCAAGCTGAGGCGGCATCTCCCCCGCCACCTACAGAGGCTGAAGATGCTGCTGCCATAGGGTCGGAAACCCAGCCTCCATCGTCACAGGAGAGCCCGGTCGACCCACATGGAGGCCAGGTGTATCATAGACGGACAGAAGCGCCACCTGAAGGCCAACCGTCCTCATCGACCCAAGTGCCACCAGATGTAGCTGATGACACTTGGGTCCTAGATGATCAAGGAAGGAAGCTCATCGCACCTGATGGAGACTCGTAAGTGAAACATTAGAACGTTGATTGTGCGTTTTAAAGTCTTTTTTTACTTTAAAGTATTTATTTCAATGTGTTAACAATTGTGTTTTGGATTTGCAGCTTCGTAAATGCCACATCCGTGGTGCGAGAATTGAATGAAATCGTCAATATGTATTGGCGAGGGCCATATGCGACATATACCGCCGCCCCACAAGGTGCGAAAAATGTGTGGTGGCGTGAATTCTCGGTAAGTGTTTTGTTGAAATCTTATGGTTTGATTGTTGGCCCGACGTTAAGTTGAAATTTTACAAGTTTCTGTTATATAAAATGAATGACTTGGCTTTTGGCTTTTGGTTGACGCCAAAATTTGCAGCGGAAATTTTGGTGGCCTGAGAGTCAGGAGGGCGTTATAAAAAAGATTTTTGAGAAGAAAGTCGGGGATCACATGCGAAATATCATGAATAAAGCTCACACGAGACAAAAGAGGCCGCGATGGATATCGAGCAACAGCTGGGAGGACATTTTGAGAGTATGGGGATCGGAGGAGCACAAGAAGGCTAGCGAAAGGAATAAGCTTAATCGAGCTTCCGGCTCGAGAGGAGGGGGGACGGCGACCTATGCGGGGGGCTCCATCAACATAGGCGAGCACAGACGACGAATGGTAAGTGCATTTGTGTCTTCTTTTATTTCAGTGAAGTATACGTACATATATAATGATTTGTCTGTTGTGGTTCGTAGGCGAGGGAATTGGGGAAGGAGCCATCATTCTCTCAGACCTTTGAGCGGACATTCATGAAGAAGGACAAGTCATTTGTCAGCGATAAAGCTCGACAAGTGAAGGTTGGTTAAATATGGATAAGTAAATGGTTTTTTAAACTTTATGGTTAGGCTTGCTGCTAATTGATGATTTGATTGCAATGCTGGAATTAGGAAAAATTTGATGAGCTCATGTTGGCCAGCACATCTGGCGGTGAACAAGGGGGGGAAGAAGGGGAGTTGGCGACGCTTGAACCATCGCCAACTGAGCAGGCGAAGATGTGGGTGGAGGCATCAGGTGGGGTCAAACATGGCAAGGTGTTTGGTCTGGGGAATCTGGGGAGGGAATGTGCCAAGTCGGTGGGCGCATCATCGTCAAGAGGTTCAAGGTGGGGTCGAGAGGATGTAGCATCGGCCTCAGAAGTGGCTGAGTTGAAGCAGCAGCTAGCATAGAAGGACGATGAAATACGGACTCTCCAGATGAATATGGCGGAGGTCATGCGACGTTTGGACGCCATGGCAGTAGCACAAAATCCCCGCGGACTTGGAGGTCCACCACCCCCAGCCCTAGCCCTAGCCCCAGCCCCAGGCCCCGACCCAGCTGACCCCGGCGGTGAGGATGAAGAATATGATGATGATGATGGCATGGACGGGACGGCGTAGGTGATAGCTGCTGTTTTGTGTACATACGTGCTGTTTAGAACTTAGTACAATTGCTGTTGTATAGGAAAGAACGATTTTATTTCATGTTGGACTTCAATCCAGGTTTTGACATATTCATTGTACATTTTGGTGATTCAGAAACGGATGTTTATATTGGGTTGTATATATGTAAAGTTGATTTGAATTGGCTGTCAAATACTACTCTGATGTTGCCATTCTTGTTGGTATGTGAATGTTGTTTAAACTGATTGATATTAGGGTGCTGCTGTGGGACTGACAAAGGCAGTCATTTTTTTTTTACATTCTGTGGGTTTTAGCGACTACAAAGACCGAACACCGTCGCCAAATAGTGACTACAAGAAACAAGTAGTCGCTAAACAGCGACTAAAAAAGCAAACTCGTCGCCAATTAGCGATTACAAACCCTAAGTAATCGCTAATTAGCGACTAAAAGCCAATTTGTAGTCGCTAAATCGCGACGACCTTGCGTGTAATCGCTAAATAGCGACTACAACACTAATACTTGTCGCCAATTAGCTACGAAACAAGTAGATGTAATCGCCAATTAGCGACCAACATCCTTCCTTTAGTCGCTAAAACCCACAGAATGCTGTGCAAAGCATTCTGTGGATTTTAGCGACTAAAAGCCACAGGTAATCGCTAAATGGCGACTACTAAACTTTTTAGTCGCTAAATTGCGACTAGAGATAGTTGTAGTCGCAAAGTGGCGACTACTAAACTTATTAGTCGCTAAATTGCGACTATAAATAATATTAGTCGCAAAGTGGCGACTAGTACATGTAATCGCTAAATAGCGACTATCAAACTTTTTAGTCGCTAAATTGCGACTACAGATAACAATAGTCGCAAAGTGGCGACTAGCGTATGTAATCGAAAACCGGCGACTATGTTTGTGTAGTCGCTATTTGGTGACTATATTTGCTACAACTTCATGTTTTTGTGTAGCTAATTAGGGACATGTTCGGTCACGAGTTTAGGTGGTTGCTACATGGCGACGAACTACTAGTCGCTAACTTGTAGCAAATTAGCGACTAGTTGAGTTTTTGTTGTCGCCAACTTTAGCGACGCGTTTTTAACGACGACTCTTTAGTAGTCGCTAAAGTAGTCGCTAATCACTGGTAGCGACGACTTTTCTCATTATTGTCATCGCCAAAGTAGTAGCTAAAGGGGCCTTTTTTGTAGTGTATATATATATCCATATAAGTATGCAGTCACAACATCCACAAAATGCATATCTAAATTCATACTTACTACTATATGGATCAAATAACGAAACGTAATACTATCTATGCCAGGTCTTTGCGAAAACCTTTGGGCAACTAGTCTTGCTTTTAATACCTCATTTTTTCATTGTATTTTCTTACAAACACACATTTATATCCAACAGGGATAACATCTTTGGGTAACAAGTCCAAAAACACAACATTGATTAAGCGAATCTAGTTCCACCTTAATTGCATCATTCCATTTATCCCAATTTAAACGCTTCTGGCATGAAATGGATTTTGGATTTGGATCCATATTACTTTTGAGATAGTGCGTGTTATTGGGGAGGCAAAGAAGTCGTTGACAATATTTCTAATTTTATCATATCTTACTCCTATATTTATATAATTTACAACAACTTATATATTAACATCAACTAAATCCTCTTCGTTTCCCAAATAAATAGGATTTGGACGTTCCGTGTTCCCGGGATTGATATTTAGGGCAACATCATTGATTTTACTGGGATTATTTCCTTCAGGATTAATCTCTGTAGGAGGTCTTTAGGGTGACTCAATACTTTTTCTTTTTTGCGGATTAATGTCTTTAGCTCCCGTGGGTCATCCATGCTTCAGACGTTGACAAGGCTCATCTGACGTTTTTGGTCTTAAGGGGATGTCCACTCTAGATGGAGCGTTTTCTATAGTAATATGGGACTGAGTCACTCTTTTATGATTAATAAATGTATATGGTAGTATACTTGCTAAATTTTGCAAGTTAATACTATTTTGAATACCAAGTTTAGTCATGCTTGTACGTGGATCAAGATAACTCAATTTGACGATATTCCTTCTAGAAAATTTCACGGCATTCTCTAAACTTCAAGTTTCTCTCCCTAATATAAGGAACTGTGCCTTATTAAATATACAATCAGTAAATTGAGCAGTAAACAAATCACTTGTCTAAAGGCTCTAAGTATTTTATAATATACGAAGACTCATATCCCACATAAATACCAAGTTGACAGTGAGGCCCCATTATGAGATGTCGTGGAGGTGGGTATAGGAACATATATGGCACAACTAAATATTTGTAGATAGGAAACATCAGGTTCATATCCACGCACAAGTTGAATCGAGAGTATTTATAATATGCAGTGAGTCAAACTCTAATAAATGTTGCAGCATGCAATGTTGTAGGTCCCCATAAACTAAAGGGTAATCTAGCTCTCAACAGCAATGGCATAACATGTACATATTGCTTAAGCTAAATTATAAAAATGATTAATACCAAGAGATGATTCTTGGGCTTGGTTGCAACATTGTCTTCTCTTTTTCTCTCATTTTGTTCTCTTTGATAGAGGTCAATTAGGTGATTTGGAATGCGACAATTGTGAGATTAATGGCCTATAAAATCACATCTATGACAAACATTGGTACCAATTTGATTCGGTACTTCTAGACCTTCCTTTCTTTGTGGATCACGTTTATGTCAAACCTCTATCTCAACTCTTATAAGGCTGATTTTTCAAGTTACACCCTTTGCCCTTCCAACACCTGTGGCTCTTTGATGTACTCAATATCGACGTAATTTCTTCAAATTGAAATTTAGTTTCCTACTATAATTAGGTTTCCTATTATAACTAGGTTTCTTATTATCATTAGATTTCCTGTTATGACTAGATTTCAAATTTTTAACACCATATAAAAGGTGTTTTAGGGTTTTGAGAAATACTATTTAGACTTTTTGACACTTTGATTTTGATAATAAAATTTGAGAAAACGAGTTGTTTTTCTATCAATTATAATTCCTATTTAGCCAAATTTCTACTGTGTTTCGGCATCACTCTTACTTTTATGATGTGTGGCATGTACTTCATGCATTGATACAAACCTAGATAATTATTTCCAGTAATATCTAATGTTTTAAACTTTCTTTTGGTAATATTAGACATACTTATAAAGAAGTTGCAAAGATATTAGATAATGGAGAGGTAAAAGTACGTTACCTTGAGTGATCTCTAAGATTCTAACCGACTTGTGCTGATATTGTGCTGTAAAAGTAAATGATGATCTTTGGAATCAAGAAGACAGAGATAAAAGAGAAATGTAGAGTAAATGTTGACTCTTATTTTGTATCTTCAACAAAACCTCTATCTGTAGACTAGAAAGTACATGAATTGTATAGGTTCATACCCAATGATGGGTAGTTTGTGTTGGTTCAGAGTTTCTTCTTCATCGTCGAGGTCGAGGGTTCAAAATCCGCAGTTGCTATAATCTTAAGTGCGAGGCCATAGTGTTAAGGTTCTGTGCTAGTCTCCCTCGAGGTATAATAGCCCGGGCTTTTATTGCCGTTCGGGTATGAGAGGTCTGTGGTAAATTCCTTGATAATAAAAAAAATAGTATAGATACATCATATATGAATGTATACATTTATGTATACTAGTAATGGAAGAGGTGATCATGTACATTACGAGGGGGAAAGTACATAATTATCTATAAAATGGTAAATGTGAGACATTCACATCATATAATGTATTTGCAACATGTTTCAAATATTAGATATGAGTTAATCCCTTAGTCCCTAGTTAGTGTAGTTAGACTAGTTACCTTGCACATGCTTTCTATCTAGTTTATTTTCTGTAAAACTACTTAGGCATTCTAGATGTCCAATCGACCTAAGTTAATCAAATTGATTGATGGCAACTCCTCTATGCTTTCCAATTTACATATTTGGTGAGGTAACCAACTCGAACCTAGGACCTTTGACCTAAGAATCGAGCATGCTTTGTATTGGTGAATCTGGGTTTGCAAGATTCAAGTTGCTAAAATGTCAACCAGTGAGCCACTATCAGCTTTGTTGCAATTTTGTGTTCAACCCACCAAATTGGACATTGACCCGTGTAACTCGTTTTGATTGATGATTTAGTATTGTCATGACTTATATGTGACCCGTTTAGACACAATTAGTTAAAAGGCTGTTATTTTCATGTTTTCTCTGTTGAGATCTTAAATTGATAATATTTCATTGATCATGACCATTTTGCTTAATTTGAATTAATGATATTTTGTTAATCGATTATCGCAATTCATATATAGATTCTATGACAAATTCAGAGAATTCTGAGTCATGTTTGCGTTGGTGGGTTGGTTTCAAGTTGGTGAGTTGATTTTGTGTCATACTGAAAGCAATTAAAGTGGATCGGACAAGAAACGAAGTCAACTTGGGAAAATTTGTATTCTGTATTCATTATGCAATGTGTACAAGTATTTATCTTTACAAGAATGTAAAATAAAAGGAATAAACATGCTATAGACTATTTACATTCCTTAAGACTCAACTATATTTACAGAAACAATCTTATTATTTACGGCAAGTGTCAATAATGCATATCGCATATTTCCAACACTCCCCCTCAAGCTAATGGCTTGTATAAATCCAAGACATTTAGCTTGTCAAGTAAATATGCGTGTTGTCTCTAACAGAGTGCCTTTGTGAAAACATCTGCTGGCTGATCCTGTGTTTTAATTCCCATTGTCTTGATTATTCCTTCCTGAATCTTCTCCCGGGTGAAATGACAATCCACTTCTATGTGTTTGGTCCTCTCATGAAAAACAGGATTTGCCGCAAGTTTTAAAGCTGCATCATTATCACAAAATAAAAGGGATGGTCCCTTGAGATGTATGCCCAGATCTGAAAGTAACCCTCGTAACCAAATTATCTCGCAAGTCGTCTTTGCCATTGCTCGATATTCTGCTTCGGCTGAAGATAATGAAACAGTTGACTGCTTCTTCGACTTCCAGGAAATCAATGACTTTCCTAACTTGATGCAGAACCCTGTCACAGATCTTCGACTCATTGGACAAGTGGCATAGTCGGTGTCACAAAAGGCCATCATTTCCATATTACAATCTCTGGGAAGAAAGATTCCTAGTCCCGGGCAACTCTTCAAGTATTTCACCACTTTCAATGCAGCATGCATATGTGACTGCTTAGGTTGATGCATAAATTGACTAAGCATCTGTACGGCAAAACAGATATCAGGTCTAGTCATAGTCAGGTAGATCAATTTACCTACCAACCTCTGATAGATGGAAGGGTCTTCAAGTAGATGATCATCTGTTGCTGGATCAACCTCTGCATCAAACTCTGCCGTAGTCAATTTCAGGTTCTGCTCAATTGGTACAACTGCTGGCTTGCAGCCTGATAATCCTGCTTCTGATATTATCTCCAGAATAAACTTCCTTTGACTAAGACAAATACCAGAATCTAAACGAGCTATCTCTATTCCCAAAAAATATTTAGGTGATCCCAGGTCTTTAATGTGAAAAGTCGAATGCAAATATTGCTTCAAGCTGTTTATTGCAATGACATTGTTTCCCATGATCAAAATATCATCTACGTAAATCATCAGGTAGATTTGGGAGATACCTTTTTATCCAAGTGAATAGAGCATAATCATGTTTGGATTGTCTGAAACCAGCAGCAAGTAGGGCTCTGGTGAACTTGGCATTCCACTGTCGCGATGCTTGCTTGAGACCATAGAGGGATTTGCAGAGACGACATACGTCAGACTCCCCCTGTCTCCGTAAACCCGGTGGAAGTGCCATGTAAATCTCTTCATCAAGATCGCCATGCAGAAATGCATTATGCACATCCATTTGATGGAGATTCCAATTGCGACATGCAGCAACAGAAAAGAAAGAACGAACTGTAACGTCCTTAGCAACTGGAGAGAAAGTTTCATGATAGTCAAAACCCTCTCGCTGCGTAAAGCCCTTCGCCACGAGACGTGCTTTGAAACGCTCCACTGTCCCATCTGCTTTGTACTTGATCTTGTAGACCCATTTACAACCGACGGCCTTACGACGTCGTGGAAGTGGCACAATATCCCACGTGTGATTATCAATAAGCGCCGTCAATTCATCCTCCATAGCCTTTCACCAGCGAGCATCATTAACCGCCTCATGAAAGGAGGACGGTTCTTGACATTCAGAGATGCGACTGATGCAACAAACGTGTTCCGGAGACAAATTGTCAAAGGAAACATAGGAAGAAATGGGATGCAAAATACCTGGATTACTGCGAGAATTGCAGACATAATCTTTTGTCCAAGTAGGCGGTCGAGTAGGACGACCTGAACGTCGAGGAGCAACCGATTCCATAGGCACGGGAGGTGGAGAGGAAGATACAAATTCTGGAGACGTAGACTCAGGAGGGGAGTCAGGCACCAATTCAACAGGAGGATCAGGTACTGGAGTCACTGAGTCATTATTGTCCATGGTGCTAAGAGAGCCAGTAGGAGAACGCGATTCCTGGTGATCTGATTGCAAAGGTGCCAAAGGTACCATAATAGGATTCACTGGTGCTGAAATATCATCATCAAAATTGGAAACCGGATGCAAGGGTGACGCGGGAGAATCCTTGGTAGAGGAATCATCAGTTGAGAAGGGAAAAACATCTTCATAGAAAATGACATCTCTGCTGATAAGGAAATCTCCGATCTGTGGGTCATAAACTCGATAGCCTTTTTGAGTTGTAGAATACCCCATAAATATGCATTTCCGAGCACGAGGATCCATTTTGGTTCGCCATTCAGCTTCCAGCAAGTCTCAACAGTGTGATGAGGTCTCCTGCAAAATTCACAATATAATTTTCCTTTATTTTTACCTCCTCTAGAATTATTCCATGCTGCTGCGCGGTACCCAGTGGACTGGGCTTGCTAAAAGTGGGCCTCTCGGCCTTCTCGGCCTTCTCGCCCATCAACACGGCCCACGGCTGAAATAAGAGGCAGGCCTGCGCCCTTTCTTCCGGCGCCCATTCCATTTGGCCCATCAGCGAGCCTTTCTGAGCCAGTTCGCCCAAGCCCATCACCGCGGCCTCGTGGATAATTTTCCAGCCCACCCATGAAGCTGAAGCTTCTAGGGTTTCCATCAGCAGAGAGCTGCCCCCCATCGTCTTCCTCCAGCGATCCAAAGCTCTCTCTCGAGCCTCGTTGTCTGCGGTTGCCTTGAGTCGCGAGGATGAGGCCATCTCGGTTCCTTCCATGGTCCTGAGCGGTAGATCGTTGACTCTCCTCTTGAACGGCCAACTGGTATATCCTCCCCAAAGGCGGCGGCGGCTCCATCGAAAGGATTTGGGTCTTGATACCATGAAAGCAATTAAAGTGGATCGGATAAGAAACGAAGGCAACTTGGGAAAATTTGTATTCTGTATTCATTATGCAATGTGTACAAGTATTTATCTTTACAAGAATGTAAAATAAAAGGAATAAACATGCTATAGAATATTTACATTCCTTAAGACTCAACTATATTTACAGAAACAATCTTATTATTTACGGCAAGTGTCAATAATGCATATCGCATATTTCCAACAACATACGACTATATATGTTGACTATCTAATCGTGTTACATGAATTCTATCGTGTCAACCAGTTAACTTCGAGGTCGTATGCATGTCAAGTAGGTACATATAATGAAATAATTATGTTGTGTTTAAGTTGACCTATTTCTTAGTACACGTCTAGTAAGAAAAGCGCACGTTAATTGCACTCCCTAATCATTGTCATGCTCGATCAATTGCATATTAGTATAAATGAGATTCCATTTGTCCCCAAGCCTCGGTTATCTATTAAATGCTTTTTTAGACTTTCCACCGCTTGAGAATGCTGACTTCTCTCATCATTCTGATTGTTGATATTTTTCTAAAAGAATTTTTAATCGGGTGTGCAATGCAAAATAGTTCTCAGTTATTAGGAACCATTACTTGTAGACTTCAATTTGTTGGCCACGCGTGCTAGACGGAATTTGTTTGCATATCTAAGGACTACACTCGCTAGTAAAATCAATGTGAAATATGGGTAATCACATTTAGGATGATACAGGGTGTGTGGATGTCAATATGTGTAAAGCAACATATTTCTGATTCGAACTTCAACAATCGAGGTCCGAAACATAACCCGACCCGACCCGACTTACTGTTAACTAGTCCAGTACAATACGGTGGACAACATAACGAATACCTGTCTACTTATTCTGTAATGTTTTTCTTGGATAAACAGCACAGAAGAAAACATTCCGCAAACACATACATAGTGCACTGCTGAATATAACCAACTCATTATAACCTTTACTTAGCAGATTATTGGGTCCAGGATCTCAAAAACAAAACAGTGTACATCCCACTCTTAACAGCAAAAATCATCCATGGGTGAACCTCTCCAAATGGCTGAATTCTAAACAAAAATAATATAGAATATTCAAATTTGATTCAAGTTACCGCGGCTCCTGTCCCTCATCGATGATTTGCAACAGCTCATAACTTGTGCGGTGAACTCTAGAAGAAGAAAACAGCAAAGAAATGAAAACCCCATGTTAGTCGCCATGAATCAGAAATACTCTGAGGTAGTATGAGGATCATCAAGATTATTCGAGGGCAAAAAATATGGAACTGTGAACGTCTTCCATCAATGTCAGAGCATCTTTCAATGTGCAACTTGCGGGCAACTATGAGCTAAATCATGGGTAAAGAACCTGAAATAACTGTCTAACTTACCTTCAATCCTCATAAGTTGCCGGTTATTTCTAGACCTCATTCTATTTTCCTCATTCGAATTGTAGGCCGAAGGCAACCGTTTATCGCTCTTGGACATTTCCTCATCGCCCTCCTGCGAGCCCCCAAGAAATAGAAATTAGTGATTGCGGCCCTAATGAGGCCATGTATATTTCAGCAAGTTGAGATTTTATGCATGTCGAAGAAGGTTTGCTGCCGTACTCTGTACTTCTGGTACAAGCTTGTGACTTGATTTTGCAGCGACTCGCTCAAATGCTTGTTCAGCTCTCTGACCAGAGACTGCACGTCATATTCAATACGTAATTAGTACATTGGACTTCCTTGTTAATTAGATAAAGCCCAGAGTTTACTACCTCGAAGATAAAGTCGGTCGATACATCGTGCTCAATAAGAATTTGAAGTTTCCCCCGGATCATGAAGAGCCTGTAATGGAATTACAAAAGGATAGTTTTAAAGGTGACTAATGCGTCTAATTAGCATTATTCCGATTTGAGGTTCGGTTTAATCAATGATCAGTTGCCAACGTTATTGTGGGGTTCTTTCAAGGATAACCAGCGCAGTTGAGAATTTGCCCAATAGCTTGTCGCTAAACAATCTTCACTCTATAGCGGCTAATGATGACATTAACCAATTCTAACTCTTGTCAAAGCACGGAAATGTCATTAAAACTACATTTGACAGAAGAAGAATGGTTGGAAATTAGTTTTTAGATGATTTTCCAATTCTAACTAATTTAATTTTAGTCCAACAAATCCATAGAAGAAACTTACTGTCTTGGGCTCTGCTCTTCCGTTATCTTCTTCGCGATCATTGCGATTACATCTTCCCATCCTGTCTTTATTGGTTGATCATCTGTCAACGGGCACCTGCAAGTCGCTTCGGTTAGCATAAAGGGCCAAGAAAAAGACGCTCCACCGGACACATATAGCAAAGATGGTCTAAAGAGATTTTGCAAATGTCTTCACGCTTTTTTCTTTACCCTTTTTGATAGGTTGCCTCGAATGACCGGATTGCTTGACGGAGATTGTTCTTGGAGCTGTCAGCAAATCTCTCCGCCAGTCGATGGGGCAGGTTTATGCCTTCCTGTTTAGCTATGAACTCCAACACTTCAACAACCTAAAACACATGCAGAGAATCATAAAAGTGCTTACTAGGATAACCTACTAATTACCGCAAAACTCGATGCTTAAAGGGCTTCCTATTCACCTCCTCCTTTGAGGGAAGAGACAACTGGACGACGGTGCAAAGCGTTCTTATTGGTCGGAGCTTCGAGACGTCAGAGCAGCAAAAGAAGATCTTGGTGTGCTTGTACCTTTCCAGGAGCCACCTTAAGTACAGCAGTGCATCTGTCGATAGCCGGTCTGCCTCGTACAAGATCATCACTGGGGAACAACGGCCGATCCAATATGTCAACGGGAAAACGTTCTTGCTTCTTATGAGATTTTTCGACAGAGAAGAACTGTTTGAAATATAGGAAAAAATGGAAGTACTATACCTCGACAGATACTATGATTTTGGGCATATTTCTTGGAGAATCTGTTATGGTTTTCCTTAATGAGTTCGACAATGATATGTTTCTCATACCCTTTGAGTTCAGAGACACTTACTTCTACGTGCTGAGGTGATTCCCAAAAAATCATTTCAATAAAGCCTTGGGATTCTCCCTGTAACGCAGCGCAACAATGTCAGTCGACCCTTGATCACAGGAATATGCATAAATAAGTTGGGTTGACAGAGAGGTTATTGACTTTCTAGGGCGCTTCAAGGTGTTGTACGCTGCTGCCCAAGTCTGTTTTTTTTTTGAAAAATATGTTCTTAATAATAATCGTTAATATCACTTACAAAAATGGTTTAATGAAAAATATCTTCATTGTCAACTCAAATGTCGAAAATAAATTGATATTCGTAATGAAATTATTTTTTATTGATTAGTTTTTATAAATGATGCAATTAATGATTGATAGGAAGAACTTTTCAAATAATTGATTCGTGAATGGATGGCCATAGAAACTATGATATATCATCATCATTTATAAAAACTATTCTCCGAACAATTTAAGAGTGTTTTCACTTTTTACTACGTTTTCATTTGTTCTTAATAAATTATCAAAAGAATGTTCCCATCCGATAACACATTATTTACAAATTATTGCCCTTAGTTGGAAAGAAAGTGAAATGTTACTCCAAATTCTCTCTGCTGCATTAAAAATATTAGCTTTTTTTCTCTTCACACTTTATTACACTTCTCTTCTTGTTCCTTCCTCTCTTTTTTTTTTTTGTTGTGGTTGCATTGTGTGAAAATTTCTTATTTGGACGAAATTATAAGAATATATCATATGGTAAAAATTGTTATCCATATTAATCAGATTTCATGTGATTATTATGATTGCTATTTTAATAAGGTTCTCTCTTTCTCATCTGTTGACTTTCTTTCCTCATAATTCTTCCTTTATCTTCAAAATAATTTCAGTCAAGCTCCTTAATAAAAAAAAAATTACTGCAACTTGTGTGTAGATTTTTTAAATAATAAGGGACAATGGAATCGCTCTTTTTCTTGTACTAGCAATGAAACACGATAGTGTGTATATTAAAAAAAATAAAAAAGAAATTAAGATATGTTAAAAAAAGCATTATGAAGTAATGAATAATATCTTTAACTTAAATAAAGAATGGTGAATAGCTTAACGATATGGGGTTACAACTAAATTACTATTCTACCCATTATAATACAATAGGCAATTGACCTTAGTCCTAAAATAGGCATGGCAAACCAAATTATATTTTCAAGAAAAGTTTGAGTTTGAACAAAGAATTTTTGTTGGTTGAGAGCTTTTATCTCATCACTAAGGTCAAAAGTTCGAATTTCGCAGTTGCTAAATTTTTAAGTGAGGGGTCATGGTTTTTGGGGTCTTGTACTAGTCTCTCTTGAGGTATATGGGTCGGGCCATTCGGTGCCGTCCGGGTACGGGAGGCCTGTGATGGATTCCTCGGTCATAAAAAAAAAAGAAAAACAAAACAAAACTTTTGAGTTTGTTTTATATGTAGTGGAGATGTATCATTTGATATGTTATACACTCAACTAGAGCTGAGTTAGTTTCGAAATCAGAGTTAAGGTTTATTTGAATTTTGCTTCATCATTTATAAAAGAAAAATTAAATATATATCATTTTTTGTAGTTAATTTATTCAACGTCAAATTGCATAGAATAAGATCACGAATTGTCTGAAATTTAAAACTCTTATCATGACCAAGCCTGGGTTGCTTATTGGCTTTAAGATGTATTTACCCAAATAAAGTGGCAAATGGTACGGGTTTTAGTTGGTTATGCTTTCCAATTTTCTTAAACTGCATAATATTGAAGGAAAGGATAGCGAAGGGAATAAAGAGAAGTACTTTAACTGAAATATGTGGGCTAATTGGGCCTAAAATGGTGGCGCAGGCCCAAGTTGACCTGTGCTTGCTCAAGTACGGTTCAGATGCACAGCTGGTCTATGATCAGGTCTATCACACATTCATAATTGTGCACGTGACATGACCAACTTTTATTACTATTTTTCGTTAAATAAATGTTTTACTTATAGAATTGGTTATATTCATATCTTTACGTGTCATCATATCCCGACTCTTTTTTTTTTATCAGAACAAGTTATTTCCCGTCTTGTTATCATTGCAAATGAGAAAAATATATTAAAAGAGACATATTCAAAAAGACATTGAGACATAAGAAGTGAATCGGGTATATTTGATTTTGCCAAAAATTTTCAACTTACACTATCTATTCTCAATCGCATGCAACTAATAATCCACTTTAAAAGAGTAATTGTCGCTTAAAAGTTTAAACTAGTAAACTGCGTTAGGGGGTAATTAGGGAAGAGAATATTAGAAAATATACCTAAAAAGCGTAACCCGCATATTAATTAAATAAGGGAAAGGCACATTAATACATGACATGTGATATGTTTGAAATAAACTGTAACGTACATAATTTATCGATGAAATACTGTAGCTTAACCTAATCAAAATAATTGTTGAGTAATCCATAAGCCTTCCAACTACAAAATTAAAAAAGCTAAGATAAATTTTTCGGTATTCAAGTGAGTTCCTCAGCTTTTCCAGTTTCGCTATCATCTAAACTCATAATTTCCCAAAATGAATTGAACTTTCATGTGTTGTTCTATCTCTTTCTCATTTCAAAACCCTTTTTTTCTGTACTTTTTTTTATGTAACAATATGTGCCTCTTTCTGTGATATAGTAGAATCGATGTGGAAGAATAGATTACACAAACAGGAGTTGGCATCAAAAGAATATCGACATTTACTCTCTTACCTTCAAGTCAAAAACCTTGAGCACCTTCCTAGCCTGCAAATGAAGAGACATAAGCAAGCTTCGATGAGTGTATTGTCACGACTCATGAACTAAACATATTGATTTATTGATTTCATTTAATCTTAAAGAGAAAATTCAGTTTACTGAACTTGTTACTTTCATCCACTTCACGAAATGTCTAAATATGAACACGAATAAATGAAAAGAGGAAATAAAAAAATTACGAGATTACAAGTATTTTTAAATCTAATTAATTCAAATTAATTGGTCAAGTTTGGTATTCTGTAATTAAAATCAAACTATGTACCTGTACTTTCTCAGCACCAAAATATTCTCGGAGCAATGCCCAGATCATAGTTCTCTTCCCCACGCCAGGGGGACCTTCAAATATGAAATGTCCACAATCTCCATGTTTTTTCTGCAAAAAAGACAAAAAAAATTCTATTATATTTAATTATTTTTACTCCTATTTTCTTGCATGAAAAAATTAAGCAATTATCAAAAAGAAAATCATGTCAAAAAAATGTAAGAAATATTTGAGTTAGAGAACCATATTTGTATTTGAGGGTGTCTTTAATTGGTTAATAAACATCCTTGGATTCGGACCATTATATTGTCTCTCCATGACTTAGAGAAATATCACTACATTGCACATTATCAAAATTTAATAATTTAAACCACAAAGCATATTTTGTCGTAATCACACTATTAGAATATGGTCGACTTATTATATCACGTCCATGTAAACCTTACCTAAGATAATGGCTTTCCTAAATCCAAATTCACTTATGGCTATCTTCATAATTGTCGAAGCTGCTTTCTTTCTAGGAAACTTAATTAACGTCAGGTATATCTGATTGATTAATGAAGTTTAATTTACCATCCTGCCAGACATCGGGTAGGAGCACATCGAGTTTATTTATAAATCGATTTTGTATATTAGTTTTGTTATGTCTCGCATAGTTTATATTATAAAGAAGACATCTTACCGGGCACTGAAGAGAGAGCGCCTTGTCCCTATTGCAGATGAAGTCTTTCAAGGCGTTAGGCCTGTACTTGCTCGCCCACACGAACTCCTTCTCCACCAACGTGTTATCAACACTTACCTTTTTGGCCTTGTTGCTCATAATTCTATTGCTCTCTTTCACATTAGGATCTTGATCAGCTGCTTCCGACACCTTATCATCACTCACCGTCCCTTGATAGGGTTTTCCCGCCGCCGAAACATCATCGCCAGCTTGAGCTTTTGGCTCGTTCTTGACATTGGACAAACTTGGCAATGTCTGTTTGGACTCCGGTTCTGATACTCTCTCCCTCAATGGCTTCTCGTTGTTATTCACCACTGCAACGGCTCCTCCGTCGCTGCTGGGGCCCTTCAAGTGGAGGCCGCTCACGCTCTTCATCCCCATCTCCTTCAGCAGAGTCGTCTTCTTGGTCCTTCTTGCCACAGGGTGGTGATGGGAGGCTGGCTGTTCTTCCTTCTTCATCCTCTTGTTGTTCTTATTGAAGCGAGAGGGCCACAGCATCATCTTCACCACGAAGGATGAAAGCGAGCTCGAGGAGGTGCGCACAGTAGTCGCGTGGCTCTCCCGCTCAGGGCTCGCAACAGAGAGCCTCCGGGAGTCGATGATGGCCTGCCTCTGGTTGTGCTGCTGGAGGTTCTCCTCAGTCAGGTCGGAGCACGTCGAGAGCTCGTTCCGGCGGCTACCAAAGGAGGAAAGGTTCGTGATGAGCCTCTTGGTCCATGACGCAGGACGTGGGAACGTTGACGAGGACGATGATGACGATAAACGCGGCATTGCATATACCAAGAGAACAATTCTTGGTGAAAACTAGGGAAGATTGGTGGGTGGCGAGCTTAGGAATGTTGTTATAGCCTAGGCAAGGTCAGACAAAACGGTGGTGAGAATCACTAGGGTTCTCGCTTTATTTTGGCGACGATAACTATGCCAAGACATTAATGACCGGATGACAATGACGCAGTTGAATCTGGTGGGCTCCCTGATGATAATCAAAGCTGGAACTTTTGGTCCTACTCGCTTTGGTGGATTAGTTTGATGATTGCCAGCTAAGGAAGGAGCATGCATTCGGCGAGTTTCCGACAGGGAACGAGGGAAGACTCGAGATATTATCATGTGATTTTTCATTATTATATGCAGGAGGATGGCCATGGATGTGCTGTATAGTATATAGTATATGTCAGATATATCCCACAAGCAATAAAGGAATATGTCTCTTCATCTACTAATTTAAATTTTTGAATCAAATTTTCTTAGATGATATTGAAGTTAGATATCATTTCACATATGCGTCTACCAATATTGCAAATAGAGTAATTTTAGGGTTTTGGTGCTCTTTTTGCCGTATCGCATAATTGGTAACTATTTTCTTGTCTCCCACTATAATACAGCCTATTTATTACTCATCTCTTTCCTTAATCTAACTTCACTATTTCTCAGTGTAAGTCGTAACACCTCTAAAAGAACAAGATACTTGATGTTTTATATCAACGTACAATTGGTGAGATGATTTTCATTATTAAAGATATTACAAATGTTATACTTTATAAGGAAATAATACAATAGTAGAAAATAATAAATGAAAAGATCATTATCATTATATTATAAGAGTTATCAATCACTTGATTCTAGCATCTCTAATAATCAACTTGTAATTTTGATCGATATATCCAGATTTTTCTTTCTTAATTGATAACTCAGTGCATTCCCCCCCCCCCTCCCCCCCCAAAAAATAATAATCTAAACAATAACTACATGAATAGATCAACAATTCAATGCACATGCTGAACATACTTTGTCACAAGTGTTTCAAGAACCACTTTTTCTTGCATGTAATGATTATCTAATTCGATATGCTTAGTTCTTGCATGAAACATTTAATTAAGCGACCTATAAATTGCACTAATATTATCACAAAATAAGATGAATACTTTTTGTCTTCAAAAACTAGTAGTTGCTCCTTATAAATAAGCCACAATAGAAAACCATGTTAAAAGCATTTTTAACATCTAATTATTTGATAGGCCAACATTTAACAGTAGCAATGAAGAGCACCATGCTTATACTTTCTGGTTCTAACTAGCAAAAAAGCCTCAAGGAAATCTACTCCTACTATTTGATTATGTCCCTTGGCAATCAATCTTGCTTTTAATCTTTCTAATGTACCATTGGCCTTTAACTTAGACTTAAAAATCCATATGCATCCGACAATATTAGTATTTGAAGGACATGGAACAGGAGTCCAACTTTTATTTTGATGCAATTCCTCTTTCATTATGGCTGACCACCCTAGATGCTTCAACGTAGAGTGTAGATTTTGTTCAGCTCCTTCAATATCTATCATATGTAAATTGACATAATTTGGATTAGGCTTCACAATACCAGCACGTACTTAAGTAATCATTGAATGATTTTGAGTGGATGAGCATTTAATTTAAGAATCATGAACGATATCCCTAAGGGAATCTTCATTTGCCAAATTGCATGCAGAATTAAGTGAAGCAGTCGATGATTCATCGATTTTAATATGATTATGGTAAACATGTGATTTCCCTCCATCAATGTTGTCTTCATGAAATTTATCATTGGTAGCAAAATTTAATAAACCATCATGTGTTTGATCAGAGTTATTTGAGAATGTACCTTGTTGCAAATAAAAAGGCAAAAATTCTATATACCCAACATTATCACGATTATGTCTTGATTTGGCTAATTTACAAATCCATATATACTTGCTTTATCACTTTGATTCCAAAATAATGAGTTGGGAACGAGATAAGGAAATATGGACTCATAAAAAAGGACACGTGGTGATATATAAATTTGACCAGTTAAATGATAAGGACATTGATATCCCTTATGGCAATTGCTATAGCCGCGTAACACACATGGTAATAATTGATGATTGAACTTATATTTGGTATAGTTTATAAGATAAGGAAAGCACCTACAACCAAAAACTTGCAAAGAATTATAATATGACTTTCAGCCAAATAAACATTCATAAGGTGATTTCATGCCCAACGCCCTTGTAAAAAGAGGATTCAAGAGAAAATTTGTCATTTGAAAGCCTTTGACCTAGTTTTTTTTTTTTTTATGAATTTTACTTCGTTAAAGCATAGTCAAGCCAATTTCACATTTGTGCGTTTGTTTTCGCTCGACAACTCCAATTTGGACCAAAGTATTTGGGCAAGATACTTGATTAATGATGTTATTCTTTTGCAATCTAAGAAATATGCCCAATTAAACTCTTCTCCTCCATCTGATTGAAATATTTAATATGCCATCTAAATGGCCTTTCCAAATATTTCTCAATTTTGAGAAAACATGCATAAAATTGAAAATTTTGCCGCAATGGATACCACCAAGTACATCACATATAATCATCCATAAAGAAAACATAATACTAAAACCTTTGAAATGAAATTATTAGAGCATTTTCCCCACAAATCATGATGTATCTTTTCAAAATGCTTAATTGTAATGGATTTGGGTGGGAAAAAAGGAATTTAGATGCTAGAAACATTAGACAACTACTACAAAGTTAGTAGGTGTATTCCACTACTTTTTATTTTGCAATGATGGATTGCCATTGGTTTTGGATATCCCAACCTTTGATGCCGATTACTTTCATCTGTTTTCTTGAATCAATTTGAAAATAGTGCTTCTTTTAGCGTTTTCAAGATATATAGATCATCTTTACGGTTTTCAACTATCAGAACATTTTCCATTTTTTTGTCTTTTGGCACAAAACCAGTGGCATTACTCAAAATTTATAGAATAGTCAGTTTTAAATTGGCTCACCGGTAACAGATTCTTTTTCATCCAAGGGACAAGTAGAACATTTTTCAAATGAATACTCTTTTGGCCTAAATTGGGATAACCATTACCGATATGGGAAAATTTTAAATGAATCATAATTTCTAACCATAACGCTATCTTTCTCAATATATAGTTGTAAGTTGAAAAGGTCACATTCCTCTCAAATCATATTTGAAGCTCCACTATGAGTGAACGTTGACTATCCCCAATAGTAAGTGCAACAAATACCTTTGGGACATTTGATAGAGGGAAAAATTAATTAAATTGATTAAAAAATATTAAAGCAATATGTCCCTGCTCATTACATATTTGATCGGAAACAACTTTATCTAATCCTTTCATAAGCTTTTTGATTTTGTTTGATTGAATTGTGGCTCATGACCTTACGAATGCATAAAATCAACATGAAATGTTTTCATTCTTGGACCATGGTGAGAAAGCCCTCTTCCATGCGAAAAAAAATAATTGTTGTTGGAATGTCAAAATTGTTTGCCCATCATTTTACTCTTAAAATTGCTTCTTCGACCAAAGAAAGCCGTTTGTCTTGAATTATAAGAGAACTTTTATTTGTGAGTCAACTCTCAAAGCTTTGCAATCACGAAATCAGTTTAGAGAATATCAGCATTGAAGGCTTCATTGTAGAGGTTATGAATAAATCATATTGATTACTTATGCCATTCAAAACAAAGAGATCCTTCTTTTTCTCCTCAAGCGGACATCTGATAGCACATAACTCATTGAAATATTATTGAAAGGCACCAAAATACTCGTGAAGAGATTAATAATTATGTATATTACGTTTTTGAATTTGTAGAAAAATTGAAAGTTCACGTTCTTCGAATACCTTGGTAAATTGTTTTTGTAAAAGTTAACCAAACCTCAGTAAATGTCTTCAAGTCAATTGCTTAAGTAAAAACTTCTTTGGATAGCATCGCAATGATCCATCCTTGCAGAAGGTGATCTAACTTTCTCGATTGTAAAATCTCTGAATTTGCCACTTCCTCTAAGACTCAAGCTTCTTTTCCAAAATTGGAGGAGGTGATTATTGCCAAACTCATCATATGGTAATCGCCATCAATATATCGTACAATATCTTTCATTCAATTAGTGCAGGCATTTCGGCTCTCCAAGAAAAATAATTTGTTTCTGTCGGTTTTAGTGACGCAAAATTGCTAAATGAGGGTATTTAGGATTGGTGGAAGCCTTGCTTAAGGATCAATTTCTTTCGAAGGTTAGCTCCTATACCACAAAAGGATAATATGTTTGATTCTTGATATCAATATATAATTGTTAAAATGATTGTCATTATATAAATATATTACATATGTTACACTTTATAAGGACAATCCAACAATGGAAAATAATAAATAAAAAATCATTATAAAACAAGACATGCCAATCACTTGACTCTAGTAACTCCAAAATCAGCTTGCAATTTTAATTAATATATCTAGAATTTTCTTTCTTGATTGATAAATTAGTGCGTTTGACCTCTATGTTTCAAAAGAATCCCTATCTTTACTTAAAACAAATCATAGTTTATATTAGTCGAACAATCCGCACAAAGGACAGTTTAAAGTTTGGCTTAGAATAAATTTCCTTTAACAAAAAGTAACACACGAAATATTTAACCCCTATTGATGTAATGAGTGAGAATCCTACAATAACTTTTTTTTTTTGCGATAATCTATAGTTGAGATTAGAGCTGACAAAATGGGATCATTTTGTAACTCATAATTAGTGGACCCCTACAGAATGGGCAACTTTGCCAACAAAATGGGTCAAAATGGATTTTTAAAATAAGGTTTAATAAAAATCGAGCACCTAATTATCAATTTTCTAGGGCATTTCACCTTTTTTTTTCTTTGTTTTTCCTTTTAGTTTATCTATTCAAACGTATAAAAGCACCATGCATAACTAGCTTAGATACTTGCTCACTACAAAAAAAAACTGTAATTTAGCCACGAATTTAGCGACGAAAAATTTGGCAAAATTGGTTGCTAAACTGTTTAGCAACAAAAATTATTTCGTCGCTAATATGGCATCGCAAAATGTAGCGACGGAAAGTCTCACATTTCATCGCTAATTAGCTACGGATTTCTTTCCATCACAAAATTAGTCGCAAAATTTTTTGTCAAATGTTCGTCACTAAATTCGTGGCTAATTAGCTATGGATATTTTTCGTCGCAAAATTGCGCACAAAATTAGCTACAGATTTTTTCCGTCGCAAAATTTGTTGCTAAATTAGCAACGGATATTTTCTGTCACTAAATTTGTCTCTAAAATTTTCATGACAAAATTCGTATGCGTAGCAAAATTCATCACTAACCATTCGTGGAAAATTCATCGCTAACAATTACTCGTGGCAAAATACGTGGCTAATTTTAATTCGTGACAAAATTTATCACTAATTTGCCTCAATTTTCATCCTTTGGACTGCAATTTGCATTGAAATTTATTACTAATTTACCACAAAAAAAACTTTGATTTTTATTACGAACGTTGTTTCAAAACGAATTTATTGACAAATTTTGATTAATTTTTCAGTGATGAAATTTGCAATGAATATTATTTAGGGACGATTTCGATATTAAATCTAATTGATAGGAAAATTTATTTCCAGAATTAATTCTTAGGCATTAAATAACATAAAAATATTATAATGATATGAAAATGAAATACATTCATCAACATTATACACAAGAACCCTAACCATACATTCATAAACCTTAAGCCCTAAAACCCGAAGGTCTAATAAATTCAAGTCAGCGGGTCGGTAAGCAATGCGACAAATGGCACAATTCTAACAACGCATGCCAACTATGTTTCGTGAGAAACATTTGTACAATCCTTCTTTCTTACCATGTAAAATCCTAGGAACCTATCGCTAAGGAGCATCTGAAACTTCTCGTAGTGAGTCAGAAGGTCCGGCAGGATTGCTTCCAGTGTCTTTATTCAGACGCCCCTGTTCATAACTCGAGCATGATTAGTTAGACCCTGCGAAAGTTATAACAGTCGGGTTCCGACCTCCTCTATATTTATAATATAATTAGGAGGGTTTGGATTGAAGGCTAAGGGCCTCGGGAATTTTTTCGATAATTTTTGTAATTTCCGTTCGGATGTGGAAATTAGTAGAAATTAGTTTCAGATTCCTTAAAAATTTATTTAAAAGCTTCGTGGCCCAAAAAAAAAAATGCTTAGTCCTATTTTTAGGAAGCTTTTTTGAATTTTAGGAATTTTTCTAGAATTATCTATTATTTACTATTATTATATTTATTATTATTTCAAATCCGACCAGGTCACCCCGAGAATTTGGCCTGGATACCCGAAGACCCAGGCCGACCCATGCGAGACAGGCTAGGCCCTAGCCAGGCCCAGCCCGCACGAGAGACCCGACCCTCTCTTCTTCCTTCTTCCTCCGATCTAGTCATTTGAGCAAATCGCTAAGCACGTAGAACGCGCGTGCCCAGCTGTCTCGTTGGCCAGCCTACGGCCACCTACCCACAGGTAGAGGCTGCAGGCCCCCAAAGCTGTCGAAAGGGGGGGCGCTCGACCGTTGGATCGATGATGGTGACACCCCGACGAGCTCGAGCCATCCATCCTTCCCCTCCCTTGAGCTGACCCGAGAGCCCCCTACAACGGGCTCTCTCTCCTCACTCAGACTACCAATCTCTCTCCCTCGAGAGCCATTGGAATCCTCTCGGCCTCCTCTCGACGCCGCAACCTACCGCCACCGTCGATGCCGTCTCACTCACCGCTGGCATCCGTTGAAAGGGAGCCCTGTGGCTAGCGACGTCTCTACAACCCGGTAAGCTGCCCGAGCTCCCTCCTCGTGTTTTTCTTTGATTTCTCCATCTAGGGCTTGAATCACTACATGGGATCGATTGTTGGGGGTTCCTAGAACCGATGTATAGCCTTTAATCGAGTCGATTTAGTCTTGGTTGGTTGATTTTTGAGTTTGAAATTGATTTTCCCTAAACCAAACCATATAACCCTAGATTTGGGATTCCGGCTATTCTAGTTGCACCCACTCAAAATTGATGCCAAGTTTCGGTTCTGGATCGATTGACTCATAGGTAGACTGGTTAACAAAGAGAGAGACTAGAGATGGGCTGTGTGATAAAAGGAACAAGATCGTTGAAGGAATTATAGGTATTGAGTTAATATGCTATAGTTTGGAAGTTGACTTGGGCTAGTCAGTAGTTATGGTGGCACCAGATGCTGATTTGAGGATATTTACTTATTATGGTCACGATGTGACGTTGTTGAACGGCTTTGGGCCGAGTTCCGGTTGCGGACCGGATCTAGTTCACCAGTGCGATTGATTCGAGAATGTGGGCTTGAATTCGAGGCTAAGAATGGAGTAAGTTAGAAATAGCGAAAAAGAATTTCATGGTGATTATGAAGGATTCGAGGAATAGGAAATTAATTGATCTCGAGGAAAGAAAGAATATGATTATCGAAATGAGAATAGATGATAAATCGAGTGAAATACTGATGATAGTTGCACTTGGGGAAATGATATTTGGAGGTTAAGCAGTGAGTAGGGACCCTAGAGCGATAGTATTTCTAATTTTGGTATAGGGATAAACTCACTGAGATATTTATGTCTCATTCCGTTGTTATTAACCATTTTCAGGTGCATGGTTAAAGAGTGATTTGGGGGTGAGTACAGTGGGAGGAGACCCACGCTTACGTTGAAGACTTGAAGGTCGGTGACAAGTCTTGAGATGTCGCCATTCGATGGCCGAAGCGAAGGAAGGAAATTAGGGACCATTGCGTGCCCAAGAGCGGGGTGTGGCGGGTCCTGACAAAAGTATAGTAGCACAAGTGAGATCACAAAACTCCTCATATCAATACACAAGATCAGCGATGCTAAATGAGCACTTGATCATACTTAAGGCAATAACTATGGAAGTTCATTTGGTTGTGTGTGCATCCACCCCAATGGCTCCAAGTCATTTAGGAAATCATGCTCAGGGAGTGCACTCGAAAGATTCACTTGCTGATGCGTTCCCCATTGAAGTGGCATCGCAATACAACAAATTTCTTTGACCTGAGGATTATCAGGTGGCCGGTTTATACCATACAAGTACCTAGCAATCTAAGTTCACAAATCTACTATGCAAATAAATTTCTTCAGTATGTTCTAGGACATGATATAAGTATATCCAGTCTCCTGCATCACCAAGTGGAAAGTCTATAACAAAAATTATCACATTTTGCTACCATACTGTCTTTATAATTTCCTTAGAATTCACTAACTTCTATATACACGGATGGAGTACGAATTGAAATGTTTCCCTTAATTTTCACCAACCAATGTGTTAGTCACACCCACCAATAACTCCCAAGGTATGTAACACTTCCCCTTTTGATTGCCTACCAAAAGTTTCAAATGTTAAGTAGATTAGGACAAAGAACATACCTTTATGTCCTTTGAATTAACATATATGTGGTTCGCTCAAAGTTAAGGATTTGTTGCCGATATTGCTCTCACACGCCAGTCGGTCTTAGATCCAAATGCAGCTTATTCATAAGGACTTGTAGTAGTCACAATAAGTTCATCACCATGCACATTGGTGGTCCTTGTTGTGACTGTTGTAAGCTGACTTGCCTCTTTTACTTGAATATATACTACCAAGTCAGCAATTTAGGCTAGAGAGACAGACCAATACTTTAACACTCTCCATAACTAAGATATACTATACTTGTTTCTTAATTTCCGCAATTGCCTTTGTTGAGATGGATGAGTAATCTTAGCACCAAGTATAATATCACTGAGTCTCAGACTGTGTTAAAACTGCTAAAGAAGCCCTTTCCCCTTTTTCTAATAGTCCTTGTTGGTAAGCTTCATAGCTCCAACCTATACAAGGGGGGAGCTGGGTAGAAGGAAAAAAGGCTCCTAGCTAAAGGAAGCTTGTCTCGCCCAGGAGGTGGGAAGAGTTGTTGCCTCCTTCAGTGAGAAGTTCTCTTCCCACTAGCAATGCAATGTAAGACATTGGTGGTCGAGCAAGTGGCTAACGATGCCAAAGCTAAGGTCTAAATGGAAACTTTACCCCTATCCCACAGGCATTGAAATTGCGTGAGTGAAGAAAACTTTGGGAGTGTGATTTCAAGTAACCAGCACAATTGTTCCTTATTTCATTTTCTTTTTTCTAAGCCATGCACTGAGTTTCGGCGATATCTTGGGGAAGGGGAAGAAGCGAGGTAGAGGAGAGGTGGAAGAAAAGGCTCAAGATGGATTTAGGAGTCTTTGTGCGAGCTGTATGCGGTGAGAGTTGCACGTATGGTAATGAGGGTGATATCTCCATTGTCTAATAAAATGATATTGTCAATATTGGTATAAATGATATTTCCCTCGTGTTCGAAAGCTGGAGTGGGAAAGGGCTCTCGATCTACCAGAAAATTAGATAGAGCATGACTGTTTACAGTCCCAAGCGCTACCCCCCCTTTTTTTTATTCCTTTTCCATCTCTGAAGTGAGTGAAGTCAAGCTAGCGTTAGCAAATCGGACATAAGCAATACACGTAAATCCCCGTCCTTTAGATCCCTCTTTTTCTACATATGTGGTGGCGGGCGGAGCGAAGGGCCTGTTTGGTAACCATTCTGGTTCTTGGTTTCTCGTCCCTGGACGAGTTTGGGACGAGAAACCTGTTTGGTAAATACCCTTAAAATTTCTGTTCCCGGGATGAAAAAAAGGCTTGGTTCTCAGTTTCTCGGACAAGTTTGAACAGTGCAAAAGAATAAATAAATTTTCATTTGATCTTTTTAAGTTCTTTCTTTGATATTACAAATGTATATTTTAAATGATAATCAAACTTTCATTTGATCAAGTTGATTGCATTTCTTCTCTTTTTTTTGTACTTAATACTTTCCCTTATATATTGTGTGTATACCATAGCAAATTCAAGACGTGCAATGTTTTACGGTATTTCTTTCTAAATGTTCATTTACATCCCTCATTATTGAAAATAACGAAAAAAAAAGCTTGGCTCCTTCTCAATTCTTGACTTTTCTCTCTCACTTTTGTCATATCCTTCCAACAACGCTCACACCACCAAAGGAATCGACTCTCAAGATGAGATCTCGCTCAAACTGCAATTCAGTTTATTAGTTCCTCGTACAACACAACTCCATCGTATCAAGTACAAGAAAGAAAAAAGAAAAGATGATGATGAGAGTAATTGAGTCTAAAACTAGACCAATCTCCATTTCAAATAGGATCGGCTCCAAGAAATGAAGTTGGATATTTTTATACTTTGTTTCCTCTTGGTTGTTCACCTAACAAATCATTTACTTAATATTTTTATTTATTTATTATGAAGGCATGAAATTAATTTATAAAAGTTATTGTCTTAGATAATAGAAAAGTGTTTCATGTATTAATTTATTGTCTTTACTGATATTTCTTAAATTAAATGAAAAAAAATCCAGGGATAGAAATTTTGTGCAGTTACCAAACGCGTTTCTCTTCCCTAAAACTCATCCGAAGACCATTTCTCAAAAAAACCCATTCTCAAAAAAACCTATTTCTGGGACGAGAATGGTTACCAAACGCGCCCTTAGTATCCCCAGATTTTTTAATGGTTCTTTCCGCCATGAACTGCCAAAGTGCTTAGTCTGCGACCCCCCCTCATTTCCCGTAAGTGAGAGCACTACCTGAACTCCATTCTAGAGGGTCGCATGCGCTACCAATCCATCTAAATAAGGTCTTCTCCCGTCTTTTTGAAGGCCGATGACTACACGGACTCTATACCAAGTCATGACCGATAGCGGAGCCAAGCCTTTGCCTATAGGTGAAGGGACGGATGAAAGTGCAACGAAGGCCAATGATATCAAAGTTAGAAAGTAGGTTAAGAATATGAAGTCACTTAGCCGTCTACTAAGGGAAAGGCGTCGGTACCTGCAATCTGAACTGAGAACAGGTTTTTGAAGTTAGCTCATGCGGGATCACGACCCTTTGTCTCGGCCATTATAGCACGTGTCATCTAGGGCATAAGGGGCATGATGACTTGACGTCATCCTCACCTTTCTCCGGCTTATCACCGAGCATGGGACATGCATTGCTTGAGCTAAGTCATGCTTTTTCCAAGAAACACATGGTGTTTGATTTTCTACTAAACTAAGGTCGACTGAAGACCAACCAAATCGATGATGAAAAGAAACTTATTGTAACTATGAACGTAAATAGATGCTTTCTCATTAGACTATTTTAACCGAAAAAGTGTTTATGTTGACCTCACGATTTGGCACCAGATATCCGGAGGTGTTGAAAGAGTAGCTGTGAGAAACGGAAAAACCATAAAAAAAAAAACAACAACTGTTCATGAAGGTTTCCATAGAAAGATCCAAAGGAAGTAAAAGAAGGGGTACATAAGTCCTGCTTTTCCTTGGCCTCTTATACTTCTTTCTTGACCAACCGATTCATTGTTGCAAGGAGGGTTGGGCTTACACCCCCAGTTGCTCTTGCTTCGTTCTAGCTAGCTAGGGCAATTATCTCTATCAATTCCTTACTTAATAAAAGCAATTATATATAGCACTACTGCTACTTCCTTTGCTATTGTGGAGTCACTCAGAAAGAATGTAAGTGGCACTCCTACCGCTCTAAAACGAGTGACAGGTCTTGCATCGTATTTGCCTAACGAGGCATTCCACATAGGTCGCCATGTGAAATGACATTCGTTCGGACCAAAACATTGATCGAAGTATGCCCAAAACCACCCATCTCCCTTCCTACATGCAATATAGGATTGCTTATTTAAGCCTTCCTTTGAGTCTCGTGCCTTTTCTCTTGTTGAAGAAGCCTTTCGCTCATCCCTTCACACGTGAATAAAGTGAAAGGGGCCCGACCCTCTAATGTTGCGTGAGGAGGGCAAGGGGATGGTTTCCAGAAAGGAAGTTAGAGACAACATTCTTATTTAATAAAAGCCTTCCATCCGTAGCAAGATCTGCTCCTAGCCGCCCGTTAAGAGGTGGGTGCTCCCCAATCCTCGCATCTTTTGTTCCACTCAACTATCCTTTGACTTCCCACTTAGGTGGGTTTATCGTTCACTCCCTCACCCTCACGCTGGGGTGGTTCGTTCACTTGTGAAGAGTACTTCCGCTGTTTAGCTCTCTCTCTCAATGGAGGCATTGATGTTACCTTTTTTCTGAAAATGGATTGGCTTGTAGGACATATTAGTATGTAAATTCAAGAGCCACTCCCCCTTAATGGACTAACGAGGAGCGGAAAAGCATCTTTCTATAGAATCGCCATCCCTAGTTCTTTTCATTTGTTGCAATGAAGCTAGCTAATAAGAGCCTCTGATTGATCTAGTTTCCAATGGGGAAAATCTGCCTTTTGCCTCCTCTTTCAACCGAGCAACCTAGTTTTCCAGTCATAGGTGGCACTCCAAGCAAAGCTGCTTTGCTATGTCACCCATCCGGTGTTGGTTGTTGGTGCCTTCCCTTCAAGTGCTCATGTTGTTCTTCTTTGCATAATTTGAGAGAATCAAGTCTCTCAAGGCTACTTCAACCTGTAAATAAGAAAGTATACTTGAACAGTCATAACACATTTTAAAACACAAGGAAATAACTTACAGCTAAATTCGCACAAAGCAGAACAAAAGTATTATCTTTTTTCCTTGAAGATATAACCATAGTAACATAAGAGAATATAAGAGTTTTATTTACTTCTACTAGCCAAATGATGCAACATCAAACAGCAATTGAAGGCAGAGTATCAAGAAGGAAAATTACACATGAACTTCCAATAATGCTAGCACGTAATATCCTCAACATTATAATTTTACATGTACACCTAATGACATTATCAGAAAGAGGTGAAAGATTATCCTTAACCCAAAAAAAAACTATGGTTATACATAATCGATTCTATTGTCTAGTACAAAAATTCTGGTAAAATTTGCAACCAGTATCACAAAGCAGGTGCTATCATTATATTACAGTCTCACAAGTAATGAAAGTAAAAGAATTATATTACCTTCATCCATTTATCATATTTGAGAGACGGCCAAATATGATGAGGTTTAGTGACAATGGTCTTATCGGGCTTTAGTAACATTTTAGCCTTTTCATTGTTCACATGAAAAGCCCGAATAATCAAAATGAGATGAGAGAATGCAGTGTAGGATGATATGCTCTTCAAGCAGTCATCATATATGTTAAACATAACCATATGAAGCTCTGTTGCATTCAAAATCAGATGACCAAACTTTTCTATTTTCAAGCAAGCTTGGAATGGTAGTTGCCGCTCAATTACCCTTTAATAAACAATATTAGGGAAATCCAACAAGTGAACCTCTAAAGGATCAAGCATTCCCTTCTGAGTGACAATGATCTGCTTAAGCAACTGCTTAAGGAATATGCCCAATATGAACTTTGACTCCATTTATTGGCAAGTTGAGATTTTGACCAGAAAAAACAATGAAACATCCCCACAATAATGCTCGTCATGCTGCTCATGCTTGCCGCAGCCTACATTTCCTAGGTAAATAACAGCTCGACACAATGTACCCAAAGAATAACTTAGGACACTCAAAAATAAAGAGCACCTACCTCAGTTATCTAAAGAACAACATCGTCTCGCCTCAGGAACTTCATGAGCAGCCGTGGCGCGAGGTCCAGAGCATCTATCTGAAAGAATTCCCACGAGGGAATCTCGAATCGATCGATGGATGGGCTTGAGGGCAAAGCTCGAGGGGAGCAAATCGACTGCGGATCACCACTAGTGAGATCATATCTAAGCGCCAAAGCAAACAAACACGCCTGGGCAAGGGGGAGCATAAGGGAAGGGGGCACATTGAGCCAACTCACTGAATTCATGGAAGCGAGGGTCTTGGGATCAGCGACAGAGTCGCAGAAGGAGGTCAGATTGATGTTGGCCTCGTTCATCACCTTCCAATTCTTGTGGAGCAACTTCTCCTCCTTCGACATTTCGCTTCAACCTTCCTTGGAAGCCCGGGATTCGCAGCCCTAGGTAATGCACCCCTCTAATTGACTGTCCATACTCGAAGAATCGATCGATACGAAGAGACTGAGAGAAAGAGAACAAGAATCAAGAAAATGGCGATTACCCATAAGAGAAATACGAGCGGATAGCGTAATACAGGAGGAATTGGAAGGGAAATTTCCTAAAACAGATCTAAAAAATCAAATCTTGAAAAAATAGAGGGGGGAGAGATAGTGGGGAGGGGAAAGCGAGTGGTGCCAGTTTGTATTTCTCCCCTTTTCCCCCTCTCTTGCTTGCTAAATTTATGATGAAACATTCTATGCATGTCGCTAATTTGTGACGGAAATTTTGCTCTATTGCTAATTAGCGACACACATGGAAAGTTCCATTGCAAATTTAGCTACGAAAGAATGATCCGTCGCTAAATTTGCGACAAATATATTAGCAACGGCCAAGGAAAGTTCTGTCGCAAATTTAGCAACGGAACTTCCTCCATCGCTACTTAAGGATGCACATGGAAAGTTCCTTCACACATTAAGCGATGAAAATATTGCTCCATCGTTAATTAGTGACAGACATGAAAATTTTCGTCGCAGATTTAGCGACGGAATATGCACTATCACTAATAAGTGACGGATAATTAGCGATGGAGGAAATTCTGTCGCTAATTTTGTGACGGAATTTTCTTTGTTCGTTGTTAATTAGGGACAGGATCCGTCCCTAAAGTTGCGACCTTACTTTCCATTTTCGTCGCTAATTAGCTGAGGAGCAAAATGCTCGTTGTAAATTTGCGACGAACATTTTGCTTCGCTACTAATTAGCTTTGGATTTTGCCACAAAAATTTTCCTTGTCGCTAATTAGTGATAGGAAAAAAAAATTCGTCGCTAATTAGGAACAAAAAAATTCATGGCAAAATCCGTAACTAATTAGCTATGGAAATAACATTCGTGACTACTTTGCAACTGATTTTGCGACGGCTTTCTTTTCCGTTTCTAATTAGTGATGAGTTTTTTTTATCGTCGCTAATTCCATCGCAAATAGCGACGAATTATTTTTTGTTGCAAATTAACGACGGTTTTTTTGTTTTTCATTGCTAATTCCATTGCAATTAGCAACGGATTGTATTTAGTCGCTAATTTTTCGTAGCTAAATTCCAATTTTTTTTGTAGTGGCTGTGGCAAACCAGAACCTAATCCCTCATATATGCGAGAGTCAATGCTTGATTATTGGAAGGTATTAACACCCCAGGTGTGTCACCCGCTATATAACTTGTCTTATCATTATATCGTTTTTGTTAGCACAAGCAAAAGCACAAACATACACAAGCACACCCAACATTCATCATGAAGGAAAATGCCATTTCATTTACACCACTAGTCTTTAATCAAAGTAGTATTTTTTATATCATCACCAAAATACAAGTTGTGACTATCCTAGTCTACAAGGGGGATCCTAGGCCTTTACTCCAAAATTGACCCCTAAGCAATGTGATCTTGGTACAATTGACCAAGATTGGTGTCCTCCCTTTGTTGGAACCCTGATGGGCAGTAGAACCCTTGGAGAGGACCCACTAAATCTCCATCAAAGAACATATGCCAACATCGCCACTCGTGAGGGACCTAATCATTAAGATCTACATCTACCTAAACCATAGTGTTGCAGCGTCGTTATGTCATGTTTTCCTTAACGTCAACCATATCATGGATGATGGTTTTTATAGTTAGTGGCATCCCGAACCGCAGTGGAACCTATTGGTCCATCTTCTATCCCTAAAAGGATAAAATAAGAGTAAGCATGTGCTCAATGAATAAGAATCCTAGTGCCAAGTAAAGAGAACCACTTAAGTACTCACCCGACGCGGAAAACATGTAAATAACCAATTAATGATAATGTAAAGCACATGCATATATTGAGGGTTACTAGAATTCTCCCTGCTACTATCCCAGGGGACTCTTTAAACGGGATTCTCACATTGTACATGACGAGACCCTCCCAACTCGGCAACATCCCTACATCACCACGTAAGGGCATGGCCATAAGATCAGGGGCATCGCTGATCCCCCACCCCCCCTTAACGCCCAACGTCCCTGTATTACCTGATAGGGTGTTCCATATCTCCTCAAAGAGAGACCCTTCCCAATCATTAGTGGGAGCCATTATCGAATCTTTTTGAATTTGCAACCCAATGCAATCTAACATACCATTCATCACACAAGGACAACACCATTAGACGACCATCAACATGGCTCTTCCCATACCGAGCACTAAGAGAGATCGCCCTACTTAGCATCTAGAATAACTTACTAACCTTGAGGATTGGTATCTTAAACTTACCGGCGGTAATGAATGGTTGAGAAAGAGTGAGAAGGAGCAGAGAGGAGAGGCGGCAAGTGAGGAAGGAGGAGAGGCAGAGGCGTGGGAGTAGTTTGTTCAAGAAATGGCCACCCCTAATTATAGCCTCCATTCCTTGCCATCAAGTATACTCTTATTGATTAGAGGATTATGTCCATTAATTAGAATATCTAAATTGACCCGATGATTTACTTCATGCCATGCATTTGCTTGGCCAAGAAGAGGTTGAGGTGTGCACTTTACGTTTAATGGCTTAATTTGGCAATTATGGGCCTTAAATTATACTAATTAACATTAGTGTCCAAGTGACCTCTAATGTGGCCAAGACAAACTAGCCCTTTCACCATAAGTCATATGCGCCCCTAGGTTTAACTGGGGAGTCATGAGTTGACTTAGTGCAATTAATGATGTAATTAATGTCATTAAATGTACTAAGATCACTTGCCTTTATATGATTAGCTATTGGACTTACCATTGCCAATTGAAAAATTGAGTATTCATTAGGGCTAGAAAATTCAGTGTTCAAGGTAGTCGCTTGGCATGTGGCTGGACGGTGGACGGTGCAGCTCAAGCTATGGACAAGGTGTGGCCAAGTAGTTACAGGGTGCTTAGTTAGTCCATTGATCAAAGGTCGGTCTATAGTATTCCATATTCAGTTTGGTCATTCCCTACACTGTACATAGCTGATCAGTAGCTAGGCTTGGTTGATTTATGGCCCAGCGCATGGCTGAGGGTGGTCAACGCAACTAGTCATTGGCCTACTCAAGGTCGGTATGTGGGCCATGCTTAATTGGAGGATTAATACACGATTGATTCTTATATGGTAGATCAATACAAAATCGTTCACCAACCCTCAGATGAATCATGCCTAGATCAATCATCGACCCTTTGATGGATCATGCCTGGATCGTCCACCAACCCTCGAATGGATCGGTGTATGATGCACGGATCATCAATTAACTTTAGATGGATCGATGGGTCAATCCCTGGCATGGCCCAAGTTGGATCCCGCCAATCCCAGGATCGTTTTTCCTCGATGCATGGATCGATTCCCTGATCATTCCATGACCCATGCATGATGCGTCAGGCCCTTGGCCCGAGCACACAATAGTCCCCAAAGATTTCCTCACTAATTGATAACTTTCGATAACAAAGGTACTAATCACCCACTCGCCATTTGTGGGCCTTTCAAGCTTAACTTGGCTCCATATGGTTCTTCCATGCTTGGGACCTAAAAAGGGGTTAAAACAATAAACGAGATAAAATCTCAATAAGTCTATGTCCTAAACCCAGACTAAAAAGTACATTAGGTAAATTTAAAAAAATCAAAATTCATTAACCATAATGTGAAAATTAGCTCAAAACTCAGTTAATTAGCTAAATTTACCAATCCAAAAGGTATGTTATTATGTCTATCGGCCATTTCCTTTCTTTCTTTTTTGAATTATTAAATATTTATATTTTATATTTTCTTTTTAGCAATACTGACCTGTCAAAAATAGTTGGTCAATTTCTTTTGAATGAATTTTTCTATTTCTGATAAAATAGGCTGGGGTTCATCATATTACTAAGAAATCAATTTCCTTCTGAGATATGCTACATCGTTCCGGTGACATATTTATTATAAATTGATACGTCCATTTATTTTGGGAAAAAAGCTAGTCAAGTTGTGAACAGGGCTTGGTGGGAGAAGTTTGAGACTCCATATAAAAAACAGTGTCTCAAGTTGGAGTCTTGCTCGGGAGAAATCAGTTTCAAGTTAAGAGAGTGAGAAAGCTTTGTAATAATATATTTATGAAGATATAAATATTTTTTTAGGAATTGATCCGGTTGATTATTTCTTTTAATGACAAGAAGGTACACAATGCCATTAATCAGATAAGCCGAATTTCGACAACATCATCAGTGCGAAGTGACCACCAGCCCCTCCATAAATATGAAGGTATTCAATTAGAATTTAAACTGGCTTATATGTGGAAGTTAGACATGTTCAAAAAGTCAAGGTCTTGGTCGGGTGCCCAGTTTCAAAGTCTTGACTATATTTATTTTGTGGAAAATAAATAATTTAGAAAATTCTTTTATAAGAACCTTCTTGTTGTTTACAATAATGAATCAATGAAAAATATTACCTTAGTGCACAAACATATTTATATATAAATTGTTCTCAATAATAAAAATATTTTTCATTGACCGATTATTTTAAGCAATATAAAATTTTCCTTTTGTGTCAACAGCATTAAGAAATCTCATGTGATGCTTACTCATTGTTGCCACTCCAAAGCTTTATGTGTCAGATTTCTCATTGACTACCAAAGTGTAAGATAGCTTTGGATAGAAGAACAAAAACCTTCACAAATTAGATTAGGCTCCAAGCCAAATTCTCAATTTTAGCTAGTGCATGATCAAATGATTAAGATTAAATTGATACTTTAAAAAAAATCTAGGATAATTATCCCTATCGTACAGTCATCAAATTTACTTTTTTTTTAAATTTCTACATTCTAATTTATTTATATCTATCAATTAACATTTAAAAACTTTAATTTGTTCGATGTGATACGTGAGTTTTAATTTAATGTGCAGTGTGATCCCTGAACTTAAATTTTTTGAATGACAATATTGATATTTTATATAATTATGGGACTAATTTAAAAATGTATCAAAATTTCATGGATTACAATAAACAAATAAAAAGTTCAAATGCATTGCACATTTGGTTAATGTTCAGGAACTCTATTGAACAAATTGAAAATTCATGATTACATTAAATATGGGCTAATTTCGGAAAAAAAAAACACACACACATACACACACTAACTTTAGGTTGAATAACAAATCTAGCCTCAAATTTGTTGTGTCATAAGAAGCATCAAGTTTAAGTGGAGTGACAATTTAACATTTTTACGTTGAATGAAAATATTGGTCCAAACTTTTTTTTTCTCGTGAAATATCACTAACTCTTACTTAAATCCAAAATATAACTCTCTTTATTTATAATTTTCCAATATAATTATTTCACCTCAGCAATAAATCCATGTGACTTGCTGGTTAGGTTTGAAATATTAGTCATTGTATTCTCCTCTGAGTTGCAGCTTAAAGGATAACGTTGAAGCAATTATTTGTCTTTTACACTTCACTGACATGCAAAAAAGATCTCAAACTTAAATCTCTTCGGTTAGATTTTGCTATTTAGTCATAATCTGAAGTTGTAAACCATTGGCTATCGAGAAACATCATGGATGAGATTGTCAAGCTCCCTAAAATAAGGGTGACTTTAGACAGATAGTTAACATGAAAGAAACAAATTGAGATTAGAATATGGGATAATGGTGAAAGTTTGTGATTTTCACAAGTTAAAAAAAGTTGAGGCTAGAATTTTCCCTCAATCTAAATTAATGCTTTTTTACAAGAAAGAAATAAGTTGAGGTCAGTATTGTCACTTGACCTAAAGTTAATACTTTTTTATGAGATAAAAAAGTTGAGGTCATATTTATCATTCGACTTAAAGTTCATGCTTCTTTTTTAGTTTTTGAAATTGCCCTCATTGAATAGAAGCCAAAGTTTATAGACTTTTTGTGCTGCCATCCCATCATAAAAAATTTGCTTGACCATGTTAAATCCTTGGCGGCTTGATGCTACAAGTCTATACACATGTGGCGAACGGTAGCAAACTAGGCCCTATCTAACGGTCAGCTTACCTAAAAATATTTAGGACGCATAAATATTGACATGGAGATATATATGTAGCTTTTGGACCTAGCAAAAAAGAACTCAAATGCCATAACACATTCAAGATATTCAATTCTTCGCAAGGTGATTCATGAATTTCATATTTATTTAATACACTCTCCAAACTTTAGTACAATATGTAACACGCTTCTTAAACTTTTAATCCATGAACGTTTAGTACATGTTTGATTTATGTCTATGAACCATATATCACATTAGATATATTCAAATAATTTAAGAACTAGATCGGACATTGACTAAAAGCTCATGAATCATATTGAATAAGTTAAAAGTTAATGGACAATATTGCACATGGAGTTAAAGTGTGGGGATTATATTTGACAAATTTAAAAAATTAAAAATAACTTTCTATATTGAGTTAAAATTCGGGACGATGTGTATAATTATCCTAAGGAGGATTTTTAGTCATTGGTCTGTCATTCTGAGATACGTGACAGCCTGTAGCTATACGTGTCCCAGCCTCGTCGGCTGTCGTCCCCGTCCCTCTCCTCGCCTGCGTCACCTGTAAACCCTAAACCTCAGTCCTAGTACCAGCGCTTCTCTCTTCGCTCGAGCTTATCCATGGCTGCGTAGGCCATGAGTTCCATGCGACATTTGCCCGATTCCTCCCTCCAATTCTGAAACCCTACACTGTCTCGAGCTCCGAAACCAGCTACATCCAAGATGACGCTCCACTCCATCGTCATCCAGAAGCTCCTGAGCACGAACGCCCACCTGGGCCGCCGCGTCGCGACCCACCATTTCAAGCTCTTCACCTACGGCAGCCGCAACCGTATGACCATCATCGACTCGGACAAGACCCTCATCTGCCTCCGCAACGCCTGCGACTTCGTCGCCTCCCTCATCCGCCAGAAGGGCCGCTTCATGTTCATCAACACCAACCCGCTCTTTGACGAGATAGTCGAGCAGATGACGCGGAGGATCGGCTGCTACTCCCCCAGCAGCAACGCCCTGTGGCGGACCGGCGGGTTCCTAACCAACAGCTGCAGCCCCAAGAAGTTCCGGTCCCGGAACAAGAAGATCTGCTTTGGGCCGACGCAGCCCCCGGACTGCCTCGTGGTCATGGACACCGAGCGGAAGTCCTCGGTGATCCAGGAGGCCGCGAAGCTGCAGATCCCGGTGGTGGCGCTGGTGGACTCCAGCATGCCTTGGGAGTGTTATAAGAACATCACGTACCCGATTCCAGCCAACGACTCGGTGCAATTCGTGTACCTCTTTTGTAATATGATTACCAAAACTTTCCTGCTTGAGCAGAAGAAGCTTGCTGCTGTGAATGACCGGCTTGGTGTCGCCTCTGCCTCTGCCTCTGCCTCTGTCCCAAATACTAAAGCTCGGTATGCAATTTTACATTTGGATGAACCATATGATTCGTTCTTGTTTGGTTTGAATCTCTCCAAACAATTAGTGCATTTGGTAAGTATTTCTGGGACTGCATTTATGAGGAGTGCTGAAAGCTGCGCATATGGGAAATCATTCTTTCTTTTTCTTTGAATGTTGGCAAGTAAAATCATTTCAAGCTCCTACCATTTTCTTTTATTCATGCGGTTCCGGAGTGCTAACTGGATGTATCATAAGCATTTTGTGGTTTCAATTGTTTAGAACTTCTTAAAGTTCGCAAGTGAGTTTTTCGCTTTTACATGATTGAGTTGTTGATTAAAGGGAGGAGGTGCAACGGATTGAGGAGAGCAAGAGTGAGAGTGATAGTGGGACTGAGTTAGCGAAGATTCAAGTGCCTATAATTCCCTATGAAGGATTAGCTCCTTTTCCTGAAGGTATTCTCCGATCCAATGCTGCAGCTTCTGTGTATTCCTTTACAGGGATTCAGTTTTCTCTGATACCGTAATTACAATTTAGAAACTGACATGATGGGTTTTATTTCTTTATACTGGTTGAAGACATCATATACTGCTCTTGCACTGGTACAAATGGACAAGCTGGTCTATATTTCCTTATACTGTCAATGATATCGGTCCAAAGTTCCACTTTTCAATTTTCTGGTTTTCTATATTGCAGTTTGCTTAGATTTTTTTGCTTCCTTTTTTTCTCCTGTAATTGCAGATAATATACTCGTCTAATCTGATGAAATTACTCTCTTTTCATCCCAAAGGGGAAGGGGAAAAAACATGACCATTTTCATAATTGGGTTGTTGTTTCTTGGATTCATACAGATGTTGCTGAAACTAAGAAGCTTTTGAGCAAACTTGTTGTCCTGAAGTCAAATGGAGCTTTGGGAACAGAAATGGGATTTGATGGTCCCAAGTAAGCATCATTATTTGTCTGGAAAATTGTCAAACATCAGTTTATTTTTGGATCTCTGCCTGATATATGTACTATTCATTAATTAATGCAATTGCATCTTAAGGTAGATGATTCATGTTCGTGAAAATTCGTTTCTTTTGGTTTTGTCTATGAAAGCTGGCTTTTGTTTATTGGAGGGCTTCATGAAGTGCTTCTTTAGGAGTTGAACTTTTATTTGTTCATATTTCACGAAAAAGTATCTCTTGTTTTTCATTTCCATTCCCATAACAATGAACGCTAGGATTCGCATTTTGAACAGGCATGAACACAGCATCTATAGGATAACTTCTATCTTTAATTTTTTTTTTGTTTTTATATGATATCCTCAATTCCTCTCGATTTGTAATCTGATTCACAAATTAATGGGTTCCGTCAGACTAGCTATATATTGTGTGTTATCAATGATTTCTATAGAATTTGATAAGATGATGTCTTGAGTAGTGACACATCCATGGCCCTTGAAACAAATAGACACGTGCGAGTTCCATATAGATTACTTCTCAATACAAGTTCTTTCAAATTCATTGAAATTTACTCTTTCTTTTAGAATTTTTCTGGTATACTGTAAAATAGGAATCCTCAGCCTCTGCAGGGTTCTGTGTTGAATTAGTTACATATCCTGCCTGAATTTAATGGCAAATTAGCACAAAACAGATTTGTCCTCCCACTTTGTGAAGGTAAGGGTATCAGATTGAGAACCTCAACCTTTTCTTTGGGTGGTTGTGAAGATAGGGGGACGGGTTGGTGGTTTGAGGAAAATGGAATGCAAATCTATGCAGCGTGTATTGCATATGTGATCATTTCTATGCTCTAGAAAGTTGCTTGAGGTATTGCTGATTGTGAAAATGTTGGTCAAGATTGCTCATCCTTTTTTAAAAAGCTATGTTGCATAATCTGTAGATTGTGATCCTCTGTAGATGCGAGGAAAATGAAAATGAGAGTCATTTGCTTACATTGGCAGTGTGTGATATATGATGTTATCTCGTTCTGTCCTTACTAGTGCAGATCTTCCATTGAAATTGGCAAGGGAATGACAATTCTGGGCTTGACAGCTATGCAGATTGAGGTATATTGATGTTTCCATTGGTGGTATGTAGTTGATATTGAAACTAACCCCACCTGGCTTAGAAAAACTTAATTCTTCTGTTTTTGCATGTTGTAGCATCTGAACTCAAAGTACGGATGCAATGTGCCCCTGATTCTAATGAATTCATCAAGAACACATGATGCCACCCTTGAGGTGACAACCTTTTCATCTGCTGATATTAGTTCTTGATATGGGAACTCATGAAACTTTCCATGGTCTTGCTTCCTGATCCAGGTTTTGGGCAAATATTCCCAGCCGAACGTTGATATTCATGCTTTCGAGCTGGTTTGTTCTCTAGTCATTGTTATTGCTGAGTATGTGGAATTATTTCTGATGTACTATCTTTTGTGGAAGGATTATATTAATCTTTTTTTTTTAACACAGGACCAAAACTCCCAACTGAGGTCATCTGGAGAGCAAAGCAGCAATAATGGATTGTATGTTGTTTTTTATTTTTAATAAGCTTGCTTGTTGTTCTTTTGATAATTGTCACCAGAAGTGCTTTTTTCCAATTAATTTAATATGTTTCACTGGTTCAAAGAAACATTTATTCTGTGCTTATGTGCTTGCAACCTCATGCCTTCCCTGGCAAATAATAAAACTGGAACTGCACTAATTTTTCAATTTAAGTGAATCAAATTGTAAACAAATTGTGATCGAATCGCACAAGTTGTGTTCACTTTCAATTTTCTTCTTCAAGATGTACTGATTAAAATGATTTTGATTGTGAATCATACAGTTCTACCACAGACAATCAGGCTACACTAAACCTTCTTTTTCTCCCAACTTATATGAATCGGCAATTGAAAATGTCTGTTAAGTTGTGTCAATCCTTTTAGTTCCAGGACCACTTTGGACTAAAATCACTTCTGTATTTTTTGGTATGAAGACACATTCAGGTGTTGAATTGTCCATTTTAGTACATCTTGCTGAATGGCTGAATTCATTGCCCTTTGGTTGACATATGTAACTATTAGCATGCTGGCTCAGATGTGAAACTTGGGCATAAAGTAATTAATTCGGGTTTCATAAAAGTATGCCTATGTTAACATGAAATTATTGTTAGATCAACCGGTTTTCCATGTTCATCAGGCTACTCTTCATTTTCTTTACAACTTCGTCATTTTGTTTTATCCTGCTGATGTTTTTCCACTTTTTGTCTCCTAGAAGAAGCCAACTGATATCTCTTGTTGATAGGGCATATGCTGACCAGGGTGCAGTAGTCGTATCTCTGATGAAAAGTGGAACCCTTGATGTGTTACTGTCACAGGTTATCCTTTTATATGGTTGTTATTTCTTTTTTGGTATTATACTAGCAATGGTATTGGAATCAAAGTAAGCTATTAAATTAAGAGGTTTTAAAGTGAGTTGTTTTTCAGGGTAAGGAGTATATACTTGTGGTGAATCCAGATAATGCCGGGGCCATCATTGACCCAAGTATCCTTTTACTTATGGTGTCCGCGGGCATCAGCTTTGACTTTGATGCTTGTGTGTGTGTGTGTGTGTTGTCTTTTTCCTTTTTTTTGGGGGAAGAGGAAAGGAGGAAGAGAATTGTTTTCTTTTTTTTTTTTGGGTTGGGGGTGGGGGGTAGGGGGCTTGTTCTGTTATTGAGTGCTCATGGACATTGTGCTATTGCTTGTTTTCCTTAATGTGTGCTAATAGAGATACTAAACCACCTGGTTCAGAACAAAGTTGAATGCTGTATGGAGGTAGGTAGCCAATGTTGCTTTCTGTTTTCTTTATTTTTCTTCAGCAATGACTCTAAAATCTGTTATTCAGGTGAGGCCTATGGCATCCATCGATGTTAATGGGAACTTTGTAAATTTCGAAGAGAGGAAGTTCCAGGTGGGTAGTATTTGACTGCATTACTGCTCCTGTGGTTCATTTTTTTCAAATCCATGGGTTGTAATGATAATCTCAATTGAAAGCCTTGTTTACTTTTTTGAAAAGCTTTGTTTACTGAAAATAATTTTAGTAGTGAATTATCCTTCAGGGTGAGTTGATTGAATTGAGTGATACTATCTGGAGCGTGAATCTCCTCTTTCCCTACAGAGATATGATTCAGCAACACAAACAATGATGGTGCCAAGAGGAAAACCATTAGGAGTGCTCATCAGGCCAAAAGACTATTAATTTCCTTGTCCAAAAAAATGTTGAGTTATGGAAAAGAATAAAAGAAATGATTTTTGTTGTAATGATTGTAAATGGACAAAGTGGTCAGAAAATGGATTGGAGGTGCCCAAATTAGAAAAACTTGAAAAGTTCCGAGACACAATTTGGGGGAGCTAAAGGGGGTTTGTGGGATCAAACAGTTATCTATAACTGTTTGATTATTTGTTTGTCAGGTGTGAGGGGGTGCATATACCAAGAACTAACAGCTCTGTGCATTTATGACTTCTATGCCACTGGCTGTACCTTCTCTTATGTATGTGCATCATCAGTGGGATTTGCTCTCTCGCAAGTGCTGTTATGCTAGCTTGATGAATAGTGACATGATTGATTATTAATGAATAGGAAATAATTACTTCCCATCGCGATTATCAGTCAACAGTGGATAGTGAGAAATACTAGTTTGTGGCAGGGATGAAAAAGAAAAGAAATTGAAATTAAAGTGTCTGTTAATGAGTTTGCATCAGGATTCAGATAATAATGTTGTTAAGAGAATTGTTTGATAATCAAGGATAGATGAGAAGGAAGGGAAAGGAGGAGCAGATAAGAAGGAATAGAATGATAATTGCTTGCCTTTAGTGTAACTTGATGGCCTTTTAAATAGGCGAGTACACATATGGATACTAATTATAAAAGGAAACTAATTGATGACTATCCTTAAACATAGAAAGTAATTGATAGCTATCTTTATTAATGCTGATTATTAATCTATCATAAATGGAATGCAATTCTCTTTAGCCTTGTTTAGGCATATCTTTGCGCCGAGAATATACTTGCAATCCTTTGTTCCTAACATTCCTTCCCCCATAGAGAGACGACTTGTCCTCAAGTCGAATATTGTCCAAGAGATGCTCATCTTCCCAACTGGAGTCTTCGGTCGCTAGGTCCTGCCACTGAACTAACACCTGGGAGACTGGCTTGGAGTCTTTCATAATAACTCGATGACCCAATATTGCTAGTGGCTTGTGAATGGGTTGGTGATGAACAGTTGCATCGGGTAGTGGGTGCACCCTAGTGGAAGTGGAAGCTGTATATGGTTTGAGTAGTGAACAATGAAAAACTGGGTGTATGCGACTAGATGCTGGCAACAATAATCGGTAAGCCACTTGTCCCACACGTTCCACCACAGGAAATGGACCATAGTAGCGAAGCCCAAGTTTGGAGGTTGAGTGATTGCGAACCGATAGCTGACGATAAGGATGAAAGCAGAACCATGTCGCCTGGTTTGAATGAAATATCAGTGCGATGCTTATCAGCTTGAATTTTCATGACCACTTGAGCCTTGTCTAAATTGGCACGTAACTGAGACAAGATCATATCACGTGAGCGCAAGTCATGATCGACTGCTTCGATGGCACTGGTACCAGCACAATAGGCCAATAGGGATGGGGGTTTTCTGCCAAATGTCACCTCGAATGGCGTCATACCCGTAGAAGCTTGGAACGTAGTATTGTAGTGGTACTCCGCCCAGCTAAGTATCTTGGACCACTTGGAAGGTTGATCATGAACAAATGAACGAAGGAACTATTCAATGCAGCGATTAACACGTTCCGTTTGTCCATCTGATTGCGGGTGGTAAGCAGAAGAGAACTGTAGTTTTGTCCCCTGAAGTTTAAACAACTCCTTCCGAAAAGCACTCTGAAAAATGGGGTCACGATCAGAAATAATGGAATGAGGTAGACCGTGTAGTTTGCCCACTGTAGTCCAAAAAACTTGGGCCACCTTGGTGGCAGTGTAACGTGGCGGTAGTGAAGCGAGGTGAGTCCCTTTGGAAAAACGATCAACAACCACTAATATGGCTGTATACCCTGCAGATGGTGGTAAATGTGTGATGAAGTCCATAGAGAGATCGGTCCATAATGAGTCGGGTGGAGCAATGGGCTGAAGTAACCCGTAGGGATGATGGTTGGTTGGTTTGCACTTTTGGCAAACATCACAGGCTTGGACGAACTTGGCGATATCTTTGCGCCGAGAATATACTTGCAATCCTTTGTTCCTAACAAATGTCCAAGCTTTGGATTCCATCTTCAGACAAAAAACCCTCTCCTTCTTCTCTCTCTCTCTCTCTCTCTCTCTCTCTCACACACACACACACACACACACACACACACATCGTGCACACAAATGCACAAATCAGAAAACAAAATGAACAACATATCTAAACCTTGCCTAATCATGGTCAGTAATATTTGCCTGACTAACGAATCACTTTATAATTTTGTTCGGAAATTTAGATGCTGTGCCATGAATTTAGCAATCTTTTGTGGTTCTAAAAGCTTTTCCCACATAGTTACTGCTGATAGTGAATTTTGAGTTCTGCTTCAAATGAAATCCTATGAACATGTGGACATTTTTAATGTAGCTAGTTCTAGGTCTTGTCGCAACAATGTGTTAGGATGATGGTATGCTCTGCATGCCTCATGGCAGGGAGTTCTTTAAAAGCTGAAATATAGCTCTTGTGCTTCGCCCACACATGAACTAATGAGTTTGTCCTTTTTGTTGTGCACTCAGCTTGGAGAAATTGCTCAGAAGCCTTCTGAAAGAGTAAGCACCCCATCCTATGACAAAGGAAGGTTGCTTCTTATATAATGCATTAATATTTGCAGCATTTCATTGTATTAGTTGTCTGACTTTGAGTTTTTTCATCTTTTTCCAAGTTGTCAGAGAAGTTCAAACTGCTTGATACGCATAACATGTGAGTGAAATTTTACTTCATTTTCCTGTGGCTGGCTGAAGCTTGGAAATAAGCCTGAAAGCCCAGTTCTCTATTTTTTTTAATAGGTGGATCAATCTGAATACCATCAAAAGACTTGTGGATACTAATGCGCTGAATGGGGTAAGTTTATTTAATATTTTGAATTTTTTTGGCGCTGTTCTGTGGATTTGAGATTTAGATAAATATGTGTGAAAAGAAAAGGTTGACTTTTTGCTCTTGTTGCTGCAGGAAGTAGATGCTGGTTCATCTCTGATGCGAGAAACAGCAACTAGTTCAATGATACGAGTAAAAGCCTTTTTCCAATATGAGTCTCTTGTGTGACGTTTCTTATATTTGATTGGTGCTTTTTTCATATGGAATAATTTTTTTTTCTTTGATCCAGTTTTTTGAGCATGCAATTGGTATTTCCATCCCTTCATCCCATTATTTTCCACTGAACGCAACGTCAGATCTACTTCTTCTCCAGGTATTATAAACTACAAAGCATTCTCCAATCTGCGCTTTGTACTTGATATGAGAGCTGTCTATTACTCTAATGTTCATCTGCAGTCGGATCTATATTCCACATCCAATGGAATTCTAATTAGAAATGCTGCCAGAACTAATCCCAAAGATCCTTCTATCGAGCTAGGACCTGAATTTGATAAGGTGAAGATTACTTTAACCGCTTGTTCTTATACTTCCAGTTGCAGATATTAATGTCATGTTTCATTATCTGCCGTCTGCAGTTGGGTAGTTTTGTGAGCCGCTTTGAGTCTATTCCCAGTGTAATTGAGTTGGATAGCTTGAAAGTCACTGGTGATGTGTGGTTTGGCAATGGCATTAAGCTCAAGGTACAAAGATTGTGCTTGACATTTATTTATTATTTATTTATTTATTTTTGGTAATGAGTGCTTGACATTTATTTTTATGTACTTTGTCCAATTATCAAGGACCTAGTACAGATTTAGATAGAGGAAATGGGACTTTCAGTAAAACCTGTCGGACCACCGGTTAAATTATGAATATTCGCTTACTCTGTTTAGTCTATCTATAGAATAAGTATGATTAGCAAGAAATCTATGTTAAGTTAAACATGCAGTTTTGGCAATATTGCTCTATTTAATTTATATCTGGAGTCTGGACTGTCATGCAGACTCCGTGCTCCACAGAACTTATGCTGTCTAATGTGTTGATGTACTTTAAGATGTAATTTCTAGTCAATCAGTATAGAGAATATACTGTAAACTTTAGACATATCAGGATGAACATATCTGAAATTTTATAGGAAGTAATCCATTAGCAGATGACTAATTGTCATAACCATTTTGCGTCTTTATAGGTTTATAGGTATGATCCCGTTGTTGTCGATCTTTTTTGAGTACCAATGGATTTTTACTCATGTACTTTAAGTTCACATTATGTTGCAACATAAGAATGATACTTGGCGTCGTCTCTTGGAATTATTATTTGTTCTGACATTTTTATTTTCTGCCAAAAAGGGAAATGTCAGCATTGTTGCGAGACCTGGGACAAGGATTGAAATTCCTGATGGAGTAGTACTTGAGAACAAGGTATGGCTATGGGATTCTTAGATTTGTTATGGATGTTGTCCATTCACTCAGCTCGGTTCCCGCTCTCTAATTCTTCTGCATCATTATTCAGCTCATAAACGGCCCTGAGGATATATGAGAAGATGATTTCAAGGAATGTAAGAGCAAAACATTCATTTGAAGTATTCCATTCTTAGATAGTTTTGTTCCCATTTCTGTTTTCACTTTAAAAACTTTTATCTGTATATTGTGAAATAAGGTAGTGAGCAACAAGCTGAAAGAGGGCTATTTATGTGCCAGCAAGCCTGTGCTTGATCTCACAAAGGATGCTTTGTGAGGTGATTCTTTTCAACTGATTTGGTGACTTTTTCTCATTCAAAACGAGACAATTTTGATGTCGGTAAAATATAGATGAAAGGGATATCTTGTCTGACAAGAAAAGAGATCTGAATTATTCCGGGGTTAACATATGGGCAGAAGCTAACCCAGAAGCCTAGAAAGTGGTTGCGATGAACCCTGACTGGATCCTTTGACAATCCTGCATCTGGTCTTGTGCTTTATTACTTCGGCCATTGCATGATTGGGGATTGCTCTGTCTTCTCATGATGTAGATCCTTGTAAGTTTGTAGCGGACTGTCCATAAAAGATTCAACAGCTATAAGCTTGCCATTGACATTATTCATGCGGTGTTGGTAGTGATAGAGGATCATGTGAGAGTTATATTGCTATATGCTTGATGATTTGTCTTGTTATTTGTCTGGTCACCTACTTCCGTTAAAATGCTTGATGAAGCTTCCATCATCTATTTTCTGCTACAACATATTGAAAGGGGAGTTCCTCATCTTGCACCTTGGAGAGTAGAGAGGGAGACTATAATTGCAAGATATTATAGGAATATAGGTAGCCCGGAAATAGCCATTGCAGATACATTCTAATCGCTTTGGCATATCATTATGGACCATGGAAGCTTAAGACGCATGACTACCATAACGAACTTTAATCGGAATGATATGTTCAATTGTCAACAATTATTGTTATATTCTTGAAGAAACATGAAGTCCTATCATCTTGAACTTTTTTCTATGGTCGTATTAGAACGTGTTTCTCGCATCACTGATCTTAAAAGCAGGGTTTGATTTACATGAGCTTTACATTATTTTCTTCTTCCCTAATTATTCTTGTTTCTGTGGTTAGTGCATGTATTAAGCGCAATGCGCAAATAATTTTGAGATTTTTGATTTGGTAGGATGTAGATTTATAATAAGAAGAAATACATTAGTATCAACAAAGTGTCGGCTTAGATGCTAAGGATGCTTTTTCACTGTCTTGGGTTAAATTGTTAGGAGTGCTTTGGAGCATGGCTTGGGGAGGTAAATTGGCTGAGATATGGGAAAATTAGTTTGGAAGGCACCTAATCGCAAACCATAAAAAGGAAGATGTCTGCCGTCCAATCTTGATTGAGGGTCAGCATCTGATTAAGAGTCAGCATCAGTCTTGGCTCAATCAAGAAATTTTGGCTCGAATTGGTTTTAATCGATCAGTGCGAGGTTGATTTTCAGGTGAATTGGGTAGATTCGTGGGTAAAAAACCTTGGGAGTCTACCATGGCTGGCTTGGTTCTCAAAGTTAAATTTATGTCGGTTCTATTTGGAAATTGGTCTACCCAATACATATTGGGCTGAAACAATCTTTTGGACTGTCACATTGGGTTACTGAGTCAGAAATTCCTTTTCCTTTCTTTTCGGGCCATATGTGCACGCGGGAAGCCACATGTGAACCAGTGGATGCCAACATCAAACGTCTAACGTCAAGTTAATAGCAATTAGGGCCACGTCAGCTGACGGTGCTAGAATTTCTAATGGAATCAGTATATATATTCGATTTTTGAAGTTTTTTATAGACTAGATCAAATTGAGGAAAATTTCAGGGGATTGCCAATATCATCATCCCCATTTTTAGATAGTCCAATATGATTTATCGTGCATAAAAAAGAAATAAAGAAAGCTTTGAAGTATCACCTTATAGATGATTCAAAAGTATGAAAGATGTGTTGTTCTCCATGCATACAAATCCTCGTGCAATATGCTGTATATGACAAATATAAGATGCCAAGTCCTTCTATATGTGAACCTTCTCTATGAGCCCCTTTGCAACATGCACTCTCTGCTTGGAGAGCTTTTCTCTATCGAAGGGTAGCTTGCCTCTAGACCCTAAATGAAAAACCCGAAACCTAAACACCCTCTCCACCAATAAACCCTCTACTCTCCATCAAACCCTAAACCCAAAATATCCTCTCCATCGATGACACATCTACTCTCCATCAATCCCCGACACCCATCTAGAACCTCTATTTTGCTACTATATCAATCCCCTAAGCCGCTACCCTAATCTTACCCAAATGTCGCTGCCCTAAAATTCCCATCTCAACCTACACCTTAGATAGAAGGATCCTGGAAAATGTGATGGACCATAGCTATGGCACCTCCTGTCCCATCAGAAGACTGATGAGGGCTCCACCAAGCTATTGCCATGGAAGAGTCAAAAGAGGCAGCACTTCGCCTTGCGGCCCTGTGCAAAAAGTTGGGAGGGTTATGGCCTGAGAAACAAATTATAGCATTGGATGAGGATACTTCGCTAGAAAAAGTCAGAGAATGTAAGTTATCTTTGATTGGACAACTATTTCTAAATCCTAAGATCAACATCTAGGCATTTCAAGAAAAGGCGTGGAGATTGGAAAACGTAGAAATTGCATTAATTACTCCTGGAATATTTTTTAAATTTTGATCAGCTAAAGATAGGGATAAAACCTTAGAACATGGGCCATGGTCTTTTGCTAACCACCTTCTACTACTTAAAAAATGGATCTGGATACTCCTCCAACTTATTATGACTTCAATAGATGTGAGTTCTAGGTCCAAGTTTATGGGCTCCCAACATAATGGATCTTTGAGAAAGTGATTTCTAAAGTCACACAAGGGATTGGTAGGGTATCATCCATTAAAATAGAAGCTTGAGGATATACAATTCATAAAGTGGGCAAAGCTAAAGTAGAAATTGATATAACAGCCCCCCCTGTTATCAAGCTCTATCTATAGTAATAAGGGGAAGAACCTTTGGCTGGAATTTCGATACGAACATCTACCACATTACTGTTATGCATGTGGTAAATCGAGACACTATGCTCAACATTGTAGAGATTGCCCATGTACTGATGAAAAGTTCGAAATTGTGAGAAATATTCCCTATGGATCATGGCTTAAAGCAAAGGCAAATGAATATAGCCCTTACTGGGAATTATTTTATGGGAAGAAAGTTGAAGAAATTATACAAGAGGAAGTAGTACTTGAATCCCATATAAGTTCTGGCTAACTGGTGGTATATGAAGATAATGCAAAGAAAATAGCTAGACCTAAAGGGAAGGCAGTCATGATTGATGATGTTGTGGAAGAGCCTACTGAAGGAATGATGCTGGACCTCGTGGTTCAAGGAACAAATGGCTTAGGAAATTATGGGCCAAATGGTAAAAGTGTTATTCAGACTACTGTAAAGAGTAGAAGGGGGAAAAGCCCTATAGCAGTCATACAAAAGAGGAAAAAAGGTATTCGCCTTATGAAATATAACTATTGAATGGTGAGGAGTTAGATGAGACTCAGCTGATGGAGACTCAAATTCGGACAGCTAAAGAAGATAATGCATAGGCTTTGGTGATTAGCCCTAGTAAGCCACCGGGTTACAAATGAGTATAAGTTGGAATTGTCAAGGGTTGGGTTCCTCTTTGACAGTTCGAGCCCTCTGAGCCCTTATGATTCAAGAAAAACCTGTTATCCCATGTTTAATGGAAACTAAAAATAAAGAAGAAGCAGTTAGAAGAATGAAAAGAAGATTGAAGTTTGACGAATGTTTTATAGTAAATCCAGTAAGCCTAGTAGGGGGTATAGCTATCTTCTGGAATGAGCAAATTAGGGTGGATATCATTTCTGGGGATTCAAATGTTATAGATGCATGCTGTGAGTTGGGGGAAAATGAACAAAAAATTAGAATGTCTTTCGTATATGCACCTACTGATTTCAACCAAAGATTGAGGTTGTGGGAGAAACTCAAGCAAATAGCATTGTCACGACCTCCCCGAAGGTGCACCACCTAGGGTTCGGCTAATGGTTTGTTAAGTATGACTCAACTTGAGTTCTCCTAAACTCGGACCAATTCACGACTTTGGTTTCACTTTCTTTAAACATGCAAGATATTAAATTTGGAGCCGCCACTAACCTATTTATGGTGGGTTGGTTAGAAACCCATGTAAGGCATCGGGAGTCATGCCTTACTCCTACGAACCAGAGATCTAGGACTCGGGGACTTGGTTACGCTAAATTACTCTAACGCCCTTTCGGTACCTTTTCATTATTTTCAAAACTTCGCAGGCAGTTTGGATTCATTTTAATTCTACTCCTAACATGCAACGGTGACCACACGGATACTCAAACATAAACACAAATTCAAGGAAGGAATGAAATAATAAAACAAATCAAACCAAATAAAATCGAACCAAAATCGAATCAAATAAAATCAAACCAAATCAAATAAAATCAAAGCAAATCTAAAAAAATCTAATCAAACATCAAACAGAATCTAATCTAATCTAATTAAATCAAATCTAACCTAAAGAAATATCAAACAAAATCCAAATAAAATCTAGTCAAATAAAATCTAAATAAAATCTAATCCAATGAAATATCTAGCCAAATAAAATCTAATGCAATATATGAAATGCAATTTTTTTGGAATTTTTATGAATTAATTAACCTAATTATCCATAGCTAAATATTACCTAATCTAAATTAGGAAACCAAATATATCAATTCCTAATTTAAACTAAATCTTATTCAACCAAAGATAATGTCCTATAATGCAATCTAGCTAAAAAATATCATAACAAAAATACCTAATATGCAATCTAAACTAATTATGCCAATTTTACCTAATCGTGCAATTAATCTGAACATGCGATTATTAAAATAAACGTGCAATCCTAAGTCTAACATGCAATTTTCAATTTAAACATGAAATTAATCTAAAGATGCAATTTTAAATCTAAATATGCAAATAATCTGAATATGCAACTAACCTAATTGTACAATTAATTTAATGCACATGCAATGCAACAAAATTAATTCCAACATGCAAAATTAACTAAACATGCACAAAAAACAAATTAAGCAGAAAATAACAAATCAAGCACTCAAAAGTTGAATTCTTAAAAAAAAGATTTTTTTATTTTTATTTTTTTTAAATAAATGAAAATAATAAAATAAAAAGAACTTGGGTCGGGAACCGAATCGGGTCGGTTCGGATCCGACCCGAGCACCTGAAAGCGGGCGAAGTCAGAGGAGATTGGACTGGACTCGCGATGGGCCCAGTCCAATTTTTCTTGCTTCGCTCCACCTCCACGCGAACGGGCCAAATTTGGCCCGTTCCAGCCGGACTCCTTAGCAGCCCACAACCAAAACAAATAACACATGTCCAAAGCAACTCATAGCCCACCCTTGTGCGAATTGCTCAGCCCATCTCCACATGGCCTCCTTCCAAACACCCAACAATTAAAAAACGAGCAAAACAAAAGAAGACCACGACCAATTCACTCTAACAATTTGTTAAACACCCAAAGGATAGAGAAGAAACTCACTCGTAAAGACAAAAATAGGATGGAATCATGGGCTCATTACGCATAAAAACGACCAGCATTAACTTAGGAGGGAAATAATGCATCATGGAAGCTTAAAAAAATGCCAAATCGAACACACTTCATCTCAATTTCAAAGAACACAGCAAAAACCAAAACATGAAGGTCACGAAAAAAATAAAGCCACCAAGCTCCCTACACAACTCGGGGGAATGACAGATCGGCGCGCTCGAGCGAACTCGAGCCAAGCCGCCGCTCGTTCATGAATCCCCCTCCCGGCCGTGATCCTCGGGATGGCCACGGACAAAGCAACTGGACCAAGACTTACCAAAAAAAAGAAAGGCCGAACTAAGGGGCCGACGACGTGTCACCGGAGTCATAAACCGAACGAAGGAAACGCTGGAAACCACCGTCGGTCGTCCCTCTCTCTATCTCCGCGCGTCTTTTTTTCTTTTCTTTTTCTCACCTCCCCACTGTATCTCTTTCTGTCCGAAGAAGTTTGCCCGTGTCAGAAGAAATTTCCCCTGCGTTTTTCTTTAGCGAAAAAAAATCTTCCCCTTTTTTTTTCTTTGCGTCCACTTCTTTAAAAAAAAATCTCCACTCTCCCTCTCTCTCTCTCTGGGCGTCCAATTCCCCCTTTGCATCCCCCTTTTTTCCGAAAAATCCTCCCTTGCCGAAAAAGTCTTCTGGTCCATTTAAAGGGAGAGATAAGCAAATATTCGGTCAATGCTTTTTTGTTTTTTTTATCTTTTATGTTTATATTTTGCTCTTCCAAATTTCCTCTTTTGGACCTAAAAATTATGTTTCCACTTTTGTTCTTTCCCTTTTAACCAGATGTAATATATGCCCAAAATTTCCTGATATGCAAAATACCCTAATTAATTATATGCAGAAATAAAAGAAAATAAAATTCCTATTTTAAATGAAGCCAAAAATTTAGGTGTCAACAAGCATTGTCAAACAAAGACCCCTGGTTGTGTATTTGAGATTTCAATGAAGTACTGTACAGTGGGAAAAAGTGGGAAACCACTGAGTGGAGAACTACATAATTCATGCTTTCCAACAGCTCCTAGATACTTGTGAACTAATGAATTTAGAAAGTAAGGGTTGTTCCTATACATGGGCTAATAATTGAAGTAGGGAAGAATTGGTTAAAGAAATGCTGGATGGGGCTGTTTGCACTATGAACTGGAGGATTTCCTTTCTTGCGGTTGTGGTCCTTACCTATCACTTTTATGCCCATAAATGCATAAGAGAAAAAAGGAATTTAAATTTGAAGTGTTCTAGATTGAAGATGAGGAGTATGGGGAAGTTGTTAAGGATGCCCGGTACTCCCAGCATGGTCACTTTATAGACCTATCTAAAAGACTAAAGAACGTAGCTGATAATCTTTCAAAATGGAGCAGGAGGCGTTTTTCAAATGGAGCAGCACATATTACAAAGTTGAAAAAAGAGATGCAGGAGATCACAAATCGACAGGAGATTATGGAGGAGGATAACAGACTGAAAGGGCTCAAAATAGAGGTAGAGAAGTTATGGCGACAAGAAGAGTTGTACTGGGACCTTAGATTAAGAATTCAATGGCTTTAGCAGGGGGACAAAAATACAAAATTCTTTCATGCAACAACAATTCATATAAGACCAAGAAATAAAATTGTTATGCTAAATAATGAGAGGAACGAATGGTGTAGGGACACAAACTAGCTGAAGCAAACGGTGAATCGTTTTTTCCAAGATCTCTATACCACCACTAGGGATAGAAATTTCAATCCAGTTATTGACCAGATCCCATGCATTATAGATGATGAGATAAATAGAGAGTTAATCAAAGAGGTATCTATGGAAGAAGTTAAACAAGCCACGTTCTAAATTAGAGCTCTCAAAGCCCCTGGTCCAGACAGCATAAATGGTAAATTTTTCCAGCACCACTCGCAGGATATAAAAGAAGAAGTATTCCAGGAAGTTCAGAACTTTTTTTGCCGAGGCATCCTAAATCCTGAGCTAAACAGAATGCATATTACTTCGGCACCAAAAGTCCAACAACCAAAGAGAGTGGACTAATTTCGCCCTATTAGCCTTTGTAACCTATCTTACAAAAGCATATCCAAAATCATGGCAAATAGGCTCAAATAGTACCTTCCGGGGAATATTGCAGAAGAATATAGTGCTTGCTTTTATCAGGGAACGCCAAGTTCAAGATGATATTTTCATTGTGTAGGAGGTCCTCCACCAATTAAGAACCAAAAAGAGAAGGAAAAAGTTCCATGCAATTTTGAAGATAAATATGAAAAAGGCCTACGATAGAGTGGAATAGGATTTTCTTGAAGCTACTATGTTGAAAATGAGATTTAATACACTTTGGGTTTCTTGGATCGTAAAATGCATCTCTACAATCTCCTACAGAGTAAAATTAAATGGAGAACGTCTGCCTTACTTCCAGCCAACTCGGGAAATTAGATAAGGTGACACATTATCTCCATATATGTTTATTATTATGGCAAATACTCTATCAATTCTGTTGAAAAAAAAATATGGAGATTGGAAATATAAAAGGGATCAAACTGAGTCCTAGTTGTCCAGCTCTTTCCAATCTAATATTTGCAGATGATCTGGTTTTGTTTATGGAAGGGAAAGTAGTTAAATGCCAAAATGTGGCTATTGTGCTTAACCAATATTGTTTTGCATTGGGCCAAATAGTGAACCTAAACAAATCAAACATGTATTCCGGTATGAATTGCTTCGCAAATCTGAAAGTGAACGTGTTGCACGAACTACGAGTGCCCAAATTTCGAAAAATAGGCCAGTACCTTGGAATGCCCTCAGATTGGGGAGAATAAAAAAAATTATGTTTTCTTGGATCCTAGACAAAATAAATAAGAAAATTGGGGGCTAGAAGGAAAATCTCTTGTCAAAGGCCAGAAAAGAAATACTCCTTAAAACAATGGTTCAAGTTTTACCTTAGTATGTCATGTCAATCTTTAAAATTCCTATCTCTATATGTAGAGCGATTGAGAGTAAAATCTGGAGGGGTTCGAATGAAAGTCATAGAAGGCTGCATTGGAAGAAGTAGGAAGTTTTAAAACAGAGGAAAGATGGATGAGGCATGGGATTCAAAGATTTAACTACTTTCAATCAGGCCATGTTAGGGAAACAAGCATGGAGACTTATGAAAAACCCTGATTCTCTATGGGCAAAATTGTTCAAGGGTTTATATTTTCCTAACTTTGATTTAATTCATGCAACTAAAGGGCATAGACCCTCATAGGGCTAGCAAAGCTTATTGATGGGGCAATATGCTATTAAAGACTCTACAAGATGGTTGGTCGGAAATGGAGAAAAAAAATCAATGTTAGAACAGACAAGTGACTTCCAAAACGAGTGCTTAGGGGTCCAGCTAATAGAAATGATCCCACTAAAGTTTCTAAGCTCATGTAGGAGGGGAAGGCAGATGGAATGAAACTAAAGTGGAAGAACTTTTTGATGGTAGTACTGCAAATGAAACCCTATCTATCTATCTATCTTGATGCACAATGCTTGGCAGATTCATTAATATGGGAGGAAACCAACACAGGATAGTATACGGTTAAAAGTGCATATAATCAGCAGAGGGCTCAACAAAGCATCCATAAATCTAAGCAAGGTTCTACTTTCTATCAAACACCTCACAAGCTTTGGCTATAGATATGGAAAGCCCAGTTCCCTTAAACCTGACTCTTCCTATGGCAAATCAGCCATAATGTGCTTGCAACTAAGGATAATCTACACAGAAGAGGAATAGTACTGAGAATGTTTGCCCTATCTGCAAGAACAGCCTCAAAACCAATGAACACATTCTCCTTTTCTGCCCCTGGATATAGGAAATTTGGCAAGATCTGTCAATCAAAATCAGGGTTTACAGAAATGAGGTTAGGAGAATGGATGAATGGTTGTTTGATTTCAAACATACCATAATTACGTTCGAATTACTTGCAATGCTCCTATGGAGAACCTGGAAGGCCAGAATTCAGTGGATTTTCTGTTCGTAGAAGATCAACCCCCAACAACTCATTATCTTAGCAAGGGCATATGTTGACACGTAATTTTTACAGGTCTGGTAATTCATTTTTTGTTTATCTTAAATTTTTATTAATTAGAATTAGAATTTTTCCTTTACTAAAAAAAAAAGAAAGAGAAAATGTTAACTTTGGGCCGGACGTTTTAAAATTCGGCCCATACCCACCTTGCCCGCGCGAGCTTTTTTATTTCCCTTTCTTTGCGTGAGCCCATCTTTCTTCGGCCTAGCAGTACGCAAGAGCAAAAAAAAAAAAAAAAGAAACCCTAAAGAGACATGTTATAAAGAAAAGAAAAGGCGCCGCAAAAGAGGGGTGGTTTTCTTCCCTTTGTCCAAAAGGGATCAGACAAAAAAGAGAGGTTAATAGAGAGAAGAAAATCGAGAAGAAAGGGAAGAAGTCTTGGTCCAAGCTTCACCTGCGACGCACTTTTTCGTCCGACATCCCCAACTCCATTGCTCTGTCCAAGACTCCTTGTCCACATCTTGTTCGTCTCCTTCCGGTAAGTCACGTCCAAAGCTGTCTTCTAGCCGTTTTCCGAGGATCATGGTCTGTCAGTCTCATGAGTCATTAGTGATTTGGTTCGAACTCTTTCGAACGCATCCATCGACCATCTCCTTCGGACCTTGTAGGAAAATCTATTTTCAAAACTACAAAAGGAAATATCATGGTTCGTGTCCGATATTTTGGATGAGCGGTTTTTACTCCCTTTTGTTCATGTTAGCTGAGTATTCTGAGGCTTGTTCTTTTTGTTTTGTTGGTGATCATTTCGAACTTATATGCTAAAGTGCATATATGTTTAGCATCATCTTCTAGACCATGTTAGGGCACGTCGCTTCCCCTTGGTCTTCCCGAAAACCCAACGTTCCTCTTTGTTCATCTTGACCTCTACGAATCTCCATGTTGACTAAATGACCTTAGCTCTAGTTATTGGCCTTGTTTGTAGTAATTTTATGTTATGTGCCCATGTTTTTCTTCGTTCTTGATGTGTTGTAAATCAAGTTTTCCAATCGTTCAATCATGAGAGCATCGATTTTCCCTTGCACTTTACTTGTTTGATAAAATGTCAAAACGAGATCCTAGAAATATTTTAGGTTGTTAAATATTTTTTAAAATCAAAATGCCTATACGTCACGCGAGATATAGGCTTGGGAGGGTCCGAGCTCGAGACTAAGGAATCAAGAGCGAATACCTCTAAATCTACCCTAGAACTAAATGCCCCTCCTTAGTGTGAAAGGTCTCGGGTAGGTCGCGACAGCTTGGCGACTCCGTTGGGGACTTGGTTACTAACCTTAGTGGACTTAGGCCATAAAAATTGGTTGGTTGTTATCTAACTTGGTTTGAATTTTTGTAGCTCGTCTGCGTGTCAAAGTCACGTGGAAAATGAGGTTAGTCCACTAAATAATGTGTTAAATGTTCTTGTAAGTTGGGAGATATAAGGGGCGGAGTGATTGTAAACCCTTGTTTTGCAAGTAGTGTAAGGGTGTATGGAATGTATGCGAGGTTTTATATAGAAGCGTTGATTGATTTTTAATACAAATGTTTGGCTACGCTTGCATCACTACACTTTGCACACAACCTGCACTCAAAAACACCTTACCGTAATTAGGAAACCATTAGGAGGTGTTGAGGAATGGATCTGCATGAAGGAAAAACCCATGGTAACCCATTTCTCAACTCCGCTCATTTGATTAACAAAAAGTGCACTGACCAACAATAGTAGCGAAAAGTAAACTCTTTTTGCCTAATCAAATGGGGACCTCTAGCCTTTTTAGAATCCCACCTTTAGGCGTCAAGCTTTCACTAGTCCACATGCGACATGTCTTTGTGAATGCCATCCTCTTTAACTTGTTTGTTCGAATCTCTCCTCATTTACTGTTTTCATTTAACGCTTTTCTGATTTCAATAATTGATTTTAACACACGGTGGATGGTCATAATGCCCTTCTAGGTCTTAAGAAAATGAATCTTCCTGAACTTCAAAGTATTCCAATGCCAAAAGCTCTCAAAAGCATGTGGGAAGGACTCAATGCGGAGTACAAGAAATATATCGAGAAGAGAATTAGATACCTCGTCAGGCTTGTGTACATGGAACCACGAGTGGCGATGATCAAAGCATTATCCCAATTTTGGAATCCTATGACATCAACGTTTGTATTTGGTCCTTGCGAACTAACCTCGACCATTGAGGAATACGAGTGCGAGCGGTAAAACTCATTCTCTAGGATTAGCCGAACCACCTATCGAGGTTGATCCCATTCCTCTTTTGAGTGAATACCTTAGGATTGAGGCATCTCAAATCACATTGATTCTTAGAGCAAATTCCAATGCCCTCCCTTTGACATTCTTGGTGCAACATTTTTCGAACCTACCTAAAGAAGCCGGTATGCGTATAGCTAAGGTTTTCTTGTTAGCCTTCTTTGGTTTTGTAATATTTCCAATCACCAAAAAATCCATGGATCCTTTAGTCGTTTTTATTGTCAAGCAAGTTTGCTTATACAAAAGGTTTATAAACATGATCTTAGGTGAAACTCTTGTGTCGCTCAATAGATTTAAGAAAGAGAAGAAGGGTATGTTGAGAGCCCCCATAGGTTTACTCCAACTCTGGTTTGTATCCCACTTGAAGGAATTCGGCTTGCATATGCAGAATCCCTTAGTTTGCCAAGAGCTCCACCCATCGTATAATTTTGTGATAAAGAAAGTATCTTCCCATATTGGTCTTTCTTTGCCTGGTACAATTTTATAAAAAATATCACCCCAGCTTAAGTTCAATGGCATGCTCGTTGGATTGGATCTCCAAAAGTACGCTTAGTTGACAAGTTTGACTATCTAGTCCCTTTATTGGGACTAACGGGGTATGCCTCCTATTGTCCTTTGAGAGTAATTCGTCAATTTCGCGTACTTCAGGATATCCCTCCGCCTCTAAAATCGGGGTTATTTTGTCTTGATTGTTACGACGAGGGTGTCGCGGACCAAATGGTAAATTTGAATGGCATCGTAAAGTGCATTGTGGACACTTGGCATGACTATCGCCCAACACCTGTTATCAGCATTGACGGAATTGAACTCAAAGGAGAAATGAAGGTTCACCACGTGACGGAAGATTATATACAGCGCTCCCCTGAGCCCGAGCTCAAGATGGATATTCTCGATGTCTCCAACAAATTGACTCAATAACAAGCCCTAGTAGAGCGAGCATTAAAGGAATGAGATGATGCTTTGGCTCGAGTGGAGCGCATGGCTAAGGAGAACAAACGCCTTCGGCAGTTGCTTTAAAAGAAAATCACCTAAGCTATTCGTCATATTTCATTAGGTTTTTCTTTTATATACTTACTTAGGAGTGGGTGGATAATATTACGTAATATCTCGTTTATAATGTAATAGGATCTATGGTCATTTACATCTTGATGTCTGATTTCTTACTAACATTTCTTATTCTAGAGGTTTAATGGAATATGCAAAACATATTTTGACCAATCACCATGTGTTACCCATTCAATTGTATAATTTCTTGATATGAAATTCTGATAAGAGTCTATTTTGACGAGATCAAACTTGGGCTAAGGATTCTTATCCATATTTCATTACAAGGAACAATAAAATTGAAAGGAATTTAATGTGTCTTTCATATCTTTACACTTAACTCATTCATTCCCCTTTCTTTTTTCTTTTCTTTCTTTTCTTTCACCTTTCACTTACAGTTATCATCACGGTTGAGAGAAGATCCCCAATACGCACCCGGTTAAGAATCAAGATGGAGCAGCAAAATTCAGAAGCGCGGTTCCCAGGTTAGAAGAACAAATGGCCCAAATACTCAATAAGATGGCCGAGATGATGACATCCACTTCACATCTCGCTATTGAGGCACAACCTAATCAACATACTGAGCAAGAGAGGACTGAGGAAACCCCTGTGATCACCCCGATCGTTGTGCAGATCGACCAATCACCACCAGATGAGATTAAAGCCCCTAAAGATGAGGAGAGCGCTAAGAGGCTATCTAGACTTGAGGAGCGCCTTTGCATGCTCCAAGGTTATCAGATGCATGAGATTGGCAGTGTGTCGCCCTTTGCCAAAATGAATGTCCCAAAAACCTTTAAGGAACTGGATTTTGTAAAGAAGTGCGACAGCACGGGATGCCCCACGAATCACCTGAAATACTAATAAGGAAGATGGCACGTTATTTCGATAACATACCCCTCCTCATTAACACATTTCAAGACAGTCTGGAAGGTCTAGCTCTAACGTAGTTCATATGATTAGACACTGAGAAGTTCTCCGACTAGGAAGATTTGGCAAATGCTTTCTTTCAGCAGTATAAATTCAATTCTGAAATAGCCCCTACTAGGGACGGTCTCATTCGCATCGAGAAGAAGAGGGGCGAGACCCTTAGAACCTATGCCCAAAGGTGGAAGGGTATGGCGGTGCAGGTGAAACCTCCATTGGATGAAAGGGAGACAATGGATTTATTCTTGAAGGCGCTTCCTCGAGAATTAGCTCATAGGCTATGTACGACAGGTTGTCTTACGTTTGCTCACCTAATGGATATTGGCAAAAGAGTTGAATGGGCAATGCAAGATGAAAGACCGCCAGAAGGGAGTAACAGAAGGTTCCCGCAAAGAAAAGACAAGGAGCCTATCAATGATGTGGCTTTTGTTTAAACCCCACATTCACCAAGCCCATTTTCGACACCTACTCAGAGGCTAGTCATCATAAGAGGGGATGGTCCTCCAAATTACAATCAGGGTAGAAAGGGTTCTCAAAGGCAGTTCTGTCCGCTGCCGAGACCCCTGTCTAAGTTGTTGCCAATGTTGCTCGACAGGAGAATGGTGGCAAAGGAAGTCCCCATAAACAACCCTACGAGGTTTTATGGTTTTGACATGACTAAGACTTGCGACTACTATATGGGAGAAAGGGGACACCACACTGACAATTGCTATGCTCTCAAAATGAAGGTCCAAAATCTGATTAACAAAGGCCTCCTGTCTTTTAAAGAGCCTGTGCCTAACGTGCAGGGGAACCCTCTACCTATTCACCCTGAAAATGTCAATTTGGTGTCGCAGCGACTCGATTGTAAAGTGCAAACTTTCCAGCAAATGTCTCCAAACTGCATGGGGTAATGGAAGCCATGGGGCATTGTGATGGGGTTGGATGTTCCACAAAAGAAGAAAGGATCAAATGCATCTATAGGGCGATCGAATAGGGGATAATCCGTTATGAAGATAAGGATCAGATAGTTGCCATGATGACTCTGGTGGTGATAGAACTTTAGGAAGAAGACTACGAGGGAGAGTTGGGAGGAGGAACGCCAAATTAGCCTCTGTGGAGGAAATGACAATGGGCTTCTTGGAATGCACATCATACCCATGGTGATTGAGTTACCTCCTTTGAATTATTACGCGCCGATAGTTTTGTCGGCTGTACCGGAATTTGACACGAAGCTAGCTCCGTGGGATTACAAAACCAATGAGGTGGACATGGTCACGAGGTCAGGACATTGCTACACACATGCTAGTGCAGTAGAGAAGAAGGTTGTAATTGATGAAGAAGCTAAGCAATTCTTGGCGATTGTCAAAACAAGTGAATACAATGTGGTTAATCAATTGCAAAAGATGCCAACCCAGATTTCACTATTAGACCTATTCAAATCCTCGGGAAAACATAAAGATATACTCCTAAAGGTTTTGAACGAGGTACATGTGCCATAAATGATTGAAGAAGGTCAGCTGGAAGAATTTGTGGGATCCATTCTCTTGAAGGATCAAATCTCGTTCGCAGATGAGGATTTTCCGTCAGAAGGTCGTTGTCACGCCAATGCCTTACATATCTCGGTGAAGTGTCACGATAGGATCGTGGCAAGAGTATTGATCAATAACAGTTCCGAGTTAAACATCTGTCTGTTAGCCACCCTCCATCATTTAGGGATACGAGTGGAAAAGCTCAAGATCGCAACAACGACAATGTGCGCTTTTGATAGGAGGAAGAAAGCAGTAGTTGGAGAGATTGAGCTAGAACTCCTCGTTGGCCCTGCGTTGTTCGCAGTTGTGTTTCAAGTTTTAGATATACCAAGCGCCTTCAATTTGTTGTTGGGAAGGCCATGGATCCATAGTGCTGGCGCCGTTCCGTCAAGCTTACACCAAAAGGTGAGTTTGTTATTGATGGCAGACTTATAACTGTACACGGCAAGGCGGATTTCAAGATATACCAAGACATTGCAATTCCATACGTTGAGCCCAACTCTAAAGAGGAATCAAGCTACCATGCTTTTGAGCTTGTCTCTGTGATCCATGTCCTTGTTGGGTCAATCATTCAACCGCCTGAAATAGCCGGACCGTCTCTGATGGTTGGGAAGTTTTTGCTTGGATATGGTCACATTCCTAGCGAAGGCTTGGGTCTGCATAAACAAGGCATACGAGAGCCTATTGTAGCTAGCAAGAATTACCAGAAGGAAGGGTTGGATTACTCTAAAGACCAAGAAGAAGTCACTAGGGATGGTGGCCATGAAGTCCTTAAGAGTCCTGGAGGCAGAGGTGTCGGGAGAGGAAATAAAGGAGGTCGAGGTAATCAAGGAGGTTGAGGTGTCGGGCGAGGAAGCCGAGAAGATCAAAGCAAGGGCAAGTCCTATAATGAAGAAGTGAAAAAAACCAATTTGTTCCCCCTCTGCCACTAACCAATTTCTTCATCAAATCCGGCCGGCTATTACAAGATGAAGACGGAGCTATTTATGGCATGGCTAATCTATTTGAAGAAGATTTTGTTTGTGTCATCTCAGCAGACGAAGCTGGCCCATCCAAAGATACAGTGGACTCCTCAGAGTAAGATCGTGTTTTTATGTGGTTTTCACTTTGTTGCTTTTCTCTTTTTCTAGGAAATAATGGACACTAGTTGTTTAGTGTGGTAAGTAGATAGTCGCTATTACTAATATTTTGAGCGAGGTAGTGGATATAACAATTTATGTAATATGATATCACTGCTTAATGAGAATTTTTACATATTTTAAAGGCCTGTGGAAGTACTTCAAACAGTCCTATGACGAACAAACATATTTCTTGAGGGCGACACTTCCATGCGTCTTTTTCCTTCTCCCACGAAGCCCAAAGAGGCTGGAACTATTTCTTGAACGTCAAACATGAAAATGTTTAAAAAAAGAAAGAAAGAAAAAACTCATACCATACATCACTCTTTATCAATTTCTGCTAACTGATTGCATTGCATCTCAGGCATGACCTTATATGTACTCTTGATAAGAATGTGCATGATTTGGGGCCTTTGGAGGAAATTCTCGTAAATCCCGATGATGAAGAGAATGATCAGGTAAAGGTCGAACGTGAATGGAGCCTCCACGAAGAGCTGAAGCCGTTAACAGCATATGCGATTGTCACCATAAACCTCGGTGATTTCGAAAATATGAATGAGGTGAATGTCGGAGCTGGTTTGCCCGAACTTGAAATGAAAGAAATGGTTAACCTATTGAAGGAATATCTGGATGTATTCGCATGGACCTATGCCGATATGCTAGGGCTTGATATGAAGATTGTAGAACATGCCTTACCCACTGATCCGACTTTTTCACCACGAAAGTAGAAACTCAGAAGAACGTAACCTAAATTATCCAAAAAAATTGAAGAAGAGGTCATGAAGTTATTGAATGTAGGGTTCATTAAGGTTTCACCTTATCCCGATTGGATTGCGAACATCATCCCAGTTATGAAGAAGGATGGTCGAGTCATAATATGTGTAGACTATCGAGATCTAAATAAGGCTAGTTCGAAAGATGACTTCCCACTCTCTCATATCGATGTCTTGGTCAATAGCACTGCAAGCCTCAATCTCTTCTCTTTTTATGGATGGGTTTTCAGGGTACAACCAAATTCAAATGAAAGAAGAAAACAAGAGCAAGACTTTGTTCATAACCCCATAAGGAACATTCTGTTACAAGGTAATGCCATTCGGTTTAAAGAATGTAGGGGCAACGTACCAAAGGGCCATGGTCGCGCTATTTCATAATATGATGCACAATGAGATTGAAGTGTATGTAGACAACATGATAGCAAAGTCAAAGCCAGGTGAGGACCACATTGCAGTTTTGAGGAAATTATTCGATCGCTTTTGAAAGTTCAAACTCCACCTTAATCCAGCCAAGTGCGTTTTCGGCACGAGGTCTAGCAAGCTACTGGGATTTGTGGTAAGTAATAAAGGCATCGAGATCGACCCGTCAAAGGTTAAGGCCATATGCGAGTTGAAGCCTCCAGCTACAGTTAAAGAGGTGCAGAGTTTATTAGAAAGACTGAATTATGTGATAAGGTTTATATGCAGCCTGTCCGAAACTGCCAAACTGTTTTTCAAGCTCTTAAAGAAAAATGCAAAGATCGAATGGGGAGATGAATGTCGAGCTGCGTTCGAACAGGTAAAACAATGTCTCACCAGCTCGTCGGTATTAGTTCCACTGGTACTAGGTTCTCCTTTGATCTTATACTTGACTATTCATGGTGAGTCACTCGGGGGTATGTTGGCTCAGAAGAGACCTGACAACGGGAAGGAGCATGCAATATATTACCTCAGTAAAAAGTTCACTGCCTCTGAGACGAAATATTTGGAAGTAGAGAAGACGTGTGTGGCTTTAATCTGGTTGTTGCATAGGTTACGCCAATACACTCTGTATCATCAAATCTTGCTTGTGAAGAAAAATGACCCCATTAGGCACTTGATAGAAAAGCCAGCGCTGGTGGGAAGACTTGTCAAATGGCAGGTCTTGATTGTTGAATTTGATGTACGGAGCCTTACACAGAAATCTGTTAAGGGGAGAGCCATAGCCGATATGTTAGCTGAAGTGCCTCAAGAAGTGGAGGGTTCTAACGAAGATAGCGATGTGGAAGAACGGATTTTCACAGTAGAAGATGACAAATGGACAATGTATTTTGATGGTGCCGTCAACTTGTCTAGATCTGGCACTAGAGCGGTGCTCATCTCACCAAATGATCAGCATTACCCCATTTCTTCCAAATTGGTATTTATTTGCACCAATAATATCGCTGATATGAAGCTTGTATACTTGGTCTCCAGACCGCCTTAGACATGAAAATTCATAGGTTGCAAGTTTATGGTGACTCGGCTCTGATCATTCTACAAACTGAAGGCAAATGGTGTACAAAGGATCCAAAATTGATCCCCTATCATGGATTTCTTGAAGAGCTAGTGAAAGAATTTGAAGAGATATTGTTTGCCTACCTGCCTAGATCGCAAAATCAATTTGCCGATGCCTTGGCCACGTTGGCATCAATGTTGCATGCAACTGGAGGTTTAGACATTAGGCCTTTGAGAATTGAAATTTTGAAAGACCCGGCTTACTGTATGATCGTGGAGGAATAGCCTGATGACAAACTATGGTATTACAATATCATGAATTACCTGCGGAATGGAGAATTTTCACCAGGGAGCGAACCTTATGACCGAAAGTATTTGATGAAATTGGCACATAAGTTCTTTATCAATGGTGACGTGCTTTACAAGAGGACTGTTGACTCAATATTGTTGAGATGTGTTGACGCCAGGGAAGCCAACTTACTGATCAAGGAAATGCATGAGGGAGAATGCGATCCTCACATGAATGGACGTCTACTGGCCAAGAAAGTTATGAGACTTGGTTACTTTTGGCTTACCATGGAGGCCGATTGTGCGAGACATGTGCGTCGCTGCTACCAGTGCCAAATCTATGCGAACAAGATTAATGCACCGCTGAACGAACTCCACTAGATGGCCGAAGCTTGGCCATTCTCCATGTGGGGAATCGATATTATAGGGCCAATCAATCCTCAAGCATCTAATAGTCACCAGTTCATTTTAGTGGCGATCGACTACTTCACAAAGTGGATCGAAGCCAACTCCTATGCCAATGTCACTACAAAAGTGGTGTTCAAATTTATTTGGCGAGACATGTTTGCCCGTTATGGGATCCCTAAGGCAATTATCACAGACAATGGCACAAACTTGAACAACAAGATTGTGGATGACTTACTCGGCAAATTCAAAGTTCATCACCTGAATTCATCTCCATATTGACCACAAATGAATGGGGCAGTGGAGGCAGTGAACAAAAACCTGAAGAAAATCCTATTGAAAACGGTTGAGAACTATTGTGACTGGCATGAGAGACTCCCGTATGCGTCGAATGTCAATTCGTACTATGATCACATCCACACTATTGTCTTTGGTTTACGGTGTGGAAGCCGTTCTACTTGTTGAATTAGAGGTACCTTCACTGAGAGTTCCCTCACAGGCAGAGCTTCCTGAGGCAGAATGGGCTCGACAAAGACATGAACAACTGAATATGATCGACAAGAAGAGGCTACGAGTAGCCATATGCCATGGCCAATGTTATTAGAAGCGAGTAGCAAAATCGTTCCAACGAAAGGTTCGTCCCAGACTCTTCGAGATCAATGACTTGGTGCTGAAGAAGACTTCATCCGTCTTGCTGGACCCTCGAGGGAAGTTTGCTCCAAAATTATGAGGGACCTTATGTGGTTAAGAAAGTTCTCCCAGAGAATGCCTTAACTTTGTGGAAATGGATGGCAATGAATTACCAAATCTTGTAAACGCAGATGCTGTTAAGAAATATTTCCCTTGAATGAAATTTTGGTCACAGAACCATTTCCCCTATGTTTAAGAGCACTTAGATTTCAAGCATTCATACATAGCATCCATGCATTCTCATATCAAATATGCTACTTGATTAGGCTTGATTTGCAAGAAAGAAGTCCAAATGATAAGCTTTTGGGTAAATCATTAGTAGTCATCACACTTGGAAGAAGCGCCAACACGTTTGTGTGAAGCTCAAGTGTAACATCGTATCGTTCTCAATTTCTTACCCCCAAAATCAATTATTGATACAGTATTTTGACTATGTCACAGGGCCACTCGATAGCCATCGGGGGGGGGGGGTTGATGAGTATCCCTTTCCCTTAAACTTTTTTTTCATGAGAGTATGAATAGATTTTGTTGGAAATGTCAAATGGCTTTACGCCTTCCCAATTTTGAAAAAAAAAAGAGGAACAAATGAGACAAACTCAGAGTTATCTCCTTTAGAGGTTTGAATATCCTAAGTTAAAAAAAAATGAGACAAACTCAAAGTCATCCCCTTTAATGGATTGAATATCCCAAGTTTGAGAAAAAAATGAGACAAGCTCAAAGTCATCTCCTTTAGAGGATTGAATATCCCAAGTTTGAAAAAGAAAGAAGGAAAAAATGAGACAAGCCCATAGTTGTCTCTTTTAGATGTTTGGATATTCCAAATTAAAAAAAAAAGAGAAAAAGGAAAAAGAAAAAATGAGACAAGCTGAGAGTCATCTCCTTTAGAGGTTTGAATAACTTTCTTTAATTGTCGATCAATGTACTCACACATGCATCTTGCATCAAAATTCCAATGGAAGATATTTTGAACAAGCGTTTTTGATTGAAAAAGAAATGAGCATTGATTGTGTTGAGTCGGAATCCTTAAGAGGATGAAAGGCGAGCCCCGCCCAAACACATCCCCGATATACTATGAGGATTGAGTGAAAAAACACATTTCTTAGGATGGAGGATCTGTTCATGGTCAATTCATTGATCAAAATGACGAAAGGCAGTTCTTTCTTTATCATAGACACTACGTACCCTTTGCTAGCCACTTTGAGCCGAAAAAAAAAAAGAAAAGGATAATTCTTTCAATACCCCTGTCAAGAACCACCCTACATTGGAGCAAGTTTAGGAGGATATATAAAAAATCATTATGAGAAAAAATTTAGAAAGATTTTATTGCATTCACTTGTATCAATATTTTTGTGGTAACTTTAGGTGGATTCTCATAGAAGCTCAAAGCATCCCAAAGTGAAGAAGAGCATTCATTTCTCTATCCAAATACTCATATCCATTGCTTAGCCAAATTGAGCCTTGAAATTCCTTTTCAGAAACCAAATGTCGATCACCTCCTTATACTAGGGCAAGGCACATGATCTACAAGAAAAGAATGATAGTATTTGAGAAATGTCTTGAGAGTCCTAAAACCACACAAGGATGAGCGAAAATTAGAGGGCATGAAAAAACAGTGTGTCTGGTAAAAGCAAGATCAATGCCCGTGGAAATTGTGTCCAAAGCAAAAACACTCACAAAAAAAAAAGAGTTCTCATGCAAATGCCAAAACAAAACAAAAAAGAAAGGAAAAAATGGAGCAAAGCTCTTATATATCAAAAATGGATGATCGATGGACTCTTGAGATAAATTAAATTCAAAAGCCAAGTGCAAAAAAAAATTGCGTTAAATTAACGAAATGGAAATTATGCCTTGGTAATCACCAACTTCTTAAACCCCTCTTAAAATACATGTAAGCCTCTTAAGCCTCACCCTGAACTAGCATTACAATCATTTCCCAAATCCTTTTTCAATTGGGATGCGGACATGAAGATTTCACAAAAGAAGCTACTACTTAAAGGAGTGGAGGCAATCATTTCTTATCTTATCTTCGAGGTTCTTGACTTATAAACCAAGCGAAGATAATGTTGAATAGTCTCTCTTGGCCTTAAATTGACCACCTTTTGTGTAAGCCCATGACCATGCCCACATTACGGTCCTTATGAAGACCTTTCTGATTGATCAAAATGTATTCACTGTGAATATTTCAAAGAACCTTTGGCATTAGTTATGCGGGGTGTTTCCAATAGCAAAAAATGATAGCCCACATCAATGAATGGGATCAAAAGCCATTTTGAGAGATTGCGAGAAGACATTTCTGATTGGGATGCTCCAATTCGACATCTTTAACATGCTCCTTCAAATGAATCGAGATCACTTCGTTCAAAAATCTCCTCCAAAAGAATTTTGATAAATTGATTACAGTGGCCATAAATTAATTGACAATTACTTGAATGTCATTCAATTTCTTCAAATCAACTTGTTTATGCAGTCTTAGATTCTTTTCTTGAGTGTGACAACAATGTATAAGTGTTTCCAGTGCTCTAAAAAATAGAGAGAGAAAATCAAATAAAAGAAAAATCATTTGAAAATGATGTCTTCTTATGCCAAGTGCTTCCAATGCTTTAAAAAATTTGAAAAAATTAAAATTATTATTTATTTGAAAATGATGCCTGGTTATGCCAAGAGTTCTATTTGAAAATGATGCATGGTAAATGTCAAGCTCTCTCAGTGCATTCTATAAAAAAAATTTGGCATTTGAAACCCAAAACCTTTGATAACACGGCGAGCTTTCATAGCTCAGAGTCCCTTTCTCCAAATTGGTCGAAACCCGTTTTTACCACGGTGGGACTCGAACCCGTTGAAACCCATTTTTACATGATGAGACACCCCAAGTCGGTCGAAACCCGTTTTTACCACGATTAGACTCGAACCCATTGAAACCCATTTTTACATGGTGAGAAACCTCAAATCGGTCAAAACCCGTTTTTACCACGGTGAGACTCGAACTCGTCAAAACCCGTTTTTACACGGTAGGACACCCTAAATCGGTCGAAACCCGTTTTTACCACGGTGCGACTCAAACCCGTCGAAACTCGTTTTTACACGGTGAGACACCCTAAACCCGTCGAAACCTGTTTTTACACGGTGTGACACCCCAAATAAGTCAAAACCGTTTGTACACGGGGTGACTCATTCACCTTTGATAAGGAAATCTCATCAGACTTTCTCACAAATATCAGGTAAGTATTTCTTTTACCTTAAAAAAAGAAAAAAAAAGAAATGCAAAAAAGAGGGTTAAAAAAAGAAAATAAAAAGAAGAAAAAATAGAGTATAATTAAATTGAATGCAAAATGCTCTCATTGCTGTTTACTGAAAAAAAAATTAGGCGTCACTTATCTTTGAATGGAACCTCTTCAAGCTCCCCTTCAAAGAGGGGTAGCTGTTGACACCTAATTTTTACTGGTTTGGTAATTCATTTTTTATTTATCTTAAATTGTTATTAATTAAAATTAGAATTTTTCCTTTATAAAAAAAGAAATAGAAAATGTTGACTTTGGGCCAGACGTTTTAAAATTCGACCCATACCCACCTTCACGTTATAAAGAAACCCTAAAGAGACATGTTATAAAGAAAAGAAAAGGCGCCGCAAAAGAGGGGTGGTTTTCTTCCCTTTGTCCAAAAGGGATCAGACAAAAAAGAGAGGTTAATGGAGAGAAGAAAATCGAGAAGAAGGGGAAGAAGTCTTGGTCCGAGCTTCACCTGTAACGCGCTTTCTTGTCTGACATTCCCAACTCCATTGCTCTGTCCAAGACTCCTTGTCCACATCTTGTTCGTCTCCTTCCGATAAGTCACGTCCAAAGCCGTCTTCTAGCTGTTTTCCAAGGATCATGGTATGTCGGTCTCATGAGTCATTAGTGATTTGGTTCAAACTCTTTCGAATGCATCCATCGACCATCTCCTTCGAACCTTGTAGGAAAATCTATTTTCAAAACTCAAAAAGGAAATATTGTGGTTCGAGTCCAGTATTTTGGACAAGTGGTTTTTACTCCCTTTTGTTCATGTTAGCCGAGTATTCTGAGGCTTGTTCTTTTTGTTTTGTTGGTGATCGTTTCAAGCTTATATGCTTAAGTGCGTCTATGGTTAGCATCATCTTCTAGACCGTGTTAGGGCACCTCGCTTCCCCCTGGTCTTCCCGAAAACCCAGCGTTCCTCTTTGTTCATCTTGACCTCTACGAATCTCCATGTTGAATAAATGACCTTAGCTCTAGTTATTGGCCTTGTTTGTAGTAATTTTATGTTATGTGTGCATGTTTTTCTTTGTTCTTGATGTGTTGTAAATCAAGTTTTCCGATTGTTCAAGCATGAGAGCATCGATTTTCCTTTGCACTTTACTTGTTTGATAAAATGTCAAAACGAGATCCAAATATTTTCTTTGGTTTTAATCTGGTCTCAGAGTTCCAATGGCTTGTGAGAATCATTGCATTTTGATTTTGGTTCATTGGGTCATCAAGCAAGAGCTACCGTCGAGCTTCGGCGTGGAGGCCGCCAACGGCGGCATGGGGAGGGAGAGGACAGAGACATCCTCTACCCGTTCGTGGAGGAGACGGGCTGAGGTTGGGGTCTCGGGTAGGAAAGGAGCGGGTTGATTTTGATTTGATTTGGTTTTGCTGTGTTTTGTTTGGGCTTGGGTCGAATTTTAATTGATTGGGTTGGCTGGTTTTGTGGGCTATAGGATTGCTAAGTTTTGGGCTGATTTTATATAAAAAAAAATTCTTTTTTTATTATTTTGGGCCTATTTTAGTATGGGCCTATTTTTGCGATTTGGCTTAGAACGTTTTAAAAAATTTGAGTTAGGCTATAAGGTGGCCCAACTCAAAGACCCAGCCCGGACCATTAGGGTCCGGGTCAGCAGCTTGCATTGGGTTGTTCCGACCCGACCCAAGGTCCCTTTTTCTCGAATTAAAATAATAATAAAAATTAATTTAAAAAATAAAAAATAATATTCTCAGTAAAAATTTCCGAAAAACCCAAAAGTTGAAGTTTGGTTTAAAAAAGCCAATTTTTCTTAAAAGATCAATTTCTTGCTTTAAAATTGGCCTTTGTTAACCAATCAACATCACCCATTTTTAGAAAAATTAGTTAGAATCGTTAGACCATCAAGTGCTTTCGTTCCTTGATCTAATTGCATGGCTATTTAGCTTCGTATGTCGATATCTAGATGTATGATTAAGCTTGCCATAATTTGACTAATGTTAGATAATTTAAATTTATATACTGGTAGATTTTTCACATAATAGTGACAATTGCATTTAAATCATACTTAAGTTGGATGGTGTAGACCGATGTCCCTTCCGGTTTTATTATTGTAGGGATTTATCCTTTGTGTACTAGGATTATGCTAGCTTAGATGAATGATGGATTCATATAGGCTTAGTCTAATAAAATATATTTAGACTTAGCATCATTTTTATTAATGAATGATTAATTAGTATAAAATGTAGATTTCATCTAAAACAACTTACTAGAATTAAGTCTACACTTATTTCTAAGTAGTCAGCTTCCAAGGGATCATGTCTCGAGGCTTATAACAAGACCATGTATTTTAAATACCCGACGAGTTGCAGGTTTTATTTTTCTGTCATTAGATAAATGCTTTCAATTATTTGAGTGTTTATTTACCGTATCGCATTTCAATACGTTGATATTTCTCGTGCTATATTTCCATTAACTGCGTGTTAATTTATTTTATAGATTAGGTTAGCCTTAGGTCAAGCTTGTATGAAATGATTTCGTAAAAACAATTGGATGAAAACTTAGTGGATTTGGAGGACCTTTTAGGGTTTAAAAGACAAGAAAGAACGTATGGCCATTTTAGATTAGACAATCGACTAATTAGGTATCGAAAGGGCTTTTAATAGAAATGTTAGCGTAAACAAGACCCCGTACCATAGAATCTCTGGTTTCGTAGGGATCGAGACGACACTCCCACGTTTCAATCTCAATCGGTTTCTAGCCGACCTTAATAGGCTAATGGCGACTCCTAAAAATATTTTAGGTTGTTAAATAATTTTTAAAATCAAAATGCCTAAACGTCACGCGAGGTATAGGCTTGGGAGAGTCCGAGCTCAAGATTAAGGAATCGAGAGCGAATACCTCTAAATCTACCCTAGAACTAAATGCCCCTCCTTAGTGGGAAAGGTCTCGGGTAGATCGCGACAGCATATATAGAAAATTACATGAGATAGGTAAAAAAATCAAGAAAAATAGTAGATACAAGGAACATGATACCTTCGATATTATCTCTTCCTCCGGAAGGTACGCTCAAGGTAAATATTGATGGCTTATTCGATCCCAAAACATACAATGGGGCTATGACCTGTATATGCTACGACAGCAGGGGTGATCTCCTTGATGGTGTACTCGAACTCTTCAGGCGACTTCTGCAAACCAAGCTGAGGCTGTGGCTCTACTGGAAACCCTAATCTATCTTGGAGAAATGCATGAATGGAGGATCCTACTTGAGATAGATAACAAGGCTTTCGCTAAAGTAATATGTGCATCTATAGATCAGATGCCCTGGGAAGTGTGTGCACTTATCATGGAGGCCCAGGCCCAAGTAAAGAAATTTAAGCGGCTGCATATAACCTATTGTCCAAAGAGGCTAATCGAATAGCGGAGTGGGTCGCCAAAGCCCACCGCCTAAAGGAGTTGCCAACCACATGGATCTAATTTGCTCCACCTAGTCTAATGGATTTGATTTGTGCTGAAATCAAAACATTGTCGTACCAAGATTTTTCCAATATGAATATATGAAGGGATGATGTTTATTGACCAAAAAAAGAAAAACCTTCTCTACTATCAATAAATGTCACCCCAACATTTCTCTCATCTTTTGCAAGAAAGTTTCTATGAAATTTTGGTTTGTCGGTCTCTTCCATGTTCTTGTCAAAGGAAAGTTAGGGAGGAGATTGGTGCTCTCTATCTCTATTTTGTCCTGCTATCCTATTCGTAAGCTGAAAATTGTTAATTGATCATTTACATCTTATTTTTCCTAAGGCCACGCGCTATTGCATCATCCTATTAAAAATTCTTTGTTCCATGTCAAAGATCAGGAATTCCGGATTAGGCTTGAACATTTAGAGAGACCTCCAATGGTGAATGCAGGTAAAGTACCATGAATCGCCGATGCTTTACCACTCAAGCGTCGTTCTAATCTCGATTAACACTGAATTGCTGCAAAAAAAAAAAAAAACTCTCATGATTCGAGCTGCAGCTCATTGGACCCTACCTATCTTCTCCATTTAGGTCAAGATGACGGTCCATAAGCGGGTCTGGACCTCCTTCTGATTTGCACTAGGATACGTACTCAGCTACTAGATTCATCTCGAACCTCATCGTGGTGAGGGTGCTTATTTAGACTTAATCACCCATTGTGAAAAGGAAAAGAGTTGATCACTAGACCTGCTGTCAGTTTTTGTTTATGCAATTATAGTTTCTAAGAGACAATATAGGCTGAAGAAGAGATAAACGTGAGGAGGCATCGGCTGCATCGAGGAGAAGCATCTCTATGTTTTTGGCCTTCCAAGCTAATGATGACCATTGGTCAAGAAAATTGTCCAAAAAGTCATAAGCCTATTGTACAGTAGCCAATTTAATTATAAACATTTTAATTAAGCCAATTTAGCTCATTCCTTTTGATGATTCACACATTTAGTCATAAAATTTTTCATCGCATCAATTTAATCTTGAACTTTTTAATGTTTGTCAATATAGTACTAAACATTTTAATGATTTATTAATGCAGTCCTTTCGGCCAAGTATCCAAATAAAAGCTTTATGACCAAATTGACATTTTTTTCAAAATGTTTAAAACTAAGTTGATACAAAAAAAAAGGTTTTAAGATTAAATTAACAAATTGTCAAAATGTTTAAAATCGGATTGACTGTCAAACAATAGGTTCATGACTTTTTGGATAATTATCCTGCTTGTGGAGTATTCTGGCATAACTTTTACCCTCCTTTGGTAAGCTTTCTTCAGCCTTTTTGGGTTATCGTTTGCGTTGGTTTGTGTAACTTCTTTGTACGACGATGTGGTTTTATCGTTACCCATTGTGTATTAAAATGTTTCTTGAGATGTGAATATCAACTTTGTCTATCGAATCAAGTCAACCCCCGATGTATTCTACTCACTCAACGCACGAGAGTCTAGACTGTTGGAAGAAAGATGATATAATTACGTCTTCCCTAAGAGGACACTGAATGCATGCTAAACTTGTGCTAATTTAACAATAACCATATTTTGGTCATGATAACTATGCTTTTCTTTATTACAAAAAGGACTGAGCATTGCCTAATCGTCGCATTAACACCGAAATGCAAGTGATATGGTTGCTTATTACTGGGCATTCAAGCATTTTCTTCTCTGTAGAACATCAAAAAGAGATCCTTCGACATGTGCATAGTCATCATGCACTTAATTTTCCTCTATTTAGCATCATCCTTGCACAGATTTTGAAATGAAGCTCTATGTCTAGGTTGCTTATAAAAAAAAAAAGAAAAATGTGCACTATCTTTACATTGTTGGGCGTCGGATCCTATATCATGGAAGTGAAGATGGCGGATGGACCTTATATGTTGAGCCACAGCACCATGCTCACTATGAAAACTAAGATGGTGGATGAGCCACAACACAGTGCTCAATACAAAAATTTGGTATCTTCTTGCAAGATGTGCATTGCCTCGTTGAAGATCTATGCTTCATGATTGCTAGGAAGTGTGGATACTTTTGTCAAAATTTTATCCATTATATGCTAGTGAGTTTCCTTAAAAATGGGTGTTTTCAGTCAAAATGGATGCGAAAGAGCACCGCTAAATTAAAAAAAAAAAACTATTTAGATTGGATTCTTTTACAAGCTTAAACTCCAGATGTATTAGATATTCTCTAAAAGGTCAACGACAATCACCTATGTATTTTGCTCGATCCATTCTACCCTTTTGAAAGAAAGAAAAGCAATTATTAAGCACCCTAATGGCAAAACATTCATCTACAAATCCGATCCGTTCTCGAAAAACACAGAAAGTTCTACGTTCACGTTATCCACCAAGGGAGTCACACTTCCGTTTGCTTTACATATCGAAAGCAATTCAGTCATTTTCCAGAACCAAAAGGAGATCAAGATGACGGCTTCATCAACTATAATCCTTCTGATCTTGACTGTTTCGCCCGTTCCGCTCCCATGCGACTGTGGAGCGACAAACAAGAGAAAGGTGGCGCATTTTCAGATCACCAGCTACGTATCGAGGGAGGTGAACATCACGGTCCACTGCGAATCAAAGCGGACGACGATCTCGGCCATCATGTTCTTGTTCCCTTGGGCTACTGGGGGTTTCGGTTCCGACCCAACATTTTGGGGAACAACAAAGTTCGTCTGTAGCTTTCAATGGCCATTCAATTGTCACTCCTACTCGTGTATAAAGAAGGCGATCCGGATCTCCCCCGGATCTCGCGAATGTTTGTGGCACATCATACCCGCCGGCCCCTGTCTGTTCAACGACGAAACCCAGGAGTATGATTTTTGTGATAATTGGGGTTCTTTGAAATCATCCCCGACGAGAAAACTCACCATATGATGAGGTGCTTATGGTTTTGGTGAGTCAATAACAGCTCCAGTGATGCTGCGCCTTTTCATTACTTTTACCAGATTTCATGTGAATGAAAAATCCTATTCCAACTTTAGGATTCTATAAGCATTGTAATAATCTCCAATTAGGGTTAACTGGTCTCAATCAGATTTAAATGTGGCAAAATGGATCAAAAACCCATATTTTAACTCATATTTGATAATATAAATCATAAATGAATTAGTTTAAAAAGTTATGTGAGTTTTAAATGGGTCACTTAATAACCTAATGGGTTATAAATGGGTTAAATAATTAAAATTAAATTTTATTAATAAAAAATTTTAAATGTTATTAACAAGTCATTTGTAAACTATAGAAATTATGATATTCTAATATTTTAATTTTTTTGAAATAAAAACTTGATTATTTTTATTTTCCCTTTTTCCTTTCCTTTTTTTTCCTCATTGTTCCCTCTCTGTAGGTTGGTTGCTAGCCAAAAGGCAAGGGACGAGCTCACTAGACTCCAGCAATTGAAAGAGAAAAAATAAAAAATAAAAACTACATGTTTTTTTAAAATAACTAAAGTTTTGAAAAAAATTTTAAAAAATTATCCAATAAATCGTATTACGTAAAATTATTTCAACGGTACATATTTAAAAAAATCATGAAACAAATTTTCTTGGACTTGTTAAATATATAAGTGTTTTAACAATACATGTCGGATATGGGTCGTTAAAATTGCATAGTATGAAAAATGGGCCAAAATAGATTAAATAGGTCAATATGATTGGACCATTTTTGACCCGACCATTTGTTATCCACCTATTTGATGCCCCTAATTAGATCTGTCCCCTGCATATGAGAGTCACATTGAATCAACTTCGGCGGAGAAAAACAATTTTCCTAATTATTAGGTCACCACCCTTATAAGATCTCGTCATGTTTTCTTAATTATTTTTCATATGCTATTTTTCATATCTCTACCATTCGCATATTTTAGTAAAAGATTTACCGTGGAATGGTCTTTACATAATATCAAAGCGTTTTCTCAATCGTTGTCCCTTAAAAAGAAGCAAGAAAAGTAGGGATGAGCACAATGGATTGCCCAACCCGAGAATCGCCCGGATTGGCCGGATTGGTCTGATTCTTGGAAATTTTGGTCTAATTCACGGCTCCATAAAATGAAACCAGTTCTTGGTTCCTAGTATGGACCGGAATGGACCACTTGGACCGACCTCGGATCGAACCATTGGACCGATGAGCATAGGGGGTGGTAATATAGACCTAAAGATCACATTTCCTAGAAGGTAATTTATATGTTTTCCCGCAAACAACGTCCATCTTCCTTCCTCCTCCTACTCCTCCTCCTCTAGATCCAACGTTGCTCCTTGGTCCTCCACTTCTTGTCTTTGACTACGTTCCTCTTGAATCTCCGCAAAGACATTACTGATGAAGCCTTGCCAAATAAACTATCGCCCAATTCACCTGGCATGTTCCATAGTCCTTGACTTATGGAGTTTTCTTTTGAAGGACTTTCTTGAGATGCAAAAGAGAATTAGCCAGAAAATTTTCCAAAACAAGCCTCTCTAATGTTAGTTCATCGAAACTTCAAGAAATCATCTCCATTATATCATTGGACAATCTGAAGATGAACAATATTCACAAGTATCCATGTCTACCTCAACATCATCCCATTAATAAACAACCGTTGGAAGAAAACTTGCACATCTTGATGAACCTAACTATTTTTTCTCGCTTCCCCTCTCCCTCTTCTTTTTTATCCTCTTTTGATTGGTTTCATGAATAATCATGGCCGGCGACTAGTCTAATGAGAACTTCTCTAGGTTTCTCTTTGAATTTTTTCTGGTCCTATTTGACCGCTCAAGAACCGAACCGGACCGACGGGTCCGGTTTGGTCCGGTCCAAAACTTTAGCAGTCCGATCCACGGTTCTAAAGAACGGAAATCGATCCCACCGATTTAGTTCCCAGTTCCAAGGGGGGGACTAGACTGCCTGAAGAGCCGATCACCCCTAGAGAGAAGAGGCTTTTAAGAGGAGGAGGGAAGCATATTCAACACTAAGATGAGAGCAACCGATGCACGTGTTTGGGAAAGGCAACAAGAAGATAGAGTTTAGATAGGATATATGCTCTAATTAACAGGCATTATTAAGCATGCTTGCTTGTTGGGTTGCTAAAGATAGAATGAAGATTTCATGTTGATCAAACGATTCAATTACAGATTTTAATGTGTGACCAATGAAATAGGATCAAATACTCGGGAAATGGCTTGAATCTATTAAGAGATTGTAATTCTAAAATTTATTATGAATATGCAAGTGAATTCTAAAATTCTAAAAAAATTTATAATCGAATTCTAAAATTTACTGTGAAAGAGTCATAAAACTTTCAATATATATATATATATATATATATTTGAGTCGTAAAACTTATCATGGAAGTATAATCGAGTCACAAAATTATCAAAAAATGTAGTTAAAAGAAGGATTTTACTGAATCAGTTTGACAAGTTTTATAATCAAAATTGTTATTTTTTTATTTAAAAACTTAATTACACTTTTCGAAAATCGTAGGACTTTTGTATTTTGCTTTCATAATAATTTCAAAGACTTCCAATATATTTATCTTCAATTGTTGGAATTGTACGGCAAAAACAATTCTTCTAATGACTTCCAAGAATGCACACCACATTTTTCTAGAAGACCTCGGACTGTTCTTTCCAATCAAGATCAGGGTAGGCAAGTATCGGTTGCATCGAAGAGGAGGTGCAATGAGGACGAGAGAGAGAGAGGAAGGGGGAGATGTTGGATGACGACTGCCACGTAGATGCCAGCATGGAAAAGTTAATAGCGCCACCTGCCACGTCACCTGATGCCATTAGATTATTTAATCGGAGGAGACGACGTTGTGCTGATTTAGCGAGGTTAAAGGACTAAATTGAAAGCTACTGTGATCATATATTCACTCATTTGTTTGCTTATTTTAATTGGGAGAATATTGAAAAAAATTTCATACTATGCTAACTATAATTTGCCTATTTTAAACTCTTTTTTGTATTACAAAAAATTTCAAAATTATACATTTATGGTAAATATATATAATTTAAAATCTTTTTACGATATTAACCCTTTATTGAATGGTCCATGAGGAAATGAGCCCTCTCCGAGGATCGATTTGGAATTTCCCAGCGGAGGTGCGCACTGGATAGCGTCTCCTCCCTTCCTCCCTTCACTGCTCCGTCCACCGCGAAAAGGATAAAGCTTCAGAAAGAAGATAAAACTTGCTCCTGCAACTCTCTCTCCCTCTCTCTGTGCCAAGATGGGCATGCCCTCGACGCTCTCCATGAGCCACTGCCGTCCTCACTCCTCCCCCTCCCTCCCCGGACTCTCTTCCTCCTTCCTCCCCCTAACAAACCCAAGACCCACCTCGCTCCGGGTTCCCAATGTCCCCCGGCAGCGTCCCGCCCGCCGCGGCCTCGCCGTCGCCATGAGCATGGAGGCTGGAATCGGCGTCATGGGCACGAAGCTGGGCATGATGAGCTTCTTTGAGCCCGACGGCACCGTGGTCCCTGTCACCGTGGTCGGCTTCCGGGAGGGCAACATAGTGACCCAGGTGAAGACCCAGGCAACCGACGGGTACGACGCCGTCCAGGTCGGTTACCGGCGGGTCAGGGACCGGAAGCTCACTAAGCCCGAGCTGGGCCACCTCCAGAAGGCCGGGGCGATCCCGATGAGGCACCTGCAGGAGTTCCGGCTCCAGTCCGTGGACGGGTTCGAGCCGAACCAGCGGCTCGTGGTGGACGAGGTCTTCAAGGAGGGTGACCTCGTGGACGTCTCTGGGACCACCATTGGCAAGGGGTTTCAAGGTTTGTTTCTCTTTTCTCTCTCTCTCTCTCTCTCTCTCTCTCTTGTCAACATTTTTTGTAGGTTGTCTGTTTCAATTGAATGTGATGTGGCAATGCGGCTTTCAGATATGTTAATGCAGCTTCTTGAAAGGATGTTGGTGTGATAGTGGATGACTGAAATTGTTGGTTTTTCATGAGTGTTTGTTTTCTGGGTATTTTCGCTTTGGTTTATAACGAGTACTTATGTTGTTCGAGAATTAGCAGCACAGCTCACTATATTCAATAAAAAGTCGCCAGAACTTGAATTTACTTTAGGATATATTATTATGAAGAGGAATTCAGATGCCAATTCGCCTGCAATGTTACACTGTGGAAAAATGTGCTGTTGTTCATTGATCTCTTGAGTATGTTCCTGTCGGTTTAAGCACAGGAGTCATCATCCTGCCTGAAAGGTTACAGAAAAGGTTGCCGAAATGGCAATGTTGGCTAAATTGATCTTGCTAAGGTTGACACAGATTTGACAATTCCTTAGTATCCGTGGATGCAACCTCCCAACCACCCTACCCAACATGTCAAACGATGTTTCTTGTTTGTTCACCTCTTGATAACGTGCCTGCTCAGTTAAACACTAGAGCAGTCATCATCTTCACCTTTAAATGTTTGCTTTGTGGGCAATTTAGGCAGACATTTTATTTTGATTATGAAAGTGCAAGTGGCTATGCTGAACTGATAGACAGGAAGATGCCTGGGCTTGTTTGATGGTTGTGAGGAACAGGGCAGGGTGCTTTCTAAGTCATTGGAAGTTTTAAGCACCTGGAATGTGAGCCTTTGATCTAATTATGAAGAAAAGAGATGTCTATGCATGGGTCTGGTCCATTTCTCCTAAGTTTTTGGCTTAAGCTTCACTCCTTTTGCTTCTGTTGATTATGCAAGTGAAATGGTTTTTGACCATCTACCCAGTGGCTGTCTGACTTGAGTATAATTAATAATCTTGTGAGGTTTCAGAGTATTTCTTGGTTGTTACTGTTTTTTCTGCTCCTCTTTGTCCAATTATTATGGATTGGACAATCTTCCAGTTGCATCACGTATCCGTTCTTGCGATACAGCAGAAGATGCCAGTATGGGAAACCGCATAATGCCGAATCTTTTGAAAGATTTCCATGTAATCTGCATTTTGAGGAGTTGCTTATCTTTTCTTGCATTGGTGGACGCAATACTTAGGTATGAAGAAAGAAGAGAAAGGGGGGGAGGGGGTGAGATGAGTTTATGACAGGCTAGATAAAAACTGATATGCATAAGAATTACTTGAAAACAATTTACAAGGTAAAGTTAGTATACATCTAGCTGTTGAGAGGCCAATGGCGGCCATTATGGGCCCCATTGGATCCATCATTAACTACTTTAAATGAGCTTTGACGAAGCTACTATTTGGGAGTATATATTTAGGTGGCGTTCTGGTTCCCTTAATATGGTATCTATGGCGGTTTTGTGAATGAGGATTTCTTTCAATGTACCGTATTTCCATGAAGCCTTTTCTGGTGGCTATTCCTGATGAAATTGTAGTGGATCTATCTGTACTTAGAGCCAATAAGGTTAAGATAACAGTGCTATACCTTTTTCTGCTGCCGACTGAGACAGCATGGAAGTTTTTTTTTTTTTGGGTAAATAAACAGCATGGAAGTTTGTTATAGTTTGTGCCAAAAAAAAAAATCCAAACTCTTAAGAGAAGTGGTGACTGATTCTAGTGAAAGAAAGACTACTGTTTCACATTGATTTGGCATCAGTCTTTTGTCCTGAGGAAGAGGTGCAAGATGGAATCATAGCATAATAGATACTAACACATGTATATAAATATGATTTGCTTTTGACAATAAGTTTTCTTAGATTTATGCTCAGTGATGTAATAGTATACTTGAAAGAGCATATCAAAGCTTACATTGTTTGTTGGATGGATGCCGGATTCAAATTGCAGCAGTCATTACTCGAGCTATAGAAATATAATGACGCATTATTCAGTCGTGGGTTCTTTGATTGAAACGTTTGCTCTCGTATTCTGTTTAATTAAAAAGTTAAAGAAGAAAAAAGAAAAAGAGAGAGAGTAAAATCTTTCTGTCTCTGTCTCTGTCTCTCTCTTTATGTGGGTGAATAGAAGCACGCACTGCCCACTCATGCACTCAACCTGTGTACATGACTCGAAATGCATGTGCTGGTTGAGCCAATCCAGAATGTATATAACCCAAAGCCCCATAATTTGCCTTTTTCACCTGACAAAGCATGTATTTCGTACTCATGTTCTCACTGTTTTAGACATGTCAATCTCTAGAAGACAAAATTTTGATTGATGGCATAGTTCAAATAATTTCTGATTGAGAGGATTTATGGCAGTGGATATGCAACTGGTTAGAATTATGTAAAGCCCTAAGTTCATTTTGGTTGGGATCTTCTGTGTAGTATTCCTCTATTTTGTTTTCAGCTAATGTGATTGTACATGTGGAAATCAATTGGATACTCCATGTATTTCACTGATGTGGATCTAGTCTTTTGTGCAAAAAGCACGTGGGTTGTTTATTGAAGTGTGGCAGCTGGGGGCATGTTTGTACCATCTCAAATTTGTTGAGGTGCAATGGGAGTAGCTCAGGTGGTTGATATTTGATCCCACAGGTTTATGGATGAGTGTATGCCTTCGAAGCAGATTAAGCGAAATTTTAGGTGGCTCTCTTAGGCATAGGTGTTCTTGTCCAGCTATCAAAAGGAAAGTAGATCCTCATTTCTGTAATAACACATCGGACTCATGATGAATAGAATACCTTGAGTTAGGGTGCCAGCCTTTGACATCAATGAACTTTTACCCTTCGTAGGTGGGGAGAGCACCTAAATAAGGGGAAAGACTTCTGAAATATTCCTTCAATATAAGGCTTTCTCCATTATTCGAGATGGTATCATCTGTCTTGACTTTTCCTAGGCTTCAGATCACGATAACTTTTGTGCATGATGTCTTTTGCTGTAGAATTAGTATGTTGCCTTCCTTTTGTGTTCTTAATTTCTCAATTCTTGGTAATATTCAGTTGATTGATCAAGGGGATGGTTCTTTTTCCTTATTCTTGTGGTAAAATTCTTGAAATGGGCTCCTTTTTTTCAACTCAAGGAATCATGGAAATGCTTCACCGTAGCATTTTTCTATTAAATATCTCAGACAGGCTGATCTTGAGTATGTGTTTTTCCTGACAGGTGGGATCAAGCGGCACAACTTCAAAAGAGGTCTAATGACACACGGGTCCAAGAGCCACAGGCAGTTAGGTTCGATTGGTGCAGGAACAACGCCTGGTCGTGTATATAAGGGGAAGAAGATGCCTGGTAGGATGGGAGGAACAAAGAGAAAGATTAGAAAGCTTAAGATTGTTAAAATTGATAAAGATCTGAACGTGGTCATGGTCAAAGGCGCTGTTCCTGGGAAGCCAGGAAATCTTTTGCGGATAGCACCTGCCAAGATTGTGGGGAAGAACATTCCTAAGAGTTAGGATTGGTTTCGCAACTTACTTTCTATATTGGTTCAAATTTTTTCTGCATCTCATGATAATCTACTTATCAATTGCAGGCTAATTTGTATGGTTGATCATATGCCTTTAGATCCATTTAGCATTCATGCCCTCAATGAAATAGGATGGTGAGCAAGACCAACCCAGTTTGCTTGATAATGGTGAAGAAAAGAAAGTCAAAAATTTGATTAATACGCAACTAGAGAGGCTAATCTGTGATAGTTATTGGATTTCAGTTGGCGGAGGCCACAAAATACTTAGAGAAATCTTCAGCTCTTGAAGTTGGTGGCACATGGATATCCATCTATGTGCTTCTACGACAGATGATTTTCCACATGAATTTTCTTCTGCAGTGATTTAACTCCGAATCAAGTACGATAAAAGGGATTTTTGAAATCTTTATCATGTCCAATGTTGGTCGAGTGATACAGTGCCTCTTTTGTAGTCTACCTTCGCAAGCAATTCACGAAAAGAAAAATTTTCTTGAGGAAGTTGGAGAGATTGGAAACTCAAACTTCGCAATCATGTCCAGATCATGGCAATTGTGTCTGGATTGTGATATTAGAATCTTATACAGCTATGACTAGTCCGTATTTTGATTGAGATAGTAAGTTGATTATGATATGGCAACGTGTTGTCTCGAGTTGGTTTGTTGTCTACATTAAATGTAATCTGGAGAATCGTTCTGTACTGTGAATTTCAAGATTAGACATGACAGGTCATTCTTGTCGTCATAGTAAATTTCATGAATCAGTTTCACGTCCTGTGAACTTCACAGGACAAAGATCCTTGCTGGCATCATAAAGATGTCTCCTTCCTTGACCTGCATGAAAAAGAATATAATGCTTCATCCTTCATACCATATTGCCTCTACTTAGAATTAGCAAACAGCTTTTTCTATGACCTCTTTAGAGGTTGATCAGGATTTTGATTTCAATGCAGAAAGAGCAACTAAATTAGATTCGTTCTCTTTTGATGTTTGAAGAGTTGATAATATCATGACATTTCATTCTCTATTTAGAACCATAGAATGCGCAAGAAGAGTAGATTGAAGTTTATGACTACGAATCTTACCAGCCGTGGAAAATATCCGTAGGAAGCTAAGGGCATGCATGCATATAAGATATATAACATAGTAAACGTCAAGTTGAAAGACTTAATCGATCTCTCAAGAAGAGGAAAACACAATTGTTGCCCGAATGTGATCCAACTGAACATCCACAAGTGCTTAAAAATGGGAAATTGGAGTCTCTTAAATCGATCACAGATCCATGACAGATAGACTGTGTTGACTAAGCAGTCAGTGAATAAAAACCTCCAACGAGTAAGACGTACCCTCCTTTTTGGTAAGGACAAGAATTTTTAAAGCATTGGTGGGTTATCGACAAGTAAAAAAGGGAAGAGCTTTTGCTACATTGGTGAACTAACCACATACTTCCAATGGAAAGAATGTAGCCTAATTGCTTAGAAGTTATCTCCATTTGCATCTAACCCTTCTTCTTGGTCACATCTTTCGACACGTCCTCATCGTTGTTTCTCCTTGCAGAAGCACAATATATAGATGCTTGCACCACCCCCACGGAGAGAGAGAGAGAGAGAGAGAGAGAGAGAGAGAGAGATGGGCAGAGGAGGAGGAGAAGGGCCATCCCCGTTGGTGCCATTACTGATGGTTGGAGCATTAGGAGTGGTCGTCCTCTGGCCAACTTTGACGTGGCTTGTGGAGCTTGTGCTGCCAGTGTTGCAATCCAATGGGGATGACGAAGGTGGTCCAATGTCTTTTGCGATGGTTCTCCTTTGCCTATCCTTGCTGCTCCTCATCCACTTCCTCACCACCTTCTTTCCCTCTCTCCACTTCCCAACATGCGTTGGAAGCTCTAAACTCCGTCGCAGCAGTAGCTCTAGCTATGATGGTGGGGGTGATGGGTTCGGTCTAGGGTCTCTGCTTTTTCTGGTACTTCTCTTTGTTCTGTACAATTTCTTGTGATGGAACCCCTAATGAGTCGGACGGCTCGTGTTTCGAATTGAAGCCAGATTGTCTAGGTTTGCATGCTTGCCATTGTGAAGAAGGCAGCAAAGTATAATCTTTCTTCTTTTCTTTTTTATTTTTCCTGCTGATAGACCATAATGTGTATAATCAGAGCAACAAGCATTAACTATTTGTTGGCACGTAAGATTTTGTTCAAAGATATCCCTGCTTTTTTGAATATTTGGAGACACTCAGAGACTATTTGATAACCAAATGGTCCGAAATTGAAGAGACAATGCCATAATTTGTCTATGTACTTTTTCTTCGATATTCAATTTGATCATTATGATCGTTCGATTGTGCCAATTTATTCCTTCGATTCAATTGGGCAACATCAGGCGTTAACTCAGCCGTGGGCCTGTGTTTGTTAATGTGGTTTTAGACGTCATTGTCAAAGCAACGAAAGTTGTAAAAAGAAAAAATAGAGACAAACTAAACAGGAAAATAAATTAAGAAAAGTGAACATTCGTGAACTAAAAGAAAACAGCACAAGCTGGAAAAAGGAGAGGAGGGGGGAGGGGGGGGGGGGGGGGGGGCGGGGGGGGCGCTCCTTCCAGTGGCGTTGAGCAGCTGTGCTCTTTTGTTTTTTGTTTTCTTTTAATCCCCTTTCTTCTTTGATGGGCGTCGTTAAGGAGCAAGTCACATGGTCTATATTCTGAGACGAATTTTTAAGATAGTGAGCACGTCTTCGTCAATTTATGTGACCTTCAATGTCATAAACAAGTGGCAATTGGAATTGTAATTACGTGACACGAATTTTAACGCATGAATGAGGTTAATAATATATTTTAAGGGACAGTAACAAAAGAAGTTTTATACTTAGTATTAATTTAGTTCTAAACATTTTAATTGAACCGATTTAATGTTAAATATTTTCATATTTTGTCAATTGATTAAAAATTAATAACATGGGTCTTCTTACATTAGGAATGAGTATGATCCGGGTTGAGCTGGTCTCGTACTTAATTCGAGAACCAATTTGCATAGTGTCGGTCATGAATTTTTTGGACAGTGAACCATCCATCTAGCTTGGGACCGAGGATTAGACCGATCCTATCAATCCGGTCCGGTCCTAGGGTCAACCTAGGACCACTAAATTATTCGTACACAAAAAGCTCAAAAAGCGAAGGACAAAAAAAAAAGAAAAAATAAGACAGGATTGCTCTCAAAACACATGAGGAATTTTTTGGCCATCAACCGGGAACAATTTCCACAAGAAAATTCAGTTTTGCTATTTCATATCAACCACGATAAAAAGCAAAGTTATAGTATCAGCAGCATATAACATGATAAAATAGGATTCTCTATGAATTTCATGAACCTATCACAACGTCTATTATAGTCTCCTACACACTACAAAGGCTAAAAACCTTTTATCATCTAGGCTTAATACTACATGTAAGCAGACAAATGAGCAACATCACATTGACCATTTGCATGACAGAACCAACAAGCCAAATGGATATTGATACTGAGGTCGTTTGAGATTATGAAGTTACCATTCAAACTAACCAACCAAAACTTCATGGAACAGTGTGAGAAATTCGAATAATACACTGGATCAAACATTATTGTTAGCTAAGGAAACCCCTGAGCATTGTGAAGAGCGTGCTTGGGCCCAAAGTTTAATCCAATTTGACCGAGTCTCGATCTAGTTGAAGATCTAAACTGAGTTTCTCAATTAAAAATAAATTGCAATTAAGCATTACCATATACCCTCCAATTAGGGCAACGGAGGGTGGTGATCGACAAGGGAGGCAGATGGAGAGTTGCAAAGCGGCAAGTGAGCGAGCCGGCGAGTGAGGATGACCAGAGGAGCGAGGCCGATGGGGTGGTCCTCAAATTAAGGATTTACCAACAAGTGAAACTGTCAAGTGTTTAGTGTTGACCTGGATGAAGATGAATGCTTAGATTGGAAGAAGATATACGCTGGTTGCTCCTAGGCCATGGGCTTGGCCTTCTACTCTTGGTTTGGGCTTCGCATGAAGAACTGAAGAAGAAGGCTGAAGCTGAAGCTGAAGCTAGCTTCTTTCATGGGCTTGAGAAAAAAGGCTAAATTTATTATTTATATATTATATATGTTGGGTTGATTTGGGTTGGACCAACCCAAAATCTCAGGACCAAAGACCAACCCACACAATACCGGGTTAGATATTTTAGGATCAAGGACCAACCCAATCATTTTAAAAACCCGACCAGGACCGGCCAGGTTGGTCGAGTCCAAGGTCAATCCAGGGTCAACCCTAAACCATTGCTCACCCCTATCTTACATGATACATGTGCATGGATGTGGACATTTTTCAAATAATATTTTAAATTATTTTTTAATATATTTTCTAATTATTTTTTTAACCTTTCATTTGGCCAATTAGGGTCCCAACCCTTCCCTAGTGCTAGCAGGGCTATGAAGGCCCTAGGTGAGGGCCTTTGCAGCCAACAAGGCAGTCCTCACCTAAAACTGGTGAGGGTTGCCACCATTGCCGACCAAAATGAAAGGAAATAAAAAATAAAAAATTATCTATATTAGTGTATGTTATATTAAGTGGGACAACAGATGTTTGTGTTAATGATTTTCAGTTAATATTAGATGGATGAATTCAATTAGCAACACATAAAAAAGTTTAGGAATAAATTGATATAATTAAAAAAAATTTGGTATTTTTCCTAGTATTATACGAGTGGATTTACCTAAACTCAACTACAGTGATGAGTAAAACCCAACGGTGCTCGGAATTAGAGCTAAAGAAGATCTTCTAAATATGAACCAAAAGAAGGTAACCATGGCATTTGCTTCTCGCCTATGGTTGGCACAGGTTTTTTTTTTCTCCTCCTTTCTCACGCCTGATAAAAAAAAAATAATGTAAGCAATGCAGATGATGATAAAATGTCGGGTCAACAACAACAACTCATGTTGTGTCTAAGAAACCATCCATTTGGTTTCAACATTGGAAATGAGTTTTGGGACTCTGAAATCCTTTAAACAAATGCAATTGGCATTTGATTCAATTGTTTGCTCAACTCTTAGTGAAATTTAGTTGCACCTTTAGGTCAAGGTAGATAGGGGGATACTTTAAAAAGTTACATTTGTGGAATGCAACTGCAAACTTATTTCTTTCGTACTTTGCTCTTGCTCACCTTTCATTAGTCCGGAAATGTTCTCACAAACTTCAATTTTCTTGACAAAAAGCCTCAACTGCTAGTAGTTATTTTGGCTCTTTGGTAGCTTAGTTTCATTGGCAAAAACTTATGATCTTTTTAAACCAAAAGTCCTTTAAAAACATATAGTTTTTACTAAACATCATTTATGTCGAAATTATTTTTCAATGTATTTTTAAAATACACTTTACCACACACTATTTGTGTTTGGAAAAAGTTTTTTTAGCCCAAAGACCTTTGCATATTCCCTAGAACATTTCCCCAAAAGCATACTAAATAGGCCCAAGCCAGATGCAATAGAGTATGATTGGATAAAAGGTTCCCTCTATTTATTAAATCCAATCTCTGGAACAAGATTTTAAACATATTGTATTGATATTGATTTATTTTTGAACTTTTCAATTTGGCTAATATAGTGTTCTTGATCAATTTTTAGTAAAAAAATCTGACTTTAATATTAGTTTATGGCCTACATTTACGTGGATAATATTTACAATTTTCTAAAATATTTCCTGAATTTGTTTATAATTTTCTATTTCTTTACTTCGTTTTCTTTTTCATCCATTGTGAGATCACAAGAATCATTTTTCTTTTCTTTTTTCTTTTGTCTTCCTTTTCCATTTTTTTCTATCAAAGTCTAACAAGGTCCCCTCATAGTGGGAAAAATATTAAAAAAAAATTCATAAGATTTTCAGAAAAGTTATAAAAAAAATTGGATTGATACCACAACAAACCCCAAACTTTGCCCATTATTATACATTTACGTCAAACTTTTTTTTGTGACATGAAAAACCCAAACTTTACCCACTGTCACACATTTATTCCAAAAAAAAAATTTATAACGCGAAAAATCCGAAATTTTGCCCACTATGACATATTTACCCTAAACTTTGACCACTATGACACATTTACCCAAAACTTTTTTTTTTTGGTGATATGAAAAATTTCAAACTCTGTGACATATTTATCCTATTTTTTTTTGTGACATGAAATACCCTAAAATTTACCCATTATGACACATTTACCCCAAACTTTTCTCATTGTGACATATTTACCCAAAACATTAAAAAAAAAATACTGGACCGGCAAGCTCCACCGACTACCAGAGAGGTGACCCACAGCCGACGAGGGCTTCGCCACCCTCTAGAGTGTCTGATGAGCTTCGATGGTTAGCGGAGCTCTCCGGCCAAATGTTTTTTTAGGAAAAAAAAAGAGAAAAAAAGTTTGAGGTAAATGTATCACAAGGAGAAAATTTTGGAGTAAATGTATCTTAGTGGGAAAATTTTGAGGTTTTTTGTGTCATTAAAAAAGTTTGGAGTAAATGTATCATAGTGAGCAAAGTTTATAACGCGAAAAATCCGAAATTTTGCCCACTATGACGTATTTACCCTAAACTTTGACCACTATGACACATTTACCCAAAACTTTTTTTTGGTGATATGAAAAATTTCAAACTCTGTGACATATTTATCCTAATTTTTTTTGTGACATGAAATACCCTAAAATTTACCCATTGTGACATTTACCCCAAACTTTTCTCATTGTGACATATTTACCCAAAACCTTTTTTAAAAAAAAAAATACTGGACCGGCAAGCTCCACCGACTGCCAGAGAGGTGACCCATAGCCGACGAGGGCTTCGCCACCCTCTAGAGTGTCTGATGAGCTCCGATGGTTAGCGGAGCTCTCCGACCAAATGTTTTTTTAGGAAAAAAAAAAGAGAAAAAAGTTTGAGGTAAATGTATCACAAGGAGAAAATTTTGGAGTAAATGTATCTTAGTGGGAAAATTTTGAGGTTTTTTGTGTCATTAAAAAAGTTTGGAGTAAATGTATCACAGTGGGCAAAGTTTAGGGTTTTTCGTGTTACAAAAAAAGTTTGGGGTAAATATGTCCTGGTAGGCAAAGTTTATGGTTTTTCTTGGTATTAACCCTAAAAAAATTGTAAAAATAGTTTAGGTAGTCCCCTCTCTTGGGCCACCTCAAAAACAAATCTCCCACTTTAACTTCCTTCATCAAGCACCATCTCTAGGGCCTTCACTTGCATCTCTACCCCCCATGTGTGTTGTCTTGCAAGAGGCAGATGGTTGTGAAGCAAATAGGAACATGGTTAGTATGCATGCGCTCATTGATCCAAAGGGTCGCTATAAGTCGGATGAACACATATCTCGAGAACTTTGGGTGCGTAAATGCCTCAAAGTTCGATTGTGTAGACTTGCTATTCTGAAAAACGTCTCAACTAGCACGAGTGAGCGTATTCAAACCAATATACCCAACTCCTAAGCATTCCTCTAGTTAGAATTTGGACCAGCATAAATGAGAGGAAACATATAAGAATTTCACATTCAACACTTTGAAAATTTTGCATGGACTGAATTACATTTAAACTCACACATAACATCTCCTAATTTCAAGCAATGTGAACTGCACACTTCTTGCAAATTATGACCGGTTAGCCCACCTTAAATCTTAGTCTAGACCTTATCATGTACATAGTTTTACCACCTTATAGCTATTTCGTTCTTGTTAGGTTAGTTCCGGTGTGGGTTATAAAGATATAAAATATATCTCTTTTACCTTCCCTTCGGAATTATTAAAAATGGAAAAAAAATCACTTCAGAAGGTTCTAGAAAGACGTGGAAAAAAATGCCGGATAACTTTAAATTTTCATTGGATGTCTTGAAGAGTATCAACTGCTCCACATAACATGAAAGTGAAGCCTTATATATTATTTTACTAAAAAATTCCAAACTAAAAAAAGAAGAAGAATAAGAAGAGGAGGAGGAAACAGGAAAGAGTAAAAAACAAAGAAAAGTAAGAAGAAGTCCCATTTTCCCCCAAACATCTCATGGACTTCAGAATGATTTCTATAATCAGTTACTAATATTTATCAATTATAAATAATATTTGCTAAAATTTTCTTGTACCATGATATTGCTTGAACAAATCTTAAAACATAGCACTCCATGAAACCTTCTTGAAATTTCAATAGTTTTAACATAGTTTACTATTCTCAATCAATTTTAGTCTAACCCTCTTGTTCATAACTTTCTCTTTCGCAATTCAGCAATTCAAGAGATTCATTAGCCTCAATAGAGTGATTGTCGATGACCGTATCAACGAAAATGATGTAAAAATATTTGGATCTGTCTTAGGATCATCTAATCTTAGTAGGTACTCTAATTTCCACTTGAAATTTAGTTTATGAATATCTAGCCATTTGATTAAATCAAGAAAAGGTGGTTCTCGAGCTTATGTACTCTCTAATTGACTTGCGTCAAATTTAAGATCGAGGGACTAGTTAAATTTTATAGTCTTGAAACCATCGGGCATCTGTCCAGCATTATAGATAAAGAAATTTTTTGAAAATTATCTCATGTTTTCTCTATGTATCTGCGCTAACTTGGGTAAGTAATATTTCAAATTCTAATTGATCAAAGTATATTTTTCTATGCTCCCATATTCATCTACGTTCACCTCAGATCCAACCATTACAAAAGATAGGTGGACTATTTTGTTTATTTCTTTACTAACTTAACATGAGTAGCACCGTTGATTAATTATTATTACTGTATGCGAGGGATAACTAATCCATATTCACATATAGTTTTTCAGGAACCTTTAAAATTACATATTAATAGTTCTTCTCGAGAAATTAGATGTGTCAAGTTAAAGTTTATGTGAGCTTGTCAAAAATATGTGTTAAAATATCTATGAGTTGTAGAATGTCACAACCTTTCCGAAAGTGCAATACTTAGAGTTCGGCTAATGAATTACTAAGTTTAACTTGACTCAAGCTCTACCAAGCTCATACCAATTCATGATTTAGGTTAATGTTTTTATCATACAAGATTTATTTCATTTAGAGTCGCCACTAATCTATTTTTGGTGGGTCAATTAGGAACCCAAGTAAAGTATCAGAAGATATGCTTTACTTCTACTAACTAGAAATTATGAGTACAGGGACTTGGTTATGCTAGATTATTCTGATGCCATTTCCGTACCTTTTCTTTTATTTCAAAAAAAAATTTGTTAGCAACTTGACTTGATTTTAACAATATATATTAACATGTCCATGTAGGTGCACAAACCTTAAATGTAAATATAAAATAACAAACAAATACGATCTAACAAAAACAAATCAAATGACTTTTTTTTTGTTATAATTCCAACATACAAATTAACTAAGTATGCATAAATGAAGCTTTAATTTTTTTTGGGGGATTTTCACTTTTTATATATGGAATACACTAATATGCAATGCATATGATGAAAAGTTAAGTCTAAATGCAATTATGTCATGCCACATGCAATTATAAGTTAAACGACTCCTCATGGCATGTGAATTAATTAAACTAAGGCTTGTAATTGTCTAAGTGACCTGCAAAGAATATTTTTGATGTGTTTTGATTTATTAATCAGATTGAAAATTATTAAATGCTTAACTTAAACATACTACTAACCTATCACGAGAATGTCTTTTTTTTTTTATAAAAATTAAATGAACTCGTAATAACATGAATCAAAATCTAATATGACATGCATAAAGTGACCCTAATCCTAATGCAAATTTGATCTATTATTCTAACATGGCCTAAAAATGCAATATGTAGATGACGTGCAAGATTGATATGCAATTTTCCTAATTAATGAAACTAAAATTCATACTCTATGGCAAGCAAAAGGCATTTTTGATATGACAGTTATCTAGTTCTACATGACGTGCAATTTCTAATTTGATGCGTGATTCCATGACATGCACATGACTTTAATAATGTGATGTGTCTTAAACTATATGAAATGCTTATGTTTTAATGAAGTTCAAAATTAATGAACCCGCGTCCTCACTTTGGCTTGCACGAACGGACAAACATCTCTCCCTCAATTGAAATTGTGTCCTTTTTTTTCTCTAATGGTCACACATCACTCTCTCTTAAGGGTTTGCAATTAGACCAGATAAACTCGATTTGTAGACTGGCCCACTAGATAGATAGGGTCGGGATCATGGTTCAATGCAAATAGTGTTGGGTATATAGCCCAAAAAAAGAAACCGGTTATAACAAGGTCGGGTACAGTGTTCAGGTCTATAACCTACCTTGAACCCTCATTGGAAAATAAATTTCATTAAGTGAAAACTCCGAATTTACAAGTAAATAGATTTTATTAAATCATAACTTTTACATCTAGAGCATGGTTACTTGTTGATTTTTCTTTATATATAAATTTTAGGTTTTTATTAGAGATTTTGTACGATGTGGATTAACTCGCCTGATTTTACTTTTGAATAATAAGTTATGTTGATTTCACTTTTGGAGAAGTTATACTTATGCCAAAGATTTGTTAACCATTTTAGATAAATAAAAAGATTTTATGTAGTATTGTAGAAATTAGGCTAACATTAGATTCATGTTTGTTACTAATGTATATGTAATGTTATGATTTTTATTTTGATTTATGATTTTGTTTATGATAATTTGTCTTATGGATCCTGAAGTTTACTAACTTATTAATTACAAGTACCTAATATTTCAATATAAATTAAAAAATTATATTTTTTTCTCGCGTATTATTATAAAATTCGAAATCGTATAGGATGGACGATTGCAAAACAGTATCTATTATAAACAGGGTTAACTCTAGAACCAGATCGGAAAAACAGAGTAGGTTGGGTATATAGTCCAATGCAAACATGGTTGGGTACAAGATTAAAAAAAAAAAGGAATCTGTTATAATATAGTCGGGTACATGATTCACGTCTGGAACATACCCACTCTTGATCCGATCACACTTACTCCCTCTCCCAGAAATTTTTCACCATCTCTCCCTGTATTTCCTCACTCACCACCAAGAGACCCCCACCTTTTCTCCCGTTTCTTTCTTCTCTGGCAATCGTCCTCTCCGCTCCTATCTCTTTTCACCGCCCCTCTTTTTGACCTTTGCAACAGCCCACGTCCCTCACCTCGCTCTTTTAGCACTTCTTCTCTCAATTTTTTTCGCGCGGCTCCACTCTCTCTCTCTCTCTCTCTCTCTTTTCTGTCCGTCTAATTTTCAGCCTCCTCTCCCCCTTTACTGATCATGCAATATTTTACTTGATTGACTTCCCTTTCCTCTTTTTGACAATTTCTTGTGTGGAAACAATATCAAACTCTTTTACTCCAAACCAACCAAGATCACCTTCCCCTAATAAATATTCTTATTTCTCTTTAATGACATTTACTTATCATAAACTCCATTAACTTCCTTTCTTCTGACCTTGAGTAAATCTTCTGCTTATATTTCTTTTTTTTTTCTCAATCCTTTTGATGGAAGGTGTTCACAGAAAAAATAGTATCAACCACTAGCATTAGTTTCTCCACTTTCCTTTATTATTTATTTGTCAAAACCACACACAATCAACCCGCATATTTGTCATGTACAATAGCCAAATTTTATTACTAAAAATCCACGAATTGATGCTTATATCCTCCTAAAGATTTCTTCAATAATTATTATGCAATCGAATCAACGTTGAAATTTTGATAGTTTTAAATAGGAAAAATCGACTCAAGGGAAAAAATGGACAAAGGAAAAATTCGAAAGAACAAAAAAGAAAAGAGGGAAGAGACAGGATGCTGAGAGATAAAGAAAACAAGTTGAGGAAAGTTACTTGAAAGGATGACCCTGTCCCTCCTTACAAAGTTACAGATAGATTTCTATGAACTACGTAAAGATCACTTAACTAGCCTTCTTTTAGGAACTCCAAGGTACGCTTTTTTTTTTTTTAACTATCTTTTATTTAATGTCAGTTGTTACCAAGGTACCCTCTTGTACGGAGCAGAGCTGGTTGTAAATTATGTCATAAGTCTTTAGGAACTCTAGACAAGACCATATAGCTAATCTTTGTACTATATGTCGGCTCTTTACCAAACGAATGTCACCTTGTGGTTGGTAGGAGCATAAAGTTACCGTAAACAAGACATGGGAGCTGCTAGACTCCTGGATTTCATGGAAGTAAATTGGAGCTACATTCAATTCAAATTTCAAAAGGATGCCCGTTTAGAATGGTATACACATGTAATCTGAGTCACGGCCATCTAGTTAAGTAAAAAAAAGCTGTCACAACTATAAAAAAAAAATACATCTAGGGAAATTGATGTGACATTGAATGGACACCTTCCTCTAATAACAAGAGTAACTCTAGCCAAAAACACACACATATACATATGTATATATATAGACACACACAAATATATATTGAGGTCATTTTAAAGGGAGTGCTTCTAACATACCTCCTTTAAATATGATTAATATGGCAAATAATTCAATCTCCAAAAACAGTGCTTATGCATAATGCAAGAGTAATTGGAGCATTAAAAATCTTGAAGTTTTCTTTTTCATTCATTTATTAACAAGTGCCCCTAAGGCATTTAAGTCCTCTTATTTTCTTTAAAAATTTAAAATTTCCTATCCCAAAGATCATAGATTTTTTTTTTGGTCGAACCAAAGATCATAGATTAATGAAAGACTTGTTTGGTGGAGCTAGATCGCCCAAACCAACAATCAACTGGAATACAGGCAAAAATATATATCATTAGGGTTTCTTGAAATACATACTACCCAATGGTTGTATATGAAATATGGTTAATATCATAAAAAATTTCTAAACGAGCAGCTTAATTAATACTCTGACTCAAATCTACTCTCCATCAACATTCCATCTGGTATCTCAGTAAAACAAATACGTGTCAATGGATGTGGAGGACGACATATCCAATGTGAAAATTCAAGTGTTGTAAGCATGCATTTATTGAAAGGCCAATTTGGATAATGAGTATTAGTTTCGGATTTTTTCTGAGCAAAAATTAGTTTGGATGAATGTGTCATGGAATTTCAATTTAGGATTTTTGTAAAACGAAATTTGAGGTACATGTATGAAGTACCGGTTTGATATTTTTACTAGTAGTAACCCTAAGAAGTATTATTTTAAAAAGAAACTAAGAAAATTCATAAAAAGTTAATATATTATCACTAATTTATACCGACGTATACATCGTTTTCAGCGCTCAAGAATATCGAGCAACGGATTTAAGCCAATATTTTGGTTAACTGGACTAGGTTAACGTGGTTAAAATATTCTTTTTTTTTTCAAATGTTTGAGGGTTCGTGTCAACATTTACTTCCCAAATTGTGGCAACCTAAAGACCATCACAGGTTTAAGGCGGTAGGATTATTTCTTTTAAGGCTCCGTTCGTTTCACAAAAACTTTTTTTTAAGGAAATTATTTTTTGAATTTTCCGTCATTTGTTTCACAGAAAATAAAATAATCAAAGAAAATATTTTCCATCAATTGACAAACACTTTCAAAAGTTGGGAAAATATTTTTCGCCTTTTAGAAAGTGATTCACATTTTCCGTTTTCTTTATTTATCTTTAAATATCGTGGTCTTTAATAGCCTACCTCAACCTTCCCCGAGCCCGGGGAGCTGGTGGCCTCTAGCAGTGAGCTAGCGGTTAGAGGCCTCTAATAGCAAGCTGATGCCCTATGGCAGCAAGCTTGTAACTTTTAGAGGCAAGCTTGAGGCTGGCCTTGGATTTGCTAGTTTGTGACTTATGGTGGCAGCCAGGAGCCCGTTGGAGCCTGATGAGACTTGTGGTCAATGGCCAATTATGTAAAACAAAAAAAAGTAAATAAAAATTTAAAAATTAATTTTTTTTATATTTACCCTATGTTTCAAACATACGCTCGAAAATATTGTCATTTTCTAAGAAAATAACTTCATAGAAAATATTTTCTAAAAATGTTACATTTTCCATGAAACGAACGGAATTTAAGTTCATTTTTGTTTTACCAGCCATAAGTTATTTACTTTATCTTTTGTGAAGACAAAAAATATTTGTGGGTTTGAGTACCCAATTAAGAGTGCTAAAACTGCACTCCCATTTTTGTCTTATTTTTTATTTTATAAACGGAAGAATAGTAGGGACCTGCAGTTGTAGTTACATTGCAATTCTATACATGTACAAGCCTGTCATCACAACCTCGTTGACATGCTAGAAGCATGAAGTCTCTTCATATGATGTAGCAAATGTACAAAGAATATGCTAAAGAAACACTCACGATATTATTCGTACTCACGATATTATCACTGGTCTACCGCACATGGGTCTCATCGTTCCCTAATCCTTGAGTGTGACTGAACATGCCAGATTCAGTCACAATGGAAGCTTCCGTGAAGCACAATAACAAGTAATGTCACAGAAATTGTTATATTTAACTGAAAGTCAATAATAATTGAAGATTGTCATTGGAAAAATAGTTTCTCATTGAAATGCTTGCTTTCATTAAAAATAGTCCTTCTTTACTCAAGACATGAGCGAAATTGACTTTATTATGTACAGCACCTTATAGCTGGTGTGTTCGTGTTAGGTTAGTTCATGCTTTAATTATACCAAAAAGTGAAATATTCTTTTGAACTACCCTACCAAATTCTTAAATGAAAAAGGGTAATTTATTCTTAATATGAAAAAGGGTCATTCTAGAAGTGCTTAAAAGGATGTAAACAACAATATCGAGTAAGTTTGAGAATTAAGAATGGGATTTTTGAAGGTTTCAACTGTTTCAAATTATATAAAAGTCAAAATTTGATATTACTTTACCCAAAAAAATCGATTATTGCATATAAAGGAAAAAATAGTTAAAAATAAATAAAATTGTTGTCGTTGCACCTAGATTTTAAAAACTAATTGCCGGCGAAGGTTCACTCGATTTAAAATTTATGATTTTTTACAAGACAAAAAAAATTGGAGTTAGAATTGTCACTCGACCAAAAGTTGGTGTTTTTTTTTCCTTTTTTTGTGTGGAGTTAGGCCCAAAATGGACAAAAGAAAATTGAGAAAGAACATAAGAAAAAAGAAAAAGGAGGGAAGAGAGAGTTATTAGGAGGAAAAGAGAACCGGGTGGAGGGAGAGAGTAGTTGGAAAGATGACACCGTGCCTCCTAACAACTCTCTCCTTTCTCAAAAAGGTCCAGATAGATTTCTGTAGACCATATCAAAATCAGCGCACTAGTCTATTTCATGAACTGTAACGCAGGACGTTTTAGCCAACGTGTATCAAATGTCAGTTGTTTTTTGCCAAATGAATGTCACTTTGTGGTCGGTAGGCGGCTGAAGTTTCCTTAAACAGGACATGGGGGGCTGCTGGATTCATCGATTTTAGTGGTAATTTTTCATGAAGAGCTTGTACATGGATGTTGACAGGAGTGATGGTCGTGAACTCTATACAGGTGAACTCTTCACATTTAAAGAAGTAGAGCTCTTTACTCGAGCCTTTGAAAGGCCGTCCGCTAGTTTTTACATGACAACATACAAAATGAAAATAAAATAGAAAAAAGATATTGATGACATTTATTGTCATCCTGCTTCCTTTTTTCCGTGAAGTAAATTTTAAATGTGAGATGCATTTATTTTACTGAAATCTTTCATAATGAAAAAAAAAACCATTTTACGTGAAAATCATCTCGAAGGAAAATTGTTAGATTTCATTTGTTTGGTGATTTAGCGAAGGTGATTTCCTTTTCGACATAAGGGAAAGCTGTTTTTCTCCAAAGCTGTTCATCATCAAAATATTGAAAAATTAGAAAATAATTTCCCAAAAATAGTCTTCTTTCAAACTAACAGATCTTTGATTTAAACCAGATAATCATATATGGTACAGGTAGAACTCTTTCTGTTAAATCGCAACAAGAAGAAGACATATCTAGTCCCAATCCCCTTAGAATACAACAGGTATTATGTTATGTGGTATTATTTTTTGATATCTGGCATTTCATGAAGACGGGATGGATGGGATCGGTTATATTATAAGGAGAATGTCTCGTGCTATTATTCATTAAATATGATTGGTTTTGTCATGCCCCGCTTTCCGAACGCGTTGCAGTCCTCGATTGCCCTCTTCCTCATTCAATCAATGAGTGCGACGTTACTAGAATTTGTCGCCGACCTTCAAGTTTCCAACGGAAGCGCGAGTAGGTCACTTAAGTAAAAAATGGGAATATCTTGGCTGAGACAGCTGAATCCAAGATCTAGGTAGAGCCATTGGACCACCGAGTAGGCGGCTTAAGTCAAAAATGGTATGCTTTGTGTGTTTTATGAATAGACTCATCCTATTATGAATGTATACTAATTTCCCGAAAGAGAGACCCTTGTTCTGGCCAAGGAAGATACACGAAGTTTATCACTCCATAAGATATAAATTTTCACGAGTAATTCCAATAAAAAATAAAATTTTATTTATTGATATTGGGTGTTGCATGAAGATGGGATGGATAGGATTGGTTATATTAGAAGGTAAATGCTTTATTTTCGTAATAAATGAGTTCACTCGTGCTATTATTCATTAAAATGTGATCCGTTTGCTCTAAAAAAATAAGTCCAAGTGACAAGGTGGCTATGGACATATCGCCTATAAATACCCATCAACTGCTGATATTCTGCAACACAGCGAAAGCCTCTCCTCAATCTTCAATTCGCATATTCGTCCGACATCCACAAACGTAGCACAAAAACATTGGAGAACATGTCGGTTCAGGTTTTGGCAGCTCCATCTTCTTCTCCGAGTAAAGGAAGAAGCGGTGCCGCCGAACGGCGGTCGGCGGAATATCATGAGAGTATATGGGGCGATTACTTCCTCAAATACGCTTCTCCCTCCAACTCAACTGTCAGTAATTCTTCTAACGTCTTCTTTCTTTGTGTGATTGCAATCGCATTTTGTAGATTGCAATCGTCCTTTGTAGACTTATTAATAGTCTTCGTGTTCACGATAATTGATAGTAGCATCAAAGAACTACGGTCAATATGTGGCCGGAGGAAAATTATTTTTGAGAAATTGTCTTTCGACTTTCCGATATTTAGATGATGGAAAATTGATCGGTGTACGAAAATGCATTCTTTTATGGACTGAAAAGAACAAGTTTTGATTGGGTAAAAACAACTTCCCCTCTAACAAGAAGGAAATCGGTTTTCTTGAACTACTTCACAAATGAAAACTAACAATTTTCTTTTAGAAAGTGTTTTCTTCCCGTGTACTTTTTTTTCCTCCCTCCTTAGCCTTCCCATCCGGGAAACAAAGAGAATGAGGATACAGATTTCCAGTTGCATTGGTTTAGGACTAGGTCTTAGTAGCAGAACTGCATGGTTGGGTTGATCATTTCCACCACTACAAAAAAAGGCCCCATTAGCTACTACTTTGGCGATGACAATAATGAGAAAAGTCGTCGCTACCAGTGATTAGCGACCACCTTAGCGACTATTAAAGAGTCGTCGTTAAAAACGCGTCGCCAAATTTGGCGACCACACAAACTCAACTAGTCGCTAATTCGCTACAACTTAGCGACTAGGAACTCGTCGCCATGTAGCGACCACTTCAACTCGTGACCGAACTTGTCCCTAATTAGCTACACAAAAACATGAATTTGTAGCAAATGTAGTTGCCAAATAGCAACTACAAAAATGTAGTCGCCAGTTTGCGATTACATATGGTCGCCACTTTGCGACTACCATTCCTTGTAGTCGCAATATAGCAATTATTTTTCGTAGATGTAGTCGCTATTCCGCGACTGCACCAGGCCATTAGTCGCTAAAATGGAGAGGGTTTTTGGATATCATTCTCTCGCTTTTAGCGACTATGGGTTACGACACGGTCGCTCTTTGGCCACAACCACGCGTGTGTAGTCGCTACTTAGCGACCACATCTCTTAGTCATCGCTATTTTGCAACTAAGTAATTTTGTGGTCGCTATTTAGCGATTACCGATGCCTCTTAGTCGCTAAAATCCACAGAATGCTTTTCACAACATTCTATGGATTTTAGCGACTACAGGATGGTTGCTGGTCGCCAATTAGCGATTACATATTATTACGTTGTAGCTAATTGGCGACAACTATTGCTGTTGTAGTCGCTATTTAGCGATTACATGCAAGGTCGTTGCAAGTTAGCGACTAGAGACTGGCTCTTAGTCGCTAAAATGCACAGAATGGTAATACTAGCATTCTGTGCATTTTAGCGACTAGTTCTAATTTTAGTCGCTAAATCGCGACGACCTATGATTTGTAATCGCTAATTGGCGACGAGTTTGCTTTTGTAGTCGCTAAACAGCGACTATTTGTTCGTGGTAGTCACTATTTGGCGACGGCGTTCACCATGTGTAGTCGCTAAAACCCACAGAATGTAAAAAAAAATGACTGACATATAGTCAGTCCCACAGCAGCACCCTAATATCAATCAGTTTAAACAACATTCATAGACCAACAAGAATGGCAACATCATAGTATTTGACAGCCAATTCAAATCGACTTTACATATATACAACCAAAATATAAACATTATCGTCTACATCACCAACAACTCTCAATGAATATGAATATGTCAAAACCTTCCTTGAAGTCCAACATCCTATCTAACTGTTCATTCCTATACAATAGCAATTATAATAAGTTCTAAACAGCACAAATATGTACACAAAACACCAGCCATCACTTACGCCGTCCCGTCCATGCCATCATCATCATCATATTCTTCATCCTCATCGCCGGGGTCAGCTGGGTCGGGGCCTGGGGCTGTGGCTGTGGCTGTGGCTGGGGCTGGGGGTGGTGGACCTCCAAGTCCGCGGGGATTTTGCGCTGCTGCCATGGCGTCCAAACGTCGCATGACCTCCGCCATATTCATCTGGAGAGTCCTTATTTCATCGTCCTTCTGTGATAGCTGTTGTTTCAACTCAGCCACTTCTGAGGCCGATGCCGCATCCTCTCGACCCCACCTCGAACCTCTTGACGATGATGCGCCGACCGACTTGGCACATTCTCTCCCCAGATTCCCCAGACCAAACACCTTGCCGTGTTTGACCCCACCTGATGCCTCCACCCACATCTTCGCCTGCTCATTTGGCGACGGTTCAGGCGTCGCCAACTCCCCTTCTTCAGCTCCTTGTTCACCGCCAGATGTGCTGGCTAACATGAGCTCATCAAATTTTTCCTAATTCCAGCATTGCAATCAAATCATCAATTGCAGCAAGTATAACCATAAGTTTAAAAAACCACTTAGTTATCCATATTTAACCAACCTTCACTTGTCGGGCTTTATCGCTTACAAATGACTTATCCTTCTTCATGAATGTCCGCTCGAAGGTCTGCGAGAATGATGGCTCCTTCCCCAATTCCCTCGCCTACGAACCACAACAGACAACTCATTAGCGACTGTACGTATACTTCAATGAAATAAAAGAAGACACAAATGCACTTACCATTCGTCGTCTGTGCTCTCCTATGTTGATGGAGCCCCCCGCATAGGTCGCCGTCCCCCCTCCTCTCGAGCCGGAAGCTCGATTAAGCTTATTCCTTTCGCTGGCCTTCTTGTGCTCCTCCGATCCCTATATCCTCAAAATGTCCTCCCAGCTGTTGCTCGATATCCATCGCGGCCTCTTTTGTCTCGTGTGAGCTTTATTCATGATATTTCGCATGTGATCCCCGACTTTCTTCTCAAAAATCTTTTTTATAACGCCCTCCTGACTCTCAGGCCACCAAAATTTCCGCTGTAAACATATACGTCAACCAAAAGCCAAGTCATTCATTTTATTTTTCATAAACTTGTACAATTCTAATCAAACCATAAAATAGAGACAAATGCACTTACCGAGAATTCACGCCACCACACATTTTTAGCACCTTGTGGGGCGGCGCTATATGTCGCATATGGCCCTCGCCAAAACATATTGACGATTTCATTCAATTCTCGCACCACGGATGTGGCATTTACGAAGCTGCAAATCCAAAACGTGATTGTTAACACATTGAAATAAATACTTTAAAGTAAAAAAAACGGTTTTAAAACGCACAATCAACGTTCTAAATTTTCACTTACGAGTCTCCATCTGGTGCGATGAGCTTCCTTCCTTGATCATCTAGGACCCAAGTGCCATCAGCTACATCTGGTGGCACTTGGGTCGATGCTGACGGTTGGCCTTCATGTGGCGCTTCTGTCCGTCTATGATACACCTGCCCTCCATGTGGGTCGACCGGGCTCTCCTGCGACGATGGAGGCTGGGTTTCCGACCCAGTGGCAGCAGCATCATCCGCTTCTGTAGGTGGCGGGGCCGGCTGTGGAGTCGTGGGAGACTCCTGACCAGCTTGCTGCGCTGGCTAGTCGGCTGGAGACGGTGATGCTTCCTCGGCCGGGGTGGGGGGGGGAATTGAACAAGCGCACCCCATGGACAGGCCGTCGGCCTCCACGCCCACCCCGCCGACCTCCACGTGGATACTACAAAAAAACAGCCATCGGTATATAATCAGTGTCGACGAACCCAAGACTTGAGCCAATGGACATTTTCAACCTTTGAAACGTTAAACAACAATAAACAGCATACTATATAACATACCATAGCTACTAATGTCTTTGGAAGGTTACTTGCTGATCCAAAACCTCAAACCGGAGGCTAAATTGTCGTCGTTCCTCAAACAACCTACTCAAACAGCCAATACATATAAAAAAATTTACAAGCCGATCAACGGGTTAGAAATAACAGCCAAGGACACCCCTAATCAGCTAGCATTATTCATACTCAACCACTCGTGTGTCGCCAATCAAAATAGAAACATCTCTTTAATTGTAATATTCAACAAATATAAAACCCTAGATGAATTTTTCTGTTGTAACAGCAAACCAAGCTATATATATACAGTGCGATACAAGAACGAACGCTTCCACTTTCAAGCTAATGTTTATCTCTCTCCAGAAATAATACAGAGGTATTCTTTGGAATAGTTCTCTTCTCCAAACCAAGCCCTAATCAATATATGCAGCATGCCATGACTTTGATTCTCATACTTTGCAACTTGACGGGTAGCTAAAACACCGTCGATCTATCCACATAGCTCAATTTGCCCAAAAAAAAACCCTAATCACGTTTTCAGGGAAGCGCAAAAACGACTTCAAACCCTAATCGCCATAGAAACCCTAATTGACGAAGCCCTAATCGCCATAGAAACCCTAATGGACGAAGCCCTAATCGCCATAGAAACCCTAATTGACGAAGCCCTAATCGCCATAGAAACCCTAATTCACGAAGCCACCAGTCGATTAACCAAATCAAGCCCTAATCAAGCCCTAATCAAGACCTAATCAATCCCTAATCAGCTCCCCCAAGCCCTAATCAAGCCCTAATCAAGCCCTAGTTAGCTCCCCCAAGCCTAATCAAGCCCTAATCGAGCGTACCTGGAGAACGGCGGCGCGCGGCGTTGGATGGCTCGTCGACGGGCTTGAGCGGGGTCGCCGATCAACGGGGGTGGGTCGGCTTGGCTCGGCGTCGGTCGGCGACGGGGTGGAACGGTCAACGATGGACGTCGCCGATCTCCTCTTGGAAACCCTAGCAGACGACCCACGACCTCCGTTTCAACATTAACAGCGAAAGGTGAGGGCCCTCTCGCTTTTGATCTCGCGAAATAGCGACGAGTAAGTACTTACTCGTCGCTATTTCGCGACTACAAAAGACTCTGCCGTCGGCATTTGGCGACTACAATAAACATACCGTCGCCAATTAGCGATTACAACATCCAAAAGTAGTCGCCAATTTGCGACTACAAATATCCACTCGTCGCTAAAGTGAAGGTGTCAAACGAAGTGAAATGGGATGGAGCATTCTGGGCATTTTAGCGACAACTGAGCGACTACCTCGTAAAACCCCGTCTCCAATTAGCGACTACAAAAGCAATAAGTAGTCGCCAATTCGCGACTACAAACAACCACTGTAGTCGCCAATCAGAGACTACTTCCCTCGCGTCGTCGCTAAAGTGAAGGTGTCGAACGAAGTGAACTTGGATGGAGCATTCTGGGCATTTTAGCGACTACAAACGAACACCGTAGTCGCTAATCAGAGACTACTTCCCTCGCATCGTCGCTAAAGTGAAGGTGTCGAACGAAGTGAACTGGGATGGAGCATTCTGGGCATTTTAGCGACTACCTCGTAAAATCTCGTCTCCAATTAGCGACTACAAAAGCAATAACTTGTCGCCAATTAGCGACTACAAACGAACATTGTAGTCGCCAATTAGAGACTACTTCCCTCTGGTCGTCGCTAAAGTGAAGGTGTCGAACGAACTGAACTTGGATGGAGCATTCTGGGCATTTTAGCGACAACTTAGCGACTACCTCCTAAAACCCCGTCTCCATTTAGCGACTTAAGATTGTCGCCAATTAGGGACAACATATCTTTGTCGTCGGCAAATAGCGATGCAGAATTCAGGTAATAGCTAATTGGCGACTACATATTTATTTACAGTCGCTAAATGGCGACAACATTTATGTAATGGCAAATTGGCGACTATACATTTATCTGAGGTCGCTAAATGGCGACTAGATTTTGTAGCTGTCGCCAATTGGCGACCTCCAGATGGTTTGGTGTTGCTAATTAGGGACGACGTTCCATCTTGTCGTCGGCAAATTGCGATGCAGCATTTTGGTAATAGCTAATTGGCGACTACGTGTTTTTTGGCTGTCGCCAATTAGCTATTACAGTTGTGTTGCCGTCGCTAAGTGGCAACAAAATGTGTTGGTGTCGCCAATTAGATACAACAATTACAAATTTAGTCGCCGTTTGGCGACTATGTCGTAGCCAATTAGCGACGATGTTTGTCTTTTGCCGTCGCCAATATGTGATAGAATTAATAATTTCGCCAATATGTATTTGGCAATTTTAAAGAACACCTGATATAACACATATGTAATCGCCCATCACTATGAAAGATAATGCAACAAATATTACGCCAATGTATACAATTCTATCAATACAATATATGAAAATTTCATATCAATAATAGTAATATTCATCTGTGTCGTCGTCATCTTCCTCAGCACCGTCACTTCCATTGTTGTCATCCTGGTAGACATCCTCGCCCTCATCATCAGTGTCGTATTCACATAGCTCAAATTCAGATTCTTCATCAGCACTGTCATGCATCACTGTTTCGCCAAAATCACTTTCGTCCACATCTAACATTATCCCATGCGGATCTCGTAAAGTTGAAATATCATATTCATGTGGATCGACAGTGTTATCGACGATTTCCTGCTGATATGCTATATCAGTCCAGTGTTGTTCGATTTTGCTTCGTGCTTGTGTCTTGCAAACAGAAAACCAACTGCTTTTGTCCCGTTTCAAACTAGGATATGATGTGTAGTACACTTGAATTGCTTGTTGGCCCAACACAAATGGGTCATATTTAGTGTATATCTTCTTTTGGTTAATTTCAACCAAAGGAAACTTCGAGTGCACCCTCATTCCTTTGACAGGGTCAAACCAGGTGCACTTAAATAACACAATCCGCAATATCGGTCCATGGTACTCTATCTCTAATATTTCATCCAGCAATCCATAAAAATCATCAATTAAGCTAGAACCGGATTGCACACACGCACACACCACTATTCATGGTGGACTTGCCGATCCCATACTCTTGAATATGAAAATTATACCCATTTATGAAATATGCTGGCCAAGTCCTCACTTTTGGTTTTGGACCCAATGAAAGATGATAGATCATGCCTTCCTTCTCGACGAGTTCAGGGGTATTTTCCACCTAATAGCACCCACGAGGCAACCGTTGAGCAAATGAATTTCAGCATTGAAAATTTGTAATGATAAACACGCGATGACAAAAAACTTACAAAATGTTTTAACCACGGGCCGAAATGTTGATTGGACAAGGTATCGAAATCATGAAACTGTTGTCCAGACATTGCAGAACGAAACATCCTGTTTGAAATGAGACCATCGGAGTTGTTGACTTATTCACAGTACAACAAAGCCACCAGCCGATCCTTACCAAAATAAAAAAAAACATATTCATATAACATAATTATGAATGGTTACTTACTCGAAATATGGCTCGATATCTGGGCAATTCAACAAAATGTACGTATGTGCTGCATGCCATTCTTCGTCTGTTAAGTAACGAACCTTACATACGCCGCTTGGTCGTCCAAGATAGTTGAAAATTGATATTGGCTTGCAATTTATGTCAATGGGCCCCTCGTCATTCCTTCCCGGTATCCGTCTTTTGCACTGGACGTGCGGTTCAAAGTAGTACGAAACAAACGTACTAACTTCTTCCCTAATGTATGCCTTACAAATTGATGCCTCAACACGTGACTTATTCTTGATCTTTTTCTTCAGATGATATAAGAACCTAATGAAAACATTAGTGGTAAAGGCAAATTAATAATACGTGCGAATAACCATACAGTAAAGTAGCAACATATACACATACCTCTCAAATGGGTACATCCATCGGAATTGTACGGGACCTGCAACTTTTGCCTCATAAGGCAAATGAACAAGTAGATGCTCCATTGAATCAAAGAACGAAGGGGGAAATATCCGTTCCAAGTTGCAAATGATAATTGGAATATCATGCTCAAGTTTCTCCATGTGTGATTTCCTTAACACCGTCGAGCAAATATCATGAAGGAATATACTCAATTCAGTTACGGGACCCCATACAAAGTTCGGTAGAAATTCTTTCGTATTTATTGGGAGCAGTCGCTCGATAAATATGTGACAATCATGACTCTTCATACCTGACAACTTACATGCATTCAAATCGACATATCTCCCGATGTTTGACGCATACCCATCAGGGAAGCGCAAAGTCTTGCACCAATGACACAAAGCACGTCGTTGCTTCTTCGACAATGTGTACACTGCTTTAGGTTTTGGTCCACAGCTTGATGGAGCAATGTCAAGTGTTGGACGATGACAAATGTCTCTCATATCTTTTCGAGCATTGAGGTTGTCTTTTGTCTTCCCGGGAACGTCCATCAAAGTATTTATGAGGTTGTCAAAAACATTCTTCTCTATATGCATAACGTCAATATTATGTTGAATGATATGGCTCTTCCAATATGGCAAATCCCAGAATATACTGTGTTTCGTCCACTTATGCGTACAGCCGTACGCATAAGTGCTGCCATGCGGGTTTTCAACGACGCTGTCAAATGGAAGCACTCGTTCCCATAGCTGTTCACCGGTCAATCGCAATGGTGGAGGTGTATTGTCACTTCTATTCTTTACGAATTCTTTTTTATTTTTTCTGAAAGGATGACCAAGTGGCAAAAATTGTCTGTGGCAATCGAAATAGCTCGGCTTCTTACCATGTTTTAATCTGAATGACTTCGATCTCTCCATACATATTGGACAGCCGAAAAGTCCGGCTGTGCTCCATCCAGATAACATTCCATAAGTTGGAAAGTCATTTATCGTCCAAAGAAGGATGGCTTTCATAACGAAGGTTTGATCCGTGCAAACATCATACGTTGGCACACCCTCGTTCCATAGTAGTTGCAACTCTTCAATCAATGGTTGCATGTATACGTCAATCAACTTTTTCGGATTATTCGGACCGGGCACAATCAACGTCAAAAACATATATTGTGTCTTCATGCACATACTAGGGCGGAGGTTGTACGGTGTTAAGATGACCGGCCAACATGAATACTTCCTTCCAGATTTCCCAAACGGGGCAAATCCATCAGCACACAGACCTAGCCGGATGTTCCGTGGCTCAAAACTAAATGCAGGGTAGGTACGGTCAAAATGTTTCCACGCATGTGCATCGGACGGATGACACATTTGGTCATCTTCAATTTGATGACGAGCATACCAAGTCATGTGTTGTGCAGTGGCTTCAGACGCGTACAACCTTTGCAATCTGGGGATTAATGGCAAATAAAACATTTCCTTCACTGGTATACGTTTCCCAAGACGAATTGAATCATGTTGACCCTTGTACCTAGGTTCGCTACAGAACTTGCAAGATTCGGCCATTTCATCTGCTCTCCAATATAACATACAACCATTAGTACATACATGGATACTCTTCACTGGAAGACCTAAATTGTCAACCAATTTTTTCATGTCATAAAAATCACGTGGCATGATGTTATCAGGGGGCAATGCTTCCCGCATTACCTGAACGAAAGAGTTGAAGCACTTCTCTGACACATTATGCTCCGCTTTAATATTTAGCAATCTAGCCGTCACGGACAACTTTGTGTGGTTATCACATCCTACCCATAATTGTTCATCTGCTGCGCTCAACACTTCACGAAACTGATTACATACATTCTCATCAAATGTTGTGTCATCCATTTGGTGACTAGAACTGCCTGCTTCGTGTGTGCTTGTATTGTGGGGTTCCCAACTTGCAAAATTATGACCAGCTGCATCAATGACCATACGCTGGTATGTATTCAACTGGGGAAAGGAAGAGCTACATTCTTCCCTAACAGAAAATGTGTGAGTTTGACGATATTCCTCGTCAGACATAAATGGTTCACCATGGCAAGTCCAGTTGTAGTAGTTCGGAGTAAAGCCGAATCTACATAGATGCTCTCCAACTATATTGACATCTTGAAATCGACAATTATTGCATTTCCTACACGGACATCTCATCGCACTTCCGTCCATGTAGTCAACATTTGAAGTTGCAAAATCCATAAACATTTGCAGCCCAGTACGAAACTCTTCAGTCAATCCTCCACGTCTAGGCAAGTTCTTATTATACATCCAAGACCTGTCTCTTTCCATTATGTCTGAATTGGAATACGATAACAAACAACATTTACCTTTTTTTTCAACAAATTACACAAGCATAAATGGTAAAAAAAAATTTAACTTTCGTGTGTCGCCAATTAAAAGATGTTGTGCACAATCAAATCAACCATATCACCATCCTAATCAACACGTAAGCAGCAATCGACAAAGTCAAATACATATAAGCTAAGTAATTTTTTAAGCAGTTCGCAGTATTTTAAAAAACGATCTATCCTCGGATATAACTACAATCATATGTTGGGACGAAACAATATATAGTAGTCGCTAACGATGTTAACCTTCTCAAACCATTCACATAGCACTCACGGTCGTTTTAGTCGTCTAAACAACCTCGCCCAAATATTTTCCTACCTTCGACGAAGAAACCCTTTTTTTTCCACAAATCAACCAACCACAATCCTCCAATATACTATGGGGACGAAACAACATTAGATCTGGACGAGGGTGACCTTCTCAAACCATTCACATGGCACTCACGGTCGTTTTAGTCGTGTCTACTACTTTGCCGAAAAAATTTCCAACCTCCGATGAAGAAACCCATTTTTTTTCACAAATCAACCAACTATATAATCCTCCAATATACTATGGGTAATCTTGTCTATATGTACATATACGCATTAACAATAAGCTAAAAAAAGAGAAAATGATACTAACCTAATCTAGGGTTTTGCTGCAGCTGGGGCACCGTTGGGGAGAAGAAAGTTTGCGGAGAAGAAAGTGAGAAAGTGCGTGCTGCATATTGTTTATATATGCGGAAATTGGCCCCGACCTTAAAGGTAGTCGCCAGTAACGTCGCAAACTGGCGACCACAACAAAGTAGTCGCCAAATTGCTACTACATTAGATACGCTACTACAAATGGTCGCAATTTAGCGACGCAAATAACGTTAGTAGTCGCTAAGTTGCTACTACATTAGATACGACACTATAGGTGGTCCCAATTTAGCGACGCAAATGGCGTTAGTAGTCGCCAAGTTGCTACTACATTAGATACGACATTACAGGTGGTCGCAATTTGGCGACGCAACTGGGTTAATAGTCGCCAATTAGAGACGTCATTCGCAACAACATAAACTAGTCATCGCTAATTTCCGATGAACCACATGTTTTTTGTCGCCAAAGAGCGACTAAGTTGAATGTTCGTCGTTAATTAGCGACTACTATAGTCGCTAATTAGATACGATACGATTGTTTAGTAGCTATGTTAGTCGCTAGTAGCTACGCAGTTGTTGTAGTAGCTAATTAGCCACGACTTGCAATTTTTAGTCGCAATTTGGTGACTAATTTTGTTTGTCGTCGCTATATTGGTGGCTATCATCGACTACGTTTTTTTATGGCCGTAGCTAAAACACTGTTTTTTTTGTAGTGCACTGTGATTTCGCTGTCCATTCAAGAGAAGTTTGAATGAAAGATCATGGTGGATTTAACTTTTGGTCGTCTATACTTTCTTCGGGCATTCAGACTTTATTTTGATCTCCGTCTTCCTTACCAATTCGACTATCTCACTTAGATTTATAAATTTCTCTATCGATTCTATTTCCTTATCCTATTAGTATCCTACGTGTGATCCTTAATTAATCTAGGAGTTGTTCCCGGGCATCCTCAGAAACAAAAAGAAGTAAGTTTTTGTACGCCTTCACCCCACTCCTTGGAAAGAAAAAGGTAGCGGCGAAGAAAGGAAAGAGCGAGATTGTGGTCTTTGTTCTACTAGTGAAGTGAAGTTCATCGTGCTGGCGAATGAAGTGGATCGATATTGTCTTGGCTAGCAAATATTTCTTCTTGCATCGCTGCATAACCACATCTTATTTAGCAACAAATCATGTGAATTAGGTCTGCTGTATTAGGGAGTTCCCTCGTTGTGGGTCGCATTTAGTTTCTGCCTAACTCAAGCTTTTGGTTATGCTAAACAGGGTCAATTTTAACATGTTTAAACTATAACATGTGCACCCGACTAATGCAACAGTCCTTCCTTCCAAAACATCAGTTGTACTACTCCTGCTAATTGAAATAATTTGGTCATTGATTACTCAGTTTCGGAGAATAATGTAGGCTCTCATCTCTTTGAAAGTTTCGAAGTGAAATGATTTGGTCTTTTATCATTTATTCACTTTTTTCTGAGAATGCATGCCCGTCATATTGAGTTTTTAGTATGCACGATTTGCCTTGTTTTCAATCTTTTTATGGGTTTGTAACCAAGAAATCAGGATTAATATTTTTCCTAGTAACTTCGCTCTCCTTTGATTTTTGTTGTTTGTTTGTAGAATTTACATATTTCATGCTTGTTGTTATTCAAAATAGAATACTATATATTTGCAGAAGTTCAAATTCCTTGGAAGAGTGGAGGAACGAGTTGAGGAATTGAAAGGAGAGGTGAGGAAGATGCTGACTGATGCCGTGGATAAGCCTTCACAAATGCTACACTTGATCGATCAGATTCAACGCTTGGGAATTGACTACCATTTTGAACGAGAAATAGATGAGCAATTAGAACAAATCCACAAAAGTTACTCTCAACTTAATCATGGAGATTTTAAGAGAGATGACCTTCACATGGTTGCTCTTATGTTTTGACTACTGCGACAACAAGGTTACAATATTTCGTCGGGTAAGTCTTAAATCTAGCGAGCCAATCCAGTAAGATACCCATATAAAAAATGTCACTTAGGAAAATTAATGCTGTAAAATTTCCTATTGCTCATTCGATTTAGGAGGAACGAGTGAAAGAACATCTAGAACATTTAACTATGTGTATAACCTTTTTAATTTCTAATCGATTATATGTCTTTTTCCCATGTTGGTTGGTTGCACAGAGGTCTTTAACAAATTCAAGGACAGTGAAGGCAACTTTAGAGAATCTCTCGTCACAGATGTGCGTGGATTGCTGAGCCTATATGAAGCATGCCATTTGAGGTGCCATGGCGAGGCCATTTTGGAAGAAGCACTTCCTTTTGCCATAACTCGCCTTGAATCGATTGATGAAATGAAAGTAAGCCCTAGCCTTGCGAAACAAGTGAGTCATGCCCTTGAGCAGCCACTTCGCAGGGGGTTGCCGAGAGTCGAGGCGAGGCATTTTATTCTACTCTACCAAGAAGAGCCTTCACATGACGAGGTCTTGCTCGCCTTGGCTAAACTAGATTTCAACTTACTGCAAGAGCAACACCAGAGGGAACTCAGCAAGATTACAAGGTCAAGCTGACTTAACATGATAGTATAATCTAACATGCAGCATCTAGATCATGTATCATGTTTCGATAATGCCCTAACTACCGATTTTTTGGGTTGTGTTTTCCAAGAGTCTACTTGTCCGGTTTCAATTTAACCTTGTAAATAGTGCTTTTGAAAGTCCTTTACAAGTGAAATAAATGAATCTAAACCATGCAAACTCATCAGGCTAACGTAGTTTCAATGGCGCTCATATTCGTTTAATCATAGGTGGTGGAAGGACATAGATGTCGCGAGGAAGTTCCCATTCACTAGAGACAGGATTGTGGAGTTGTTCTTCTGGATATCGGGAGCATATTTCCAGCCGGAGTTTGCCATGGGCAGAAATATACTAACAAGAGTGACTGCCATGATTTCCATTCTCGACGATATGTATGATGTCTATGGCACATTGGAAGAGCTTGTACTCTTCACTGAAGCAATTGAGAAGTACGCAATCCACACCCCCTTTCTCAAACTTCTGAATTTGATCAAGTACGTGTAGAGTGTATCATTTTTGAGGACTCAAATTCAGGTGGGATGTCGATGCTATGGAGGGACCACCGTGAAAAAGCTAAGTGCTTAGTGTAATGATCTGAATATGAAATAAAGTGCAGAATTAACAAAGTAATAAGAGAAAAGTTTAGAGGATCAAACACAGAAGATTATAGTGGTTCGGCTTAATCCAAGCCTACGTCCACTTTGTCCAGAGACAGCCAATCGGCTGTTTATCACTAGTATCAAAAGAGATAGTACAATCAGGTCACTTTCTCACTATCACTCTTTCAATACAATCTTTTGTTCACAAAAATACTTTGATAATTTCTCTCTTCCTTTTCTCACAAATGGATGTACTATAAATAGTCTTCTCCTTTGGTTACCGTTCTAGCCTTCCATAAATATCATCCATAATATGTCCGTTGGAAGCTCAATGATTTCTTTCCAAAGATAAATCGTATAACCAAGAAAGGAAAGGATAAAATCAGATATGATTTGATCCTTTGATTGATATCTTTGTTTGAGCGTTGATACGTAAATCCTGCTCATCCTATATCCTATCTCAATCAAAAGATCTCTTTGGCTTTCTGCGTATATATCTGAGAATCCGAACTCCATTACTTTCTGGATATGAGTTCTATCAATTTTCTTTCCTTCTGAACATCTCACGTTCTGCATATAAGAACTTATCTTGTCCTTCTGAACATCTCACGTTCTGCATATCAGATCTCGTCTTTTCCTTCTGAACATTTCCACGTTCTGCATATAAGATATCATCTGATGTTGTCACCATCAAAACATTCATCAACAATCTCCCCCTTTTTGATGGTGACAAAACTACCCTGCAGATTCGTTCTATAGCAACAGTATGAGGAATCAATTAAGTAGCTATTACACAAGATCAGAATGTCAATGGAGAATGTCAATGGAACCAGAAGGTCAAAACATCTAAAAACAAACAGTTTGCAACTAAAGTATCCAAGCATCCAAACAGTTCAAAATTCAGACGACGCAACGATCTGCAGGATTTTCTCCCCCTTTTTGTCAACAGCAAAAAGGATTAAGGCTTGGGAGGAATACGGACAAGAGTAATGTCCATATTAGTAACAGTCTGGATAAGATCATCAATCTTCTTATGCACCCCAACAGAAAGAGCATCAATCTTTTTATCCAAGTTATGCAGATGATCAAGCGCCGCAGCCTGCTGCTCCTCAAGATGAATAATGGCCGCCTGAAGTTCGGCAATAGCTCCAGTAGAAGCAGAAGCAGAAGGAGAAGGACTCTCTCGGGACGAGCTCACCTGAGGTTGCGGAGAAGGAAAAACTCCCCCTGTCTGAAGGTGAGAAGGCGATGGAACATCCAGGGAGGGCCGTGGCAAGTCAGATGGCAGGGGTGGTGAATCAGTAACATGCTTAGATTTGGAGGGTGTAGAAGAAGCAGTATCATCAGAGGAACTAATAGAAACCTGACCTCGTGCAGAACGAGAGGTAGCAGGTGCTTGAATATCCTGCTGACTAACAGAAAAAGCAGGTTCTACCGGAGAGGCAGGAGGAAGTGCAGAAGGAGCAGGTATTGGTGTGCTGAACAGGGGATCCGTAACTGGTAAGGCAGAGCCAGTCGCTTGGGGCATTCTGTTACCATCTGAATGGGAAGCACTGGATTCATCTCTGAGAGCAACAGATCGAGACTTCTTCGATTTGGAAGATCCAGCAGATTTGACAATCCCTTTCCGCTTTCTAGAGCCAGGTGTGTCAGAAGGACTAGAAAAGGCAGGAAGCCTCATCAGTTCAGGAATTTTCATCTTTCCGATTGAATATTTATCAACCACAGAATGAGGAAGTATAGTTGCAGTCAAGGAAGTGGGTATGGATATATTCAGACGGTGAAAAATCTGTGTGATGAGACTCCCATATGGAAGAAGACCAGAAGGCTTCACCAATGCCCTGTACATCTGCAACAGAATGATGTGGGGGAGACTAATTGGCCAGCGCATATCAAGAGCATACATCAATTTAGCTTCAGACTTGGAAATGTCTGTCTTGGAAGCAGACTTGGGTCGAAGCACATTGATGACAACTTTGTGAAGCAGAATATGATATGCAGTCATACGGGAATACACCAGCTTTCCTTCAGAAGAATTATTCCGTGTGAAATATCGCAGAATGTCCTCATCAGTAACCGCCTTGGAAACAAACTCAGCACGAGGAACTTTCAAAAGGTCAGCCAAATCATATACAGAAAGTCCATGGATAACATTGTTGACCGAGAAAGAAATAGAGTCTCTGGTTGGAAAAGACAGATTTGAGTAAAAATAGGCAGTTAACTCCTTGTAGGCAGGCACAGTCTCGGTGCAAAAGAACTCAAATTTGTGACTTTTCACTAGACCCCTTATTTTAATCTTGATGCGGTCCAGAAAAGCAAGGTCAATCGTGCGATGGGGCATCACACCTCTGTCAAGCAGTGTCTGATAAACCTGATGATGATTCTCAGACCTAAAAAGATTATCAGCAGTTCCAGAGTCCTTGTGTGCTATACCTTGTCGTGGAACAAAAATTGAGTACAATTTCTCATCATCATCAGGTATATGAGCCAATTTTGCAGGAGGCTCAGTAGAAATAGCCAAAGCACGCGACTGAGCAGGGGAGCGTGGTCGAGTGATGCCACAATCATCTGAGTATATGTGGCATAGATGCCTTTGACCGCTTTGCTCTGAAGAGGGCCCCCTTCGTCAATATCCTCCATTGGAGAGTCGTCGGTGAGATCAAAATGAGTGGGACCAGAAACAGACCCAAAGTGTTTGTCTGCCAGCCGAGATGATTTACGGGTCCCAGACATGGAGAAAATCGAGTGGATGGACGAACACAAAGATGCAGACAAGCGCAAGAAAAGGGCTAGGGTTTGTAGAGAGGACAAAAGTTGATCGAGTTTTGGAAGGGAAAGAGAGAGACTTTTGCGGAAAAGGTAATAAGTGGAAATCCAAGTATTCCAAAAATATAAAGGAAAAAGGGGCAAAGACGGTTTTATTTTGGAAGAAACCACCTTTTTGTTTTTAAATTTTTTTTTAATTTTGAAAAGGAATTCGAATAAATAGGCAATAAATAATAATCAAGTACCGAGAACATACCTGTTCAAGAATAACGGTCGAAAATCTTCAATCACGAAATCTAGAAGGAGAGTATATTCAGACGATCTCTGATGAATTCGAAAGATCGTTTGTCCAAGGCTTTTGTGAAGATATCGGAAAGCTGATTCTTGGAATCAATAAAAGTAATCACAACATCCTTCTTCTGAACATGATCACGGATGAAATGGTGACGAATCTCAATATGTTTAGCACGAGAGTGAAGGATAGGATTCTTGGTTAAATCTATAGCACTTGTGCTATCACACCGAATTTCAACACAGTATTTCGAGATTCCAAAGTCTTGCAATTGTTGTTTCATCCACAGAATTTGAGAACAACAACTGCTTAGAGCCACATATTCAGACTCTGCAGTAGACATAGCAACAGTATGCTGTTTGCGAGATAGCCAGGAAACTAACATGTTTCCAAGCAGCTGACAATTACCTGTTGTACTTTTGCGATTAAGTCTGCAGCCAGCCATGTCAGCATCAGAGTAACCAAGAAGTGTGAAATTCCCGTCCTTGGGATACCAAAGACCAAAGTTTGATGTAGTCGCAACATACTTGATTATTCGTTTCACAGCCGTGAGATGTGATTCCTTAGGATCAGATTGAAATCTAGCACAAAGACAAACACTAAATAGAATGTCAGGACGAGAAGCAGTGAGATATAAAAGTGATCCTATCATACTCCTGTAAAGCTTCTGATCAACAGGACGTCCTTCTATATCTTTGTCAAGTTTAGAAGTAGTAGACATAGGAGTATCTACTCTTTTACAATTTTCCATACCGAACTTCTTGATAATATCTTTGGCATACTTCTCCTGAAATATGAAGGTCCCATGATTGGACTGCTTAACTTGAAGACCCAGAAAGAAAGTTAGCTCACCCATCATACTCATTTCGAATTCACTTTGCATGTCTCTTGCAAAGTTCTGACAAAGAGTTTCATTAGAGGATCCGAATAAAATATCGTCTACATATATCTGTACTAACAGAAAATCCAGATGAACCCTTTTTATGAACAAAGTAGTATCAACTTTACCTTTGACAAAGCCATTAGAAAGAAGAAAGTTACTTAATCTCTCGTACCAAGCTCGAGGAGCTTGTTTTAATCCATAGAGAGCTTTCTTCAATCGGAGAACATGATTGGGCTTAATAGGATCTTCAAACCCAGGAGGTTGAGCAACAAAGACTTCTTCTTGAATAACTCCGTGAAGGAATGCACTTTTGACATCCATTTGAAATACCCTGAAATTGTTAAAGCAAGCAAAGGCAAGTAATAAACGTATTGCTTCTAACCTTGCAACAGGGGCGTAAGTCTCGTCATAGTCAATTCCTTCTTCTTGAGTGTAGCCTTTAGCTACAAGTCGAGCCTTGTTACGAGTTACCAGACCATCTTCATCAACCTTGTTTCTGAAAACCCACTTGGTTCCAATGATGGTTTTTCCTGGAGGCTTAGGAACCAGTTCCCAGACATCATTGATGACAAATTGCCTCAACTCATCCTGCATAGCTTCTATCCAGCTATCATCTGTAAGAGCATCGTCTACATTTTTGGGTTCGTGAGTAGATACAAGAGCAACAGCACTTGATTCCAACCTTTCTTCAGGCAATATTAACTTACGAGATCGGGTTTGTATACCTTGATCAAGGTCTCCAATAATAAGATCAATAGGATGACTGGACTTATGCTTCCAATCCTTTATAACATGAGAAACACTTGAAGAGATCTCCGGTACACAGTCAGATGATGAAACTGATGGTTTATCAAATCCAGAAGGTGAATAAACAGGATGATCTATAGATGAATCAGTCTGATTGAAATAGTTAACAGGTAGAGAACCTTCTGTATTTAAAACAGACTCGGAAGATTCATTATCTGAAAATTTCACATGAATTGATTCTTCGACTGCAAGAGAATTCTTATTAAAAACTCTAAAGGCCTTGCTAGTAGAGGAATAGCCCAGGAAAATACCTTCATCTGATCTGGCATCAAATTTTCCTATGCGATCACTTGAGTTCTTGAGAAGAAAACATTTACATCCGAAAACATGGAAATAGGAAACATCAGGTTTCTTGCCTTTAAATACCTCATAGGATGTCTTCTGTATAATTGGCCTTAGGAAAACTCGATTAATGATATAACAGGCAGTGGACACCGCTTCTGCCCAAAAACGAGAAGGTAGATTGCTTTCGATAAGCAATGTTCTGGCCATTTCTTGTAAGGACCTGTTCTTTCTTTCAACCACCCCATTTTGCTGAGGTGTGTAGGGTGAAGAAAAAGAATGAGCAATACCATATTCATCACAAAATGTAGAGAAATCTTGATTTTCAAATTCTCCTCCGTGATCAGATCTAATGGAAGAGATAAAATACCCTTTCTTATTCTGAATTTGTCTTGCAAACCGAGAGAAAATAGAGAATGTTTCAGACTTGGTTGCAAGAAAGTAAACCCAGGTGAAACGAGAATAGTCATCAACTATGACTAAGCAAAATTTCTTTCCTCCAATACTTTGAGAGCGAGTTGGTCCGAATAAATCCAGATGAAGAAGTTGAAGACTTCGAACTGTAGATACTTGATTGATAGACTTAAAAGAACTTTTTACCTGTTTTCCCAGAATACAAGAAGTACAAAGATCTGAACTTTTGAAAGGAATAGAAGGAAGACCCCTCACAAGCTTCTTGGAGGATAGTTTAGCAAGTTGTTTCAAGTTAGCATGACCAAGTTTCCTGTGCCACAGAATTGCCTCTTCCTGCAAAGTAACTAGACATTGCAAATTTTCTAGATTAATATCCAGAAGGTAAATATTACCATGTCTATGTCCAGTAAAGACTTGTGAGTTATCCTTGCTAAATCCAGAACAAACTCCTTCTTGAAAGGTAATCTTATATCCAGAATCACATAATTGGCTGATGCTGAGTAAGTTGTAGTTCAGGCCTTTAACAAGTGAAACCTTGTTGATAACAAGATTTCCGATTTTGACTGTCCCAGTGCCGATGATCTTTCCATTACTATTACCCCCGAAAAATACTTTTCCACCATCAATATTTACTAGATTGATGAAAAAATCTGAATTTCCAGTCATATGTCTCGAGCATCCACTGTCTAGATACCACTTCATTTTATTTTTCAAGGATACCTGCAAATAACAAAATACTCAAACTTTCTTTGGTACCCAGACTTTCTTGGGTCCAGTAACAGTCCTTTTTGGTACCCACATTCTTTTGGGTCCAGTAGAGTTAGTAGAAAAACCAAATAATCCAAACACAGAAGATTTTGATTTAGAATGTTCTCTATCAAGATATTCTGAATTATTCGAGGAAAGAAAAAGAGAATCATCTCCAACAGGTTTGACAAAAACTTTTTTAAAATGATCTTCATAAACCTTTTTGGAAGGTCTTTGCATTAGTCTCTTTTTGACTTTAGGAAAGTCAATCAAAGGAACCGTTGTAGAAGACATTCATAAACCTTCTTTTTTAAAATACGGCCTTTGAATGGAAAGAATTTTTTCCAGCTTCTCAGATCCATCAGAGAATCTTTTAGAAAGGCAAGAGAAATCTGATTTTAAACACACGTTTTCTTTTTCAAGAGAATCAACTTTTTGCTCAAGACAAGAAGAATCTTTTTGTAAAATCTCAATTTTTTCCTTCAAAAAAACTTCATGTCGTTTGAGTCTCTGATTTTCCTTTTTTAAATCAGAAATCTTCTTAAGAGAATCTTCTAGATCATAACAAAGTTCATCAATGTATCTAGCAATTTTAATAGGAACTCTGAGATTACTTACCTGATTTTCATTGTAATCAGATTCATAGTCAGAATCAGAACCATCAGAATTTGCCATAAGACAGACATTGAATTGATCATCACTTGATTCACACTCAGTGTCGCTCCAGGTTTCAGCTTTGAGAGCTCTTTTGTATTTCTCATCTCTTCCCTTTTTGAGTAAGGGACAGTCGGGTTTTATATGACCTTTCTTCTTGCAGTTAAAGCAAGTAACATCTGCATATGGTCCTTCAGCTTCTGTACTTTGTCTCAACGTATTCTGTTGATAGTATCTCGGTCTCCGTCTCTGAAAATTTTGTTGACTGTTGCTTAATCTGTGCTTTTGGAAACTCTGTTGACCATCTTCCATTCCTCTCCTTTGTGAGTTCATTTGATTTGAACTGCTTCTGTTGTTCCTGTTGAACTTCTTGAATCTTTTTACCAAGAGTGCTATTTCTTCATCATTGAGATAGTCTTCTGACTCTGCATCATTAAAATCCTCATTAGATTTTAATGCTAAAGTTTTCTTACCTCTAGTGTTCTCAGTCTCAACAAGCTTTTCTTCTTCATAAGCTTGGAGAGTTCCAACAAGCTCATCGAGGGATAAAGGTTGAATCCGTTGAGTTTCTCTGATGGAAGTTTTAATATAAGTCCATTCGGAAGTAAGACCACGAAGAAGTTTGTTGACTTTCATCTGTCCTTCAACTGGATGACCTTGATAAGCTAGGCCATTTGTAATTTCAGTAAACCTACTGAACATGTCAGTAATGCTTTCCCCTTCCTTCATTTTAAAAGACTCATACTGATTGAGAAGAATATTCGTTCTGGTCTCCTTAACTCGATCTGTGCCTTCATAAGTTACACTTAGAATATCCCATATTTCCTTTGCTGAATCACAAGAAGAAATACGATTATATTCAGAAGTAGATAAAGCACAATATAAAGAATGAATAGCTTTAGCATCAGTATCCTGTCTTTTCTTTAATTCAGATTGAGTCTGAAGATCAGCATCTGAAGATATTTCTTTGCTAGAAGAAGAATTCGGAGAAACGCCATTTTGCACCAATTCCCACTCTAGTGGATCTTTTGCTCTAAGAAATGCTTTCATCTTGTTCTTCCATATGCTATAATCCTTTCCATCAAAAAGAGGAGGACGAAAGTGACTTTGTCCTTCCATCAGACCTGTAGCACTAGCCATTGATCGTTCTGCTCAGAAGTACAAACACTTCAAAAACGAGCAACCTTGCTCTGATACCAACTGAAAAAGCTAAGTGCTTAGTGTAACGATCTGAATATGAAATAAAGCGCAGAATTAACAAAGTAATAAGAGAAAAGTTTAGAGGATCAAACACAGAAGATTATAGTGGTTCGGCTTAATCCAAGCCTACGTCCACTTTGTCCAGAGACAGCCAATCGGCTGTTTATCACTAGTATCAAAAGAGATAGTACAATCAGGTCACTTTCTCACTATCACTCTTTCAATACAATCTTTTGTTCACAAAAATACTTTGATAATTTCTCTCTTCCTTTTCTCACAAATGGATGTACTATAAATAGTCTTCTCCTTTGGTTACCGTTCTAGCCTTCCATAAATATCATCCATAATATGTCCGTTGGAAGCTCAATGATTTCTTTCCAAAGATAAATCGTATAACCAAGAAAGGAAAGGATAAAATCAGATATGATTTGATCCTTTGATTGATATCTTTGTTTGAGCGTTGATACGTAAATCCTGCTCATCCTATATCCTATCTCAATCAAAAGATCTCTTTGGCTTTCTGCGTATATATCTGAGAATCCGAACTCCATTACTTTCTGGATTGAGTTCTATCAATTTTCTTTCCTTCTGAACATCTCACGTTCTGCATATAAGAACTTATCTTGTCCTTCTGAACATCTCACGTTCTGCATATCAGATCTCGTCTTTTCCTTCTGAACATTTCCACGTTCTGCATATAAGATATCATCTGATGTTGTCACCATCAAAACATTCATCAACACACCGGAGTACATGCAAGATTACTATAAGGTGATCCTCGATCTCTATGATGAAATTGGGAAGGAACTGGCCACGAAAGGAAGATATGACCGCCTCATCTATGCAAAAGAAGCCGTAAGCATCACCGTCTTACGTGCATCCAACGCAATTTTATTTTCTCTCGGCAGCTCAACATTCTTGTTTATGTTTAATTTCTCAGATAAAGAAGCAGGCGAGAGGGTACTTTCACGAAGCCAAAAGGTTTTACACCGGCTACACACCAACGATGAAGGAATACATGCATGCCCCTTGCATTAGTAACGACGGGCTATGAAGTGATAGCGATCACATCACTCTTAGGAATGGGCGATGTGGTCACAAGAGATGCTTTTGAATGGCTGCTCGGTGACTGCAAGATTTTGAGGGCTTCACAGATCATATGTAGGCTCATGGACGACATTGCTTCTCACCAGGTATAATAACAAAAACACAATCCTTCTCCAATAATCTAATAAAACTAGATCGGCCACCGCTTGGTCGGGAACGGCATGGACCTAACTGCACCGATGTCGTCGGCAAACAGTTGGAGCAAAAGAGGGGGCACGTCGCGTCTGCAGTGGAGCTGCTGATGAAAGAAAATGGCGTCTCGGAGCAGGGAGCTGAGGAGGAACTCCAGAAACGAGTAGCTGATGCGTGGAAGGACATCAATGAAGAGTTTCTTCGTCCGACCGCCGTCCCGACGCCTATTCTCATGCGGATTCTCAACCTCTCGCGGGTGATCGATGTGTTGTACACCAACGGAGATCACTACACCCATTCTAAGACCAAGCTCAAAGATCATATCATATCGCTCTTCGTTACTCCCTTGCCGATGTGAAGTTTGAACGGAACAGCTTCAGACCAATTGCACCAACGTCATATCGAAAATAAAGAGTCTGTCAATCATGCCTTTGAACTCTCTGCTTGTCTTGGATGCACGAGGGAAGGACGTCATCCCTAGTCTGTACTTTCAGAATTGATGTATGTGATGAAATTCATAATTTCCTATTTGTCGTCATACGTTTTGTGGATCTCATGTTTTTGAATGCTCATCAATAATAATAATAATAATAATAATAATAATAATAATAGTAATTAACCTAATCTAATGGATTGTAACTTTTCTATGTCGCACGTAATTATCCTCACTAGTAGTGACCTATCTATAAAACATTATTCCGTATCTTTTATTTATAGGACATAAGTCCTCATCAATGGTAGTCCGAGTCCTATGGTTCGTAATATTCCAAAAAAATCAAGAATCTACCTAAGTTAGTAGTAAATTTCTATTATGTTATTGTTACTAAAAATATCTAACTGTTCATCACACTTGGTAAATTTCTCCCGACCTATGTGTTAGTAATTTTCTTTACTCATCATAACTTTCTCAATCATTGTAAATTTCATCACCTTTGCATCCATAAATTTTCCTTAATATCAGTAAATTACGGGACTAGTCCCCTAAACATCCTCATAAGAATTTCTCACAAGCATTTTTATGGTAAAAGCATGACGATAATTTCTTTTATTTTGGCTTAACAAGTGCATCTTTTATTAAGTTACAAATAAAACGCACAGCAATTTACATTGCTCTGATTTTTCTCCCGACAGATATTAGCCAATCCTTGAACGATCGAGAATTTTCTAATTAAGTGTTCCCGGGAAGTGCTATTGAGACATTTATCAACAAAATATAATTATTTCTTTTGCTAAGACCATTAAGAAAGAACAAAAAACTTCTTCCAGAAGTCCGGCTACATTGAAGTCTACCAACAGCAGACTCAACCGGAAAGCTAAACTATAAAAAGGAAATATCCCATTATTTTTTTCCACGATTTTCTGATCAAGAATCTAATGGGGTGATTTACGGTAAATTTAAATGATTTGATTATCCAATGAGTAAAAACACGCTCCTTTAGGTAAGATCTTTACGCTCGTGCCTCCGTATTTTTAAAAACTTATGAGGACTCCTATGAAAGCAAAGATAAAGTTAAAATTCATCGAAATCCCGCGACGGTGCGAGTTGTGGTACGATTATTAGATTAGTGGAATCGCCATGAAATTCGTCGCGGTAAATTATGTTTACACTCTTCCATTGAGGTAATAACACTATAAATATCCAAAAGTTCATCCATGATCGAGGTAATATTATTTAACTATAATGCTGGGGATTTCGGGCAAATATATTGTTGATTCAAGAGTATACAAAAGAAAATCTAATTGCAACACATACTACTTTTGCTGTGAGTGATGAATAGCCCCTACCCGAACCCCAAATGATCGGAGAGAGGGATCGAGATTGCTCTGCGGATCCACAGATGGACCACGAATTGCACTTGATGGGGTTAGGATGGAATGATGAATCCAAAGTGCGAGGGAACTTGACGATAATGTAACTACAAAAGGTCAAATGAGATGAATATAAGGAAAACCTAATCACTGTTCACGTCACAAACTGCAGCTGTAGGGTTACTAGAATAATAGATAAATCCGGAGTTAAGAGTTCCGATGGCCAGGGGTGTCAAAAAAATATGAAGCAAAACGAAAGTTAAAATGAGATTTTCACCTCATGCGGCTCATCATTAGTTGGATCAGTCATTCACTGAATGATAATGTCAAGGGTTCTAATCCCTCTCTTTCCATTTCCACTGATAACTTGGTATTTTATTTATTGTTTTCATACATTTTTGGTTCGTTTTAGTTTTCGATTGGGATACTGAAAAAATAACCCTTTTTTCTTTTCGTTTTGGATGATTTTGATCGACCGAACTGAACTCAAAATTACATCTTTTCTTGATATCGTAATTTACATTATCTCTCCCCATTTCACTAAATCTCTTTTTTTTTCTAATATTATTAAAAAGAAAACCGAAAAAAATGGGCCAAACGAAGTTCTCAGTTTAGGTTATGATTCGGAGCAGTTCAATTCGCCCACTCGCCTTATCAGTCCGGATCTCCAGAAAATCCAAATCTAACCATTGAGACGCTAAGGTCAGGGGCATTTTTGTCTAATAACGTTTGCGAGAGGATGACCATAATTTCTAGAGAGAAAATTGTGGAATGGTCCTACGTAGAAATCTCCACCGAACAAAGCGAAGAAGCTGACAAAAATTTAATTTCCGAGAGAGAGAGAGAGAGAGAGAGAGAGAGAGATGGTTTGCGTCGCGCCCTCAAGGAGAGGAAAGTGTGAAGGGATTGAGAAGGAGCTCTCTTGTGTGTTTGCGTGTGGGGGGCGGCAAAAGAAACGAGGAGAAAAATCAATGGCCGTAGGCAAAGAGAGGAGGAAGAAGATGACGGAGAGCTTGAGAGAGAACAGATTATGTGTGAGCATTATCAACCGTCCACCCGAGAAACGTTCAGATCGATCGGTTTCAGGTAGTTTTGAAAAGTGATGGTTCAATTCCCAATTTCAGGGATATAACTATCCACCCATAACGAAATTATTTTTATTTATTAAAAAATAAATTAAAACTATTTATATTGATAATAGTTTTAGTTCTAAAAAAGCTTGGTTAGCAATGAATCGGATGCAATCGGACCATTGCAAAATTAATTGCTAACTCAACCAAATCTCCCAAATTTGCCTCACTAAGAAACCTTCGCTCACTCCCACAAAAAAGGCCTCAAAATCCTAGCTCTCTCTCTCCTTTCTCCTCCTTTTTCGATGCGTCTCTTTGTTTCTTTCTGCTCTGCCCTACTTTACTAGAGAAAGGACAAGAATGAGCAGTGCGTGAGCGCAATCATGTCACGAAGGAAACGTTCAGGGATGCTTGTGAATGACCGAGAAGGGAGAGAGAGAATGGGGATAGGATGCCAAGAACGGACCGAAACTATTTTTATATGGATAATTACCTACCTGGGAATCGAACCGTATCACTCAATCTAGTCTGGTCCAGTTTTTAGTTCCAAATAATAAGAAACCGGTTCCATCAATCTGATTCTCGATTCTCAAGAATTGTCCGAGAACAAATCAACCCCAGACCGAGCAACCTAGTTTGGTTCGATTCGATTTGATTCCCGATTTCAAATAATAGAGAACTGGTTCCACTAGTTTGATTTCTGATACTTATGAACCATTTGGGAATGGATCACCCCTAGAATAGGTCGGAAGATTAGAAGCTGACCAAGAACAAAGGAGAAAGAGCAAAATAAATATTTCTGGACCAAAAATTTTACTTTTAACTTTTTCTTTAATAAAAAAATGATACAAGTAATTATTGATACCGTATCATTTCAGGATTTTTTATTCGTATAGTATGATCTTAAAGTTCTGATCGAATTTTCAACATTGATCCCAAAATTCTAATTTATTTGTGAATGATCGAATCAATAGCCTCGGTACCCATTGTGTATCGGAGTAAATTGAGGAACCGTTAGTCCAAAGCTTTGTAAGGCCTCGGCGGACGAGATCGTGCAGGCGAACGGAGGTCCCCGAGCTTGAAGGATCTTCCCATCGGTTGCAGACGAGAAATGGAGGAGACCCAGCAAAGCAAGAGAAAGAAAAGGAGGAGATACTCCGAATCATCTCGCTCCGCTCCTCGCCGGTGGGGCGATGGAGACACTGCTCTGTGCCTGCTTCTAGCTTCAGTCTCCAAGATCAACGCCGGAGACCACTCCGACCCTCTTTCTTCCCCGTCGTTAGTCAAGAGATGCTTGCGGAAAGTTCTCTCTTTTCTCTCGAAATTGGACGACCCAGTTTCGAGCTTCCGGGAGATACCCCTCACTGCCCTTTTCTCCGTGCTTCCTGTTCTTCTCAAATCCAAGTGAGCTCTCTCTCTCTCTCTCTCTCTCAGACGCAATACCACTCTGCGGAGTTATCTCTAGAGGTTCCATCTTTTTGTTTTTATATGGATATATGTGCTCAATGTTTGCTCCGGTTAATGTTTGATTGAATGCGCTCGACAGCCAGCCGGATATCGCCTGTCTTTGTGCGAAGGTTGTAGGAATGGCTTCGCTCAGTTTGTTCGAAATAAACCAACAAATCGCTTCGGATGCAGAGATCTTGGAAAGCCTAGTGTCGGGTTTGAGGAGTTCAAATAGGAGAGTCAAATTGAGTGCGTGCCGTGCCGTATCAGATTTGTCGACTAGTTTGGTTGGGCGGCAAGGGCTACTTGAGCATTCCGCTTTGGAAACTCTCATGTGAGTGTACCTCTTTTACTTCTCTCCTTTGTTTCTAACTTTTCTTTTGTTCGCCTGTTGAGGAGCATTATTGTTCCATTAGGCTTTGCAACATATCAATTGTTCGTGGAGGAAATGTGGAGTTAAGTGGTTCTTATGGGTTTTTCAATTCAAGAATGAGTTTTTATTCTTTTTGCCTTCATTTAGAACATGAATGTCTAACAAGAGGCTTTCATTGATTTTGGGCTTTTGGAACTTTTTCGACCAAACATTAGGTAAATTGTATTTGTGAGCATGTTATGTCCAGTTATATAATTATAATGTATGTTCTATATGGATTGCTATGCTCCTATCTTTGTCGTGAGTCAATTGGTTATGAACTGTTTTGTATGATCTGTGCATGGGCTTATTGGGGAACACACTTATATCATACATCCATCCATCAAATTATAATCTCCCATCTCGTTTGTTGTTCTTACAACCTATAACTTGAATATATGAAGTGTTCTCATGGTTGACTCAAGTATGTGTAGATATAATTTTGGCAAAGCCAGGGAGAAGTTTTGATGCTGTTGTTATTATTTTAGCTGTTTAGTCGAATTTGGCTGAGAATTGTTCCTTACCTGGCGTGGTTTAGTGTCTTTTTTAAATTTAGCAGCTGATGTAGGGTTATTCTAACTCAATACACATTTAATTGCCGATATCCTTATCTATCATTAGTTTGACTCATCATATCCACTAGGGTTTGCTATCTTCAGGTGGCCAAATATGTTGTGGATTCCGTCGTGTTATTCCCAGTGGATAATGGATCCAATAGGGTTCACTTTACAGCTGCAGAGGAAAATGAACTTCCTCTTTCACTTCTTGACGCTGTTATTGTGCTTGTTAACTCCTGCAATATCAAGCAGCTGGAAAGAGTTACATATGAGCTCTCTGAGAGTTTCTTGTTCCTTTTGAAAGAGTTGTGGACTAAACTGCATCCTCGAATGTACAACTCTTTGGTGTGCGGCCAACAAAAAGACTTGTTAAGCAATATGAGGGTTAACTTTCTGGCAGAGAGCATTTTCAGACTTTCCATCAGAGTCCAATGTGCCACTTTTCTGCCAATTGATCAAATCAAAAGAAGCATTTTTGGGTTACCTCAGTCTAGTTTCGAAGATTTTATCATGGGCTGTTGGGAAGTATCACCTTTTTTCATAAGCAGGACCTTGAGGGCTGTGGATGATGAGGATATATTTAACTCTTTTTTGAATTCCCTTAATCCTAAAGATGTTGTTCACCATCTTCTCTCTTCCGTCCTCCATTGTGCGGTGTCCTGCCCACCTATTGCTTCTGATGAGTTGGACATCTTCAATTTCCTAAAAAACGAGAGAGATAGCTTGGGTATGCCCATAATCTACCAGCAGGATGTAAGGGTGGTAAAAGCAGATAGACTGTCCAACACCGAGAAACATCTTTTCCTTGAGAGCTTGAGTTCTTGCAGCCAGTCTCCTCATGCTTTAAGCTCTGATGATGTAGTCAGATGTGGTGATGCGTACAAAGATGGTTATACTGTGGCCATGCGTGGTGTGGAGTTCCGCTTTAAGTCCATTGCTGCTATCACTGAAGGCTTAGCATCTTTATTTGGTCAACCGTCTGTGGGTGCCAATCTTTACTTGACACCATGCAATGCTCAAGGGTTAGCACGGCACTACGATGACCATTGCGTGCTTGTGTGTCAACTTATGGGAACAAAACAGTGGACAATTTCCTCTCCAAGGAATGAGCTTTTACCTCGTTTATATGAACCTCTTGATGGTTCCCATGGTTCAAATGTTGATAATGTACCAAATGCATGCACGCAAATTCTGCTAAAGGAAGGAGATATATTGTACATTCCTAGAGGTTACGTTCACGAGGCTTATACTACTAATGATGTACAAAATGATTCTGCTGGTTTTTCCTTACACCTTACACTTGCCATTGAGGTTGAAGCTCCATTTGAGTAAGTTCTTGTTCTCACGGTTTTTTGTTTGATTAAACGAGAAGTCCTTATATCCTTATATCCTTATTTCTTATGTTATTGTTATTACGTAAAGTGTGCATTTTTTGGAGACTCTCTTCGCATGCCATTCTGAAATTTTAAACAAAACTGCCATGATTTTGAAGTTCACAATGGAGTAAGTACCATATAGTGCCAATTCGTTTGTCTTAGCCTGCTGAAGCTTTTATTTAGTCTGATGGGTAGTTTATACATGAATTGCTAATAATATGTCTCTTTTTTGGTTTATGGAGAAACCTGCTTTTGCAAAGATATCTGCATCTTTGAAATGGTGATGATGTGATACTTCTAGATGCATTGTCAATGGTAAGTAATGTTACTTTTAGGATTTTCCATGAAACGTTAAGTTGGTAACTTAAAGAACCAACTTTTCTTCCTGGGGAATATACTATGCTGTGTCAAGCATTGCGACTATTGATAAAAAGTATCTGGTAAAATTGAGTCAATGTTGTATGTGTTGTTTATATTCGCAGAGATGAGAATATTCTGCAAATGTAATCTTGCAAATGGGATATCATGCATTAGCCTGTTTTCTCCAATGCTTATTGTTGCTTCTGCTGTACGAGTATCTAGGGCTGCATTCGCCGGCAATGGAATAGTTGAATTGCAGTGAAGTTGCCCTTCTGGACATGCAATGTGTGTGGCCATGTTTGCGCTTAACTTACCAAATTGGATTGCTTGTTTGTTGAGAAAAGAATCAATGTTTTGGCTTAGGATATTATTACTCATAATTTTCTGTCTATTAACTAACGAGCTCAATCATTTTCTAAAAGGTTGTTAATTTTCAAAATGGCTATTGCACTAAGCATCTGCAGCAAAGATCATATTTTCCTTGTCCATGCAATATCTTTAGATTTATGATAAGAGGGACATTGACTTGATGGTACAAGTCCAAATACACATGACAAATGATTACTATGCTCTTAACATGTTCTGTCTTTATTAGGAGATCGAAAAAGAAAATCACTTTGTAATGAAACGACTGCAGGGTGAACTCTAGCAGTCAGCACTGATAAACTCTTCTCCTAACCTAGAAACAGTTTCTACATAGCACCTTGTCGGCCTAGCATATTGTTGCCCATTCAATTATGTTACATGGCAGGTCTTGAAGTCTTTGTCGGCCCATATCACATGATGAATTATCCAATGGACAAACTAACGTGCATTCTGTTGTTCAAGTTGACATGAAATTTTGGCTTTTTGGTGGTGAATGGTAATTAGGGTCTTCAAAATGTACTTGTAGGTGAAGATTTTGATATCTGATTCACAGCTTCACTTTGACACAGGTGGGAGGGACTTATTCACATCGCTTTGCATCATTGGTTTCAGAATCTGAAGCGACATGTATCTTCTGATTCAATGACTGGGACTCCATATGCAGCTTGCATCAGGCTTTTGCACTTTATGATCATGTTACTTGGGGATGCTGATCCAATGTTTCGCAAAGCTTGCTTGGTTAATTCAATATGTTTTTCAAGGGACACCAACCAGTGGCTTTATCAAAGCCAGGTTGCCATTTTCAGAGATCTAATTGATAAGATTAACAAGTCATCTAAGTTCATGAGGACACTGCAGGGTTTGGAGAGGTCGATTCAGAAGGAGGAAGATCCGTTTAGGAGAATAAGATGGCTAGAAAGTTTCAACTGCATGGAAGAAGTAGCCAACAAAAGGTACGAATATTACGTACTTGATGTGGATGCAAAACACATACATGGTTTGCATCCTGAGGAAAAGGGAACTCTAGAAGCTGCGTTTCTCACAGTGAAATCTGAGTTCTGTGAGCAAGTTTTGTTGGAGGATGTAGTTCCCAGGTACAGGTTACTGCTGGAAGAGTACAGGAAAGTGAGGAAGCAATATATGAATGGAATGCTTTCGCTGCACCATGACCTGGATTAGATTGAAAGTTTTGTTTTCTCTTGGTCCATTCATTAATGACCTTTTAACCCTTTTCTAACTCTTATCTCGCTCTAACCCCTTCCTTTCAAAAGTTTCAGTTTACGTCCTGAACTTTCCAAATATTACATGCCTCTTCTCTTTGGTCATTCACCCGCATTTGCCTCAAATTAGCACGAACCATCTTACCATCTAGTGACTCACCTCTTTTGAATGGGTTAAATGTTCTGGAGGCTCATATAATTGTGTTCCTCAGTCCTAGGACTATAACCTATATCCTTATTAGTAAGCCCCTGTTTTAATCACCGTTTTGCCCTTCATACTTATTCCCCTTATATTATGGCATAGAGAATTATAATGTATATCGACAGAGATTGGTGCTTAAAGGATTTGGAGGCGAAATTATTTTGGATGAGGTTTTTTTTATTTATTTATACAAAATTTTGATAATTATGTGATCTGATGTAACTGCTAAGGTTCACATTGGAAATACATTTATCTATTCGCATTGAAAGTGGCGGAAGCGCCTTCTGTTTGTGACTCATGAGGCAACGAAGACCATTCCTATTGTTGACAGCATGGGAAGAAGATCGGTCCATCCATGTTTGTGGCAATGCATGACGAGGAAGATGAGAAGCAAAAGAAATTGCTAACAGTGCTTCAACGACAATCATGACGAGAGAAAACTTAAGTAATGCTCAAATTGAATCTCAAAAGAAGGGTTTGGATCTAACAGATCTGAGGGATTGTTAGGTTTATTGGTCAAAAGAACTGGGGTCAAACAAGAAGATAAGAAGGAAACAACTGCTTTGCAAGACAAAGCACAGTGCAGACTGGGAAGTTATGAAGCCCTTGGTCAGCTGTGTTATCTGGCAGCAACCGGGATCGAGGGAATGAGTCTGAACTGTTAAATGGGACTGTCCCCAACCAAATCCTTAAGTTCCTTTATCATGTTCGACAATGGAAGACCTTTCGAACATTTCGGTAATCAATCTAACCGAACCGATTTCGACTCTACATTGGTTTGGGACAATTATTTTTTAAGACCATATAGAATTGACATTCTAGTCGAAGCAAGTAGAATGTATTTATCCTCCTTGCAGTTTGATATTTCGCTGGAAAAATGCGTCTACCGACATTTTTTTTAATCGTTTGGTCTTTGCGCATTATAAGCCATGCTTTCAGATACAAATTACAATCCATCGCATCGATGGTATCCTGATATGATTTGTTTCCCGCTGTATAATTTCTTTCGGTGTGCTTTCAAATAAATTTCCAACCTAATAGGTGTTGACTATTCACGACGGTCGAACCTGCGCAAAAATAATTCAGAAAGAGAAGAGATTATGAAACTATTTCTGGATTAGAATCATGAGCCAACAGAAGAACTTGGGGAACTAGATTCACAGATTAATCTTATATACAGTCGTCGGGAATTCCAAACCGATCAAGAAGATTCAAACATGCCATGAATTTCATCTCGTCGAGGGCAACATTGTTAAGTGGAGGAAACCATCCATTCCAAAGGTTTATCCGTCATGCTCAACCTGCCATAAATTTATATTCTTAGATGTCTCGTTCAAAGCTGGCGCCGCCCGAGTGTTGAGTTAGCATTGCTGTTACTAGGAGAGGTTAAGGATGACTACGAGTTAACTGCCTAAGAAATATGAGAAACCCTATTAGATCGTCTCATAACAATTTAACATAGTGCATGGCTCAATGTAACTCCATAACCATCTGAACAATCTTCGTAATCGTGACCCGACAGACATTTTAAGTTCTCAAAATCCTCAGGGCGAACTTTGATCATGATGGACGACATTAACTTTTTCTCCATTTCACAATTCCAGAGCAAAGGGGAGGAAAATTTGAGACAGATGCAGTTGAGCTAGAATCAAGAGGGTGCAACAAAGGATCCATCAAAACTTGACAGAGCATTTTGATCCATTGACAAATGCCACCGGCACTTGTAGGATACCACAGACTAAAACCTATCTTCCCAGTTAACCTGTCCTTAGAGATAAAGGGTTAGTGCTTGGGACAAAGCAAACTGATAATGAGCCTCTAACGCTTACCAATCAACTACTGAACTGACCTCTGCTTAATGGAAAAGAGCTTGGATTATCGTCATTATTCTTGCAAGACGGTAACAGCAATAAGAACCGACACATAAAGATGGTTTCCCTGCAATTAATAAACTAGCAAGGACTTCATGAGATTCATCTAAAAGAGGCCTCGAATTTCCTGTCGCAAGCACAAACCAGGATTCGGAATTAGATAAGGCGAAAGTTCACTTTTCTCTAAGAATCGAACTTCAAACTCTGGAACTCCTAAGGGCAACTACTTATATGAACACAGAGCCAAGGGTAAGAAACAAACCCCCCATTCACTATTCAACACCTCCGTTCACCTATTGAACCGCTGCTTTCGATCACAACCAATAAGAATTTAGGCATATCTCATCAACTTTCTCGCGCCCAATGAAACATCATAGAAGGGAAAACAGCGACTCATTGAAGTTAATCGCATACGTGAACCATAATCCACCGCTGTCGAATGAAACAACTAAGAGCAGGAATACATCCAGCACCGGCACATCGAGCTCAATTCAATGGCACACAATCCGACTGTATAAGGCACCTGCAATGCACGCATCAAGCGTACTCTCTTCACCTAAATCGTAGCACTCAACGTGGAAAACATTCTGTCAAATCCGAAACAGATCCAAACCCAAGACACTAATGGTACCAACATATCAAAATTGAAAGAGATGGTCAAGCTCCAAATAAGCCACTACAATCAAATCCAGATCCACCAATTCACTTAATCCATATATTGAAAACAAAAGGGTGAAACTCGAATTTTGCCCTAACACGACACCCATTTCTCAACCAGGACCCAAATCAGAACCTGAGCTTGGTGAAGAACCACCTGTTCTTCCCCGTCTTGAACCTCTCCTCGAGCCTCTTCTTGGTCTCCTTGGCGGCGGTGACCTTCTTGTCCTTGCTCTGTAGGCAGTCCGGGGTGACGACGTCCTTGAGGTCGACGTCGAGGGTGTAGCGGGTGGGCATCAGGTGCCTGTAGTTGACGAGCTTCACGAACGTCTTGACGCGGGACTTCTTGGCCGTCTTCTTTGCGGAGTCCTTCTTGATGACCTTGCTGGGGTACTTCTTGATCCCGGCGACGAGGCAGTGGCCGTAGGCGCGGTCCCTCGTGCCGTCGTCGAAGTTTCGGATGATGACGGCCTTCCGGCCAGCGTAGCGGCCCTGGAGCACGATCACGGCCTTCCCAGGCTTGAGGAACTTCACCATCTTTGCTGTGCCTCTGTGCGTTTCTCTTCTTGGGCTAGGGTTTTCTTCTGCAGCCGGCGACAGCAGGTTGCAAGGATGAGGCGCTTTTATATGGTATTGGGGGAAGAGGGAGAAACCCTAGCTGACTGTGGACCCACAAATATAAAAAGGAAATATAGCGCAGAAAAATTACAACTTTTTTTTATATGTAATTCTTTTATATTGGAACATTTTTTTAATACATAATTGTTTGTTTTCATAAGCAATTTGTTTTATATCGGAACTTCTCTTTATGTATGATTGATTGTTATTTTATAAGTAATTTTGTACAATGGAACTTATTTTATATGTGATGATTATAAATTAGATGTTATAACCAGTAATTTATAAAATAAGGATTTTAGAGGATCACAAATTCATAGCACATAAGGGCGTGTTTGTTTTTGTTCAAAAACAAGTGTATTTATGTTCTTTTATTTCAATGACGAATAAAAGAACATAAACATATTTGTTTGCATTTTTATTCTCGAAAGCAAAAAAAATGTTTTTTGTTCCTATAAACACATTTGGACTAATAACAAGAAACTAAAAAAAATTTATTTCTTGTTCTTGAACGCTTTGTTAAAAAATACTTTTTCTTTTTCTTTTTTTTTCTTTTTTGCCTTTGCGGCCTCCAACCACCCACCATCGGTGTCCAGTCGCCGGCCGCCCATGACCAAGAATAAAAAATGAGAAAAAACAAAAACATTACTAATCGTACTAAACGCATTTCTATTCTTTTTATATTTCAAGAACACTTTTACCAAACACTTTATTTTACTCAAAAATTGTTCTATGAAGTAGAAACACAAAAAAATGTTTCTATTCAAAAAATGTTCCCTGAAATAGAAATGTTGCCAAACGCGTCATAAATGACCGAAAAGTTAGGAAATCGGGATTTTTTATTAGACATGTTCGTATCATAGTTTTGTGAAGTTATTTGATGCAAATGATCATGTTCAAATTCAATTTTTTAAACCCGAAATTGACCCGTTCAACTATTTTAATTAAAAGTGTCTAGCAAATATTACTGTATTCCCCTAAGCTAATGGTTATAGTGTAATGTATATTGACATTTAGCCATTGCTATACTTTGGTGAGGTACTATAATCGTAAACATTTTCCATATAATTTAATAATAACATAGAATTCTTTAATAATAAATTAAGCAAAAAGGGAAAGTTGGAGCTTGCAAATGTTGCTTGTTCTATGTTATCTGATTGCGTTAAAATAATAATGTAAACTCATTAAGCACATCCCTTCATGAGTAAAGCCACAAAAGTCAATTAGATCTCAAAATACTTGTTGCCAATTTTTTTTTTCGGGAATCTATAGAATCGGACTCATTGAGTAAAGCGCTCAACACAAGACGTTTTCGTACTACGAATTTGAAAATCAAGATATCTTCAAATTGGACCTTTTTATATATTTATTTAGGAGTCAAATTTGAGTTAATCGATTTAACAACATGCTTATAAGTTCATGTCATGCGACTCGACCCACTGATACTAGGGTGAGACATGATGCAAAATTTTATTTATTCAATTTTAATGACGCACTAATTTCGATAAACGAGTTGGGCCTGACAACAATCAGGAAAATTATATGACCCAATTTAAAAAAAATTAAATGCAATGAATTACCAAGCGACACTTTAGTTGTCACCAATTACCTAGATGGACAACTTGGGGTGCATATTGACTTCTCACCGGTTTGAGATTTTTTTTTTTTTTTACAAGGTTTTGCAAGAGAGAGACGTCGACAATCTTGTACTTTACCGGGGCATTGGCAATCCCCGAGGTTGGGTTCATAACCTCAAACAACCTGGACCGGTGACCCCAAGCTAGAGTCGGGACGTTGATGGTCAACTCAAAACTCCAACGGTTGAGCCAAGGCCATGACATAAGCGGGCTCGGCTAATTGGTCGATTATGGATTTTTATTTAGGTGTGAATGGATTCTTCTACCACTATTGTGACGTCTTCATGGTTCATGCCTCTATCTAAGTTACTATGTAGTGACAGACTATTTTAAGGGGAGCCATTATGATCAGTAAAAATCCATGAAGGAGCTTATATGGTCGTGGGAAAAGTCTAATTCACTTAAATAACCCAAAAATTTAGGTTTAGTTTCAATTTTGTCTCGAACCTATTTTGTCATAAAACCCTAGCTTTTAAGGTCTACTGCCCATTCTACCTCGTACTTTTTCTTTTGTAATTTAGTCTCAAATCTATCCTATCTAACACTTATCTAAAAATCTCAACTAGTAGCATCTCGGGACATTTCCATATCGGTAATAAATCCATGTTAGCAAGGTGAGGTGAAAAACTATCTCCAAAGCGAAACCACAAAGATTGGTATCAGAGCCAAGTTGAGACTGTGGTAGTCCTTATATTCTCTAAGTACAGTTGAGGTGATTGTATTTGTTGCACTGATCAGATAAGGTAGCCTACAGAGTATGGTCTCGGCAATAAATCCCATAAGGATTGTGAGTCCGTTGGTCAACACTATCTGGACCCTTGAAAAGAGCAAAGTAATCTTTGTTCCAGAAAGATGAGTTTCTTAAGGAGAATCATATATTCTTCTTGCTTTGCATCTAATAGGACAATAGAAGATATTGACCATGTTAATGTCGAAGAGATTAATATTGAAAATTTTAATAAATCAATTGAAAATTGAAGGATTCCCAAGGCGAAGCATGATGAGATTTATGAAATTTCTAATTGGAAAATTTTTAGGATAAATGATTGTTGCATTTTAACTGAAGAAAGATATATTCCTTCATCTGAATCAATCTCTTTGATCCAATTATTCAATAAAAAAAAAACTTTGAGAAAACATGCTAAGAAAATGACAATATCTTCATATTGGTCTAGTCCAGGTTAGACCTAAACCTCTAACTAAAGAATGATTAGATACCTATTTACTTCTCGTCTTAAGAGATGCCAGACTCTTAAAATATAAAGAATATATTATTATGACTATTGAGACAAGTCTATGCAATGGTCTAATTCATTTCAATTGTCATATTGGATATTTTGTCTCCCTAAGAGACAAAAATATTTTAAAATCTCTTACTTTACAAATTAAGATCCATAACTATTTGATATCAGAAGGATCTATATCTTTAACAATCATTTACAAAGTTTATTACAAACTTTTAAATTCTTTTCTGACCAAAAAAAAACTTTTAAATTCCACTTTTGGTTGTAAAACTTTTAGAATTAGCCTTAATGGACAAACACTTCTTCTTTAACAATCATTTACTATGATTCCTCGATTCATCCAATGGGATGAAGTTACCCTTCCAAAACAATGAGAATTAGAGAACCAAATTCCTTGACAAATTGGTCAGCATATTGAACCTACCAATGTTATTTAACATCCTAAAGGTAGGGTCACAGTTCAATTCTCAAGAATGAGAATAAATCCCCCAAGAAGGTCATTAGATCTTAGGTCTATTCCATCTCATTCTACTTTTTCAAGAAAATCAGTAGATTTATCTCCAAATTTGCCTCATATTATGATTCCAGAGGAAGAACGAGAGCATTCCCAAGTTCAAACTCAACCTCGAATTCAAAACCCATCTATTCAAGGTGTCGATAATAGGTCAGGATTATTTACACCAATCTATCAACATAATCATAATCAAGAATTCCCTAAACCTACTCCTTCTGAGATAGAGGATTTGGAACTTAATGTCTTAGAAACTGATTTTGAATTGGAAAAGATCTTTTTAAATAATGAATTTAATTATAAAAAAATAAAACATTAGAGAATGGTATTTTGGTACTTTCAAAACCCAACTTCAGCCAATCAAAGAAGAATATTACAATTTTATGTATCAACATGGAGTACAAATATTATTCTTTGATTGGTTTGAAGAATATTTTCTAAATCAAAAGGAAATTTTTGTACTGGACCAATTTCACAAGTGGAAAATGGGTGACAGACAAGTGATTGAATCAAACCATTCTCCACTCAGACAAATAGAAATTGCTTTCAAAAATTCTAAAATTTCAGCTTCACCTTTCAAGGAAGCGGCAAAAATTGATGGTATTGAAATCAAGAAGATAGTTGAACAAAACAATTTTTGACATCAATATCTTCATACTATTGGAAAACAACTAGACATAATACAATATACTATTCAAGCCAGTTCTTCTTTGATAGTTTGTAGCCAGAAAAGAACTTTAAAATCACATCTTTTCAAACCTTTTGAAATTCCAAAAAATCCAAGGGTTGAATTTCTTAAAGCATTGGAAGAAAGGAAAATAAAAGAAAAGAAAATTGATATTTTAAGGAAGAAATACTTGTTATTGAAACACCAATTTTTTAGAACTTTAGTTATTAAAGATACTCCAGATCGAGTCAACCTCTTAAACATTGATTATGAGTCTATCAATCTCAATGTGTTGGATAAGTCTGAAACAGAGTCCATTCTAAAAATAAATAAAATAACCTGGAAGGGCCCTTAGAGATTATATTATTCTAGAGCTACTCCACTTGATATAGCATTAGAAGAAAATAATCTCTAACTATAACACAAATATTCTTCAAGATCAGTATAGATGGAATCTTTGAACAAAATCTTCTCAATGTGCTTAACCAAATGGTTATAATCTCCAACATGTATAAACGTCTTCTTGATGTTACCGACCAAATAGTAACATACCTTTAATTGCTGGATTCTCAGGACAACTAAGAGGTTTGTGGGACAATTATCTCACTGAGGAACAACGTTCTTCGATTCTAAATTCATACAAGACTGATGATGATGTGCAAGAAATTCTTGATGATAACAATCTTCCAATTCAGGATTTGGTCAATGCTCTTTTGTATTTCATTTCTCAACATTTTATTGGTGATCCTTCTTTGATTAGAGATAAAAATCTTGATCTTTTATCAAATATGAAATGCAAATCTTTGGGAGAATTCTGAGAATATAAAGATGTATTCTTCCAACGAGTTCTTCTTCGACTAGACTGTAATTAATCATTATGGAAAGAGAAGTTTCTTGCTAGGCTCCCTGGTCTGATTGGAGAACGAGTTCACAAAATGATAAGACAAGAATATGGGAAACGGATTCCCTATGATCTCTTATTCTATGGAGAACTTGCTTCTTATATTTGCAAAATTGGAACCAATTTGTGTACAAACATTCAACTTCGAAAGCAACTTAAAAAGGAACAAAAGGATTCCAATAAGGACTTCGGAAATTTTTATGCACATTGTGATCCGTCTTTTGTAACCATAACAAGAAAAAATAATCTTGTAAAAAGGGTTGCAAATGCAAAAAATATTTCCATAAATTTGAAAAGAAATTTAACAGAAGATTTTCCAAAGATAATACTTTTGGCCAAAAAAAATATTTTCAAAAATAAATTCAAAAATAAAAAGGGTTTCACAACCTTATTATGTTCTAATTGTGGGAAAAAAATGTTTTACTTATAAATTCTGCAAATTAGCCAAAAAGCTAAATGAGTTAGAATTAGAAGAAAAAGTTCTTGAAAATTTCCTCCAAATCACGGCCGATGAATTGTCATTTAAGGAAGATGGTCTTCAAGTTAACGACATTGAATCTTCTTCAATAGAGGAGGATAATGAGGAATAAATTTTCAAAGATTTCGAGAACCTTGAAATAAATGTTTTGACCGAAGAAGAAGAAATTATTTTACAAAAAATTGATCAGATTTTTGATACAGAAGAAAAGGTTGAATTTTTGAATAATTTACATCAAAGTTCTTCTTCTTCTCAATTGTCAAATATTCAAAGAAACCAAAGTCTTGACTAGTTTCAGTTAATGACCACCAACATGAGATCAATGTACCGAAACAGGAGATTCGAGATTTAAAACTTTCCCAACTAACATTACAATCAGAACTTTTTGATTTAAAAAACAAAATTTATGATTGACAAAGAATCCTGAAGAAGAATCTTTTTCTAATTCACCTAAACCTCATGATCAGGGATATTTACTACAACTTTATGAGATTACACAAAGAAAGTGGCTAATAAACATTTCTTTCATAATCAATGGTGAATTTCATTTGAATTCCGTTGCTCTTTTTGATACTAGAGCAAACCCAAATTGTATTAGAGAAGGTCTAATTCTAACCAAATATTTTGAAAAAACAACACATTCCTTAAAAGCAGCTTTAGTAGAAAAACTTTAAATCAAGTTTAAAATCCCCGAAGCAAAAATTTTAAAGGAAAATGTATCTATTAAAACCCCTTTTATTCTTGTGAAGAATTTAAAACAAGGTGTAATTCTTGGCACTCATTTCATTACTTTGATTCAAACTTTTATAGTTACCAATAAAGGCACTGAAACAAAGTTTTTGTATAAAAAACTAGTCTTCGAGTTTGTCACCGAACTCCAAACTAGAAATCTAAGCATTCTTCAAAAGTATTGTATTTTTGAAATTAATTGCCTCATTGAAAGTAAAGAAAAACATCTTCTTTACCTTAAAGAGATCTTAAATTCAAGAAAGTCAAAACCCAACTTTATGATCCCAAAATTAAAAATCTTTTAAAAAACTCCATTTGTTCCACTCTCCCTAATGCTTTCTAGGATAGGAAGAGTCATATTGTTGATCTTCCTTATGAACCATGATTTTCCGAATTTGATATTCTAACCAAGGCCAGACCTTCTCAAATGATTCAAGAGACACTAAATGGTTTACTAAGGTTAACTTAACTAGAGTTCTCCCAAACTTATACCAATTCGCGACTTAGATTTCAATTCTTAACATGCAAGATTGATTTTAATTGGAGTCTAAACTAATCTATTTACGATGGGTCGATTCGAAATACATGTAAAGCACCGGGAGTTGTACCTTACCCCTATGAACTAGAGACTATGAGTACGGGGAATTGATTATGCTAGATTACTAAAACGCCCTTTTGATACTTTTTATTTATTTTAAAAAATTAGCAGGTAGCTTGGATTGATTTTGAATTAACTCTAACATGCATAGTGATTATGCATGTGCACAAGCATTAATGTAAACACATAATGAAATAAAACAACAAATAAATATGATCTAACAAGTCAAATGATTTTTTATTTTCTTATAATCTAAACATGCAAGTTAACTATGTGCATATGAAAGTTTTAAATTTTTTGGGATTTTTACTATTTTAAATGCAGACTATATTAACATGTAGTGCACATGATGAAAACTTAAACCTAGACCATAGACATGCATATGACATGTCCTAAACTATATGCAATGCATCTTTATAGCTTAATAAAAATTCGAAATTATTTTTATTAGTGAAACTAATGATCTATAACTAAATATCATTTAATTTAAATTAGGAACTAACTTGTCTTAATCCCTGATTAAAACTAAAATCTATCTCAACTATAGATAAAAATCATGGAGTTCAAATTCTAACTAAAATATTTAATTCTAACTTAACTCTAACAACTAAAATCTTTTTGGTGTTTTGAATTAGAAAAGAGTTTAACTAAATGTAATTTAACCCATCAAATCTCACAGCGCACGGCGCGGTTAGCACGTTGATGACGGTGACGTTGCTGGAAATCGCTTCGGCAAGTTGCTGAAATTGTTAACTAGAGCTCGACGAGATGTAGCGACGAAAGTCGTTCGAGATCCGAACCCGTTGAAAGACAGCAAAGTCGCTGTGACCGAACGTGATAGGCGTCGTGGTTCAACACCCTGACTGCAAAGGGAAGAGCAATGACTGCGAGAGCTTCGTTCTCCTCGTGAAGTTTCCTTTCTCTCTCGTGGAAGACCTCCCCAGACAGGAAGATTCCCCTCTCTGACTTTGACCTTCCCCTCCTGCACTCTCGTTTGTGTCCCTCCCCGAAGAAGAAGACTCCCCTCTCTCTTGTGTTTCACTTTTGCTTGCAGATCATTCCTTCTTCTCCCTGCACTCTTATTTTCAGCCCTCTTTCTCTCTCTTGATTTTTCTGCCGCACACCTTCGCTTTCTTTTCTCTCTCTTTTTTTCTTTTTTAACTGACTGCCCACGAAAAGAAAAGCCGCCCTTCTGAACGCCACCCCCCTTCTATTTATATAGACTTGGAGATAATGACCCAAAATATTTAAAATTAGTTGTGAGATGATTCCAAAATTTGATTTCCAAGAGAGTACATATCCATCCGCTATCCATAGCCTAACCCACCTACTGATTTTGAAATGTTTTTATCTGTTTGCTAACCATCACCCATATCTCTCCACATGCAAATCTTGATCTCCATCAAAACTTGAATCTCACACCTTCTAGGAACCTCTTTTGATTATACGTATGATGGCACATGGTAAGATTATGCTTGAGCCATGCGATCTACACTCGATGCAATTATGCAAATAATATTTTTGTTCAGGGATCAAACTAACCATTGATTTTCTTATGCAATTAATTCTACATGATTTGCCAAAATTTAGGTGTCAACACCAATCTTGGAATTCTACGCAAACCATTACATGAGAGAAAAAGAATCCTCTTGAACAGAATGAAATCCACACCAATATTGTGAGAAAAATAAGAAGGGATCTCAAAGAAATTCGTTGTCTACATATTCCAGATCCAATTTGATTCAAAGTTGTAGAAATTGATGCTTCTAAAATCAATTATGGAGGTGTTTTGAAACAAACCAAGGATGGTAAAGAATTGATGATTCAGTTTCTTTCAAAACATTGGAATGATTGCCAGAAAAATTACTTTACGATTAAAAAGGAAATTCTTGCAATAGTTCTCTCTATTTAGAACTTTCAAGGTGATTTATTGAATCAAAAATTTCTTCTAAGAATTGCTTGTAAATTTGGAAAAGGATGTCCAAAATATTGCATCAAAACATATTTTTGCCCAATGCCAAACTATTCTCTCTACCTTTTAATTTGATATTGAATGTATTAATAGTTCTTTAAATTCCATTCCTGATTTTCTGACCAGAGGATTTCTACAGCAACATTGCCTCCCAAATCTAGAAATTCCTCCTCTGACAAGGGGAAATAAAAAAAATGAGAATCCACCTCTCAAAGGAGGACTCATAGACATTGGCACCCGGCTGCAAGCAGTAAAAAAAAATCAAATAGACCATTAACTATTGGATCAAAAGAGGATTCTGCTTCATCCTCTTTGGCCCCAAAAAAGGAGTGACAAAAAATTGAAGCACAATGATCCATTATTCTATTTGATTTCTCTACCTTATCACGTGAAGATGCTGTCAAGCTCTTCCAATTGGCCATCCAACCAACAAGTGGACCTATTCTAATGAGAAATCTTCAATTTAGGTAAGACCTTCTATATCTAGTGAAGTGGTAATCCATTCAGATAAAACCATTCCCAAATCAAAATTTATTGAAAAATCATTTTATTCAAATATTTGTTTTGTTGAAAAAAGATTTTTTTGATGAAAACCCGTTTGAATATGCTCGAATGATGTTCACAAATTTTTTTTGTTATACTCCATATGATCCCTAAAAGACTGTGGAGTATTATGAAATAAATTTTGGTAGAAACAAACAAATTGGACAATTTTCAAACACCTCACCAACCTCTCACGAATTTTTCTAAATTCAAAATCAAAACCACATAAGCCTAGCCTTTTTATCGATCCCATTTCACCTATTTTGATTACCGCCAAGCACGGTGGAATGTTTTTTTTAATGAATCCTAAAGGCACACATACTTGGCTAATTTTCCTAGATAGCCTAAACACCATAATATTACCCTATTGGTTCATTCGCTAGTGGGAAGAATTAGGACCAATTCCATAAATTCTTTACCTATATGTTAAACCAGGATTTGATGCCTTTACAAAAAATTATTCTTCAAATCCCCAAGAAAAGGAATTGCCAAAACCATTATTATACCATCCCAATTTTAGAGTCCCTTGGGTATTATCTTGGCTTGGCACTTTGATTTCCTAAGACATCCGAAAAGTGAAGTCCTTATTTTAATCATATCGTGTCAAATGGTGGGACCAATTCAAATTTTGGAATACGCTTGAACATCAAGCTATCCTAGGATGGCTAGCAGAGCATGCTAAACCTATAAATGAATTCCCCCTTTCCTTCATGACAAAAAATTTCTATTATCGAAGCTTGCTATAGCAAAAACCATGTAAGATATAGCACAATTGCCAAAGCAAACTTTAGAAGATGTTGAATCAAAGTCCTCGCATAGCAGCTCACACCATAGTGGAAACACAAATGAAGATGATTGTTATGGTATTCCCTAGCACCAAATTGTGGAGGAAGAATCAAATTCAGAGGAAGAAGAAAAGCCCAAGAATTTGGTTCGGAGAAATAACACAAGATGTCGAACATAAGATACCATCAATAATTTTGTGTTATCAATTATTGTAATAATTATTAGGGACACCATCATTTCACTTTTGGAAAATTGTTGTACCATCATCATTATAGAAAACACCATATCATTGTGCACTAACTTTTACTATGTTGCACAATATCTTTCTGGTCTCTATTTAAGTCATCTCATGCCAGAAGAAGAGATAAGGTGTGAAGTCATTAGATACTCTCCCATACTCCTTCTCGCTAGACCTTAATCTTCTATTCTCTCATATTCTTATTCCAATCTTTTTGCCTCCAAAAGATCAAACCTCCATGTTCGGATCTACCTATACTCAGGAGATCCAAACTTATTATTGATTTACCTAGATCACCCATTTGATTATTGATTCTCCAACAATTAGGAGATGGCACCTACTTATATGGTTCACTAAATCATCCTCTATTTCGGTAAGCACAATTGACTTTCTTCTACTATGTAGAAGTTCTATGTTCGAATTGGACCAAGAATTGAGGGTTTGGGACAAAAAAAATTTAAGGAAAAATTGAAACCGAACTAGAAATGAGGAGCTTTTTAAAGGAATTAGACCTTGTGAAAAGTGGCTTTCTAGAGCTTTGGTTATTTTTTAAAATTTTCTAAATTGCATCAAGGAATGAACCTATACTTAATATTCCTAGTTAATATGCAAACAGCCCTTACAAACACACATCATATATGGGAAGCTGGTTAATTTTTTCTCCTCCTCATTCATGAAGCATTGGATGAAAGTATACATCTCTTCTTTCATTGAGCTCTCATAAGGTATGACCCGACCAAGCCATTATTGTAGGCTCACCGTGGCCTCTAATTACCTTCGCATTCTTGAGCTTTTTCTTTGAATAAGGCTGCATAACATCATGAACAGATTCGAAGTTTGTCAGACCTAATTTTCCTTTTTTTTTTAATTTTTTCCCGAGGTTTTACTTCATTTCAATGAAGAATAAACTCACAATGGAAATAACGAATAATTGGTGTAATCAGATAATGTTGTGCAAGATCTTTACAAGTACCACCCAGTTGGCCCAAATCGGATGGGGTGGATCATGAATATCGTGATTTTTTACTACAACCATTTTATGGATATTGAGAATACTTCCATACTCTCGAATAAAGCGATACATCTAGCCACCTGTTATGAAATATGTGAATATTCATTATATTCAATGGATTAATTATGGTACATTAATATTGAACAAGTTCGTTCATCTCCCTATCATCAATGTATGTAAGTACATCCGTGTTTTCTTATAAATAAGGGCTCAGTTCTAGTCATTTGAATAAGAATGAGAAAGAGAGATTTTCTCTACTATCTTTAGTTTTCAACTATTTCCTTTACTTCATCTTTATCTATTATCTCTATTATATGCTTGGAACGCAATATTTTGCAACACATTATCAGCATGAAGATCTACCAACTGAGTAAGTAATCTTTGCCAGGTAAGTTTTCTGTTTGTTTTTCTTTAATCATCTCTTGCTTCATCTTCTTCTATCAATTCTTCGTTTCATTGGCCCGAAGCAAAATTTCAAATCTAAATGTATCATTCTACTCTCGAAGTAGCAATGGATATTTCGACATCCTTATTTGGTGCTAAATTATGGAAAATATTAAAAAGCCCAAATTTTGCAGCTTGAAAGTGAGTGGAAATTAAAATCTATCATTGTGCCTTGCTATAGAAATGCACCTCTAAGGATAAGGTCTTGCTAATGCAATTAGTGAATATGAAACATCAAATGCAAAAGATAAAGCAAATTCATTGATTTTCATTCATTGTCACGAGAGCCTACAGTCTCAATATTTATCAGTGCGAGACCCTTAGACTTTGTGGAATAGGTTGAAGGATAGGTATGACTATACCAAAATAATTATCTTCCCTCAAGCACAATATGATTGGCAAAATCTCAGGCTGCAAGATTTTAAATTAGTGTCTGAGTATAACTTAGCTTTATTTGGTATCTTTTCTCGATTGAGTTATGCAGTATTAAGCTCACTAATGTGGAGTTATTAGAGAAAACTTTCTCCACAATTTGCCACATACTCTGAGTTAATTTTTGTGCTCCTCACTGCTAAGCAAATTAATGAATTGCTCCTAAAAAATCATGATCTTAGACCTGTTGGCTCAAAAGTATTGCCTGAAGTACATGCTAACTCTAAGAATAATATTGGCCATTTTAAGGGTTATAAGCATAAGCATGAGCACAATCCTCGAAGAGGTGGTAGAAAATTTAATCGCCCAAGGAAATTTAACTTTAGGATAAATCATGGCAAACAAAAGAATCCAATATATGTGGCTAATGAAAGTATTTGCCATCATTATGGCATGAGTAGGCATTGATCAAGTACCTGTCGTACGCCAAAGCACTTTGTTGATCTATACAAAGCATCTTTAAAGGGTACATGCAAGAGTCGTGAATCTCATGCCATTGAAATTAACCCTACTGCCATAACTGTTGTCGAGACTCCTTGTAACATCTCGTAATCACTATTTCAATCATACGATGATTGGAGCCACGGACCGCTTGCACGAGGTGTGAGGTTTAGCTGTAGGGACAGTCATGTTGACCATATGGATAATGTATACGGAAAAGTCTACAATGGCCATAGGGATTGGCCATGGAATCACATGAGTCAATTGAGTGAACGGACCACAAGACTGCCTAAATGAATATAGGGATCGAAGATGGAACCACTCGTGTGCATGGTGTGCATTGGTTGTGAAATCACTCGAATGGATTGTGAAATATCGACGGGGAGATGAGTTGGATTGATCGAGGATCGATCATGAATGGGGGAGAATCAACCATGAATTATTCAAGGATCAGTAGAGGCTAATTACGGATCGATTAGGAGTTGGCCAGAATCGATCGTGAATCGGCGTGGAGCAACACTATGGGGCGCTACCTACCCTACCCAAGCACTGCCGCCTACAACCATCTTTGATCAACGTTAGATGAACATGACCTTTACTCGCGATGCTTGATATTCCATCAAGTCCTTTAGTCGGAGCAAAAACTCTCGGTGGCCATACCAATATTAATTTCCTAGGACCAAGTCATAATCACTACCAAGAATTCTACGATCACTAACTCCTATAACTAATAACTAGCAGTGGAGATAAACATGAGTTGGAGAATACATAATCACATGAATACGAGAAACATAGACTTATATATATATATATATATATACATCGACACGAAGCCGATCTAGCAAAGTTTGGTAACAAACTATACACACACAACACTACTCATAACAAACTTGACATCATATCAAAAGGAGTCATAGTGTCAACTGAAGTCGATGTCTAGCCAAAAAGTGTAATAAAAAGCCTTATGACCTATCACCCTATTGTGCGCCACCAGAAGAGCCCTACCCTAGACCGTCAAAGATGTCTACCAGAGATAGAAGGCTAACCCAACGCTCCCTAAACCATGCACAAACTGCAAAGAATCGGTACGTCAGTGTCTCAGAGCCTCGACCTTGTAGATCTTCATTCGGTCTCCGCTAACAGGAGATACACATCGGGACGGTCAGACCAAAAGAATTGAGTGTAATGGTGAAAGATATCATCTATGATGCCATATCGTGGCGGTGGATCTTCGAGTGAGCTTGTCATAATCAACTATTTGAAAACAACGTCCTAAAAGGGTAAGCTTTTGCTTAGCAAGTAAGGGACTGATCACTCAACGAGCCTTCTAAGTGCATTCACCAAGATCGCACACATGCATGAACCAGACGCATGGACTATGCAAGCAAACTCGCCATAGCCCTATCAATGTATGTCACATGCACACAAGACAATGCCACTCACATGCAAATGCTGACACACATAAGCCATGAAACACCCTCGGCACACAAAACAAGTGTTTTATTGCATATGCAATGCAAGTTCATGCATAATCTCCGAGCACGTAGCCAAGACGCCCATCTCTGCACACAGGAGAACTCATATCCACTTTTTATGTACAGATCATCGGCATTATCACTTGATTCACGTGGGCCACCAGACACCACACTCAGATGTCCAAGCATCTCCCCTCCGAAGAGTTCGCATCCAACTGGGAATATAGTCATCTAGCCATCCCCCCGCGCTATTGGAATCTAACCATACTCACAGATGCAAGACTATCGCAGAAAATAGAACTAACTAATCCATCAATAAATTTTCAAAAACCAAATATGTAGTCCTTCAAAAATTTGAAGCACATTACCATGTCTTAGACAAGATCCAAACACACAACTTTCATGAAGAAACCCATGTGAAAATCGTTGAGTAACACAGCTTATAAAGTCAGTAAAGTTCAGGGAAATCAAAAACACATTTTCAAAAGTAAAGCATTTGTCATTAGATTAAGCTAAAATTTTAGTATGTTGTAGCCCTGGACGTGAGCTACAATTTTCATGAAGAAAGCTCAAAACTAGTTAGGAACACGCAAAGGTCAGAAAACAGTTTCTTAAAACCTATTATGGGCATTCTAGAGATCGAATGAATCATATGTTTGTAAGATTTAGAAAATTCCCAAATAAATATATGTCATAGATAATTAAATCGTGAGCAACTTTCATGAAGACATCCTAATCTAATTTGGCTTCTCACGTTCTAGAGAAAATCAACGGCCCGAATGGGTTTTCAGACAAACTTAGCTCAGCGACGGGTGTTGCTTCGGGTCTATTCCTCTACGAGCTCTACCAATCCAATTCTAAACCATTTAGCATGAATTAAGCAGAATGGGAAAGTTAACCTAGACATGCAAAGCACTAAATCCAGGCAACATGGCAAACTCAATCTCGAAACTTACCTCATTAAGCAGAATTGGTCGGTGAGGGGTTGTCCATTTGCTGGTGGCCGCGCGTCTTCATGGAGCTATGGGCTGAGCTCTAGTAGCGCTCTCTCTATTGTTCTTCATGAAGGGAAGAAGAAGAACAATGAAGGAGAAGAGCAAAAGAAGAAGAGAAGATAAATAAGGTAATTAGCAGAGTGAACAAGGAGGAAGTGGAGAAGTTGTTTGCGCAAAAGGAAGAGAAAGGGCGGTTGTAACATTCCGTTTTCGAGCCATTTCTAAGGCCAAATTAACGAATTGGTTAATAGGTTGTTAGCCTTGAAAATCCCTCGAAATAAACCGTAAGAATTAAATTAGAACGATTTCGAACTTCTGGAATTCACGATTTAGGCCCCTGAGGTTTGATTAATTGCATTTTGGTCCTAAAAGGGATGAATTTTGGGCCTAAGGGTAATTTTAGGAAAAATTAGGAAAAGTTAAATTTTGGTCAACGGTCAACAATTGATCGGTCAACGGTTAACGGTCAGAATCGGTCAACTCCTGAGGAAACCGGTCGAACCTCATGTGGATCAGGTTTGACCGTGAAAATCACGGTCCGACTGCAAGGAAGGGCAGTCAAAATGCAAAAGAATCGGTCAAATCGTGAGGAATACAGTCTGACCGGGGCTAGGACTGGTCCGACCACCCACATAGCCAATCTAACCGAGTGGACCAGTCCACCTAGCCCATTGTTTCCCTCCATTTGGACGTTCCGTTGAACACGTGGCAGACGAGGGAGAGAAGAGCTCGCGGGAGCCAGCTGGCGTGCACCGCCACAAGCCACGCGTACTCTACCCTTTAGCTAAGTTGGCCCGACGCCAGCAAGGTCACGCACGGGCTATCGCGTGGCTGGAGCCACTTGCCCTATCCCTCAAGACCGTCCTCTCCCTGTTTTTCCTTCCGGCGTGAGCTCGTTCTTTTGAGCTCGAGTTCTCCTAGCTCCGAGCTCCATTTAGCTCAAGCTGGGTAGCTTTTGAAAGCTCACGAGGCTAGCATCACGATGCAGCCAACCGCCGCCGCCATCATGGTTTGCAATGCCTCCAGAAGCCCCCGAAAATCGGCCCAGAGCTCGGGTTCTTGCCCTGTTTGGGCCGAGGCCTTTGTCCGGTCACCGTCACCCTTTTGGCGACTCCCAGCCACCTTCAATGGTACCCAAGGACTTGTGGAGGTCTGGTGAGTAGAATCTATGCCTTTAATTAGGTCAATTCCGGTTTGGGTTGGATAAATCGAACCACAATCAAATTGTGCCCTAATCTGGTTTGAGCTGACCCGAGTTGCCGTCACTGTTCTAGGGCCACCTAGCTGGCACCCATGGCCTCGCCAGCCAGCCAGGGACACCCAAGGCTGGGCTTGACCTCCGTTGAGCTGTGGTTCGCCGTCCGATAGCCTAGTTGGGCACCGGCCAGCTTGGCCGGGGCTAGTTCGAGCCTGAACAGGCCTGGCCGGAGCAAATCCAGCCACCACGGGCCTCCATGGGCTGGGCTGGCCTCCCACGGCCTCGGCGCGATCATAAGTGCAAGGATTGTGTCGCGGCGACCCGCCGCCGTTGACCACCAGATCACGTAACTCGAGGTGAGTGGACCTTCTAAACCCTAATAGGGTGCGTTTATTGCTTTAGTAGAATTGTTAGGCCATTTGTGTGATTTTAGTGGACAAAATTTATGGAATTGATAGTTATAATTGGGCACCGAATACAAATTAAATAAAATGAGAAAATAAATTACTAATAAATAAATTGCGTGGTAATTAAATAATCAAGACTGTTTACAACCAATCTATGACCCTGATTAAGCTTTCTCGACTCATGGTCAATTTCCACGTTCAATTGCCCCCATTGACATCTTGCCATCAAAATCGACTCGTTGGCCAATTCTTTCATTCACATACCGTCGCCAAGTCCATAGCACGTTATCATTATGTCTACCGATCCGTTCAGTCCCCAAGTCCAAGGCACTATTCATTATGTCTATTGATCCGTTCAATTGCCCAGTCCATGGCACTATTCGATTTGCCAATTCCATGGCCCAACATTCGATCGCCAATTCCAAGGCACAATATATCGAACTATAGTCTGCTCAAGTCATCCCATCAATCGATCCCTAGGGTCCATTGCCCTATTTTCTCGGCTAAAAACCAAAATCAAAGCAAATCGGGGTCCACAACCACTTCGGTCAACTTGCGAGATCAAAACAGCTCGTTTCGGCCATGTCGACACCCAATCCAGTCTCGTCGACTTCCAATTTAAATTAGGGCATATTTGCCTTATAATCGGCCTAATAAATATTAAAATAAATAATAATTCCAAAAATTCATCATAAATTCCCCTTCGTCACTTTCGTAACTCAATTGCCACCAATTATTGTCCCGTTAATTAAAAACCCTTGATTAGACCTTTGAGGCACATAATCGATCCATTCAAACACCAAGCCCTCGACATTCTAATCCGAGTTATAATTTGGCCTCCCATTTACTCAGTCAATCATCCAATCAAATCAACGTCAAATCCGTGGCATAGTAATAACCATCGGTCCAAATTATTAATCTATTCGACTTCTTATGATTAAGCCATGTCATTTCGTCGATGCCCTGAACCCGGCCATAATTGGTCCTACTGTCCTTTCATGTCATCAAGGCACCCATTGAATCCCATCAACTTCCAATTAGCCATCAAGGCTCACAGGTCACCTAATCGGTCATTCCCAATGACCACATCGACTAAATTACTTACACAGCCATAAATCGGCCTCCAACCATCCAACCATGTACTAATGCTCTCCAATTACACATTCAAGTCATAATCGGACCTCCTATTGTATTTCGTCGGCCAACCAATTCAACGTCAAGTCCACAAGACCTCAAATACTAATCACACGACTAGGCCCTCCCAATAGTCACGATTATTCTCTTCATCCGATCTCAATATTCAGTCCTACAATTAGACCATCCAATTAGGCTCACTAGCCTCCTAATCGATCACCATGTCGCCTCACCTCCAATTTCTTGCACTTTGCCATACTTAGACTCAATTCATCTAAACACACAATCCAGCCATTTGAATAAATACAATAATTCTACTAAAGCAATAAATGCGTCTAATCGAAGTATAGAGAGTCCACTCACCCTTTTGTCCGTACATCCCAAGCAACGGCTCGTGGCGATGTGCCTTTCAAACTTCCGATAGCGCTCAGGCTTGATGCGGCTTCCCAATCTTCAATTAGACACCTCGGTTGGGCCGGGCCGGGTCCGAAATGGTTCGGGACAACTCCGGCAAAGCTCTGGCGACGACGCCGGCGAAGCTCCAGCAGGTGGCCCTCGGCCATGGGAGTCCGACAGGTAGGTGGCCGGCGCTCACCAGCAACGGAACGGCTCCGTTCAAGCCAAAAACCGGCAAGCAAACTCGGTTTCCCCTAACCGGGTCCGAAATCAGGTCGAGCAAGGGACAGTTGGGTTGAGTCTCGATTCTCTCTCCTCCAGCCAAATCAACGGCTGAAACCGGTGGGATTTGGAACCTAACTCCCTTACAAGTCGATCGGCACCGGTGGGGTGGCCGGAGCGGCGAGGGGCGACGACATGAAGGAAGCGGTCACAATTTGGGTATCCAAGAGGAGAAGTTGGGCTTTGAGGGCCATTTCTCCCAAACTGTACAGTGAAAATGGACAATGCCGGTGCCATTGTGCTCGTGAGGCTCCTAGCTATCAATCGGCAGCAGCGACGACGGCTAGGTCTCACTGGAGCGCCGGCAGTGACCACAAATAGGGTTTCGGTTGGAAAACAGGGCATACCATGAGTCAAGGAGGAAATCGGCGGCCTCGGGGCACGTCGTCAGCAGCGGCGGCCATAGGGAGGGCGAGGGGACACCTAGCGAGGTGCTGGAGCTAGTGGCCTGGCCTGGGTGTGGTCAATGAGCCCGTGGACAGGGGCGACCTTGCCCGTGGACGCCTATTCAAGCGGCACTCGGCGGGGACGGCGGAGGTGAAGGCTAGTCGGATCTAGAAGCTGGTGTGTCAAGGGAGCTGAGGGAGGAGATGGCGCGCTCTCCCGTGGTCTGAGCCGCGAGAGGGAAGAGAAGGAGGAAGGCCTCTCGGCCATGGAGGAGAGAGAAAAGAGGAGATGGGACGGGAGATGGGACAGGTTGCGGACCGGTTGACTCGCGGTTGGACCGGTCCGACCCACGGTTGGGCCTGTCTACGCAAGGGCTGACCGGTTTGTTGACCGGGTCAACGGTCAGCGTTGACCAAAAGTCAACACTTCTAAAATTCTTCCAAAAATGCCCCTAGTCCCAAATTTCACTTCTTTTGGGGCCAAAATGCAATTATCTAAAAGTTGGGGGACCAAAACGCGATTTTCGAAAGCTCGGAATCGCCCGAAATGAATTTTCGCGATTAGTCCAGGATACTCCCGAGGCCAACGGGCCACTAATTAAACCCGTAAATTCACTCGATTGGACATCGAAAAGGGGGGCCGGAACGGGCTGTTACAATGTCTAACATTAATAGGTCATGAATTTCATAATGTCAAACATTAATTACGAAACGTTTGACATTAATCGCGGAATGTCTGATATCAATGAATATTCAGTAAGGTAAGTATTTCATAACATAAAAAAGAATGTTCAATTTTTTTCTTTAATTGGTCATCATTAATAAACATTTGAATATTTTTATTAATTGATGAATAAGCTTCATTTGAATCATTTGTCGGGCACATAAGCTTCTTTTTTTCTAGTTATTATCCAACCCATGTGCTCGGACATTTACATCATCGTACATCATTGGCATTCGGGACACGCATTAGAAATCCTAGCAAACAAAATTGTAAGAAATCTTTATAGATATTTAATGGCCGTATTGGTCTTACTATTTAAAAATGAACAAAAGTTCAAGTGAAAAACTAACAATCAGGTGCAAACAATTTTAATAGAAACCTGTTTTCAGCTGTAAAGTAGAATTTCATGGGGGCTACCAATGCATATAGATGCATTTGAAGATTAAAGTTATGATAACTTATTTCCTCATCAGAAAATGAGATTATCACATATCATAGACTAGTTAAAATGAATTATGATTGAGAAGGTACATAAGGAAGCGGAAGATATGCTATTCATGAGAAAGAGGGTCGGAGATTTCATAAAAACATAAGCATCTTTTTACATCGTGTAGTGGAAATTAAAGTACAATTCATTATCCAATAAATAATGATATAATATGAACGTGCGAATAAATAGCATTAAGCTTCTGATCAAATGGTAATGTAATCATTGATATCACCGACATATTCTTTTCGTTTGTTGATTAATATAAAACTGGTATGAATTTATACAGAAATCTTATGCATTTTATATTATTTGATTTTATTATATCACCCAAATCGAATTTGAGTAAGTAAATTCTAGAATGCAATGCACCGTCTTTAACTAGTATGACATTGGTTAATAGGATTGCAAAATTTTGGAGACCTGGGAATTAAACAAGCAAGTCAGAAAATGCGAGAGTATGGAAAGGCATCCAGAGGCTGCTGGGTTCATAGCATTTTCCAAAAAAATCGTATTAAAAATCTTAACCATTTAAGTTTGATTCATTAGGAAAGACTACCCCAGAAAGAGTAAACTGAATAGGTAACATGCTAATATCTAGATCATGAAAACCAGCACAATAGGCAATTAATCGAAGAGGGTCGAAAATGCTCGAGCATGGCGAAGGCATCCCCATATTGGGAGTAAAACATTGATAAAACTGCTCATTTAATTTTCGGCAACCAGATTTCACTTGCAAAAGATATCATTCCTACCATACAAAAACTCCTCTAGCTCTGTTACCATTAATCACCACAATGTAAGTTGCAGACAAATAAACTGGGAACCAAGATTTGTTACCAATAACTAGTAAAAACGACAATCGCCAATGCCCATGATGAGCATTAATCCTGCCATGACTATGAAAGTAAACTTCCGAAAAAAGCGCTAAGAACCCTGAATAAATTGGCTGGAATTCTTGAGGACATTGTGCCTTCAATCGAAGGATTTAGGCCCGTGTCTAGGAGTCCTGAGGACGTTCCATCTTCTCCATCTTAGAGAATGTATAGGAGACCTTCTAGAGTTGCCGCTGCTTTTGCTTCGGATAAGTTCATTAAGGGTTGACCATTTTCCAAAGGGTGAAAGCCCGAAGGAGCAATCGAGCAATTTCAGCCTGACAGAGCCATTATCGATTGCTCAGTCATGCTAATATCGCTCCTCCAGGCTTTCACCGTCTATGAGCTGCTGTTCTGGCGGAGAGGCGATAGCAATATCCGAAAGTCTCCAACACGCTTTTTTAGATGGAGAAGATGAAACGTCGTCGGGACTTCTTCCAGACACCGGAGCCTAAGACCTTTAAATGAAAAACATCACGTTCTCCACATCAGAGTGCAGCTTGCAAAATCGGTCTTCATTCGAACCAATCGATGAAAACGATGAAGACGCCCCTGAGGAGAATGAGGAGGCCATTGAAATGGGGGGATGCTCCATGACCGCTTCGTGATACAACCTTCCTCTGTAGGCGGCGAGATCAGCATAATACACAGGCGTGACTAGAGACACCGGTTTGGTGCATCGAGCAAAGGTAAAGCACAAGTTGTAAATCAACTTCTCCAAGTCGTCGGAGCTAAACTTGTGCTCGTCCCAGAGGACATGATAGCGGGTCGGCTTGCTTGTCCCAAGGCTGCCGTAGTGGCTGCACAGATAAAAGTCAAACTCAAAAGGATGCACAACCGTAGTGTCCACGACGGTCCCTGGTAGCACGTTCCCCGTGGGACCTCCATCGACGTCTCTCTCTGGAAAAAGACGAGTTTGGTGGCGCTTCTGCGCCACGATGATCGTGATTGTTGGCATATAATCTATCCCGCAGAAAGCCTTCCTCAGATCCTGCAATTCTTCATTCAGAACCATATCAAATTGGCTCTCACTCACACCATCGCGGAACAATATGAGCTTCTCAGGCCTAACTCGATTCAGATGGGCGTACGTCTGGACGAGCTCAAGACACATCTCCCCAATGTTGACAATTTTCTCTTGCAGGTGGAGCTGAGATCGCACCCTTGCAATGTAGCGATTTGCGGCAGGCCAGTTGATGGTACCGACAATGGAAGCAAATGACGGACTGCTCGTGTTGTGGGATGCGGGATGGTTGACGTCGGCACCAAGGAACATCACATGCGCATCGCCATTGATGTGCGGGAATTGATTGAATAGCTCCACGTTGCTCCCTCCAAGCTTGGCATTGATCTTGAGGGCCAAATTAGCGAGATACTGATCGTTCGCTCTATTGGCTAGCTCAGAAAGGCAACATTGAGTAACTAAGCCGACTCGAGTCTCGCAGATCCACTTGAGGTTCTTATAGCCGATGTCCCTTCTAGACATGACACAAAGAAGGAATTGAGGACGCCGTCTGCCGACTCTGCAAGCACGATTACTGACATCCTCTAGCAGTTCAGTCAATCTAGTCACATCAGAGAGCATGCTCATCGTGGCATCTCGATAAAAGAGCGGTTCTTCCATGCGAATCCCCAAGTTTCTGCATCGGCTCATAAGCTTTTGGATGAACAGCTTACCATTAAGCCGATTACGATCTGATGCGCTGAAATCGAGGAGGACCCATCTTTCGATCGACTTCCCATCTATGACCGATTTTCCCATCAGATTCCAGTGGCATTTCTCTTTATCAACTTCTATCTTGATCACCTTGCCACTGGAAGCCGCCAGCTTGAGCGCGGGAGCTCCGATGACACGTCCAACAACTTTCGTCATGTTCATGTCAACTTTGATTCCAAAGTTTTGGCTGACGTCTCTGCAGCAAGGTAAGAAAAACTGGATAAGAAAAAAGACAAGACAAAAAAGGAAGTCACACTAGTCCTAGTCCGGTGCTTACTGTGACATACTCTTACACCCTCTTTGTCGGTCAAATGCTATTTTAATGCTATATAGTCTTATGTCTTTTTATGCAACCGCGTCAGAAAAAAGAAAATATAACCCACCCGAGTTCTTTATCCAACCATGTCATTACACCAGCATCAACAGGGAAAAAGAAGAGCAGAACGAAGTCTCAGCATAACCACGTTAATTTTTTGACCCGCAGGTCAAGTTTTGATAGAAGGAATGACACGATCAAAGCAAAGAACAAGCGTTACTTACCCGCAAGGTCCGTCCTTCGACCTTATCATGTCGCAGATGGACTTCCTTCGGATATGCGGGGGAGGCAAGGAGAGTTTCTTCAGCACGAAGGCCGCGTCTCTGTCCAAGTTCTCCTTCGGGTACCTCTGCCCCTCGACCAGCACACAGAATTCCATCGGCACATAATTTTTCTTATTGTTCTTGCTGAAATCTAGGCAAGGAATGTCCTTGTACTGGATCTCGATCTTGTACTTCTCCCAAAAGTAGCTCACCAGGTTGATCTTCTTCATCCTGCCCTCCGAGCTCTCGTAGCTGAAGGATATCGAGCGGGTAGTCTCATTGGTCAGTCCAACGACCGTATACTTTTGGTTGGTCCTGCGGTGGGCCACCGTGACCTTGACCCCCTTCAACGCCTGCTCGACTTCCCTCCTGTACCTTGTAAACTGGCCGATGCTGAATCCCCGTACTTGCTCCTTGAGGAAATCGATGACCGACATCCTCTTTCGAAAGGCCATGACCGAGTAATCAAGAGACAGCACGAGGCCCTGGGATGTAGGCTTCAAGCCGTGCTGGAATCCCTTTAACGCCGCGACGCCACACTTGAGGTCATCTTCTTCACGATACTCTGGACGATAGAAGTGCCGACCGACCGAGATCAAGTGCCTTGCAGGGTTCTCCTTCATAACCATATCCATGCCCTGCAATACGTCACGCGGGATTGAGGACAAGTTCCCAGCCAAGTAGTCCTTCAACTTACGGACCTCGAGCTCATTCACGAGGGTGATGGTGCATCGGAACAAGGAGTCCTCACTGTCTTCTCCGGACAATATTTTCACGTCGTATGCCCCGCAAGGCAGCGGGATTGCACTAAAGATGTTCTTCTCGCCATCATAGGCGGTCATGGATAAAGGAAACTGCGTAGAGTAGTCGGAGAATAACTTTTCCTTGATCCGAGATAGAGCGGCTTTTGACAGCCTCACGGGATGGCCGTGCTTGGCAGGCGCGTCGGGCTTGATGTCGACATCGTAGTGCCTAATGATGGTTTCGGGATTGAAAGTGATGGGAAAATTGTTGACAAGAAGCCTAACGTGCCGAGCAGCCAACGAGCCACCTTTATCTGGGCGTCTGATGGCGCAAATCTTGTCCCCGCTTCCTGGGGAAACCAGATTAAACTCCGGCGCCAGGTTATGCTCCGGCCGGAAATCTGTTGAGAAAATGAAAAGTCACATCAACTGATGTTGCACATTAGCTTCAGTCATTTTGTCAGAAGTATCCGATGTGGTTCGCTTATTTGAATATTTTATGTACTTAGGAGTTGTGAAACTGATAAAATGCAGACATAAAATATCAACAGCTATGCACCATTGTGTAGATTAGTGTCCAGAAAAACACATTGAAGCATTCGACTTCTTCATCGCCACGATTTTTGAACATTTAACGACTAAAACACCGGCAAAAGCTTATGTGCAGCGGTTTACACAAATGATCATGAGAGAAACTAAAATCGTGCGTGCTGAAACATCTTAAAGTAATTCGTGAATTGATTGGAAAATGGTACGACTCATATGCAAAGATCCTGCTGGTATAAACAAATCGATATGCACAAAGAAAGCGTTGCCGGTATTAACAAATTAAAAGGAACCCGAGACGAACATATACAAACCAGCTATAGGCTCAGGCTCCGGATGCAGTGAGGCATTGTATCTAGGATGACGAGCGTCAGCATGAGTGGGTGAACGACTCCTATCTCGACGATGAGACTCTCGAGAAGTGTTTCTCTCCTCCGCACGACCGCCCCTTCGATGCGGGTGGTCTTGTTCATGGCCCCGGTGGCGATGATGCCGATCCCTATTCTGGTTTCTCTCTTCCCTCCTAGTATGCCTTCCCCGTTCTCCCCCTCGATTTCCATGTTTGTCCATGACAGGGTCGGGAACGGTTATGCGACTTGAGGGGGGAATGCTTTTATGACCACAGAGTCACGACTGTGCGAGAGGAATGAAAAGAAAGGGAGATGAAGAAAGGCGAGCGACGTTCGACAAGAAAGGTTGAACCACGACGAAAGAGAGAGGTCTCGGATTCTAGGAACGTTAGCGGCAACGCAAGCGAGAGAGGTTGAGCGGCTTTACGAAGAACGGCCGAGACAATTAGGGAAAAATGGACGATTTTCTTGTTGTTCTTTCGTTACCGAAAGATAAAGCGAAGGACAAACAAACTATTGTCCGTTGCTAAGAATGTCAGTCAATTAAACCTCGACGATCTTGATGTGTTTGTGTGTAGTAACTAAAATAAGATATCCCCTTGAACTCTTACCCTAAAAATAGAAACGAAAGCAAACGCCAAACTGGGAAATGTTGATATTACATTGTCCATTAGTTTATCCATCTCTGGTGGATTGACATGCATGACAGTAGTGTATACAGCAAATCTAACAAACAGAGAGAGAATCTACCAAACAGAGACAACTGAGGATGTCTGATTCAAGACTTACTATAGATGGATGTTTTCTTTGGATTTTCTTTCCTTCCTTTCGGCAAAGAGTGGAAAGAGAGAGATATCTACCTTGAGGTATCGACCTTGAGGCCCCAAAGAGTGGGAAGAGAGAGAGAGAGAGAGAGAGAATCTACCAAACAGAGACAACTGAGGATGTCTGATTCAAGACTCACCAAAGATGGATGTTTTCTTTGGATTTTATTTCCTTCCTTTCGGCAAGGGGCCTTGCCATCTTCGGTCATGCATTTTTTGGTTGACAGGAACAGGAAAACTAAAGAATCTGAACAATCTCCAGCTCTCCGAATTTGGTAAAAATATAAGATGTTGGATATGATTGCGAGTTACTATTATAAATCTAAGTCAATGGATAAACTTACTGAAAATGGAATTACCGTATAGAATTTTCCTATTGTATAGAAAGATACATGGAGGAAGCATTGGTTAATGTTTAATGCATGGAATTGTTCTGATTGTCAGATTTTTTTTTCTTGCAAGAAAAGCCTTCATATAAGACGAACCTAGGACTGAGGGTATTGTGTCTGAATGGGCCCCTAAACTACGTCCTCGTGCAGATGCTATTTTTATTATGTAATATATGGCAAACTAGAAACAAAACATGATGACAAAATTACATGACGATAAACTCGTGTACACATATTGCGCTCTAAAACCAGAGCTAAGAAAAAGGGATACTCAATTTTTGATCTTCTAGAATACTAAACAGTGAATCGTGTCAATTAACCTTTCGATCAGCTTGTATATATGTTCATGGTATTGCAATTGACGTACCAATTGTACAGTCGACGCAGTGTCTGTGCTGGTGCTAACCTTTGGTTCTCAAGCTACAGTCGGTCAGCCCAAAATGGTTGGGCTTTGAATTTGTCTTTTGTACGAGGGAATACCCAGCAGTTGCGTATGGGCATAAGCGTAGACAGGCAAAAGGCTATACTTAGTACTTGAAAGTTGATGAAGCTCTCTTTATCCGAGCTTCATTTGAAATTTTTCAATTCAAGGGGGTTCAAACTCAAAACCCCGGCATCACCTACTCTCTTTCATTTTCGTGATTCAAACTATGGAAATCACAATTTGTTTAGCCTTCAGCATTACCCAACTTGTACGAGTTGGTTGAGACGAAAGCCAGCCGGAATGTCTGCGTCGCTTGTTCATTCGCTACTTCTTGATTGTTGAATCGGAATGACAAAGGCAAAAGTGCCAAAAATTGAATGACCTCCCTTAACAAAAAGAAGATGCAAAACTGACGAAATCAGAGTCCCCCAAAGAAATGATCGTTCCAAAGTAACAAAAAATTACTCTTGCGTCCTTCTAAGCCTCAACAATTTCATCACATTCTCGTACACGATGAATGTTATTGAAGAAGCAGGGACGTTCTTGAGTATGTTGGGGGTGATTCCTCTGTAGAAACCCCGTACACCTTCAAACCTGCAAAGCCAAAAAGGGCGTGAAAATGCTGTTCTCGCCCACATTTGATGAATGAGATGGGAGTCCGATCACATATAGTCACATTACCTTGCAGTTTCTTTAACAACATGCCAGGAATCTATATATCTAGGAGTACCATCAGTGTAAGGCCGTTGCTGCAAAAGGAATGAAGAAATAGACAGACCATTGAGATTTTTAGATAATTGTTTAATCAGAGTCGTCAAAAAAGCTTGAAAGCAGTATGTAGATTTAAAAGAAACAATGTATGTGGACTATAGGATTACCTGCAATCGAGTTCGAATCACCTAGAACAAGAAGCAATTCAATTATGACCAGAAAACAACAAATGAAAAGAAAAACGGTTGAACGTAAGAATAAGCTCACCTGAAATGGATAACTCAGAAGAATGGCTGCAAGTTTAGAGGATGCCCCCAGCATTGCATAATCAACAGAATTCTGCAGATGGTTCAACAAGTAGCATTGAAAGAGGCTTTTGTTCCCAACAAAACTGCTCATGAAAACAATATTTTTTTTCTTTTTTAATTATGGTGGTGGTTCAGGAAGAGGGCATTTATTACAGAAACAGTCCTCCATAATTAGTTAGGAGAGCACCATTCGCAGTAGAGAAAATTATTTTACTCTATGGATAGTTTGGAAGAATCATAATAAAATTGACAAAAGATGTTCCTAAACATGATTTTCCTACTTTTGTACATTAAAATCAAAACAACGGGTAACATCATTTTAGTTTCCTCAAAAGTTGGGTTTTTGTTTGCCTGAAGAGTTCATAAAAAAGCAGAGATTTAGATACTACTTCATAAATTAGATTTCTGAAAGCTTGTAAAGCATGGATTATTGGCAAATTAGGTCTATTTGTCCAATGTATATCTCCAGAAACTTCAAATTTGCCTTAAAATGAAACTGGTCCAAGTACCATGCTGCAATGCTTTTGGATGAAACTTTACCATCTATTAGATTCTATAGTTCAACCTCACAATGCCAGGTAACGCTGTCAGTGCAAACATTGCATGTATACCAGTTTCTCCCTTTATCAGAAAGGCATAGGTAAGCCTCAGAAAAAATATACACCAATATTCTCAAGTCGAAGAACGATTTTGAAGAACCAGAAAGAGAACCATAGCGTTGAATTGGATTAATTTCAATTAATTGCTAGACTGGCTAAAATTGGAAGATACTCAAGTATCTATAGTAAATACTCAAAACAGTGAATTTATATGCTCACCAGCATCTTATCAGAACTTTCAGGCCTCTCTTTCCTTCCTTTAGCCTTAAGTTCAATAACAACTTTCCGAAGTTCCTCATAGGAAGTAAACTGAATAGCAGCATGAGAAACCTGCTAAAAAACAAGGGCATACTTTAGATAAATAAGGCGTGACATTTGACCGAATAGAAAATTTTACAAGGGAAAGAAGGCAAAACAGAAAGCTACTGATGATACACGTATACAAGTACCTAGAAATATTTATATGCAGATGCCTAACAGTAATTCAAAGCAGCAGAACATCAGGGCAGCTCTCTCTTAACCAGTTACACAATTCTCAGTCATCCTTGTTGTGCAAACAATTGGAACAGGGAGGAAAATAATTGGAACGGGGCCTTCCTCCCTCCCCAGTTATATCAATGGATCAATGTTTCCTACATTACAGACAAAATTTTGCATAGTTTAGTTAGCAACAGACCCCTCTCCAAGTTTAAGTGCCTGTGCTCTTTGATTAAGGGTGATTTAATACTCTAAATATCTCCTCCGTGTGTATGTGTGTGCTTGAGCCTCCAGTAATTTTCATCTCCAATACAATATTAACAATTATACTGGAGTAATACCTAGGAAGAGAAGTCAAAAAAAAAAATATACAGTGAGTTACCAGAAAGAGACTGGGAACAATCCCCTTGTATAAAGCACACCAACCTTCCTCTCTCAATATGGTTCTGAAGGCATCTAATCATTACACATGAAGCAAGAACCAACAGTTAGTATGCATCAAGAAGGCCTCCACGACTAGCTGCATAGAAAAAAAGGATCCGTAGGTCATGTTCTATCCAAGTTTCTCCAAAGATTGAAAGGTATTTTCTCTTTCCCACGAATAGTAGGAGTCGTCTTTTATTTTTCTTTTCCCCTTAAGATAAAGAGTTTCAACAACAAAACTAACAGTACTAATAGAGCCATTTATAAGTGAGATAATCTGTCAAATCTAACAAGAGCTGTATTATGTTGTCATATAGAGTAAATAAAAGGGATTGATTCAAGAGTAAAACCAGAAACATGTGTGAAAAAGTGATGATTAATTGAATTTGAGGTTTCTAAAATTCATAGTAATTGGATTATATGTTTCAGGTGGATTCCAATGAACCCTGCACCTAAGGAAGTCTAAAAGTAATGTAATTCTATCAATGGAAGAACATACTCAATAAAAGAAATGAAAAGTAAATTAATGAAATGAGTTTCCAAGTTTTGAACGTCAATACTACTAGTATGAAAATTGTTAAATAAGATCCATGGATAAGCATCTCCACTGACAGAATTTTAGAGCCAAAGTCATGCGACTCACTTAAATATTGGTATCTCAGAGATGACATAATTAGCAAGCCAATGCAAGGTGTGAGGCAGACCATAAAATCCAGAATATGATCGGGTTTGATGAAGAGGGTTCTGAAGTTGCAATCTTGTTTTTATGAGCCAAACGGGATTTGTGCATAGAGACACCTGGAGAAAGGAATACAAGGGCTTTATGTTATATGTGTCTCAATCTCCAATATGCAGGAAACCATACAATCTATTTAAAAAATTCCAAGGGAAAATATTTTAGCCTCGCTATATTTAAAAAAAAAAAACTATACACATATTGAAGTGGCATATTATTGTCCCTCCCTCCCTAATTTGAAGACAAGAATGCTAAATCATTTTCAGATGTCAACAATCCATGTGCAGATCTGATTACTTGTATACACTCTACATTCATCATTTACCAGCACCATGCCCACTAAATTTCTATTTGTTTCAGTTGTATACCCGGTCTTTCTATTATAGGCACTAGAATAATCTGCTATGCCTCTGTCTATGGGTGAGTTGACATCTGCCTGACAATGACTGCTGACGGCAGTGCCCAGAGTAAAGTGCCATAATAGCCAATTGGCATAAATCACAATAGTAACCAAAATGAATTACCTCAGATGCTAAGGGAACAAAAGTGTCATTTATCTCAACATGAAAAAGCTCAGCAATTTGCAAAAGACCAAAAAAACAAAGAGAGAGAGAGAGAGATCACCCCACCAACCACTACTGTATACCAAAATATTTTGCTTTATCGCCAAATCATCGTATAGTCAGTTATTATGTTTGCTGAAACATCAGTCTGTCTATCCAAATAATGAAGGTAAAGAATAAAAAGTTCAATCCAAATGAAAAATATGTCCTATTCAAGAGATATTAGTATATAAACAATAGAGTAAATAAGAGGAGTGACATCCTCGAGCTCTTCCCTAAAAGACTGACTATCCAAGAGGTGCTCAAATATGAACAAAACATCAAATACCATAAATCCATATGTATAATTTGGATTAATTAAACAGATGACACAGCTAAAATAGAAAAAAAAAAATCACAAGCCAACATAAAAGTAAGATAGAAGTTAATAAGGATAACAACTATAAATCCCATGAGCATGCACTTTACTGTCATAAAAAAATTAGTTTTTTCTTGATTCAATATCAATGAATGAAACAAAAGGCAAACAAGTTCAAAGCTGAGAACTTTCAATTAATCTGACTGTATCCATACTCAGTCACCCTAGTAGTAGGCCATCCTTTTGAGATGGCAGTAAGAAACATCATGGTGATAAAACCCCTGGCCTGATGGCCATTAGCTTTCTTTCAATTTAGCTCCAGCATAACTGACAATGATCTCGTGTATGCTTTCACTTTAATGAGTCGAGAACTTTTCATAATACGTCTCAATGCCTTTTTAATATTGTTGTTTGAGGAAATGGTGGCATTGATATATTAGAGACTTCCAACTATCAATTGGTTCGTATCATTATCACCTTCTATCAAACTTTTATGTTGGCTTGTGAGTTCTTTTTATATTTCAGTTGTGTTATCTGTTTAATTAATTCAAATTATTATGTATGGATCTATGGAATTCAATGTTTTGGTCATATTTGAGCACCCCTTGGATGGTGTGGTCTTTTAGCAAAGAACACGAAAATGTCATTTCTTTTACATGCTCTTCTGCTTACCTATAAATATCTCTAGGATCTATTCAGCTGGATGACATATTTTTTACTAAAATCTAACTTTTTCTGCTTTACCTTCATGATTTGGATAGACAGACTAATGATTTCAGCAATCATATTAACTGATTATAAATAATTTTGCAATAAAGGAAAACATTTTGGTATACACAGTCATGGGGCTTTTCTCTCTCTCTCTCTCTCTCTCTCTCTCTCTCTCTCTCTCTCTCTCTCTCTCTCTCTCTCTCTTTTTGGTGTCTTTTGCAAGTTGCTGAACTTGATCATGTTGACATAAAATCACACTTTTGGTCCTCCACTCTACTTTAATTGCTAACAAGTGTCCTCTCATGTGGCATCTGGAAATTTATTAGAAAAGGACGGATTCTTTTGTTCAAAAAATCTAGTTTCAGGTGGGTGACCATTGCAGAATTAGGATTCTGGCATGTTGTTTAGTCCTGCTTCAATTCTCTCTATTCAAAATCTTCTGTAAATCATATGATCTGATCTTTAATTTTTTACATTTCCAATAAGGTAATATTCATTCGAATCCAATATTATTATGAACTTAAAACTGGAAGCTAATGCTCTTTGCTACACTTTTGCTTCTCTTAGAATTATAACTCACGTAGTTCAGGGGATGAAAAGTCATGGTTACTTTTTTTTATGTAAGTTCTTCCCTATCAAATCTCCTAAATAAAATATCTTTGCCAGCACCTCCAATCAATTCTCTGCACATGCTATTTCGCTCTCCAATGGGCCTGCAATTTAGTTGTTAGATCATCAGACTCTGTCTGCCCATGAAGTTCTTATAAATTTCTTGATGTTCTTTCTGTCAATTTCCGTATCCGTCTTAACACTGAGGAATATATCAGTCACTAAATTAGGTTCACATGGTAAATGTTCTTTATCAAGTTTCAACCTCCTTCATATGTGACAATTTATTATCCCTCTAGTGGTGGAGGAAAAAAAAACTGATCCTCAAAAGTTTGTCTTCATACAAGTAAAACTTTGTCCTCTTGAAAATTACCTGCAAAAGTATGAGCTTTTCTCCATGAAATCAATGATTAGTGTGTGACTAAATCATGTTGTTGCTTCAGTTAAAGAAGCATAGCTCAAAAAAAGTGAACTCTAACATTCAACATAAAAATTTACCCAAAGAGAAGAAAGGTGACTAAGTATCCGCACAGAAAGAATAATTTATTTACACAAGGTCAGATAGCAAACTTGATCACTTCATGCACAGCAAGAGATCATTCTGAATCAAAGCAGTGCCAAAAGCTAGTAATGGAAGCTTCACCATACTAACCAGAGCTCCAGCTTCTGCAGCAGAAGCAAGATGAAGACCTGGGGATAGGCTTTCCTCTCTCTTTGCAGAATATCTTTCCTTGGCTTGGCCATAGCTAAAAGGAAGAAAATTCAGTTGTACACACTAGATTACATAATCAATCAAGATAAGATAAACTATAAAGCAATTCCACAGATTAGACGTTCAAAGACAAAAATCAGATGAAGAAGTTGGAACAAACTGCAATTTCACAACCAGATTGGTTAGGGAACCAGTCAAATTCGTGCTTTATCCTGTTCAACTGGATAAACCACTGATAAAACCATTCAAGAATCTTATATCAGACTTCCAATTTCCAACATGATAAGTACAGTAAAATAACTGTGTCCTTGTAGGATTTATGCCGTAGCCAACTCAATGCCAGAATAAAAGCTCAAAAATGGTGAGTCAGGTACTCTTTAGCTAGCATGCCTTTTACTACATTTGGCTCTAATCTTAAACGAAATTTGCTTAATCTAGTTCTTCAACTGGAAGCATGTGATACTTATAGAAATATGTGACCTGGAGGCAAAGCATACACATCCGATGCCTTTGAAGCTCCAAGTTTGACATTCAACTCTTAGCCTAATGTATTTTCTCACATTACAGTTTGTTAAGTATTGTGTACACAGTTTGACTCTTGTGACAACACTGTCCACTGTATGGTTGGATGGTCCAAGCATGATGTTTGATCATCTGAACGATGAATACCTACAACTGCCATTCTTTTATCTTTTCTTCACCAACAAATCTAAGTCAAACTAGCTTTTTCCCTCATCAAACCATCCATTTGACTGGTTCAGCAAATCAACATGACCTATATTGCTCAACCAATGCCCTTTAGTTAGGGGAAAAAGGTGCCATTATTTGATATTCAAATGTCATATTGTTGACTGGACTTTGAAGAGGTTCTTGAATCAGACGGTCCAGTCCAATTGTCGATACAATGACTGCAAGCATGCAGCACCTGTACAATTAAAATGTCTAGGTTGGCATCTTCAAGCTGCCCATTTTGTCATCTACCATCTGTATGGAGAACAGTCTGCCTCCGGCCCTATATTTAACAGCAATGCTCTTTCCTACTAGCCCAAAAGTTGTTCAAGAGAAGGGAAAGGTTTTCACCGTCAAAGTACAATGATAAATATGATTAAAATATCCACTCATGTACTTCCAAGGTAGTTTTCCCCTTTTTTCGCAAAGACTAACTCTGGGCGAATGTTCCAAAAATAAGCCTTTAGCATGTGGAAACAAGGTTGATTAAGAACAATCAACTATTTTCAGATCAATATGCTTTGACGAAATGCCTTTGACATTAATATTGACAGCAGGCCCACCAATGGCAACAGTAAACTGCTACTCAAGAAGCAATACCCATAGATATTCCTCTTTGCCAATACATTTTCGATGAGATTACCCCCATTTCCAAGCTTTGTATTTACTAAAGCCTTTCTTTCACTTATTGCGGGATTTACTAAAACAAATTGAAGGATTCAGCTTTCCTTGCTGATAAAATGTAGGTAAACAATAAATTTGCAAAAACAATAAAGGAAGCAGCAGCAAGTTCAGAAGAGACAAAGAGGAAGGACAAAGAACAAATAATGAATAGTCAAATACACAGAGATAGCAAGTACAGCACTTACAAGAAGAAATATAGACCCCATGACAGGCTTGACCCAAGTACGGCAGGTAAGAAGCCAGCATAAAGACCTCCCAAACCCTGCAAGGAAAGCTCATTTATATCTGCAAAAGTTGTTCTGCATCTAAAACTACAGACAGTTGTTCAAAACCAATGTTGGAAAGGTCAAACGATGGCCCTATAAGGAACTGGAACACATAACGATGCATAGAAGCCTGACTAGAATTCAAATTTTAACCATATGATAAAACAAAGTTGTAAGATCAGACAGACAGACAGATATCATTTCTGCAGTAAATAAATTTCATCTCTTTATCCCAAGCAATGTGTTTGGCAAGCACTCATATCAGCATATAGCAGAGACTTGTTGCTTTGTCTCTGCTCCCTACATGAATTATGGGTATAATAAAGTAGAGAGGGAGAGAGTTCTGATATCCGAGGGGATGGGGTTGGAGAAAACAACAAAATATGCAACAACAACAACAAAAGTTACTTGTAATTGAAGTAACCAACTTAGGATAAGCCATATGTCTCTCTAGTACATAATCCATCGAAAGAGAAGAAGAGACCAAGAGGGAATACTCCTCTTGGACAGGTCAAAGGCACAAAGTGTGTTCTCTTCCAGGTGCCCTGGAGGAGGTCACACGGAGATAGCTAGCGACAACCCGCCAAGCATAGATTAGTTACAAAGACATCTGGTCTTCTATTTCCTGAAATAAAGACTATTATCTTCCAGATAAAATGCAAAAAACTATCCCTGAAACTTGTATCTACAGACCAGTTATGATGCATTAACTAAGACAAGAAAAACACAGCAATACTCAGGATGTGATTTCAGTTTAACCTGATGACCATCCATAATATTTAGGTCGATAAGAATTTCCCACCTCAAAAATTGTAGGCCCTTCCAAAATTAAACCATATTAAGTAAGAAGGGTCGTCCACGTAAAAGTACACCACCGAATTCGAGCCCCCATTACAATTTATGCGAACAATTTCAACTCAGATAGTGGGAATTGCTTAAGGTTTGAGAGCCTCCACACTAAATTGTCGCACGACGTGTTACCTTCTCCATCACCGCCATCCCCTCCGCTATCAAAAATTTCATTTGATCAAATATAGCTCAAAAGGAGAAAACCAAAAAAGAGAGGGAACACAGAGAGAGAGAGAGAGAGAGAGAGAGAGCGAGAACCTCGGAGCGAGCAATGGTGAAGAGCGCTTGGGCAGTGTTCTTGTAAGTCGGGAGATGCACGACCCTACCGTCGTTCGCTGCGTGAGAACACGAACAAATCAATTTAAGGCAATAGCAAACTCAAACTCAGCACACGCGATGCACCCGAGAGAGAGAGAGAGACCTTGGAACCGGGTGCGAACGACGTCGAGGGGATGCGTGGCGGCGACGGTGGCGAACCCGGCGAGGGCTCCGGCGGTGGCGTTCTCCCACTGCCAGTGCGACTGCGACATGACGCGCAGAAGGGACAAGATCCAACGGGCGGCACCTCAGCTCATTCACTCGCAGTCCCACTCGAATTTCGCAAGAAGAAGAAGAAGAAGAGATGGGTGGAGATTGCGCCAACTTCGCCACCATAACCAGAGACCGATCTGCGCTCGTTCCGTCTTCCCGATCGAGGGACAAAGCGACCAACGATATACCCCGCCCCTCTTCCTAATTAAGGCCGGTCTTTGATCATGTGATCGACCCGAAATTAATCTAAATTATATATAAATCTCATCTATTTTGACTTATTTACATCCATTATAAAAATTTAAAAATTTAATGATTTGACCCGATCCATATCATTAAAACACTTCGACATGCAATTCGACTTACGGAAACTCATGCCGAAATTGAGGAAAAAAAGTGCGAAGCGAACGACGAGGAGAAAGAATGAGAAATGAAAAGGTAAAATTGAACTTAAATAAGTTATAAATTCATGTATCGATCCATTTTAACATAAATAAATATTATGTTTAAACTTATGTATTAATAATAATTAAATCATATAACCATTGACTTCATTATGCATGGATCTTAGTCCGGGGTTTCGACATCATAAGCCCTGTGTAGCCCGTATTCTCAGGACAACTCCCAAAAAGGGCGACAGCCCTTCATCGGCATAACAGTGGATGAACAGAGACTTGGCTTCTCCCACTTTTGGAAGATGCAAACATGACGCAATCGTCAAAATGTACCAAAAAAATTTCCTCATCTAAGAAATTGTGTTCCTGAAACATCTTCAAGTATGGTGCGTCCCGGTGGAGTCACCGTCGGTATAGCAGGAAGAAGGGAGAATATATGTGATATATAGCCCAAAATCAGAATGAGAAGGATATGCACATGAAAGAAAGTAAAAAGTGAGCATAGACATCGAAAAGAGCCCGATGCTCAGCCTACACAAGCACATACTGTTGCAAATGTTTAGTTCTCTTCTTGTTCTTGAGCTTGCGAAACGCGCTCGACTCTATTTGCCTTATCCTTTCCCTGCTCACGCCCATGAGCTCCCCGATTTCTTGCAGCGTCTTCATTCTCCCGTCTTCGAGGCCAAACCTCCACCTCACCACTTGCTTCTCTCGTGGGTTGAGACTGTCCAGGACCTTCTCCAGGTCCTGCCTCATGAACTGCTTTAACAGCAAATCTTCTGCTGTTTCAGCATCTGGATCAGCTATGACTTCCTGTCAAAAGAAAGGAAATAATTAGAAAGGCATCCATATGACAAAAAGTATCAGGCTTTTTCAGAAATAAGTCGCCAACTTAACTAGTCCAAAGAGGTAATATACAGATGAGCACTACACAGTTTACTGAATAAAAGGCTTTTGGCATAGCTTGATCTCAACAGACACAAGATAGTTTCGGCAACATATGCTTGAATTAACTGGCAATTGGAGTTGCTAAGGAGGTGAAAAATTGACCGTTCACTCTAGACATATGAGATTACATAAAGATTTATAAACTTGTCCAGAGAGACACAACAAGACACAGCACCTCACACAAGTGAGTTTTAACTTCCACGAAAAGGAAATACATTGGCATAGTTAAGCAAAATGATAAAAAAAAAATAGAACAAAATGGAAATTTGCATTTCACAAGATACAATTAGCATAAAAGCATGCCTGCTTACTGCCAACGTACATACCAAGGTTGACAAGAAAACAAGGTGATAGAGAGAATGAAATTTGGAGTTAAAAAAGGGACTGAATTGATGACGTGAATTGGAGATTCAACTAGATGAAGGTTGCACATAGTCCCACAGCAAACATGATAGTGACAAAGTGACAGGAAAAGGCTCTCCATCATGAGGTGAGAGCTGTTCAAGACCTCACGGGCATGCCCTACCCAATCTCATTTGGCATGCAGGGACCAGGTAACCTACGTATCCAGGAAATTTTACCAAACCGATGTACATAGGTAGGCCAGGTTCAACAAATTTGGGAAAAAGGAAAAAAGGTCGAAGGATGTCTGTAAACTGCATAGTAAAAAGCACATGTTTAGAAAATAATAACACAGTCAAGATATTAATTAACTAATCAGTAACCAGTAGTCATAACAAAAGAATATTTGTCATTTTAAAGAAAACAGGAAAAAAAGCAAAAAGCGATTTCACGAAATTAAAAAAGTAGTTGGAAGTAGTTAAAATGTAGTAGCACTTAGTAAATTAGCAGGGTCAGAAGGGGATGCTAATTGCGTAGCTGTAAACTCAATTTCAAAGTACAATTGTTTTCTTGATATGGTGAATGTTCCTAGGGCTGAAAGTATTGCTAACACATGCTAAAACATATCACATCTCTGAGGAATTTTCACATTTGCACATTAAAGTGTCACAACTTCTAGAGCAACCATCCTAACTGAAATATTTGGCTGAAACTTTCATCTTTTCAATTGAGTTTAGATTTGATTCGATAACTCTTCAGACAAATTAGTTGTTTTAGTCTGAAAGTATTACTAAAAAAAAAAAGAACTGCGCCAAACTGAAATTGCAAGTGCTGGCAATAATAAGATCACCAAGGGTAGCAAAAACCTGGAGAAAGTTAATTATACTTTATCCATTTGACAGCAAAGGGAGCTTGGCTTACAGAGGGTTTGAGATTTTGATTGATTCCAATCTTCTGGTCAAGAGATCTTGGAGCTTTAGGAGTCATGAGAACAGTGTTAAGCCTCTTCATTGATAGCCCTGTCGCCTCTGCCACTTCCTCATTGTTCGGCTGTCTTCCATTTTCACTGTACAATTGCTTCCTTGCCTCCTTCACTCTATATGTTGCCTCAACCATGTGAAACTGTTTAATGGAGATACCCAACATTAGAGATAATGAGAATCTGGGTTTGGTGAAAGCTCCACCAAATCTTTTCTCCCTTACATACAAAATAGTAAGACTTGCAAATGATGAAATGCGAAACATACTGGTAGACGAATTGTCCTGGACTGATCAGAAAGAGACTTTCGAACCGCTTGCTTTATCCACCAATGAGCATATGTAGAAAATTTGAACCCTTTTGATGCATCAAACTTCTCAGCACCTCTTACCAAGCCACGACATCCTTCCTGTTGATCATGAACCAGACCCAAGGATTTGATGTTCTTTCGTAAGTCTGATGAAGTTTGAAACTCAACAAAATCTTCAAATCATCATATTGCAAAAAAAAGTATAAGAGCAAAGTAGTACCTGCACAAGATCTTGAAGATTCATTCCAGCTCCCTGATAATTTTTTGCAATGGATATAACAAGCCTTATGTTGCTTTTGATCATTTTGTCTTTACAAAGTCTTCCATAATTCAAACGCTTCCTTAGAGTCTTCTGATCAACTCCTGCAGCAGCTGCCCATTGTGCAAATGCTGGCTCACCTCCACATCGCTCAGTTAGCTCCTCCTGGAGTCTTTCTAGCTTCAGTAAATCCTGAATGACATTGGGAAGTGAGTCAAGAGAGAAGAATATGGGGACATACATCATTGGATACAAATACAATCCTCTCAATAGGGTGGCCTGCGGTACAGGCACTTGTGATTGTAAACATAAAGAATTCTTTACTTCAAGATATTGAAAATGTAAAAGAGGTACACTTAACCAACAAAAAGTACCTTGTCCCATTCCATTTCCAATGCACAATTTATAGATGTATGGCATCCGACTTTATATTTGTATGTAAAACTATAAAACACTGAAAGCATTTCTATTCAGTTGCCACCAACAGCAGGCCTCCTAGGAAAACCTTCACAGTTTTTACAAGACAAGGAAACTTTCTTTTCTTAAAAAGAGCAATGGTCTTAATATGGATACATTAACAGACTTGAAGGTCTCTCTCAGTGATTTAACCTAAGGCAGGGATTCTTCTTTATCTAATTTGAATAAAGTTCATTTCAAGTACTTTTCTAACTAATTTAGCAGTTCAATTACCTGTCTTCCTAGAAAATCAAGTGTTTCCCGGCATATCAAAAAAAAATAAAATACAATTGCCTTGATAGCTCAGATGGTAAGGCTGCATACAAACCACTAACCGTGGGAATTCATCCACACTTGGTCTGATGAGTCCTGTCCAAGGTCCCCCAATTTACTTATTAGGGACGAACAATAAAATACCTCAGAGGGTTCTCAGGTCATCAAAAACATAACAAAAAAAAAAACTCTAGTGATAGAGATGAGAAATTTGCAAACTAGGAAACATACACTTGTTCTACCTGTATTCCTTCTGACAATTCCATTTCTTCAGTGGCAGTAAGAAGCCTGGAGCTGCTAGTGGTTCCTCTCAAGTAGCGCAACGGATCAGAGTAATCTACATCTTGTACAGATGAACGTTTCTTCTTACTAAAAGAACCTGACTTCACGGAAACTACATTTGCAGCTGCTTTTTCTGCTGCTCTTACTCTTCTTTCTTTCCTTTCTGTTTGCCGCCGAGATCTTACAGCTATGCTTTTGAAGAGCTGTTCCTGCAGTAGTTGAAGCTCTTCAATGGTTGGCTCCAGATGTTCAGATTCTTCCACTGAGTACTGCATGATATTTTCTTCCCTTAGCCCACCATCAGATTCCATCAACTCTGTCAAAGTGTTGGACTTTTCTAGCTCCAACAGTTCAGGATGCTTTAAAAGAGAAGTACTTGTTCTGGATGACAATTCAAGCTTACTATCGATATTTGAAGAACTTTTGTTCCTGATCATTAGTACTGCATCCTTTGCAGATTTCAAAGCTGCCTTTGCAAGAGCAACCGCTTCAGCAGCAGCTGCCGCTATTACTGCCTCATCGCTTGTTAAAAGCGTTTCTGTAGCTAAAGTTGCGCCAAGATTTACCTGTTGACAAAGTTTAAATTAAAGAATGGGTAGAAGAATAGTAACTTGAGACAGGTAGAGGAAACAAACTGCTTCATAAGTAATAAGTGACAGGATGAACTGAATCTCGAATTGCAAACCTCAGTAAAAGCATAGAAATTTTTTAGATGAAAGCAATGAATGTAAAAGTCAATGGTAATTAATTGCATAAGAAGAGCAGAATAATTGATGAACAATGTTACAAAAAACCCAAGCTCAAGCATAATCACACAGCCATTATCAAAAGGATTCTGGGAAGGACACCAACTTAGAAGATCAATTAAACATCGGGAATGTTTGTTGAATAATGCACTATGTCGTCATCCTCCGCATGGAAATAGAAATACCCAAAAGAAATTTTACAACTAGTATATAAACAAGTCTTTCACCTCCGTGGGTGGACCAACTGCCCCTGTGTATGTCCAAGGCCTGTTCGAAGTTGCTGAATCTGTAAGAACTTCTAAAGAAGGCAATCTTAGCTTATCCATCTCAAGGATGACAGCTGTTGCAGTTGATGATGATGTCGACGGAGACGTGGTGGACAATAGACATTGTGTACGGAAATAAGTAGGCTCTCTATTTTTCTCTGCAAACAGTTTCTAAACAATGGTAACAAGATTCATTACAATAAAATGAAAAAGCACGTGAAATCTTAAAGAAAGTCCACAGCTCTGCCACATAATCATGTACTTAGGATAGAAATTTTTAAGAAAGCTTCTGCCTCATCGTACTCGTCAAAATAAGTAATAGACACATTCAACTATTCCTCACCAATTGATTGACAAGTAAAAATTCTAACAAGTAAGATATCCTTCCTGAAAACAACCGACTTTGAACAGCAAGTCCAGCAAGAACAGTTCAGCAAACCAATAAGAAAAAGGGGGTAATTATTACGTGGTACCAACGAAGAAGTAAATTGAGAATGGGTCTAGAGTAATGGCTATAGTAACTTGTTCTTCACGAAACTCGAGGTAACAGGATTCATGTCCCCATCAAATGGCTTATTGCCACACAGCCTTTTGCATACTCAGCACTAATTTGTTTCCTTCATGATTTTTGTGGGAGACATTGGCCACAAGAGCACAACAAAGATGAAAACCCCCAGGACACTCCAATACCAGCAAGCCGCTTTCCTTCTGGCTAACTGGGTTTGAGTTACACTGATAAAGATGCAGATTAAGCTTTCGTGGGACTTTGACCTTCAGGTGCCTTAAGGCGCATCAATTCTAACATGGGAGCATTACATGGACTCCAAGGAGTCAACTACTATCCTAGTATTGGCAACAAGCACAACAGCACATAATCCGCATTAAGTGCAGTATGCCGAAGGAGCCGTTTCTCATTAACATTATCGTAGGTGATGAATTTACCTTTTTCCAAATTCAAATAAGTCATGAAAATTGAACTGACTGAGAAACTGAATTAGACTCAAAAAGTTATAACTCAGAGATACTGACATTAACAGAGTCCAGCAATCAATAACAAAGCCCAAGAATGACAGCGAAATGAGAAGTAGATTCTTCGCATTACGACAGACGGTCCTTGCAGCAACAACCGACAACTCCACAGCTAAATTATAATGCCCAAAACTAGTTCCTTGTCTTTTTCCATTCAACAACCTCAAAAAGCAAACTCCAATGCCAAAATCAAGGAAGGGAAACTCACCCGAGGAGTTCAGGAAAGAATGAAAACAAGCCCATTTGAATTTGACCGTACTCACCAAAAAGACAAAGCAATGAGGAATCAGCGAACAAGGCAAAGAGCTTACGAGTGTGGATGTGAGTCCTAAACTGGATGGAGAAGGTGTCTGGCTGACACTTGAACTGTGGGAGCAGACATGAAGACATCCTCTGTGCTTCCCCAAGATTCTGCAATCCTCTTCCAACTGGGTCCGCAAAACGCTCTCTATCTGCCACTCTGCCCCAGATGGATGGCTTTCATTCGCATCTCATGTTGAGAAAGAAGAAAAGGGAGAGAGAAATGCTCAAAAGGGTACTCGGGAGGAGCTCTTGAGAGCTAGAAAGAGGGAGGGGGAGAGTGAAGAGCGAAAGGGGTATGTGATGGACAAACCAGATAAGGAGGAAGAAGATAAGGAGGGGGGGCAGGGTTTTTGTGAAATGTAAATCGAGGGAGAGCACTACTGTACAAAGCAAGGGCTGTCTCCCAAGCTAGACGCGAAGTGATTTTCGTTGCTTGTCTTTTTTCGCCTTTAATATTATTATTTCTTTTCACAGTGCTTACATAATTTCGGTCGCTTCCAATTTCGGGACAAAAATCCCCAAAATTCCCGACGGAAAATCCAAGCCGGATTAGATGCCTGAAGTTTTATAAAAAAAAAATTCAAAATTATTATTTCAAAATTATTTTTTTTGCTTTACGATTGAAATAAAACTTATATTATCGCTGACTTAAGTCAGAAAATCCATTTTCAAAACTTAAAGGTCTGAAGCCTACGAGGAGAACATGAGGATTGACTTCCTCTCGATTGCGTTGACCATGGGAGATTCTAAATTAATTGTCGTAATTTTTCTAAGAAGACTGGGATTAGTCGAGGGTTGGATCATCACCAACCATTGCACCCATGCCAAGCTCAAACAAGGCCAGTCGCAGCCTTATCCTTGATGAGGACCCATGACGCTCTTATTCTAAGCCAAGGGTGGTGATGATTCTCGTCTAAGCCTTACCTTCTCTCTCAAACACACACAAAGTTTGCTTTCTTTTTTCTCCCTTTTTTGTCCTTTGAATTTGTGAGAGTCGATTGCTCTAGCAAGCACAACAATATATACATAATGTATCGATATTTTGTTCTACCTGACGAGACTCGTGTAAAATTGGTATTAGCGTGATCGTTTTGTCTTATAATATAATAAACATAAGATACCAGCTCGAATTGACTAACATGGAAAAAAAATTATGATTCCATTGAATATTTCGGATTTGGTCTTCAAAAGAATTGGGAAATTTGGTCGAGATCTCACCCATGAAGTGTTCCAAGCCAGTTATTTTGAATCTGTTTGATTTCCATTAATCAATCATACGTAATAACCTATATATATGTAAAGCCTTGGATGAAATCTTAACTTTGCCCGTTGACCGTCAGACCACAGGACAAGTTAAGATGGATGGCTACGAAATCAGGTGCTTACACAGTGAGAAGTGCTTACACTCAGATGTGGGGACAATTGTCGAAAAAGTCTTGAACATTTTGTAAATTTGTTGATTCAAAGTCTTAAACATTTTGCAATTTTGCCGATTCAGTCCTAAACTTTTTTTTTTGCCAATTCAGTATTAAATCTTAAAATTCTAAGTCAAATAGGCAAAATTTCAAAACGTTTATAACTAAATATGCAAGATTTCAAAATGTTTAGGACTGAATTTACAAAAAAAAAAGTTTAGGACTGAATCGGTAAAGTTATAAAAGGTTTATAACTGAATTAGCAAAAAAAAAAATAGGTTTAGTACTAAATCGATAAAGTTACAAAAGGTTTAGGACTTTTTCGATAATTATCCCCTCAGATGCAAGACAACATAGCATACAAGCATCAACATCGTTTCAGTCATCGCATGAAACTCTGCCATCGCATTTGGAACATAACCCCCCACCCCCCCGGGGGGTTGTATAGTCAAGTAACTCACTTACGTTCGATGAGTTAGCGAAACTCTTGCGGTTTATCTAGAAAGGGAGGAATGACTTTTCATCTTTCGAAGGCGACCCCCAAAATCCGAAAACCATAATTGACTCGGCGAGGACATTACTCAGTAATTTCAGTACATGAAATTGCCAAAGCTTGAAACTTTACACAGAAACAACTCGATCAACGAAGAATTGGATCCCACTGAAGCGGCATATTTGCAAAATCAACATCGATGGAGCTTTCCTCGATGGTGCAACGGAAGGGGTGATTTCGGGGGTCCTCAGAGATGACAGAGCTGCTCTGCTGGACAGCTTTGCCGTGAAAGTTCCGTCTTTGTCGCCGATTCAGACATAAACTTTTACCTCTAGCTTTTGAAGCGATTTTAGTCGAGGAGAGAGAGTGATATGGATATAGAGACTGACTGTATTGAAATGGTGGAAGAAATGAAGGGGAAGATGCACATGCAGCAGGAGCTGGAGACGCTGATTTTTTTTTTGGTCGAAATAGTAGTGATATTACTTCATAAATGGCGGAGTTCGGTAGTACAAAAAAGAGGAATCCATACATAAAAAATCCAAAAGACATGAAGGGGGATTAACGGTCCATGTCTGAGGCAAGCTTTCTATTCTTTGTGCCTTCACAATCCAATCAGCCACTCTATTTTTTTTTCTCTCTGGCAGTGCGTTAGTTGAAGCCCATGGAGCTTGTTTGGACGTAAACGGGCTTCCATGATAAGCCCATGACCTTCCCAGCAGCATTCCACCTGCGAGTCTTCCATCATCTTTACCAAAATTGCACAGTCAAACTCAATGATTGTCTGCTCTTCGTACTTTCGCTCTACCCATTTTAGGGTTTCCACCAGCCCGACTGCTTCGGCCTGGAGGGGGGAAGAGGCATTCGTCTTCCGAGCTACACCATCAATCAACAAGCCCCATTCATCTCGGCAGACATCACCCATGGCGCTTTCCCCCGTTTCTGGGTCATAGGACCCGTCGATGTTTATCTTCAAGCAATCCGGCCTAGGGGGCTCCCAAGTCGCAGGTATGGAGTTGTCTTTCCTACTGTTTTTCCATGCGTTTCCCATCCGCATGTTTATACTACTTCCTTCCGCTTGCGCTGCATGCACAATGAACTAGGGGGAGACTGCTTGGCCGCGGAAGAAGCATCCGTTTCTCGTCTTCCAAATTTGCCACAAGAGGAGCGCGATCGACTGCATCGAGGATGTATTTTGTGTCTCTTTAACTATCCATTTGATTCAAATGGTTCTCGACAGCCTACATGAAGTAGGAAGTTTTCTTATCTTCTATTCTTACTTTTTTTTTTATATTCTATTTCTATATGGGCTTGTTCTATGTTTGTATTTGTCGGGATTTTTTTTAATTTAATTAGATCTTAATGTAAATTAAACTCTTTTTCTTTGCACTAGAGATGCAAGGAATATAAAAGCATCCCACGTTCCCACGAATGAGAATGAGAGACCACTAACGGAAAAGAGTTTTCTAAAACACTAGGGTTTCTTGCATCTAGTGACCGTGTAAGGATTAACTTGAATATTCACTGTTGGATTTTCCCACACCTTCTTCGTCTAGGGACAGAGCAAGAGAACGTGTTTCGTGGTCTCTGGAGCCCTGCCACAGATTGGACAGGTATTGTCCATGATAATTTTCCTGCGAAATAAGTTGTCTTTCATTGCAAGTGCATTTTTTTTAATTACCAAAACAAAAACCTGATTTTGGGTGGGAGATATGCTTTCCATAGTGACTTCCATGATTTCTTGGGTGTGCTGAATGATGTGGATGCTCTGTTTTGTGGCTCTTTTCCTCGTTCTGCTCTGACTTGATGATAAGCTCCCTTTACTGAGTATCGCCCCTCTGCTGAGCCCTCCCATATAATCTTGTCATTCGATTTTTGGGGGTTTAGGTGGGTTCTCAAAATTTCGTCTGCCACTGGTTCTTGGAAGGTCTCGTAGGTCTTTGCTATTTTCCATTTGTTCTCCTCATTTTCCAGTAGATCCAACACCCATATAGGATCGTGTCTATTCCTAGGGCCACCAATGGAAGAAGATGAGAATTTGTAGGTCACTTCATAAATGTCATTATCTTTTATTGTTACAAATGAAGACATTGGGTTCGGTGGGTATGAATTTACTATTTCCATGTGCCGCTGCATAAATAATTGCGCGATTATAAGACGTACTTAGCACTTTGAGCAAAGGCGGTCCATAATAGGCTCTAATCCTCTTTTATTATTTTATTATTTATTTTCTGATTTTTCTTTTACGAACGGATGTTAGATATTTTACAACCTTTGGGAGGTGGTGTTACTTCGGACACAATCTTTGGAGAGTTGTGATCTTTGAAGAGTCGTGACTATTGATACATAACTGCTTTACCATGAAAGGTTGCAATTTCATTTTTATAAATTATGAAATTCAAGATAAAAAAAAGTATTAGTTTATTTTTATTTTTGTTCTGAATTTTCTACGTGATTTTTCAGAAAGTGCCTCTTCATTTTGTAACTTTTTCCAAAAGGTTACTTATGTTAAAAAGAAGAAGCAAAACAAAAATTATGCTCTTCAACCTCTTCTTTGAGTTTTTCTTTTTTTCCAAAAAATATAGCCAATCTTTCAATTGTTTTTCCTAAAGAGTTTCTGAAGAAATATCAGAATTGTTATATGATATTCTCGTTAAGAGATGTTTTTCCTAATGTCATTGTGGAATCAAGAGATGTTGAGTTCTTTGAGAATAAATGTTCTATAGAATTTGAAATTATTGAAAATAGTTCAACTATAGAACCACACGTAGATTCTCATGAAAAAATAAATAACAAATAATTCTAAAGACATGACTAAACCTAGGATAAGTACTAGAGCAAGAATATTGAAGGATTTAGGTCTGGATTTTATTACTCATGTTTTCCTTGTTGTAGGAGATAGAGATAATGATATAGTAAATAAATACCAATCAGTATTAAGTCTAGAAGATGATCCTAAGAGTTTTGGTGATGTTGTGTCTTCTAGAAATGCTTCCTTTTGGAAAGAAGCAATAAATGATTAAATGGATTCAATTATGTCCAATAATACTTGGATATTAACGGACTTACCAAAAGGATCTAAACATATTGATTGCAAGTGGGTTTTCAGAATAAAATTTAATTATGATGGTTCTATCCAAGCTTTTAAGGCTAGATTGGTGGCCAAGCGAAATAGACAAAATAAATGAATAGATTATTGCATGTATCACGTATGACATCTATTTGAATTCTTTTTGCTTTGGTATCCATACACGATTTTGTGTTCATCAAATAAATGTCAAAATTGCTTTTTTAATTGGAAATTTACATGAAAGAACCAAAGGGTTTTATTCTTCTTAGAAATGAAAGGAAAGTATACAAATTGATTAAATCTCTTTATTGGCTTAAGCAAGCATCAAAGCATTGGCATGAAAAATTTGACTCGGCTATATTGTTACTAAGTGCATTTATTCTAAATTCACTAAAGACTATGGTGTTTTAGTGTGTTTATATGCTAATGATATGCTTATTTTTAGAGCCAATATGATTGGGGCCAATGAGACTAAAAAGTATCTAACTTCTTTTTTAAAATGAAAGATTTAAGTGATGTAGATACTATATTGGGTATCAAAGTTAAGAAATATAGTGAGAGTTATTTTTTGAGTCAAAAATATAATCATCTTGATTTTAAAGAAATGAGTATTACATTTGATTTCAATATTAAATTGAATTATAATATTGGTAGAGCAGTAGCATACCTTGATTATGTGCATACTATAGGATCTTTAATAAATGCAATGCATTGTACTACACTCGATATTGCTTATTATGTGTGCAAGTTGAGTAGATATACTAGTAATCCAAGTATATGGGTGATCAGTTCCTCGGACAGTTATCGAGAACCGGACCGACAAGACCGAACCTCGATTTTTAGGACCGGGACTGGATCACCCAAATATAAAACTGGTCCGGTCTGGTTCTCAGGCGATCTAATGGGATCGAGATCCATAGGAAAAATAAAAGGTACAAACACGATTAAAAAAATGAAAATGTATAAAAATTTAATGGGCGGTTCTCAAAATAAAGCCAACACAATTAAAAGAAATGGAAATGCATATAAATCCATCAGAACACATTTATATCATCCATGAGAACACATTTACAACAAACGGAGAGCAAAGAAGTGTAATGATTAGCCTCAACAAACGGAGAACACAGTATCACGCCGTTGTTTTTCCCTATGGCCTCTTAGTTATGCATGAGAAATCAAACTAGACCCATAATCTAAACATCATAGTCACATTAACTATCATATGGCAGAACCAGCCTTAGCAGCTTTTTTTCCCCTTTGTTTCTCCTCTTCTTCTTGTTTCTCAATGGGTTCTTGGTCTGGGTGGTCTAATTCGATCAGGTTCCACCCTGAAACCGGGAACCGGTTCCATTTTTTAGAACTATGAACCAGACCAAATGTATGAAGAACCGAACCAACTTGGCCAGTCCGATCTGATCCGATCCGAGTGATTCTTAAGTTGAGCAGTTCTTCATGCTCACCCCTATCAAAGTATAGAACATTGGAATGCTATTATCAAAATTTTTGGTTATCTTAAAAGAATTAAAAAAAATTGAGATTGTTCTATATTAAATATCCAATTGTATTAGAAGTATACATCGATGCTAGTTGGATAACAAGTGTAGACGATAAACATTCCACTTCTTGATGGATTTTTACCTTAGGTGGAGGTGTTGTTTCTTGGGCGAGCAAGAAATAAACATGTATAACTCACCCAACAATGGAATAAGAATTCATTGTTTTAGTAGCAACTAAGAAAGAGAATGAATGGATAAGAAACATGGATCAGGAACTTATTGTTGGATATCAAATTAAGGTCTAGTCCTATACCTCCTATTTTTGTCCATTGTGATAGTCAAGCTACTTTAGCAAGAGCCTATGGTAACGCCTATGATGGTAAGTCTAGACATATTCGTCTAAGACATGAATATGTGAAGTAATTGATTCAAGATGGTGCCATAACAATTGTCAATGTGAGGTCAACCAAAAATCTCACGGATCTCTTTATCAAATCTTTACTAAGAGACGTGGTAAAAATGACCTCAAAAGAAATGGGCCTAAAACCCTTTGACTAAAATCACAGTAACCTAACCTAACACTATAATATCACTAGTTATAAAGTTCAATGGGTAAGAACAAGTTACTAAAAGTAATTGTTTGATACTAACATTAGCACATATATGATAAATCAGTATCATCTGTTAAGTTTTGTAGGATGAACTAAATTATTAATGAAGTATAATAAAAATTAGTAATGCGTTTATTAGTAATAGAAACACATGTTGATATTTCACCTATATGAGTTTAGAAGTGGTGCTACTTCTTACAAAAGTTAAAATACTTTTAAGAGAGCTCATAAAACAAGTACAAGCACAAGGCCATAATAGTGATGAGTAAATTATGAATTTCTTGTAGAAACAAGAGGTTAGTATATGTGATGTATGTCTGGTTCTATTATTAAAGTGGCAAGTTTAAAGTCGGCAACTACTTGCATCTTTTATAGAAATTTAAGATTTGTACTAAATAAAGGTTTAACTTGAAATAGACTTTTATGTATGTATATTAATCTCATGGAATTTTGGCTGTATTGTTTTGATTTTGTTTTTGTGATTTTGTTTTATAAACAAAGTGGGGGATTGTTAGTTGCTTGTTTATAAAACAAGTATAGTTGAGCCTTTACTTGAACCACATATGAAAGATGAGAATTTATGAATCAATTCATAAAAGGCCGTTATCTTTCATTCTAAAAATTGAAGACATTGGGTTAAGTGGATATGATCTTGCTATACCCACATGTAGGTGCATAAATAATTACGCGATTATTAGTCGTACTTAGCACTTTGCGTAAAGGTGGTCCATAATACGACTTTATCCTCTTTTATTATTTATTAATTCCGAATTTCTGATTTTTTACTAATGGATATTAGATATATTACAACCTTTAGAAGGTAGTGCTAGTTCAGAAACAATCTTTGGAGAGCTGTGATCTTTGAAGAATTGTGACTATTCATACATAACTTCTTCACCATGAAATGTTGCAATTTCAATTTTATAAATTATGAAATTCAAAATAAAGCATTATTATTTTATTATTAATTTTTATTCCGAATTTTCTACATGACATTTCAAAAAGTGTCTCTTCATTTTGTAACTTTTCCCAAAGGGTAACTTATGTTAAAAAAGAAGGAGAAAAAAAATTTATGTTCTTCAACCTCTTCTTTGTTTTTCTTTTTTTCCGAAAAATACAACCAATCTTTCAATTGTTTTTATAAAGAGATCCTGAAGAAATATCAGAGTTGCTATATGATATTCTTGTCGACACTTTGTTGTATCCTAAAGGATACCATGATATTTGCTACAAACCATTAGCAAGATTGTGGGTCAAATAATTCCTTAAAGAGAGAGTTATCATGTCTCAAAGCTTGACTCCGTTGTTCTTCCATTTCCGATGTTATTTCCCAACAATATCAAGTTTCAAAAACCTTCTCATGGATCTAGATTTCAAGATCATCAAATTGCTTCTTGACATTGACCTAATGAGGGTGGGGTGTGTGAGTAAAGTAATTTCAACCTTTGACATTCAACAATGACGTGCGGAAGAAAAAGTTCGTGGATGACCTAATTCAAATTTTACAAAGCTCTAAACATCACAATGTCAAACATTTCAAATTATCTTATTGCCAAAAAAATTTCAAAGAAAATGTTATCTCAAATTTGGTCAAGTTTGACCAATCATAACTTTTCCGTCCGACGTCTCATTGACTTCATTTTTGCATCTATGGATGCACAAAACCAATTGTTCCTAAAATATGTGTCAATATTAGAAAGAAATTGCTGGGATCTCATCTCCCTAATCAATGCCAATGTTAATAATGTCGTGAGGTGTCGGTTGCCTAAGATTGTGGCTTGTACACAGAGTCCAGAGATGCTTGAGAGTCTTGATTTGAAATTTCGGAGACTCTGCGACTTTGTTATTGTCCATGGGTCTCTAGCTAAAGCCAAGTTAGGTTTGCATAAAGACCGTTTAAATGAGCATCGGGTTGCTTCAACTGAGTCATAGCTGTCCGATCTGAATCGAACGGCCTTAGCTTTTTCAAAACAAATAAAAAATAAAAAAAAATCCCCCTATTAATGAGGGCCATTCGATTCCAGATGGAACGGCTCCCAAGGCCCCTCATCAAGTCGCCTCCCATCACGGCAAGTAATCCGAATCCGTTCAATCCTGCCAGATTGTTATCCTCCAACACGGACATAATTAGGCCTTAAAGCTACTAATCCACTTGACGTCGGAAAGTGAGAACTCGACGCTAATGGCTGTTTTGATGGTTATGAATGCCCTGTTCTCCACATTTCCCAACGTACAAGCTCTTGAAAGTGTTTATAAGCCTTTGAAGTTTTGACTGGTTTCTCCCATTAATTTTTTCCCCCACGTTCACCAACAGGACGGGGTTATTTGATCTTCAAATCTAACAATGCATCCACGCTCTGCTCTCCACACACCGCATACATCACCCCCTCCTTGCTTTTAAACAGACGAGGTGCTTTCATATAATCCAAAGCACCGGACAAATTTCACTTCACGACTTAAGATAATGACACAAATGATGCTTGAACTCTATCTTCATATTCAACATGTTCCCTGAATAGACAATATGAAGATGCATAGTGTTGTGCTTGCATTAATTAAGTTTAAGGACCACATAACATGTTCATATAAGTTATGGGCTAATTTGAATATGTACAAAAAGTGGACTTGGTTTAGGACTTGGTTTTGATAATTTTAAAACTAAATTATACTTTGATTATAAATTAGGACTTTTGGTGCATTTATCCCTTGTTGTTAATCACATTCTACTATTCATAAGATTATTGGTTTTTTATTATTTGAATGGATTAACTTCAGTAGCTATATGGATTAAGAGATTCTCTTTCATCATCTCTTTCGAGAGTTTAAAACCCGTGATTACTAGCATCTTAAGTGGGGAGCTATGTTGTTGGGATCCCCTCGATCATAAAAAAAAGAAAATTCATGTTGATTGTTTCAAAAAAATAAAATTGTGATAGGCTGAACGGGCGGAGCTTATGGATGAGCACGAAATATAATGAGTGACGACTTTGGGTGGAGTCATTTGAAAAAAAAAAAAATGTTTGCGTGTGGAAATATGGGAATGGAAATACTAGGATGGGGTGGCCATGCTAAGAGAGAAGATAATTGGAGGAAATAATATTAAATAACGAATTAATTAATTAATGATTTAGTGATACATAATACCTTATATTACAATTACTAATTTAGTCGAACCCAAGCCTGATATTTTTGCCATTACAGGCTAAAAGTTACTTTAGTAGTATATAATTACTTATATTTCAATTAATAATTTAGCCGACAACACAATCCGTTACTTATTTTTGCCATGACAGGCGAATAGGGATTGCTTAGTCGCTCTCAGGTCCTACAACAGATCGTGTTGTCCACTTACATATATTGAATAAATCGACACACATCAAATCATTAAAATAAAGAAATTATATACGTCAAGATTGCACCAATCGAACTATTCCCACGGACCACGTCACAGTTGAAATACATCACGAATTGAGTGAATGCCAAACTTAACTCTCTTCCATGGCACGACCGAATGAATCGAGTCGTGTCGTATTAGGAATTGCTACCCATCTTGATCGAGTAGTACCGAGTGATACGATTTCCCTGAACTGGGCCCACGCTTGATGATGGGCCTGGGCCTTTATTTTTCCCTGGACATGTGTCTCAAAAATGCTCATTAGAAAGCCCAGCCTAAAACAACGATGGCAGGCCTGTAAGCTCCTCCAACTTCTTTGTTTTGCCTCTGCATATAAATACTGAGCCATCTCGAAACCCTAGTTTTTCCCTGCGTTCACAAATTCCATAAGCCCTCACCTCCGCCATTTTTCCCTCCGCCTCCCTCACTCCACAACAGCCGCCACCAATGGCCGCTGCTACGCGCCCTCTCGTCACCATCCAGTCCCTGGAAGGCGATATGGCCACTGACACAGCCGCCACCCTCCCCTTGCCGGACGTCATGAGGTCCTCGATTCGCCCCGACATCGTCGGCTTCGTCCACTCCAACATCTCCAAAAACAGCCGCCAGCCCTACGCTGTCTCCAAGCGCGCCGGCCACCAGACCTCCGCCGAGTCCTGGGGCACTGGCCGCGCTGTCTCCCGTATCCCCCGTGTCCAGGGAGGCGGCACCCACCGCGCCGGCCAGGCTGCCTTCGGGAACATGTGCCGTGGCGGCCGCATGTTTGCCCCCACGAAGACCTGGCGCCGCTGGCACCGCCGTGTCAACGTGAACCAGAAGCGCTATGCCATTGCCTCCGCCATTGCTGCCACTGCCATTCCCTCCCTCGTCCTTGCCCGCGGCCACCGCATCGAGTCCGTCCCCGAGCTTCCCCTTGTCGTCTCTGACACCGCTGAGGCTGTCGAGAAGACTGCTGCTGCTGAGAAGGTGCTCAGGCAGATTGGCGCTTTCCCTGATGCCGAGAAGGCGAAGGACAGCATGGGCATCCGGCCCGGGAAGGGTAAGATGCGCAACCGCCGCTACATCAACCGCAAGGGCCCCCTCGTCGTGTTCGGCTCTGAGGGCGCCAAGATCGAGAAGGCCTTCCGCAACATCCCTGGCGTAGAGATTGCCAACGTTGAGCGCCTCAACCTGCTCAAGCTTGCTCCAGGCGGGCACCTCGGGCGGTTTGTCATCTGGACGAAGTCCGCATTTGAGAAGCTCGATTCAATCTACGGGTCGTTTGAGAAGACCTCAGAGAAAAAGAAGGGCTACGTGTTGCCAAGGGCGAAGATGTTGAATGCTGATTTGTCGAGGATCATCAACTCTGATGAGGTCCAGTCTGTGGTGAGGCCGATCAATAAGGATGTGAAGAGGGCACCAATGAAGAAGAACCCATTGAAGAACCTGAACACGATGTTGAGGCTCAACCCTTATGCTAAGACTGCCAGGAGGATGTCCCTTTTGGCTGAGGCTCAGCGTGTGACGGCCAAGAAGGAGAAGCTCGACAAGAAGAGGAAGCCCATTACCAAGGTACTCTTTTTTGTTCTAATATACTTTGTTCTTTCATTGGACATTTGGTCATAACCGTCAATTCTATCACTTTAGTTGAGTATGGAGACAGGATTGTGTAGAGTTAATTTAAAAGTGTGTGATTGTGTAGATATCCATAGATACTCTGGTCGATGGAAACTTATGAGATGCTATTGTAATTCTCGTCATGTTGTGTGGTCTTGTTGCTAAAATCAAAGTAGATGTTGCACTTTCTAATCTTTTAGCATGACTTTAATGTGTCTGAGTATGTGCGTTGGTACCTTATTTGATGGAAGCTTATGATTCACTCTTGTGATTTGCCTCTGACGACTCCTGTAGTGAATGTCATCTTGTTGTTAGACTTGGATTGTTTGCTGTGAGTTCTTGCTTATAACTTGGTGAATTTTGCTCTATGTGGAACTCCTTGAATGTTATTTGATACTAAAATGGTTCGCTTTTGTTCTGTGAATGACTTTTATATGGTTTGGCGTTGAACATTGATCAGAATGAATATCACATTAGACTAGTAACTAGAGATATGAGATGTTCTTTTGAGCTATCTCTGATACTTATCACCACAGTGGAATAGTTGTGTCCTACATGCGCATATTTGTGGAACTAATTTCTATTACAAGTATATATATAATGCCCTGGCCACTGCTTTTTATTGTGGCCGGGAACTCATTTTCTGCGTTGTATTGTCTCAAAGAATTGTTGCTCTTGCATGTGAGAACACGTGTTGGGCTAATCTGTGCTGTTTGCATATGGTAACTGTTGAGCAATTTCGAAGTTGGAGCCTTTATTAGCTTATCATGTAAGTTTGTCCATGAAGTTAATTTGGTGCATTGCCATTGGGTAACTTCTTGTGAGATGTTATGTGTTTGGTACGGTTCTGTGAGGTGTCATCTGTTCACCCAGAATGCTACTTACTTTTGGGCCGATGTTTAGCTTTCTTGTATCCCTCAGTTCACACCTTCTCTTGCACTTAAACTTATCAAACTCAAGCGATCTTGTGGCAATTCTCTCCAGTTTGGCCTGCTCTGTTTTTTGTTATCTTGGGATGAGGAATTGCCTGAATTACATGACTTGCCTCTTATTTTTGTTGTTTGTCCGTGTTTTCAGGAGGATGCAGCAGCAATTAGGTCAGCCGGAAAGGCATGGTATCAGACAATGATCTCAGACAGTGATTACACAGAATTTGAGAACTTCTCAAAGTGGCTCGGAGTTTCCCAGTGAAACTTGATTAATGTCATTTTATCTTACCTTAGACCTTTTTTGTCATCTGTTTTGTTTTCTTATCACCCAATTGTGTTGCTATATATGCAATTTTGAGATAGGATTTCATGGTTTTGGAAGAAGGTTGATTAAAATCACAACAGAAGTTGCTTCCCCCCCCTCTCTTTACCGCTTTATCGTCCTGGCATCTTTTTATTTGCAAGCATGTACTGGATGATGCAGCATAATCGATGGGTTTTCTTCATTCTTGCCTTCGCATCAATTAAACATGTAAAAATTTGGTGGAAGAATCTGATGAACATGAGGGCATTTTCTAGTTTTTGTTTGGAGAGAAGATGCATATTCTTCCATTTTTGCTGTCCGGAATTGGAGTTTGCTTGTTCATTTGGTTAGTTTTTTCGGTTTGTACTATTGCTTCATTGCATATGCACTGTGTCCTGCGCTGGGTTTTGGTGATTGATTTCCAAAAGCGCAGCTCTGTGAAGCTGCTACGAAGTGTTTCTGCACTCGAAAAAGGCAAGGAGGGACTGAGTAATTTTGACCAAAAAAGAAGAAGAAAGTTTCGTAAAATGACAATTAAATATGTGAAGAACATTTTTAAGACCATGGAGGATATAAGCATGTGCTGTGGCAATGTCTTGCTTGAAAGGTCAACAAAATATGACACCAAATGTCCAATGCGGTCTTTTTCTTGAATGATATGTTACATTCGATGTTCTTCACAACGTTTTCTTTTTACGTAATTTCACTAAGAAGCCCAATTAGTTATATGAGTTGGCAATTTGAATGGGAAACAGATTACGTGATAGAAGAAAATTGAGAAAAGTGCCAAAAAAATCCTAATCATTTGCCACTTGTGTCAAAAAAGTCCTAAACCTTTTTTTGGTGCCAAATAAGTCCTAAATCTTTTATAAGTTGTGCCAAATAAGTCCTAAACTTTTACAAATGGTGCCAAATGGCTCGCCCGGCCCTCGCCAGCGACAGGGGAGGCCGGTGGCCGCCTCCCCAGCCCTAGCCCCCGCCGCCCTCGCCCATCGCCGGTGAAGAAGAAGAAGAAGAAGAAGAAAAAAAAGTCGACGCCACGTTGGCGTCGACGTGGCGCCGCCGACGAGCTCCGGTGAGCCACGTTGGCGCCGACGTGGCGCCGCCGACGAGCTCCGGCGAGCCATGTCGGCGCTCCGGCATGTCGGCGCTCCGGCGAGCCACGTGTGCTTTTTCCGGTGGGAGGACTTATTTGGCACCACTTATAAAGGTTTAGGACTTATTTGGCACCACTTATAAAAGGTTTAGGACTTTTTTGGCACAAGTGGCAAAGGATTAGGACTTTTTTGGCACTTTTCCCGAAAAAAATTTAACAAGATATTAATCATGCAAATGAAAGTTGCAACTTTCTTATCACGAAAATCATAAAAGTTTTATAACAACTAACGGAGGCAATGACATAACAAGTAGGGTTGAGCATGATTTTGATTGGGTCGGTCCCATACTTAACTTGAGGATTTATCCACATATATCAGTCCTCAATTTTTAAGGCATGGATCAATCCATCAAGTTTAGGACTGATGATTGGTCCCAAGGTCAACCTGAGACCTCTAAATTATTTGTACTAGACATTTTATGAAATAATTTGTGCAAAAGAGCGATTGTTACCTCAATGTGGATGATTATTCATTGGCAAGACAAGGAAAACCACCATATTAGATGGGTAAATCTCGAGTCAATGAAATAATGCCCTACTAATCTCATGGGCTAGGTAAAATGTTAGGCCTAGGTAAATGGCCCGAATTGTGCGCAACTGGCGGCATGATGAGTTGGACTTGTACCGCCACTGAGCCAAATTTGTGGGTTATTAAAAACTAAACCATGTTAGAGGACAATCACCGGAAAATCCATATATAGGCCGGATAAGTAACATAAGTCCTAAACTCATTATAATTTTGTCAATTCAATTTTAAAAGTTTTACATTTATACCAATTTAGTTCATTCACCCAATTTTATTAGAGCTTATGTGAATAATTTTATATAATATTTTTTTTTATATTTTCGAATTTTTTGTTTTTATTTTCATTTTTTACTCCTTCCTTTCTTCTTCTTCCTTTTTTTTACCACTACAGCTGGCTTGCTCCAATAGCCCTCATTGCCATAGTGGGGAAAATAAAACAAAAGAAGGAAGAAGAAAAAAATTTAAAAAAATTGTTAAAATATACACGTTAGCATCGTATGCTTTTTGGTTAAAATATACACGTGGGCTCAAACATAACTACTATAACATTTATAAAGACCATAAGGGAAAAAGAAAGGTAATAAAAATGTCTCATGCTTTTTGGTTAATTTAAGGAAAAAAAGTCACAAAAATGTTAAACTATATCTTATGTGACCTATTTACTTTTAATTCTTTTTTTATTGTGACACCAAACATTTCGAATTTGTGCTTACACAACACATTTATTTTTTTTTAAAAAAATCTTGTGTCACAAATTGTGACATAATTATCCTAACATTTTTTTTTCTTATTCTTTTCTTTTTTATTTACCCACTTTGGCTGGTTAACTATGGTCTACCCTCAAAGTGCTCCTCAGTGAGGGTTGCGAAGCACTCACCAGTGCCTGACTAGGGCTAACAACCCTCGCCCCTTGCCTAGATCTAGGTAAGGTTGGGAATGACCACGCCTAGTGGCCAGCGGTCTCTAGCTCCAATAACCATTGTCGACTATAGCTTGTTTGCCAAAGTGGGTGAAAAAATTGTAGAAAAATTTATAAAATAAATGTGTCATAATGATACAAGTTCATAGTTTTTAATGTCTTTTTTTATATACATATGTCATACGAGTGCATGTTCAAGATTTTTAATGTTATAAAAAAAGTTTAGGTTAGTGTATTACATGAATACAAGTTTAGGATTTTAATGTTACAAAAAAGCTTTAGATAAATATGCCACATATGGGATAATTTAGGATTTTTAGTGATTTTTTTGCTTAATTTAAATAATGGACCGAAATGGAAGATCTATTTTGAAAAATCTAGACAATGGTGTAATTGTTAAAAAGCGCGAATAGTAGTGGAGGGTGGCATTGAACGTTCTAGATTAATTGAGCAGATTAAATTGAACAAATCAAAAGTTTTAATGACTAAATTGAGTATTGAGAAAAAAAAAACACCAAAAATCCCAAACTATATCATCTGTGACATATTTATTCTAAACTTTTTTTTATACAATAAACCTCGAACTTATCTCACTTGACACATTTACTACTTTTTATTATGACATTAAAAACTCTGAATTTATATCTCTGTGACACATTTATTACATATTTTTTTCTTCTTATTTTCTTTATTTTTTTTTGAAAATTCACTTTTTCTGGCAAGTTGAGGTCGACGAGGACCGCCGGAGCTCACAAAGGATCGCAAAGCCATCACTGGTGGTCCTCATCGGCCAAATTAGATGCTTAAAATAAATAAAAGAATAAGAACTTTTTTTTAGGGTAAATGTGTCATAAGGATACAAGTTTTGGGTGTTTAATATCATTAAAAAAATTTAGAGTAAACATGTCACAAGAAAATAAGTTTAGGATTTTTCGCATCACCAAAAAAAAGTTTGGGATAAATGTGTCACAAAAGCACAAGTTTGGGGTTTTTGATGTCACAAAACAGTTTATAGTAAATGTGTCACAAAAAAGTATAGTTAAGAATTTTTGGTGGTATTTATCCGTGAATATCTATGACAAAATCGAAGGATGATATTGTACAATCAATTAAAATTCAGGAAAAGTTATGTTTTCTAGGAATTTTTTTTGAAAACGCGCCTCCCCTCAAGCTGGAAATGGCGAGAGAGGAGCGTGGGAATCACGTGCGATCATTGCCTCCCCCTCCGTGCGCGTGCAAGACCACCATAAGCCCTTCGTCTCCTCCGCTCCTCTCTGTCTCTGTCTCTCTCTGTCTCTCTCTCTCTACAGTCCTTTCGAGTCATTACGGCTTCGAAGGCGACCATCTCCTTCCCATTCAAGCCCTAAAGAAGCCATCCCCCTCTTCTTCGAGGGAGCTGAAAGGAAACCCTGAGCCCTAGCGATGTCGTCCTCGTCGTCCGCCGCTTCTAGGGTTTTCAGGGGTTGCAGGGCACTGCTGGCCCCCGCGAAGTCCGCTTCCTCCGTCGCTGCTGATCCTGCTCCCGCGAAGGTTTCCAAGGCCGCCGCGAAGCCGAAGCCGAAGAAGGCGAGCGGCTCGGACTCGCCGAAGCCGCCGAGCCGGCCGTCCGGGATACAGAAGGTGACCCCCGTCTCGCCGGCGCTCGCGCGGTTCCTCAACGCCGGCGAAGCCTCCCGTGTCCAGGCCGTCAAGCAGATTTGGGCCTACATCAAGACGCAAGGCCTCCAGGTATGAGCTCGAATGACGCGTCTCCCCTGGAGAAATGGAGTGTGCTTGTCCTTTCTCCGCTGTTTTTCGTTTCGGTTTGTTAGGGTTCTTCAGCGGTGTGTGGATGGAAATGTCGGGTTAGAATGTATTTGCTACTTTGTTTTGAGAAGTGGGGCGACAACAATGCGGTACAGTGAAAATGGACGTGGACAAACTTTGATGCAAGAAAGTACTGAACCATAAAGATGTTCGTTTTGCATCGTTTCTAACGAATGAACTGGTCGAGCATTGAGATTAGGAAAGTATACTTGACGTGTAGGACGGTTTCTTTGGTTCCAGCGGCGAGAATCCACGTGTGATTTGCATGTGGGAATAAGAGAACCCAAAGTAAGTTGTTGAAGAATTCGTATGAGACTATGTTGAGTTTCTCAGAGTACTTTTCGTGTAGCGGATGCTGAAGTTTTGGCTCTACAGTCTTTTGTAATCGTTGGCAGAGGCTGATTTAAAGTACTTTTAGTGGTATAATGCTTTGTTTGTTGATCGTGCCGTGTTATCTACTGTAAACCGAGGGGTGTGGTTGGTTCAGTGGATTCCAATATCTTGGATTAATTCCTGTAATGGCAGCGCAGCGCAGATCTGCTATGAGTGGATTATGCTAGAATCTGTTGATGCAAGTTCGTATGTTGGTATTTGATATTACATGCAAAATATGTTGTGCGTGAGAAATGTGGCATACGGAAAGCATATTCTTTGTTTTTCTCTGATGTTCCTCTGTAAGGTGTTGTTTCGTTCCTGGCTTCTGATAGTGATCACAAGATCTCTTTGTTGTTTTTATGGTCAAAAAGAAAATTTATCTGGTTTCCATGTGCCGTAAAATTTTTTCTAATTGAGGAATTGACTTGATAGATCATAGATGACATGATCACTTCTTTACTTGGGAAGAAACAAAATCTATATTGCGGACACTGTTGAACTAGTTGGTGAGCACTATAATATCATGGTTATGGGATCATCTTAAGAAGATAGTGGGGTCGATAGCCAAAGATACAAATTGATGCACAGTCAAAGATAGTCTGATGTGTTACGTTGCAGACTTTATGGCATCTATCCAGTCGCCACAAGTGCTTACGGAGATGAGCTCTCTGCTTTTAGAGGGTGCTAATAAGAGAAATTGGACATATATGGTGCTGTTCACATTTCTATTTCTGTTCTTTTAGCCAGCATTTGATTCTACGCTGCCCAAAGCCCGAAAGCTTGTGGCTTTAGTATTTCATCTCTCTCTGACAATATATTGCTTCTGGAACTTCAGTCCTACTGCTCTATCCATCTTCCTCTTGCAACTCAATTTGTTGGGTATGATTATATAGGACAATTAAGTGTTGTAGTTTTTCTCGTATTTCTTTTGGGTGAGACAAACATGAGATGAAAATATCTTATTTAGGACAGATGTTGGAGAATTTGGCTTTGTCGTGATCATAATATTCTACTTTATGATGCTTATCTTGACTGATGTTGCACTGCATTCTTGCTTTGTGTCCTGCACGATATTACTCTTTTAGAAAGGCTGAATCTATGAAGCTTCCTCTGCAGCTGTGTTGCCCATATCAATTGCTTTATCTTCTTGCGCTTTAGATAGCTAAAACAGCATGGAGTTTTTCTTTCTTAAAATATTCTTCTAAGAGACATGTATGGCTTTTGTGCAGGATAGCAGTAATAAGCGAGAGATTAATTGTGATGAGCGGCTGAAAACTCTCTTCGAGGGGAGAGAGAAAGTTGGTTTCCTGGAGATTGGCAAGCTGCTGTCCCGTCATTTTGTGAAGACTAGCTGAAGCTGCTTTGGAGTATCATGTCTTCACGAATCTCGTCTTCGGATTAATACTGTCCATGGTGCAGCAACCTCTTTTGACATTGTCGATGACTTTTCAGGTGTTGTCTCTGACTGTTGTGGCTACCTCTAGTTGTGATCTTTGGACTCGGCTTTGGACTTTGCTTGACTTTGTAAGATGTCTTAGGAAATGAATTGTTAGGTACTTCTGTGTAATCACTTTTAACCCCTTCTATGGGCAATCATTCTGGAGCTCGCATCATTTGCGAGCTGCTTTTGTCGCTATGAGTTCGTCCTGGCTCACCGAAAAAGCTGAAAGTGCAAATCTCCAACTCCACGTTTACTGCACGCCACACTGGATGTGCGGAGTGTTTCTAATATAAGCTATCATCGTCACTGTTGAAGATGATTCTTTTGTGGGCTTAATCAATGAAATGTTAACCTGATCATATTTATTGTCTTTCAGTGGAATATTCATGGATGAAACAGTGGGAAAGGTGTAGAGACCTGCTCTGACTGCAGAGTTACGGTCTGTCTCTGACCGCATTTTTTTGAAACGCATTCCGAATGGAAATGCAGCGTCGTATTCATTAACAATCCAGACACGTACAAAGAGTGGACTTAGGTCGCACGTTTGTCTAGGGACCACTGGGGGTGTGCATAAAGAACCACCTGATCGATTTTGGTTGGGGGCGTTGGTCCCAATTCCATGAAGATGGAAATGGTGATTTGGGCCTCAATGATGGGCCTTTGGCTGGTGACCAACTAGAGACTCTAGTCGACGAGGTCGATCTTGCTAGCCCTTGTTGTGGTTGGGCAAGGTTCAACCTCGCTCAGCCACCTGTGAGGCTTGACTTCGCTAAGCTACCACAAGGTTGCCGTTGAGGCTCGCTCGAGACCGATGAGATTGACCTCCCAGGCCCAAATATATAGCTGGTCAATGGTTGCCTTGCCCAACCATGGACGAGGCTCCACCTTGCAAAGTTGCCCTGAGGTCGTTGGCGAGGCTCGCCGAAGTCGAAGAGGTCGACCTTGTTAGCTTGAGTCTTTGGCAAAATATTGACTATCGTTGAGGCTTAATGAGTAGCTGGCGGTGGAAGAAGAAAGGAGGAAAAAAAAATAAAAAGTATAGAAAAAAATCTTAGAAAAGGGTTAATACCACGAAAAATCACAAATTTTACCCACTGTGACACATTTACCCAAAAATTTCTTTGTGACATGAAAAATCCCAAACTTTGCCCACCGTGACATATTTACCCCAAACTTTTTTTTTGTAACACGAATAACCCAAAACTTCGCCCACGTGACACATTTACCTCAAATTTTTTTTCTTTTTTTAGAAAGAAATACTTGGCCGGCCGGCGAGGGCCGGCAAGGGCGGTGAAGCCCTCGCCGACAATGGGCGAGGGTGGCGGGGGCTGAGGAGGCCGCCATGGCACTCGCCCATATCTGGCGGGGCTGCCTCGACATCAGGGGAGGCGATTGTGACTGTGGAAGATGAATCGGAGAAGACGATGATGATTCTGCAGGCACTGGATTGCTCCAGTTAGTGCAATGCGGGTGAGGTTAGCAAGGTCTCGAGCTTCTTCTTTAGGAACTCGGGCTTCTTCTTTGTTTTCTCCCTCGATTTGGTCTTTTCTCTCAACTGGTTCTCTAGTTCCACCAACTGTAACAGTCACATAAAAATTGAAACCCCAACAAATCTTGAGCGGCCTGTGCCCTAAACTCGGTGGAAGGAACAAGAAGGGGAGAAGCAAAAGGAGAAGAAAGTATGAAGAAGGGACCTTGTTGCCCAGATTTGGGCGACGCAGCATTGAAGATGTTCTTGTGGGGGATTTCATCGAACAACTTGCGGAGCCTAGATCTGGGCGGGGTAGCCTTGAGTGGCCCTCACCCACGACCGGTGAGGCCAGCCTCGCCCAGATCTATCCTACCCAAATTTGGCGAGGTCGGCCTCACCCGGCCATCGCCAGCCAGGGATGAGGGCCGCGGCGGCCTCCCCAATCCTCGCCGCCCTCGTTTGATGTTGCGCCTTCTATAGTGGCCGGCGAGCTTCGGCGGCCATTGGAGCTCACTGGCCAAGTATTTTTTCTTTAAAAAGAGAAAAAAAAGTTCAGGGTAAATGTATCGCGTAGGCAAAGTTTGAGATTTTACGTGTTACAAAAAAAGTTTAGGATAAATGTGTCATGGTGGGTAAAGTTTAAAGTTTTTCTTGTTACAAAAAAATTTTGGGGTAAATGTGTCACAGAAGGTAAAGTTTGGGGTTTTTCGTGGTTTTTTCCCCTTCGAAAATTAGGGTTGAACCAAACTCATTTTTTTTTAATTTCGTGAACATAAGTTATCAAACACCTTCTTTTGATCATAAACTCATCTATAGAATAAATTTTTTTTTTTGAATATAGTTCTCAAGAACAAAAAAATTACTAAATGCATCATTAGTATCCCAATGACTAGGTAAGCGCAGTGGTGGAATATTGATAATATTGGAAGCAGCAAGGAGCAGCCTTGGCCATAAAAAAGCTAAGAAAAAAAATATCTTTTAAATTCATTGGCTTACATAATAAAATTTGCAAATGAAAGCGCTAAGATTACAACCTATCTTTAAATTGTTAAGGCTTCTATAAAAGCCAAATGAATAATAAAGTACTTCATATTTTTCCCTCCACCTTGAGCTATCCCCAGCAATATCTTGACTATCTCCAGGTCCAATGGAAGGAAGCCTGACAACTAGCTCAATAGTAAAAATGGAAGTGGCATAAATCAGTAAACTTACGACAAAATTCCGCACACAAAATGGTTAATGGTTCAATCATCCAAATAGTCATGACTTAGTTGTACCATCACTAATATTCATCCAAACAAAGTAATGTAACCTCCAAAATAAAATTATATCACCAGACCTATCTTCCCAAGTCAAACTAGCCAACAACATCGAAATGGTTACGTTGGGAGCTCACTTGAACACCTTGCGCAAGTTTCAACCAATTGGCAACTCAAATGCCAGTACATTAAATGGAGACACTGAGAGGTAGAATCATAAAATATTTCCTCAATCTTCAATCTAATTTATTTTCATCTCCTTAATTTAAATTAAGCTGTTTGGACTATATCTGGCTAGAGAATTAATATCATTATTAGGGGAGATCGACTTTTGGTAGGCCATTTCTCAGCCTAGAATCAACTGACTCTCTACGCTCTCAGTTAGGATCAGTCCAATTTTCGGGACCAAAACTGTGCATAGATGCCCACCTTTTGTTCTCCAAATGGTTTAATTACCAAGACAAAATAGTGCTCAAGTCCATGATTCACTATGGACCAATGGGATTTTCTTATAATTTATGGATCATTACAAGGTACTTTTAAGGCTATTAAATTTTAAAAAAAAAGAGACAAAAGGTAAGTGTTGAATAGATGGTTTGATTCAGCTTGAACTTAGAATCGGAAACCGGACCAATTCCGATGAAAATCACTTAGAATTGGCTAGTTTAATCAGGTCCTTAGGTTGGAACCAGATTGATGTGCTCACCCTAATCACAATTGATGCCCAGGCACTTCTAAGGAAATATTTTTTTTAAGGAGCTTGTGTTACACTGTTAAGATTCGTGCTTGGTCATGTCTAATGAGCTCATTTCCTTGTAGCTAAACTCATGGCTAGAAAATGATTTTGTAGCGATCTGCTTTAGAGCATAAATCAAAAGGTTGAATCCAAATCTTTCTCATCCTGTTAGGCTATCTGATTATTTTTATGATGATTGTGTCTCTCTTGATATGCATATCTCATGTAGTTACATCCACACATTTTAGGTCTCGTTTCTGAAGCACCTCTAACTCGTGAGCCTATGCGTACATAGACATACGCTTGACATTCATTAAAGATCTAATTTCAAAGATATGGAAAGTGGCTGACAAGACCATGTCTATAATAAAATTAACTTTGTTCGTCGCATCTATAAAACATTAAGCCCACAATGGATCCTTCATTTCACATTTACTCATAAAACCAAACCCAAAACAAGCAAAGAGAAAAAGACAATCAGTCTGTGGTGTATAGCTACACAGTGCGCAAAACGAAAAGCACCCAAACATAAGCTTACTAAAAAAGCACACATTGCAATGCCAATCTTTTGAACTATGTTGTTCCAAACTCATGACCTTGCTCCCTCAAATGCTTCCAATATTGAGGCATGCCTCACCCTTACAGCCAACTTATCTCTCTCCCAATTCAAGTGCAATGAATTCCTCAAACATCTTCCAAGGCGTATCTCTCCTTAAACTTCTTCCTGTGTTCTGGCTCCATTGCTGAGAATGATGAGCTAGACTGGCAACTTTCTGAAGTGAAGTTTGAGAACATGCATGCCTTTATATATGCACATCAAGAGGTCTCTTGTCTTCTGTTAGAGATATAAAATTACATGCATGGAGAGCTGGTGTCCCTCCTTGTACCAGCATAGAGCAAAGCAAGTGCACAATGAAAGTGAGAGTGAGACAGTTTGATTATTGTAATTGAGACCTGATTTGGAGTGTTTATAGCGTCCAATGCTTCCAACATTACAATGACGAAACAAGACATTAAGGGACTTCCTTCCTGCCGCTTCCCTAATGTCTAGAACTTCCAAGAAAACAATTGGTATATTTTGTATGCTAAATAGAATATATGAGGGGATCTTAGAAATTAAGAATTGAATTGTCAATTAATTAGAATATATTCATCGTTGGTGAACGGTTTTGCTCTTGTTGATGTCATCACTGTCTGGAAATCATGTTCGAGATAGACAGCCTAATCACCTGTTTGATAATCCCAATATGAGTTGAAAACTAATATATTCTGTACTGAATCTATAGAAATTAAATCACAAACACTATGATTAATCAACATAAACAATATATTAATCAATAATAAATTGGATCTACTTATGTGAATGTAAGCACCAATTTTGTGTACACAACGGAATAAGATACATACATGTTCGAGCCATTGCCTCACCCAAATAGAATAAATTAATCCAATTTCGACTGTAATCGATGATCTACCGAATTGCCAGATTTTCATCTATTTCTGTGTAGCAACTTTCAATGGGATAAAGCGGCCGATAGGTTATACCTATCATTTTATAGGTTAGAGAGGGGGACTTAGAAAACCCTAATAGGAGTGTGTTGACTGGGCCATTCCCGTCACGGACTTTAGTTAGACACGATTGCTTACACTTTGTTGTTCAATTAGGCCCGTTCTCAATAGATGCCAAAACCCAATTCAATATGATCATTCTAGGTGACATATATATTCATTAACCCGATTAATTAATGTAGCCCATTTTTAAAAAAAAGTTTCAACAATTCTCCCACTAGATACATTAATTAACTTATTTTTATTTTGAAAACGATTTTCTTTTGAAAAGACACTATTGGGTTAATAAGTGAAAGCTTGTTTTTCATGGCCACAATTTCAAAACGATATTCCAATAATGGCATCAAAAAAACAATCCAATCAAATATAACCTTAATATAAGACCATGGTGATCAAGGTGTTAAGAAATATCGCAACACATGAAGTTCCATAATTACATATAATAAGTATTATATTTTCATGGATCATGGGCCTAGTAGTGTAGTAAGAAATAATGTCAACATGTGATCAAAACACACTATTCCTTATCGATTCTCAATACAATTTCTCATCGACATGAAACTACATTAGTGCAATTTCTAAACGATATGAAAATTGCCACAATGCGATTTCTAAATGATAGGAAATTGCACAACTATGTCACAATTCAATATGAGATCTCATAATTAGTAACATCAATTTGTCTTAAACTAAAATTTGTTTAAAGATATTGTTTTATACTTCCATTTCTTAGTCGATGGGAGAAATGATAAATCAACAATGACAATCATCAAAAAAGTATCATAAGTTTATAACTACAATATCCATAATGTAGCTCATACTAACAAAATAAATCAAAAGACTCTAAAACATTCATTTTTTTTTACATATTCTTTAAACAAAATGAGTCTTAAGCCTTTTGTTAGAGTATCAGTTAACATTGACCCAGTTATGATATTCTCGATCACAATGTCTCTCTTTCAAGTCTTTGACAGTATAATATTTGATCTCTATATGTTTGGACATATTACTGATTTTGTCATTCTTAGAATAAAACACAATTACAGTGTTGTCATAGCAGATTACCATAGGTCCAGCAATATAGTCAACAACACGCGATTCTAAGATCAAATTTTTGAGCCAAATAGCCAGAGTTGAAGCGCTGTAATAAGTCACAAATTCAACATATATTGCAGAATTCGTAGTCAAGGTTTACTTTGTGCTCTTCCAAGAAATAGTTACTCTAGCCATTACAAAAATATATCTAGAAGTGGATTTTCAGTCATCCGAACAACTAGCAAAATTAAGATATGAATATCCAATTACCTTTAGATACTCTACTTTGTTATACACGAGTATAAAATCTTTTGTTCGTTGTAGATATCTTATCACTTTTTTAGTTGTAACCCATTGTTCACGACTTGAATTCGATAAATATCTCCCAAGAGTATTTATTGCAAAAATATACTTGTGCATACATGAGACTACTGACGTCACTAGCATATTAAACATTCTTCATTACTTCCTTTTCAACATCTCGGGGCATTGTTTGATGCTCAATTTATCTCCTTTCACAATAAGAGCTTCACAAACCTTGTAGATTTGCATGTTGAATCTTTCTAAAACACAATCTATATAACTATTTTGAGGTAACCCTAAAACCTTCTTAGATTTGTCCTAATGAATCTCAATGCAAGAACAAATGAGGCTTTCCCAATATCTTTCACATCAAACTTAACTCTTAGTGTCATTCAATATATCAATATCTCCATGAGCAAGTAAAATGTCATTCAGAAAAGCTATCTTGACATGCATTTGGCAAAGCTCTAAGTCAAAATGAGTCACAAACGCCATAATTATATGAAATGAGTCTTTAGTAGATATATGAGAAAATGTTTCAGTATAATCGATATATTCTATGTGTGGACCTTTTTGCAACTAACCTTACCTTAAATATTCCTATGTTACCTTTATTGTTTTTCTTGATTTTGAGTATTCATTTGCAGTCGATTGGTTTATGTCCATAAGGTATATCAACAAGTTTCACTATGAGAATCATTTCATCCTTTATCACTTATAACCATTCATTTGTTTGATCACTATTAAGAATTTCTTTGAAGGTCATTGGATTAACTATCTGTTTGACATCAAAATTAGCTTCTTAAGATAGACATGGTAGTCATTTATAAGTGTTGGCCTTCTTTGTTGTTATGATTTTGCAGATAGCTATTTCCTGAGCTGGATCATTTATCTAAGGAATCTCATTTGTAATGAAAGAATCTACCGCCATATTTCCAATATTTGTTTCTTGATGAACTCCCACTTTGCAAGAGTCTCATATGGAATCATCATTCAAGATTGGCAATAGAATAGAGACCATTTGATTTTATTCTTCCCTTTTGAAGGATTGAGAAGAACTCTCTTCGGGAACATCTAATCCTCGGAACTTGGCGGTTTGAGACTCAACATTCTAGTGCAACGAGTAGGACAATAGAACCTACACCCTTTAGAATGGTTAGAGTATCCAATAAAGTAACACTCAGTAGTCTTGGATTCGGTCTTCTTTAGAGAAGGATCATAAATCATCAAGTTTGGTGTTTTCCCTATCCATAATTTGAAAGGTACTTTTAGCACTGATTTACTAGGCCCACGGTTCAATATATAAGTTGTTGTTTTAATTGCATCACCCCATAAGTATTCATATGAATTGGAACTACCTGTCATACTTTATTTCATCTTCATGAGTGTGCGATTATGCCATTCAGTTACACCATTCTGTTGATGACTTCCGGGTATTGTATATTAAGCGATATTACCACATGTTTTTTGCAAATATAAAGCAAATGATCCCATTTGTTGTCCAATCTTAGTATATCGCCCATAATACTCACCACCGCTATCAGATCTAACAATTTTGATAACTTTTCTCAATTGTTTCTCAACTTCAGTGCAGAAAACTTTGAACATTTTAAGAGCATCAACCTTCTCTTTAATAAAATAAGTATAACAATAACTGGAGAAAGGATGTACTTTTACTTTCTTGGTACTCTCGCACTCACACATCTATTGTAGTGTTGATTGTGAGTTTTGCGGTACCAGGACACACGCCTTGTATAGCTTTGCATGGTAAAATATATAAAATACTTACATTTACCAAAAAAAAAAAAATAACGGGAGAAATCGTCAATGCAGGTGATGAAATACTTATTTCCATACAAGGTGGTGGAATATGGGCCACTAACATTTGTATGAAGTATCTACAGTAAACTTTTACTGCAAGTAGCATATTTCGTCTCAGTTTTAGTCAATTTTTCTTTTACACAATCGATATTAGTCTCAGAATCATTTGAGTCAAGAGGAGGAAGAATATCTTCATTGATGAGTCGCTTAACTCTTTTTTTGAAAATATGCCATAATCGCTTATGCCATAGCAGTGACGATTTTTTTTTTTGATTAAGGATCTATTAGCAGCATTGCTCTCAACATTAAAGGAATAATATGGCTTATCAAGAGACAACGATAATCGATATTATCCATTAAACAGAACAAAATTCCCAATGGTTATGGAATCATAATTCAAATCCACTCTTTTATTTGCAAAATAAAGACAATATCCAATTAAGTGAAGAAAGATATATCAAATTTCTCTTAAAACCAGTAACAAAAGATATTGTTCAAACAGAGCTGAAAACCATAATCTAACTTTAAAACAACTGTGCATATTCCAACTTTAAGTTTTGAGTCCTTCAAACTAGATTTTTTAGCTGGGTAAGGCCATGTAAGGTAGTAGTCACATGAATAATAGCACCAAAATTAAGCCACCAAGAATCCAAAGGAACGTCAACCATATTTCATTCAAAACAAACCAACAATTCACCTTGATGATTTCCTTTCTTCTTTTTTTTTTTTGGGTCAAGTTTTGAATTTGTAGCAATTGACTCTCTTGTAACCTTTTTTATTACAGTAGAAATACTTGAAGTCATTATCTCCATGTCTCTCATTGTTCTCACTTTTCTTGAAATGTTGGCCTTTTTTAAGACTATGAGCATTTGATATTTCAGACTTCCATTTTCCTCTAGAGGAACCCATCTTGGCATTAGTAGTTAGAAGGGTGGACTCATGCTTTTCCTTCTTCAATTCCTCCCCCTTAGTCACGCATTTCGTAATAAAGGCATTAACACTCTAAGTCTCATTTTGAGCACTATAAGCAATCTTTATCTAGCTGAATTCAGCTGGCAGAATATTTAGGGCATGATGTACAATATTATCTTTAGAATATGGACCATCATCAGTATGAATTCTCTAACACCCTTAACAACATTATACTTTATGTTTGTTAACTTATTCATCAAATTTCCAGCTTTAGCCTTATTGAAGACTTTATATCTTTCTCCAATTACTTCAATGAACTCTCTTGCATTTGTATTTTCAGGTAGACCAAAAAAAAAAAAAAAACAGATGCTCAACAATAGACCTCTTCATAGCAATGGGGCTCAATCGGTCGAATTTTTCCCATGTAACAAAATAAGCTTTTTGATCAATAGTACTTTGATCATTAGGCTTGATAGGTTCATCCTCATATAGAGCCAAGTCTACATCCACAATCCCCAGGACAAACTTTATGCTTTGCTTCAATGTCTTGAAATTCGATCCAATTAGCATTTCAACAATGGCAATGTTGCTGTTAACAGTAAAAGTAACCATTTGTCACATATGATGCAATGAGACCAATTATGGATTATAACAAAATTAACAAAATAATTAGCACATTACAAACTTTCATTTGGGCGGAATCTAATGTATCATTATTTTCCACATCATGAAGTTTACAAAAAACGATAATAAGGAGAATTGCATATAATTGTCAATGATCTTTTCCCTTTAGGCAGACAAATCTTTTGAATTATATATCTTCAATACAAATAAGGAGAGTTACATATGATTGTCAATGATTCATCCCATTTGGGTAGACAAATTCGTTAAATGATATATCTCCATTATCTCAATATAGAGGGGAATTACACATAACTATACAAATTTATCTCCATTGGGCAGATAAATATTTTAAAATATACATCCCCATCTAATAGATTACATTTTTTTTTATCTTCATACAATTTTCAAATTAATATACACAATAACCCAATTTGTGCTGGTGATTGTATACATTGATTACATCATTATGGAACTTCAACAATTTGTAAATAGCGTTCTAATCAATTAATGCCCAAAATTTTTCAAACAATATGAAGCACTTTACAACAGGTGCTTCCCAAGATCATATCGCATTTTCCAAAATAACAATTATTATTATTATTATTATTATTATTATTATTTAATATATTCGGCCAAAATTTTTGGCCAAACGAGCTTGGACTCAGGCCAGAAGGGTGGCCTGACCTACGCGAAAGTAGCCCGTACGTTCTGGGCTATACCTAAAGACCTGTTGGCTCGAAGCTAGGCTCATATCCAGCTTATAAGCATAGTCATTGGCTTAATAATGCCCGACCTGATTGTCATCCCACTTTCGGGAGTGGAAGTCTTCGCTGCTCTATGAAGCCAACCTCACACGGACCCCTGCACTCTACGACTAGCGCGGCCCAAGCCTTCGCCCAGCTCGCACGAATCAACTCTTGGCTTGGGATGGGTAGGCTAGAAGTAGCCACGACGAATCCAACCCGCAGAAGCTACACCCACGTCCCACCACGAGAATGCCCCATTTGGGTCACAACCCTGCATAACCAAGCTCGGCTAAGCTAGAGGTCTTCTTCAACCTCCGGGGCTTGAACATCAGTACGTTCCAAAGCTTAAAACACACATGTACAGGCTTATTTTAATGAAAATTCTTCCATGGGTTTTTCTTCTAACATCATCATAGATTGTTTAGAATTAATTAAACTAAGAAAAACGAACTAACATGCCACATCCAAGCTTAAAAAAAATTATTAGGATATAACATCGATGGCTAAATTAGGGTTTTTTAAAGCCAAAAACTGCTTCAAAATCACCTTGATGCAACCAAAAAAAATAATCTAAAATACACGTATAACAATGTCCATGTAATAATTTCTAATATAAATCAATCATTTGAAAAATAATTCGAAAATTCTAGAACTTGTTCATAGTATAAACCCTAGAATTTTAAATTTGAAATTACCACTCAATTCTCAATCAAATCAGGCAATCGGTATATGGATGGAAAGATCCTGACACGTAGAACAAAAATCCTAAGGTTTCATAACCAATTCATTGAAACATTCACACGAAATAAGAAGAACAGTAATTGGTCCAAAAAAAATTCCGAATTTGTTCATATAATTTTTTTTGGATTCTACAATCATATACAACTTGCTTTGATACCAAATGTAGAAATTAAATCATAAATACTATGATTAATCAACATAAAAAATATATTAATCAGGAATAAATATTAGATCTATTTATATGAATGTAAAACACCAATCTTGTATACACAGCAGAAATGGGTACATACTTGTTTGAGCCATCGCTTCACCCAAATATGATAGATCAATCCGACTTCGATTGTAATTGCCAATCTACTGGATGCCAAATCTTTCTCTCTATGACATATTCCTGTTAACAGCTTTCATTGGGATAAAGCGATGGATAAGTTCCTATCTTTTTATAGATTAGAGAGGGGACTTAGCAAATCATGATAGGAGTGTGTCGATTGAGCACTTTTTATTATGAGTTTCAGTTAAATATGATTGCTTACACTTTGCTGCCCAACTAGACTTCGTTATAGATATATGTCAAAACCCATTTCAATATGATCATTTGGGGATATATATATATATATATACATATTGGAAAAATTGAGCAAATTATTTAAAATAAGAAATTGATTAATTAATATAAGTTTTTATTTAAAAAAATTCCAACGTAGTCATGATTACCACTAGTTCTTGAGTTACAGAAATAAATAAATTCAAAAAAGCACTCAATACGCTAAGTGAGGATGGGTTTACCTAATTCATAATTTTGTACAACAGAAACGACTTCCAAATAGGGAAAAAAAAATCGTGCCTATTACTTTGCTAAAAGCGTAAAACCCTGTTAATCATTTTCACCCTTCCCTATTTTACAAGAAGTCAATATTATTCAACGCCCATTATTCATCTGTTACCAAACAAAAATTTTTTAATTCATTTTCAACACATAAGATGGTCAATCCCAAAGTTTTGATTACGCTTATAAAAAAAAATTCTCGAGATAGAAATTCTTCACCATCTCATTTTCCAGAAGTCATAAAACCGTCGTGTAACCCATCATATAGCCTCTGGCCCAATAAATGCTCAATTAGTGGTTAGGCTTCCTCCTCAAAATCAATAGTCATTGCTTTGTTGTAAGTGAAGAAGGAGCTTGAAGAGGGGTGACGAAAAATTGGCAAAATTTTGAAATTTCCTCTCGTGAAAAATCTCAAAAAGGATCCAAATTTTTCTCCACCCTTTTCAATCTCCCCTCCCCTCCTTTCCTTGTTCATCAATTTCTAGAAATTAATAGCTCAACTTTTGAGTGATTATATTGATTTGAGTCTGTTTTAGTTTCATATTGTATAAAAAAATTAAGAATTAATTATTTGATTCATAATTTAAAGTATTCTCAACTGACATTACATATCTTATATTTTTAAGTATTTATGATAGCATTTAGTGCTAGATCAATAATCGCAAAAACTAAAATCAGCTGTCTCGTGCAGACTTAGGTTACACGCCAAGGATTTTAGGCTAGAAACTAGGAGGAACAGACTGAATCTTTCAGCCTTTAATTGGAGATGATGTGAGCCTTAATTCAAGAGAATTTAACTAATTAGTTTGTCAGACCGTGAACTTAAGTAGAATAAATCCAAGAAAAAGGTCGAGGCCAACGAATTTCAAGACCATAAATAAGGGAATTTTAGCTAGCCCACTCTAGGAGAGGGTCTAGTTGAATTCCAGAAATGCAATTTGGCTCTCTGGAGACTTAATCAAAAGAATATTTTGTAAATGTAAAAAAATTGAGATCCTTAATTGTAAAATATTGACTCATATATATATTTATTTATGTTTTCGGTCAGCAATTAGAATTTCAGACACACACAAAAAAAAAGAAGGAAAACAACACGCAAGAACGAGCCCGCCATACTCTCCGACGGCTGCAGCTATCGTCCAGACCCCAGAAAAAAAAAACAATGCGCGAAAACTAGAACAAAAAAGATTGAATTCTTATTGATTAGTTCCTAGCAACCCTACTAATTTTTATTCTTATCTTCAGTATTTTAGATTTTTTTTTTCAAGATTTTTTTCTCGTAATTCGTGCCACCAGACTTTTCCCCAAAATTAGTATTTATCAATTCCCACGAAATTCCCAAGATGTACATACGATGTTAAGAATTTAATTTTTCCTAGCCTTTGCCCTTTTTTAACTGGGATTGACAAGAAAGATACATTCTCCTTTTCTCGCTCTCGTGAATCACATATTAAACGGAGCCTACTCCTTTTGTTTTCCAATTAAATTTTGTATTTTAGTATGATTGCCTTGATTCAAAATAAAGAAATCCCGTCGCTCTTGAAATAATTTTTCTCTTGTATCGTGCATAGAAAGCGCGTTGAAAATGAAAATCTATTCCTGTTAAATTTTGCACCCTCGCTTCGGGGAGTCTAAGGAACTGAAGCAGAAGAGATTATGCTTAAACTGCTTAAGTCGTTCCCATCGAGGCTGACGTTTTTAGAGTTCGCTCCTGCTCGGACATCATTTTCAGGCGTCAACTCAGTATAGAATACAAAGGTTCCATCTTGTAGATTTGAGCTTGGGACTATGGCAGACTAATCCCCTAGTCCCAAGTTAATGTGTATCCACAATGCTTAAATGCGGAATAAATTTTACTAAAACTATTCGTTTTTTCATCAAAAGCTTGTGATTTAGTTTTTGATGCAGCAAGTGGGAGAAAGCAATTTTTAATTGTTGGTACCAAGAATAAGATTGGTTGGATTAGCCCAAATCTTATCTTGGGAACTGAATAAGATCGGTCGATCCTCCAAAACGAAGAAATAAGCAATTTTTCAGGGAATTGCGAATGGCTCAAGACTCCTGACGTTCCATTCAATTCGTTGATATATTATTCAGACTCACAAAAACCAAAGATCTATTCATAAATTCCCCGCGGGCAAGCTACATGTGGCTGGAGCATGGCGTCGAGCAAGAATCAACGCAACCCGCAACTCGTTTCTCATCTGGGCAACAAAAACATGAGCAGAAATGTGAGCTTCCACAGAGAGAGAGAGAGAGAGAGAGAGAGAGAGAGAGAGAGAGAGAGAGAGAGAGAGAGAGAGAGAGAGAGTTATTACCAGGGTTACCCTTTGAGCCGATGTTGCTACACAAGGAAGTGGCGCACCCAAGCTTGCAGAAATACTCTGAATCACCAAGGCCGTTTGCAGGAAGTTTTATGCAGTCCTTCAAGCACTTGAAAGTGCACGGGAAAAAAGACTGACCCGGCGTGACGACACACAAGAGTAAGCAGCTCTTGTAGCAATCCTGGAAGTTGGCTCTAGACTGCCCAAGGAGCAGCCCCAACACAAGACAAATCACGAGTGCAGACTTCACTCTGTCCATGTTCTTGTCTTGTGGTGGGGTGTGGAATCACAATGATTACCGACAGTTCGACGGGCATTGAGCCGAACGACGGTCCTTTTATCCCCCAAGGAAGAGTGCCTATATGGAAGGCAAGTGCAATACTGTCTCCTTCTGAATAGTTTGATTTTTTTCTCTTTTTCTCTTCTTTTTCCTTTTTCTCCCTTTTTGTGGTTATTGTTCATCTTCTCCCATTTCCTTCTTTCCTTTTTTGATCCATTCCCTTGCTTGAAATATGGTTTCTCTTCTCTAGAATGTTTAAATACCATAATCTTCTCTAATCCCATGGAGTTCGAAAAGAATAAGGAAAATATGGATAATTACTCCGATAATCTTTTGTTACCCATTTTCGCGAATCCCACAAATCCTATCCCCAAAATCTCACTCATGAGCGCACTATACCCTATTCAAGTCATCCTCATATCTACCAATTTGACATAGACAAATTGAATGAAACAATCTAGTTTTGCATGATTATTCTTTGAATATTTGATTCTTTCCCTTTTGTTGTTGTTGCCACCATTTGTCTTCCCACTTTTCATTCTTTTCTGTTTTCGTTCTTTCCCTTTCTTCAATTGAAGTTTCTCTTTTCTAAAACATCTAAATACCATAATCATCTCTAACTAGATGGCGTTCGAAATAATAAGGAAAACATCAACAATTACTCCAACAATCTGCTCGCGCTCTCTCTCTCTCTCTCTTCCTGAATCTCACAAATTCTATTCCCAAGGTCTCACTCTTTGACGGATTATACCTTGCATAGGTCATCCTTGTACTTACCATTTTGACATGGACAAACTAAATGAAACGATGTAGTTTTGTATAATTATCTACATATTTTGTTTTTTTTTTGTTCCATTTGAGGTTAGTGTTCATCTTTTCCTTTTCCTTCTTTCCTTTTTTCAATTCTTTCCCTTACTTAATATAAAGTTTCTCTTTTCAAGTATATCCAAATACTGTAATCATTTCTAGCCCAGTGAATTTGAAAAGAATAAGGATAACGTGAACAATTACGAATCCCACAAATCCTATTCCCAAAATGTCACACTTAAATGAATTATACTGTTTCCTTTTGTGGTCACCGTTTATCTTTTTCCTTTTCCTTCTATCCTTTCTTAATTCTTTCCCTTGCTTCAAATAAGGCTTGTATTTTCTAAAACATCTAAATACTGGAATAATCTCTAGTTGGATGGAGTTTGAAAAGAAAAAGTAAAACATGAATTAATTACTCATTTTCATTTTCTCAAGTCCACAAATCCTATCCAAAAAATCTCACTCTTGAGCACACTAGATACTATTGAGATTATCATTGTCCCTATTAATTTGATGTGGACAATCTAAACGAAACGATGTAGTTTTGCAACAGTTTTTGAATATTTTGATTTTCATTTTGTCTATTTTCTTTCCTTTGTTTATTTCTTTTTATGGCTTGCTTTTTCATCTTCTCCCTTTTCCTTCATTCCTTTTTTTTTTTAATTCTTTCCCTTGCTTCAAGTAATTTTTCCCTTTTCTGTTACGTCTAATACCATAATAAGCTCTAGTCTGACGGAGTTTGAAAAAGAATTAGGAAAACATGAATAATTACTCCAACAATTCTCTATTTTTTGTTTCCTCAAATCCTATTCTTAAAATCTCACTCTTGAGTGCACTATGTCCCGCTCAAGTCATCATTGCACCTACCAAATCGACGTGGACAACTTGAATGAAACGATGTAGTTTTGCTTGATTTTCTGAATATTCTGATCTTTTTCTTTTTGTTTCTTTCCTTTCCTTTTTATTAGTATTATTTCTTTCGTGGTTCCCATTCAGCTTCTCCTTTTTCCTTGTTTCATTTTTTAAATCCTTCCCTTGCTTCAAATAAGATTTTTCTTTTCTAAAACATCTACTTACCATAATTATCTCTAACTCGATATAGTTTGACAAGAATAAGGAAAGCATGAACAATTACTCCAACAATCCTCTATTTCCCATTTTTTTAATCTCAGAAATCTTAATCCCAAAATTTCACTCTCGAGTACAATATACCTTGCTCAATCTACTAATTGAGAATATTGCTTCGTCGGAAGTAGAGAATCTTCGGCCTTACATGTTTTACTCCCCAGGTTTTTGGTACAGAGGGGAGGAGAAGTATTGAGATCAGGTAGACAGATTTCCTCTACTCGATTTGATGGACTGGGGTAGCTTCTTCTTTATATGTTATGAGCATTAAATGACACAAATAACTCATGAATTTTGACCTAATGTATAATGTGGTCAATGCAATTTCAATTTGTTCAATGTGGTCATTGAATTTTTGCTCAATGTGTAATGTGATCCCTAAACCAGATAAATTTGAATATTTATATATAATCAAAGGACTATTTTGAACATGTATCAAAAATTTATGGACTACATTGAACAAATTAGAATTGCATTGACCACATTACACATTGGATCATAATTTATGATTCCTTTGAATAATTATTCCATTTTTTATAATCAGGTGAAATCTGCTCCAGTTATGGCTTCGGACGTCGAGTCGGAAATTTTCCGTATAGAGGCAATGACATGGTCACGGGTTCATTAGTATTCGGTATAGTCAGCTTCGGCACAGTGCAATTGCGAGAAACAGTGCGCTGGGATAAAATCATATCTCGAAGTCATCCATGCGAAGAAGTAGAAATTGTTGGTACTTTTAAGACGTTCTTGCTTTCCCCTTTTTTCCAATTTATAAACATAAAAAACAATTTAAATTTACAAAATAAAAAAAGGGAATTATTTGCGTTAACAGGCTACTCCCACATTCATGAACGCTTGTGAATTTCCGAGCAATCGTGAAGGGGTCTGCTCGCATGTTTCAGAAAGCTTTCTTCTGGTAGATACTTCAAACAGTCTATCTAGAAGTAGCCTTATTTTTGTATGCCTTAAAAAGCTTAAAATTTTTTGTATTCCCCCCGATATATAACTCAGCTACTCTGACCAGTCTTCGTGATGGCGTTACGATTCATTGCTGGGCATACGTGACAGTGTTGCGCTGTGAAGGCCGACTTTCCTTGACCAATACTTTTTCGTCCTAGCCTTCGTTCGCGATCACGGGTTTGAATCTGTACATGGGAATATGGCATTCTTATCGCTAAGTCAAGTCTGCTGCTGGCCACCAGTTCAATGCTTTACTATACAAGACAAGTCGGCTTATTAGGAAATTGAAGATTCTGACATATATATGGTTCACCCACTTGAGCACTAACTTCTAGTGCTTCTGTGAACCCGTGAACCTTTTGTCGACAACACAACACTTGCTAGTGTGCACTCTATGATAGGCATCTTGAGATAAGTATATAAAATCCTAATAAATTAACATCCACCATAACAAAGTACATACAGATATGCTGGAACTAAGAATAGCTAGAAGACTCCTGTCGTCTCTTTCAATTCGCTGATATACTACTCCACTTCAAAAACCAGAGATTTTTCACAAATTCTCAGAGGGCAAGCTACACATGATTGGTACATGTCTCCGAGCAAGAATCCACACAACCCGCAACTCTTTTCTCACCTGAGCAATATAAACATGAGCAGAAATGTGACTTCTGCGCGCGGAGAGAGAGAGAGAGAGAGAGAGAGTTGTTACCAGGGTTATCCTTTGAACTGAGGTTGGTACACAAGGAGGAGGCACACCCAAGCTTGCAGAAGTAACGAATGTCTCTCAGACTATTTGAAGGAGGACTTATACAGTTCTTCAAGCACTCGATGGAGCATGAGAACAGGGTGTGGCCGGGCGTGAGTGCACACAGGATGAAGCAACCCTTGTAGCAGTCCTCAAAGTTGGCTCTGGACTGCCCAAGAAACAACCCCAACACAAGACAGACCATAAATACAGGCTTCATCTTGTCCATGTTCTTCTCTTACAAGGAGGAAGAGTTAGAAGAAGCACTGATCGGTGGCCCTTTTATGCTCCAACAAAGAGCGCTCATATGGGCATTGTTTAAGGGCATGTCCCACAGGATAGGGACAAAATTCCTTGTGATGCGCAATATAACATGTCTTTTCTGAGAGTTTAAAGTGGTGGTGGGCAACATCTATTCTCCGAACCCACCCATGGGTAATCCAATTGATTATGACGAACTTTGATTTTGTTGAGATCTTGGGTTAGATTCCCTAGGGAAGCGCCTGCGATTTAAGTAGAAGGCCATGTCGGTGGGTTATTGTGTTAATCTCCCCCGATGAATAGTCGAGGTGCGCACAAGCTTTCCCGGACACCTCGGTTACCAAAAAAAAAATCCATTCTCCGACTATTTTCCCATTTCGCAAGTAATGTCATGCACGTATATCAGTGTTCACCACAGGCCTATATATATATATATATATATATATATATATATATATATATAAGAATTGTTGAAAATTTCAATGGGAATGACAAATTCTACTTTTCTCTTTGCAATTGAATTTTTATTATTAGTTATTAGTACTAAAACGACTACCAAAGTTAGATCCTCTAAAGATAGTTATATCGACTTGATGCATTACATAAATGCTGTTCGAGTACTCTGTTTCTTTTGTCTTGCCCACATGATTTCAATCTCATGATAGCGAATTATCTATTAGTAATTATTAAATTATAACCCTTGTGAGCATGATAGAATACTTGTTCTATATATCAGGTTTGAAAATGACAAATTTGTACTTTAAAGATATCAATAGATTTTATTATAGTTTATATGTGTATATATATATATATATATAGATCTTTTATTATTTGAGCGATGTCTATTTTTTTTTTAAATTCTTAGTATCAGATCAAAAGATCTGTTATGTTAATATGCTTTATTTTTTTTCAAATGTTTCTATGTTACACATTTATAAGAATCTTCATCGTAGACTTATATTCAATGTGTATGTTGATGGCTATGTTCACTCCCATGTGGAGGACATCCAACGAAATGTAAGCCTAAAGGTTTGAGCCCATTTAATTATACATATAGAGAAATTAATGAGGCTATATTTGGCCGAAATTAGTTGTTTCTCTATATTTATGTGGTAGCAGCATAGAATGATTGACATGAGGCACCGACAAGAGAGAGAGAGAGAGAGAGAGAGAGAGAGAGAGAGAGAGAGAGAGAGAGAGGAAAATCTAGAAAGAAGGTGTTGTCCGATTTTCATGATGATCAGAGGTCGATGTGGTTTGATTAAGCTAACACTTTGTTAGAATGCGCGCAGCACATTCACTACAAAAAAAAAACCATCTTTTAGCTACATATTTCGCGCCGACCAAATTGAGAAAAGTCGTAGCTAAAAGAATTTAGCGACCACTATAGCACTACATAAAAGTCGTTGTTAATAATGCGTCGCCAAATTTCGCGACAACGTAAAAACAAGTAGTCGCTAATTAGCTACCAATAAGCGACTACATTGTCGTCACCAAATAGCGACCAAAAGTATTCGTCACAGAATTTGTCCCTAATTAGCTACAACAAAAAGACAACTGTAGCTAACATAGTCGCTAATAAGCAACACCAAATTATTAAGCAGCGACTATGTTCGACATAGTCGCTAGTTTGCGACCAAAGACCTGTAATCGCTAATCAACGACTACAAGAAAGGTAGTCGCACTTTGGCGATTACAAGTAATGCATAGTCGCTATTTAGCGATTAAGTCGTCGCTAAAATCTTCCGAATGCTGTCGTTAGACGACGTTGAACCATACTGTGGATTTTGGCGATGGTCCGGAGTGTGTAGTGGCTAAGTGGCCACGCACATCGCTATGTAGTCGTTAATACGCGACTAGGTATGACCCTTCGTCGCTATAATGCACAGAATGCTTCATAGCCGATGTTGAATCATCCTGTGGATTTTGGCCACGACGAGTCGTGTGTTATGGCTACTTGGCGACTACCCTCGCGATATAGTCTCTACAGAGTGACTACGTATGACCCTTCGTCGCTATAATCCACAGAATGGTTGACAGACGATGTTGAACCATTCTGTGGATTTTAGCCACGACAAGTCGTGTGTTGTGGCTAACTAGTGACTACTATCACGATATAGTCGCTACACAGCGACTACCATTACACTGTTGTCGTTATAATCCACAGAATGCTTCGCCTGGTATGCTGAACCACTTTGTGGATTTTGGCGACGTGTCGAGCAGGTCGTTGCTAATGGGCGACAAGTTATGTGTTGTAGTCGCTAAGTAGCGACGCCATATTGTAATAGTCGCTATTTAGCGATTAAGGTCGCTACTTTGTCGCTAAAATCCACAGAATGCTTTAAGCAGCAATCTGGGCATTTTAGCGACTACGGGTGGTGGCGGTTGCTATTTAGCCACTAGTATTTTTTTGTAGTCGCTAGTTGGTGACGAGTTTGTTCTTGTAGTCCATAATTAGCGACTACTTTTTTTTTTGTAGTCACTATTTGGCGCCGACATAAACACGATGTAGTCGCTAAAACCCACAGAATGTAAAAAAAAAAAAAACGACTGACCATGTCAGTCCCATAGCAAGCAGCCTAATGTCCATGGAGTAAACAGTGTACACAGACCAACAAGAATTGAAATATCCAAAATATATTGGTGATTCAAATCCAGTTTACACCATCAACAGTTTCTTCTCCCCATGCAACAATCACTACTACAATCAAAATAGCAAAAATGTTGTCTGAAGCGCTACGAAAAAAATTGTTTATACCTAGACACTCGGAGCTATACTAATCAAAACAGAACATATGTACACAGAACATAGCCATCACGTATGGGGTCCCCTCCATGCCATCATCATCATAGTCTTCATCCTCAAGGACGGCGTCACCTACTGGTGTAGGTACAAGTGTTGGGGCTGGGGCTGGGGTTGCTGCTGGGGCTGGGGTTGGGGCTAGTGCTGTGGCTGGGGTTGGGACTAGTGCTGTGGCAGGTGCACCTCCACGTCTATGGGGATTTTGCGCTGCTTGCATGGCGTCCAAACGTCGCATGACCTTAGCCATGTTCATTTGGAGATTTCTGATTTCATCGTTCTTTTGGGCTAGCTGTTCTTTCAACTCGGCAACTTCTGAGGCCGATGCCGCATCCTCTCGACCCCACCTCGAACCTGCTCCTCTTGATGATGATGCGCCCACGGACTTTGCACATTCCCTTCCCATATTCCCTAGACCAAAACACCTTGCCGTGTTTCACCCCACCTGATGCCTTTATCCATAACTTCGCCTACTCAGTTGGTGACGGTTCAGGCGTCGCTAACTCCCCTTGCTCAGCCCCTTCTTGACCCCCGCTTGTACTGGCCAACATCAGTTCATCAAATTTTTCCTAATTCGAGCATTGAGAAAAGAAATCATTACTTAAGGCAACTATAACCATAAATTTAAAAAACAAACTAGTTATCCGAATTTAACCAACCTTAACGACTCGTGCTTTATCGCTGACATATATCTTATCCTTCTTCATGAACGTGCGCTCGAAGGTTTGAGAGAATGATGGCTCCTTCCCCAATTCCCTTGCCTAGCAACAACAACAGACAATGCATTAGAGATATATAATTTGTTCACTTATAGGAAAAAAAGACACAAAAGTAACACGACCATTCGTTGTTTGTGCTCTCCTATGTTGATGGAGCTGCGATATATTGCTGTCCCACCTCCTCTCGAACTGGAAGCTCGATTAAGCTTATTTCTTTTGCTCGCCTTCTTATACTCCTCCTATCCCCAGATCCTCAATATGTCCGCCCAATTGTCGTTCGATATCCATCGCGGCCTCTTTTGTCTCGTGTGCGCTTTATTCACGATATTTCGCATGTGATCCCCGACTTTCTTGTCAAAAATCTTTTTGACAACGCCATCATGATTCTCAGCCCACCAAAACTTCCGCTGCAAATATTGTTGAAAACCAATGACATTGCCAAGTCATGCATTTTATAACAGAAACAAGTAAAAGTCTATTGAACAGCAAAGTACTATTGAACCACAAATTTTAATCATTACACTTACCGAGAATTCACGCCACCACACATTTTTCGCACTTTGTGGGGCGCTGCTATATGTCGCATATGGCCCTTGCCAATACATGTTGACGATTTTATTCAACTCTCGGACCACGGCAGTGGCATTCTTGAATCTGCAATTTGGAAACACATTGAAATAAATACCTAAATTGTAAAAAACGAATTTAAAACAAACAACCGTTGTTCTAAAGTGTCACTTACGAGTCTCCATCTGGTGAGATGAGCTTCCTCCCTTGATCATCTATGACCCAATTCGATTCAACTACACCTGTTGGCCCTTCTGATGTCGACAGTTGGCCTCCACTTGGCCCTTCTGTTCGTCTATGATAAACTTGGCCTCCATGTGGGTCGACTGGACTCTCTTGCGACGATGGATGTTGGGTTTTCGACCCAACGCTAGCACCTTCATCAGCATCCCTAGGTGGGGGGGCCGGCACTGGAGTCATGGGGGACGCCTCCTTAGCAACCTGCTGCGCTGGCCCGTCGGTTAGAGACGGGGAGGACGCCACTGCCGGGGTGGGGGGGACTCGAACAACCTTACCCTATGGACATGCCTTCGACCTCCATGACCACCTTGCCTACCTCCACACGAATACTGCACACATCATGAAGGAAATGTGAGACAAATAGACAAATGTAACTTAAATATATATTAAGTACTTATTCTAGAACCTTGATACACCTTAGTAAGTACTTACCATGGCGACGATGTTTGTATACAAACTTGTTAATTAATATCCTTGAATCGGACGACAACTCATCTTCGTGACGATTAATAATCTATTCAAATCGACAGACGAATGATAAGATATTCAAATATAACTAAAAACTACAATCAAACCATGCCAAATAAATAATCAATAACACCTCTAACCCTTTAAAAATACCCTAATCAACCACTCGTCACCCTTAATCAACCAATCAAACAACCATAAGACCAATGCAAACCCTAACCAATTAAAGAAAATCGTAATCTCTTAATTGCAAACCCTAATCAGCCTCCCCAAACCTTAATTGGCGAACAAAAAACCCTAATTTCCAAGCATTCTCCAAGATTTCGGAGAAAAAACCCTAATCAAGGACTAATTACCCAACTCAGACCCCTCAACCCCTAAACCCCTAATTCTATACACCCTAATCAACCGTCCTAAAACCCTAATTTGCGATACAAACCCTAATTTTCGACAAAACCCTAGACAGAGCTAAATTGAAAATCTTAATCACCCAATCAAACCCCTAATCAGCTCCCCACCCCCTAATTTCTACTCAACAGAAAGCCTAACCAACTGCATGCATAATTATCCCTAAATAAGCTGGAAACCCTAATTTGCGCCGAGGGGGAAAATCGCGATTACCTATTATTGGTGTGGACGAACAGGGGGTCAAGGCGTTGGGGCTGGGGCTGGGGCTAGGGGACTCGCTCGGCGTGGCTCGGCGACAGGCTGGAATGCAGCTTGCGGACGTTGCCTCCTCCATCTTCGAAACCCTAGCAGAACAAACCCAAAAGGCGTACGAAATGTCGTTTACGGGGAAAAGTCAAGGCCACCGCGATTTTGACCTAACAGATTAGCGACGACTAAGTACTTAATCGTCGCTATATGGCGACTACACACCACTTAATCGTCGCCATATAGTTACTGCACAAAACAGCACATCGCCAATTAGCCTCGACAACATAAAATGTCGTGGCTAATTAGAGACTACCCAAAAACGATGTAGTAGCTACTTAGAGACTACATAAAACAACTCGTCGCTAACGTTCACAGATCTTCAAACACAACCATTGTTCGAGGATTTTGTGGATTTTAGCGACTATTTAGCGATGACATCCTGCTAGGCGTCGCCAAATAGCGACAATGTAAAAACTCCGTAGTGGCTAATTAGAGACTACTTATTTTTCCTCGTCGTTAAAGTTGACAGATTGTTTAACACACCCATTGTTCGAGCATTCTGTGGATTTTAGTAACTAGTTAGCGACACTATACCGTAAGGCGTGGCTAGCAAGGCGATGCCTTGAGGATATGCAGTCGCTAAAGTTCACAACATGAATTCACGTTATTCTGTGGACTTTAGCCACTAGCATGTCATCTGGTGTCGCCAAATGGCGATACCGCCATTATCTAGTGGCTAATTAAAGACAACCATATTGTGCGGCATCGCCACTTTGGCGACGCGACAATGTTGCGTAGTCGCTAAAGTTCACACTATGACATTCTGTGGACTTTAGCGACTACTACATATTATGGCATCGCTAATTGGCGATGTAAGCACGACGTCGTGGCACTTTAGAGACTACGTCACTAATGTGTGTCGCCAATGAGCGACGTTTTTTTTACGTAGTGGCTAAATAGAGACGACCATATTGTCTCCCGTCGCCAATTAGCGACATCCATCCTGTGTAGTGGCTAATTAGAGACTACATTAAGTTTGGTGTCACCAAATGGCGACTTTCTTCTTTATGTAGTCGCTAATTAGAGACTACATAAATCATGGCGTCGCTATGTTGCCATGCATATGGTTTTGTAGTCGCTAAAGTTCACAGAACTACAATTGGAGCATTCTGTGGATTTTGGCGACTACTTCGTCATTTGTCGTCGCCAACTCGCGATGTCGTTTACTGTCGAAACCAATTAGCTACGACATATGCTTATTTCGTCGTTAATTGGCGACGATGTCGTAACTTAGTTGCGACGATGCTTGTCTAGTGCCGTTGCTAAATGGCCAGCGAATTATCCCTAAGATGCAAAAATTTCAATTTTGCTAACTTCAAAGGTCACCTGATATAACACATAGATAAATGTGTACAATGTGGAACATAATGCAATACATATTACGACAATGTATACAATCATCAGTACAATTGATAGCTAGTTCATCTCAATAATAGTCATATTCATCTTCGTCTTTATCATCTTTCTCTGCACCTTCACTTTCGTTATTGTCTTCTTGGTAGACATCCTCGTCCTCATCCTCAGTGTCAAATTCACCTATCTGAAATTCAGATTCTTCATCAGCACTGTCATGCATAATTGTTTCGTCAGATTCACTTTCATCAACATCTAACATTGTCCCATGTGTATCTCGTAAAGTTGAAATATCATATTCCTCTGGGTCAACCATTTTATCTACGATGTCCTGCTGATATGCTGTATCAGTCAAGTGTTCTTCGATTTTGCTTTGTGCTTTTGTCTTACAAACAGCAAACCAACTGCTTTTATCCGGTTTCAAACTAGGATATGATGTATAGTATACTTGAATTGCTTGTTGTCCCAACACAAATGGATCATATCTCATGTATTTTTTCTTGTGGTTAATTTCAACCAAAGGGAACTTCGAATGCACCCTCATTCCTTTCATAGGGTCGAACCACGTGCACTTAAATAACACAATCCGTAATATTGGTCCGTGATACTCTATCCCTAAGATTTCATCCAACAATCCATAAAAATCATCACTTAAGCTAGAACCGGATTGCGCACACACACCACTATTCATGGTGGATTTACCCATCCCATACGCTTGAGTATGAAAATTATATCTATTTATGAAATAAGCTGGCCATGTTCTTGCCCGTGCTTTTGGACCCAATGACAGATGATATATTAGGCCTTCTTGTTCGACGAGTTCAGGGGTACATTCCACCTAGTTGCATCAACGCATACGGTAACCAAATGGATTTCAGCATTAACATGCAAATGTTTATGACAAACTCGAAAATGACACTCATGTCGAACTTACAAAATTTTTCAATCACGCAGCAAAATGTTGATTGCACAAGCTATCAAACTCATGAAGCGGTTGTCCAAACATTGAAGTACGAAACATCCTGTTCGAATTGGGTACAGAAATTGAGATAAACGGTGAATTGAAATTTGTACGTTACAACAAATCTATCAGGCGAAATATAAATGGTTACTTACTCGAAATATGGTTCGACATCTGGGCAATTCAATAAAATGTATGTATGTGCTGCATGCAATTCTTCATCTGTTAAGTAACGAACCTTACATACGCCGCTTGGTCGACCAAGATAGTTGAAAATTGATAATGGGGTGCAATTTATGCCAATGGGCCCCTCGTCATTCTGTCCCGGCCTCCGTTTCTTGCACTAGACGTACGGTTCAAAGTAGTATAAAACAAACGTATTAATTTCTTCCCTAATGTATGCCTTACAAATTGATGCCTCAACACGTGACTTATTCTTAATTTTTTTCTTCAAATGATATAAGAACCTACAATGAAAAAATCCATAAGATAATTGCAAATTAATAATATGTCCAAAGAACTATACAATGATGTATATATATATATATATATATATATATTAAGCCAAGCATACCTCTCATAAGGGTACATCCATCAAAATTGTACGGGACCTACAACTTTTGGCTCATAAGGCAAATGAACAAGTAGATGCTCCATTGAATCAAAAAACGAAGGGAGAAATATCCGTTTCAAGTTGCAAATGATAATTGGAATATCGTTCTCAAGTTTCTCAATGTGTGATTTCCTTAACACTGTCGAGCAAATATCATGAAGGAAATTACTCAATTCAGTAACGGCACTCCAGACAAAGTTCGATAGAAATTCCTTCATTGCTATTGGAAGTAGTCGCTCGATAAATATGTGACAATCATGACTCTTCATACCCGTCAACTTACATGCATTCAAATCGACACATCTCCCGATGTTGGATGCATACCCATCAAGAAAGCGCAAAGTTTTTGCACCATTGACACAAAGCACATCGTTGCTCCTTCGACAATGTGTACACTACTTTAGGTTTTGGGCCATAGCTTCCTGGAGCGACATCTAGTGTTGACCGATAACAAATGTCTCTCATATCTTTTCGAGCATGGAGGTTGTCCTTTGTCTTCCCGGGAATGTCCATCAACGTATTTATGATATTGTCAAAAACATTCTTCTCTATATGTATGACGTCAAGATTATGCTGAATGATATAGCTCTTCCAATATGGCAAATCCCAGAATATACTGCGTTTAGTCCATTTATGCGTACAACCGTACGCATAAGTGCTGCCATGCGAGTTTTCAACGACGCTGTCAAATGAAAGCACTCGCTCCCATAGTTGTTCACCGGTCAATCGCAACGGTGGAGGTGTTTTGTCAGTTCTATTCTTCTCGAACTCTTTTTTATTCTTTCTGAATGGATGACCTAGTGGCAAAAATTGTCTGTGGCAATCGAAATAGCTCGTCTTCTTGCCATGTTTTAATCTGAATGACTTCGATCTCTCCATACATATTGGACAGCCAAAGAGCCCGGCTGTGCTCCACCCGGATAACATTCCATAAACTGGGAAGTCATTTATCGTCCACAGAAGGATGGCTTTCATAACGAATGTTTGATCGGTGCAAATATCATACGTTGGAACACCCTCGTTCCATAGTAGTTGCAACTCTTCAATTAATGGTTGCATGAAAACGTCAATCAACTTTTTCAAATTATTCAGACCGGGCACAATCAATGTCAAAAACATTGATTGTGTCTTCATGTACATATCAGGGGGGAGATTGTACGGTGTTAAGATGACCGGCCAACATGAATACTTCCTCCCTGATTTCCCAAATGGGGCAAATCCATCAGCACACAGACCTAGCCGGATGTTTCGCGGCTCAACACTGAATGCATGGTATATTCAGTCAAAATGTTTCCACGCATGTGCATCGAACGGATGACACATTATGTCCTCTTCTGTTTGATGGTTCGCATGCCAAGTCATGTGTTCTGCTGTGACTTCAGACGCGTACAACCTTAACAATCTGGGGATTAATGACAAATAAAACATGTCCTTAACTGGTATACGTTTTTCATGACGACTCGAATCTTTTTGAACCTTGTACCTAGGTTCGCTGCAGAATTTGCAGGATTCAGCCATTTCATCAGCTCTCCAATATAACATACAACCATTAGTATATACATGGATAGTCTTAACTGGAAGACCTAAGTTATCAACCAGTTTTTTCATGTCATAAAAATCACGTGGCATGATGTTATCCGGAGGCAATACTTCCCGCATTACCTGAATGAAGAGTTGAAGCACTTCTCTGACACATTATCCTCCGCTTTAATATTTAGCAATCTCGTTGTCACGGATAACTTTGTGGGGTTATCATATCCTCCCCATAATTATTCATCTGCTGCGCTTAATACTTCACGAAACTTATTACAGACATTTTCATCAAATGACTAAAACCCCCTGCTTCGTGTGTGCATTTATGGTTAGGTTCTCAAGTTGCAAAATTATGACCAGTTGCATCAATGACCATACGCTGGTATGGATTCAACTGGGGAAAGTCAGAGCTACATTCTTCCCTAACAGAAAATGTGTGAGTTTGGCGATATTCCTCATCATACATAAATGGTTCACCATTGCAAGTCCAGTTGTAGTAGTTCGGAGTAAAGCCGAATCTGCATAGATGCTCTCCAATTATATTTATATCTTGAAATCTACAATTATTGCACTTCCACTGACATCTCATCGTATTTCCGTCCATGTACTCAACATTTGAAGTAGCAAACTCCATGAACATTTGCAACCCAGTACGAAACTCTTCGGTCAATCCTCCACCTCTAGGTAAGTTCTTATTATACATCAAAGACCTATCTCTTTCCATTATGTCTGAATTGGAATACGATGATAAACAACATTTACATATTTTTCACAAAATTACACACTCATAAATAGTAAAGAAATAACAGTTTACTTCGTGATAAGTAAACTAATAGATGTTATGAACAATAAAATCAACCATAGCTCTATTGATTCAACAAGTAAGCATCATTCGACAAAGTCAAATACCTATAAGCTACGAAATTTATTCAGCATTTCGCATTTTTTTCACAAACGATGGGATGCAAATATAAATAACTACCATCAATCGTCAGGCTGCAACTACAGTAGATTTGGACGAGTGTGACATTCTCTCACCATTACATAAGATCAAAATAGAGGAGGCCGCTAAACAACCTTGCCGAAATATTTTCATAGCTCCGACGAACAAACCCATTTTTCGCACAAATCAATCAAACCCAATCCTCCACGAGCCAATGAGTAATAATGTCTACATACATATATGCATTAACAATGAGTTAAAAAAAGAGGAAATGGGACTAACCTGATTTATGATTTTGCTGCAGCTGGAGAAAGGGCGCCGTTCGGGGAGAAGAAAGTGAGAAGAATTGGAAAGGTTCATCCGACAATTCAGACTCCAGAAAGACGGACCACCAGTCTATCTAGGATAATCGTCATCCACACATGAAAATCTCTCTCTCAGCCAAATTAATACTAATTTGCACCCAGGCAGACATGTGGAAAATTGGCCTCAGCCAACTCAGACAATACAAGTTTCGCCAGATTCCCCAAGACCAGCACCAGACTCCCCATCATACCTTCCATACTAGAGAGCGGTAGAAGAATCCAGCACACTCCCTGATGTGTGGACCTAAGCCTCGCGAATTACGGAAGAAAATTTTGAGCTCGAAGAACAGAGAAGACTTGAGGCCAGGCTAGAATCAGCAGCTAATATCCCAGCTTCTGAACCTAGCTCTAAAGAAGACTAGTGTGTGATTTATGTTGTGTCTGTAAAATAAAGTGAAGAAGACTCACGAGTCTTCCTAAGACTTTCAGTGTCGTGCTTGTCGTCTTTGCTGCCGAAAGTTTGTTAGAAAGAACTGTAGCGCACTGCAGCATAGAACTGTAGCAGCATTGTAGCGTACTGTAGACTGTAGCAAAACACTATAGCTGCAAGCCTGTAATCCGTCTATTTAAGACGAAGCGTGTTGCGTGAAGAATAAGATCGGCCGAGAAACACTCTCTCCCGAAACACTCTCTATCTTTCTCCATGATCCTATAAACTTCTTCTTTCTTCTTCCTAGTCTGGTAAAAGCCTCTAGGAACTGCAGCGTCTCTCATCAGTGCTAAATACAGAGCTCATCGATCCGTTCTCATTTTCCAGGCAAGGCTGTTAGTCTCCTAAAAGGCAGACCCTGTGTGGCTTGAGCATAGTAAGCTCGCCTGTGTGGGTTAGCATACCTAGGGACGACGCAGCTCGTCTATTTAAGTGCTATGATCAAGCCACACAGGGTTTGCCTTTTAGGAGACTAACAGCCTTGCCTGGAAAATGAGAACGGATCGATGAGCTTTGTATTTAGCATTGATGAGAGACGCTGCAGTTCCTATAGGCTTTTACCAGAATAGGAAGAAGAAAGAATGAGAAGTTTAGAGGATCATGGAGAAAGATAGAGAGTGTTTCAGGAGAGAGTGTTTCTCGGCCGATTTTATTTTTCACGCAACATGCTTCGTCTTAAATAGACGGATTACAGGCTTGCAGCTATAGTGTTTTGCTACAGTCTACAGTGCGCTACAGTGCTATACTACAGTACGCTACAGTGCTATGCTACAGTGCGCTACAGTTCTTTCTAACAAACTTTCGGCAGCAAAGACGACAAGCACGACACTGAAAGTCTTAGGAAGACTCGTGAGTCTTCTTGACTTTATTTTACATACATAACATAAAGCACACACTAGTCTTCTTCGGAGCTAGGTTCAGAAACTGGGATATTAGCTGCTGATTCTAGCCTGGACTCAAGTCTTCTCTGTTCTTCGAGCTCAAAATTTTCTTCAACAATTCGCGAGGCTTGGGTCCACACATCAGGGAGTGTGCTGGATCCTTCTACCGCTCTCCAGTATGGGAGGTATGATGGGGAGTCTGGTGCTGGTCCTGGGGAATCTGGTGAAACTTGTATTGGCTGAGTTGGCTGAGGCCAATTTTCCACATGTCTGCCTGGGTGCAAATCAGTATTAATTTGGCTGAGAGAGAGATTTTCATGTGTGGATGACGATTCTCCTAGATAGACTGGTGGTCCATCTTTCTGGAGTTTGAACTGTCGGATGAGCCTTTCCAATTTTTCATCTGAACATGGGGGTCGATGAGTGGAGCTGCAAGGTCCGTAATCCCAAGGGTCTTGAGAAAGAGGTCCTCCCCATGGATCTAATGAGGCAGTGTTCGACTCAGAAGTTTGAGAAGATTCAGGTTCTTGTTCAAAGGGATGATCAATCCTATAAATTCTAAGAGCTTCTCTAATGGATTCAGAAGGACAATAGGATTCCCATGTGACTGGTTCAAAGTGTGAGGGCCACACTTCTGGAGGGATGACTCGATTTTCTTGGCACATGAGTCGTTGCAATTATCTGTAAGAGGCTTCGTCTGCTTCAATGGTTATGGAAAGAGTTTTAAAAACTTCATGCTTTTGAAGATGATTTTAGGGCCTATATTCACATGTTCCTGTAAATGCTGGCCTTGTGGAGTGATCTCCGGAAGGCAAAATGAATGTTCACGGATGATGGAATATAACAATTGTGTGTCTTATGGATTTAGGTCGGGATTTCCTATTTTCGGATCCAAAAAGGTGTCTCCAGGCTGTGAGAGGCATGAACCATTCTAAAAATGAGAATAAGTGTTTAAGTTCATGACGAGTGTGATTCTGGAAACGAAGAGTTTCAGTAAGAGCTCGGAAAATCTTTTAAGTAGGGAATTGAATGGCAATGGTACATGCATTGCATAAATACCAGAAAAGCCATTTGAGATCTTCAGGAAATTCTTCATCTGGATTCCAGCAAAGTGGATGGATGAAGGGGTATTCTGGATGGAGTCCAGCAGGCTTGAGCGATAAGCCTCCATAATTGGCAAAGAGACTGTATTCTTGAGAACGAAGAAGATCTGGAAGACTATGAGCAAGGCGGTTTTCCTGAATGGCAGTTAGAACATCAGGAGGATATTCTAAACGACAATTGAAACGGGGCATGTTCTGAACTCTGTATGTCCCTGATGTATGATTCTTTTTGACATACATGTTAATCTCAAGGGGAGCTTTTGGTCGAGAAAGAAAATATGCAAGAACATTTTTCTTTCTAGTGATGTATTTGACATCAAAAGAGTATTTTGAAAACCATTCTGACCAACGCAAAAGCTGTGCATGAGGAATCTGTTTTTGTTTGAATTTCATCATTTGGGAAAAAGAGGCAATATCGGATTCTACTAGAAAGTGATAACCGATAAGATGAAATTCAAATTTTTTGATTCCATTTTTGATTGCAAGGATTTCTTTGAAAGTATAGTGGTAATGAAGTTCAAATGGGGAAAATTTACCACTTCCATAAGCGCAGATGTGGCGCTTGTCATTGATTTCTTCAAGCAGAACTGCTGCCCAATACTCATCACTTGCATTTGTCTGGAGAATTCTTTTACCTATAGAAGGAATCTGAAGAGAAGGGAGGTCTTGCATAAGCTCCTTGAGCTTGGCGATTGCTTCAGTTTGTTCTTTACTCCATGGAGGAGCATCTTTTTTCAACATCTTCTGGAGGGAGTTCTTGCATAAGGAGGGAGGTCTTGCATAAGCTCATTGAGCTTGGCGATTGCTTCAGTTTGTTCTTTACTCCATTGAGGAGCATCTTTTTTCAACATCTTCTGGAGGGGAATGAGAAATTTGGCAATATGGGGAACAAAGCCTCTGAGATAATTAATTATCCCAAGAAAAGCCTGGACTTCGTTGACATTTAATTTCTCATTTGGGAACTTAAGCAATTCCTGGGCAATATGAGAACATGGATGGCATGTGCCATGATCAAGATTCATACTAAGGAATTCGATTTTGGTCTGGGCAATGACCATTTTCTTTTGGGACAGCATGATACCATGTTTTTGAATGATATCAATGAACTTCTGGAGAAGTTGACCATGAGATTGCTCATCAGGGCTGTAGAGCAATATATCATCAATATAAATGGCTGCAGTGTCCAAAATTGGACTGAAAATTTGACACATGGCGTTTTTGAAGAGAGAAGGGGCTGTTTTGAGTCCAAAAGGAAGGACTTTCCACTGATAATGATGGTTCGGAATACAGAATCCAGTTTTGGATCTGTCTTCAGGATGAATACCAAGTTGCCAAAAGCCTGCTTTGAGGTCAAATTTTGAATAGATCCTGGCCTTTGTGAGGCTAGCAAAAAGAGAGCTTTTTGAAGGCAACGGGAACTTGTCATCTTTGAGGAAAATATTGAGGGGCTGGTAGTTTATGACTAACCGTAATTTTCCTCTAGTTTCTCTGCTCGTTTGTTGACATAAAAGGCTTGGCAAGCCCACTGTGAGTCTGAAGGTTCAATGAGTCATTGCTGGAGAAGTTCAAGGCACTCCTTTTGAGCAAGAGCAAGATGATCAGGATTCATACCTGGATGACTAGCTTTGGTCGGGTTGATTTCTTCATTGGCCTTGAAAGGGAGGCGAACAAAAAACTGAGGATTTTGCCACAAAGGGTGTGGACATTTCTGTGAGAATTCATGATGATTGTTCGCACAAGAATTCAAAAGGTTTTTCATGATGGGATCAAGGATACTCATTTCAATAGAAAAGAATCTTTGAATGCTGGTGAACTCTTTAAAAGAGTCTTTGAATTTAAGACCTTTTCCACTAATGATTTTGAGTTTAGGAAGTTGGGATAAGATATCTCATCCTACAATGAGATCCTTGTCCGGGAGAGGACAACCAAGAACTTTGGTTGTAATGGAACACTGTGGGAGTATCTGGATGGAGATAGGGTCTGAACGAACTTTGGCTGAGAAAGTATCTCCAGAGGTTGAAGGCTGAAGTGAAATATCGGATGTGTGGCTTCCAATATTTTTCTGGGAGGATTTTGGGATCAAGAAGAGAAGCATGAGCACCAGTATCTATCATGGCTATGATAGAAATTGGTTCGGAGTACTTGGATGGAAATATTTTAACAGGGATGTATGGAGGAAGGTAACATGGAGTTTGGGATAAAATTTGAGGAGCAAAGTGGAAGATATCCTCTGGATTATTTTCGTCTTCACTGAAGAATGGGTAATATGGAATGGGACAGAGTATGTCTTCTGAAGGGTCGTCTTCAATGGTGAAGAGGGACTCAAGATCATCATCTTGTAGAGACATACATGTCTGGTGTTCAACATGCTGAATGATGTTGATCTTCGCCTTCTGTGCTTGAGGACAATTTTTTGCAAAGTGTCCCTTTTGATTGCAAATATAGCACCGAGTGGACTTCTTATGCTTGGGAACTGTCTTAGAGGAAGAAGTTTTGTAGCGCCGTCGTCGGAGAAATCTTTTTTGATGAAAACGCTTGAGTTGGACTCTATCATCATGAGGATGATATCTACGGAAGTGCTTCTTCTTTTTGGACCTTCGGCAGTGATGACACTCACAAGAGTGATCACGTGGGCACTTGATTTTCAAATAATCTTTGGAACAGACCTTATCAAGATGACGACTTTCTTTGAGAAAGTCTTTGAAGGCTTGCTTTCTGGAACACAGTTCTTCTAAGCTGTTAAGAACTTCTTGCTGGAGCTGGCCTAGACTGGCTGTAGCAGCTATGAGGTTTCTAGAGAGAAGAGCCTTCTCAACTGACTGGCTAAGCTCCGTAGGAATAGAATTGAGGAACACTTGTTTTAGGTTAGGATCTGCTCCTAAAGCATAAAAGAGCTTAAGCATTTCCTAGAAGTGCCGGTTCAAATCTTTTCTCCTAAGAGAACAACATTTTCTTTCAAAGAATTCTCGTCTCTGGAGTTCAAGGATATCTTGTGGATTTCTACAAAGAGATGCAGGGCATAAATGTTGTCTTTAAAATTGGTAGAGACAAGGAATTTGAGCTGATCTGGCTCAGGAATGGTTTGCCACCAATTTTTAAGTCTACCAGTAAACTTGGAAACAAATTCCAAGAGAATGTCGTAATGGCTTTCTCTAGTAAGTTTTTGAGTGATCAACCATGAGTGAAATTCTTGAAAACGATCAGGCCATTTGTGATATGGGATATCATCAATGGTGAAAAAATTTGAGCCTGAACCTTGACTAACTGGGGATGGAAATGTTGGTTCAGTGGGGAACTCAACATCTGGCTCAAAGGGTTCTTCTTTCATAGGGTCAGTCATCATCAAAGGAGGGATGCTGAAACTACCAGAAGAAGATGAAGAAGGTGTTTGTGGAAGAGAATGCGGAAGAGAGTATTTTGGATCAGATGCAACACTGGGTGGAGGAGAGTCAAAGGCTGCAATCATGGGAGTGGGTGGTGTAGAGACTGGAGGAGAATCAGAGGTTTGTGTAGTAAGGGTTTTGAGAAAAGACTCAATTGGGTTGGAAATCATCATCTGGTTGGGAGGATCTAGCTCAGGTGGAGCAGTGGAAATAGGGACAGATGACTGTGGTTTTTCTGTTTCCTTTTCTTTACCTTTTTTATGCATTTCTTGGATAATCCGCTTGAGCCGGGAAGGATCAGATCGATCGGGTTCAGAGGAGACAGAAAAGAAAGTGGAGGGGGTGGTGTACCGAGGCTTAGATGGAGTGAAAAGACCAAAGATAGAATTTGATCTAGAAGGTTTAGGAAAAGAGGTACCTTCTTGAAGAAAAGCTATCTGCCTCTTTAACTTTTCTATCTCTGGTCTTGGGTCATCAAGATAGGAAGAAAAAGTTCTTCCTTGTTCAAGATCTGAAAGCTTTCGCTTGAAATCTCGAAGCATTTTCTGGATAGTGTCATGATGGACTGCAAGATCTTTATGGACACTATCAATCTTAGCATCGATCACCTTGAAAGCCTCATTTTGAGACAAAAGGGTCTCAGATTGCCAATTCAGAACAGCATCAGCAGGAGCTGTTTTCTTGGGTTGTCCGTAGTTGTCAACATCAACTGGAGTGGTAACTTTAGGCATATGATGGTATCTACAAGCTGTATCCATAAATTCTTGAGGCTTAGGGAATTTAAGGGACGCATTTTCCTTTCTCAAGGGAGGAAAATCATTGGGCTGAAACATGCAGATATTAGGAGGTGCTGACTGTATGGCTCTTTCTTGGGTTTCTTCAGAACAGGCTGTAGGAAGGACCAATGGGTAAGAATGTTTTTTGACCCATTTTTGGATCGGCTTGTAAAAGGGTGAAACAACAGAATTTTTTGGCTTTTTGGGTGCTGGAGGAGGTGAAGGAGGCGGTGTTTGAGGACTTTGGCTGGTAGAGGAAGAATCAAGTGGACTTCCATAAGATACCAAAAATTGGTATCCTTTTTCGTCACCAAGAGGAACAACAGAAGGATCTTTGTCAAGATACCTTTGAAAAATGGGATCTTTTCGTTTGGTCTTTTGTCGGGACTTCTGTGTTGGATCTACCTCATCTGGAGAGTTGAGGCAGTGAGAGCACTTGCACCAAGGATCCCAAAAACAATGACCATATGGGTCCTTATAGTGATGAACAGGATGTCCATCAGCTTTAAAGAACTCAACAAGCTTTTTTGGATCGCCTTCTTCAGGGACTGGATCTGGAATACATGGCTCAATCATAAAAAGAGTTGGGAAATTCGGAGAAGCTTCTTCTTTTCCTTTGGAAAACTTGATCTGAACAATGCTATCTTTTTTTCGAATAAACTCGGAATCTGTGGAATGCACTAGCTTGTTGCTCTGATGAAGCTGCTCGTAGTTAGTTATCTAAGTTTCTGGTAGAAGCTTGGTTAACTTCTCTTTCGGGATCTGACGAGAAACATAGATACATGAGGCTTGGTCATTCTCAAGAGAGATGAACAAGGCATCTTGATTTCCATGAAAATTCAGATCTAGGGCATGATTCTGAACTCGATAGACCATCTGGTAATGGAGGGTAGCTGCAACCGAGTCAGAAACTTGCGGGGCTCCAGTGAGCTGAAGTTGAACTTTCAGAAAAGAGAGCAACTGTGGATCTGAGAGAGCAATATTGAAATTTGGATAGAGAGTTACAAAGACCGTGCCGGCATTCAGAGTAGTCTAGATTGTGCCTATACAAGCATGCTGGTATTCTAAGAACCTTGTATCCAAAAGAGTCATTCTAGCTATAACATGAAGACCTTTTCGACCATGAAAAGTAAGAGCTAGACGAACTGCACCATAATGGATGTGAGTATAACCCTGTTGAGACCATTAGCGCGGAAATTCCGGAGGAATTTGGAGAGTGACAAAGTACTCTTTATCAGTAGTCGGAATGGGGTGCTGGTCAAACTTTGAAGACTGGACGTATTCTTTGACCTAGGTTGGTGTATGGCGGATAAGCTGCTTAATGGAGCGAATAGGTGAGAACGAAGATGATGGTTTGGCAAAAGTAGAATAGGGGTTCATAAGAGGAAGTTGAGTCTCAGAAATATGAGTTTCCTCTGTCTGGGTAACTTCATAGAGGAAATCGATCTTCGAGGCATTAGACACACGAAACTCAGATGAAGATGACTGTAGAGAAACAGGTGCTTCAAGAACAACTGGAGATGTTTCCATAAAGATGAAAGATCTTCTTCTTCTTTGCACTGGATAGTTCCAACTAGGAACATCTACTAGGCGCACCATATTTACTCATGTGCTAAACACAAAGCGTACCATCGCTCTGATTGTATTTATATGCGGACATTAGCCACGATAAAACAATGTCGTCGCCAAAGTCGTGGCCAATTGGCGACGACTAAAAGTAGTCGCCAAGTGGCTACTACATCAAATACAAAACATAAACTGTCGTGCCTAATCACCCATGACGTCAGTGATGTTGCAAATATCGTCGCCAAATAGCGACGTATTTTTTTTCTCGTCGCTAACTAGAGACAAAGTTGGCCACAAACTAAACTGTGCATCGCTAATTTACGTCGGACAAAATAGTTTTGTCGGCAGTGAGCGACGCACTTGACTATCCGTCGTTAATTAGCGACTACGTTGGTCGCTAATTAGATACGACATAGATATGTAGTAGCTAATTTCGTCGTCTGTAGCTACGTATTTTTTGTAGTTGCGAATTAGTCACAACTTTTCTTTTCTCGTCGCAAATTGGGGACAAAATTTGTTAATCGTCGCTATTTTGGTGGCTATCAGCGACGACGTTTTGTTAAGATCGTAGCTAAAAAACTATTTTTTGTAGTGATTGTTCTCAAATCTAATCGGTTCGATTTTCATTTGGAGCTCCCTACATAAATTATTCATGGGTCGAACCACATCTATGTTTTAGTGAGACTTATCATTAATCTCTAACAAGTTCATTTGTATTGCCATGAATGGATGTAATTGGTGCCATGTATATCTAGTCTTAGCTAGAGAAGAACTTTCTTCACCCAATTTGTTGATAACGAAAATTTTGGGTTGACAATGGAGAGGTTTTCCACGTAAAACCGATTTGTATTTGTAGATGTTAGGTATTTATATATTTTAGTAGGTATATTACTATAATGGGGTTTTCCTATTTGGTTTGCACAATGTGTAGATTTTTTTTGTTTTGCTTGCCAATCTAATATTGTTCAGGTCAGGCTCGTTGCTAATAGACTTTGATACTAGGGTCCAATGTGATAGGGGGGAGATTGTTGGGGTTTTTCCAATCAATTGTGGAAAGAGCTGGTGGTTAGTTTACAAATGTGAGGGAAAGTATCACCTGTTAAGTTAGCTTTGAGAGTGAGAGAGATCCACGATCACCCCACATATATTACATCATTTATTTTAGACAAATGGAAGTAATTTACTACAATGGCAATTAATTCTTACATGCAACTTTTTTGTTGTTGACGTCATAAAAAAATAATAACATTATATATTTCAAGGATATTATTCTTTTATTCCATTATTTAGATACGTTTCAATGCAGTCAACTTTTTATTTTAGACAGAGGATGTTGATACTAAATAATAATAAAAACTTTAAAGTCGTGTTCCGATTATAGGTGGGAACGTCTTCAAACTCATACTTGAATATTGCAAACGAATGAACTTAATTGATTAAGCTTTTGTATGATTAAGCCAAATGGTGTAACCACACACGAGTATTATTCATCATTTATATAATTTAATTGCAAGATTTGAAATAAATTGAACATTTATGTTTAGGTAAATAAATTGGAAGTGATGTGTCTGTGTATATATCACTATCAATAACTAGTGATTTCTAGATTTGCTTGTGAGTCTTTAATGCATGAGATAGCGTGAGCCGGGTGCCTCGTCTAAGTGCTAGTAGAAGACAAAACTCATTTATTTGGGCATCGAATAAGCTATCGTCATGATGAATAATTAAAGTGTCAACCCCTTAAACAATTTTAGTTTGGATAATCAAATAATCCCTAAAATCTCATGGATCTTGTGGAAATTTCGATTCCAATTCATCGATGATGTTTATTCCGCCATTTATTAACATCGGAAACCTAAGATTTTTTAAATTCTCAGATGGCAAGCTTGACAGTCTTGGTACATGTCAACTAGCAAGAACCCACAACCTGCAACTTTTTCCTCACCTGACAAAGCAAACACGAAAAAACCCTGTGATTCTCCTACAAACGCTAGGGAGAGAGAGAGAGAGAGAGAGAGAGAGAGAGAGAGAGAGAGAGGTTATTACATGGGTTGTCTTTGGAGCATAGAGAGAAAGCACATCCAAGGTTGCAAACATAGCGTCTTTGAGGATCGCTGAAAAGGTATAAATGATGTAGTGCTCTAAAATTGTATAGGAACGGATCACGAGGGGGTTTAATTATACACACAATGAAGCATCTGTGATAGCAACACTTAAAGTTGGCACTGGACTGCCCAAGCAACGACCCCATCACAAGAAAAACCACACAGGGAGGCTTCACTTTGCCCTTAATCGCTGATCTCACTGAGGAAGAACAGGAAGAAGCAGTGACAAAACCGAGCTTCCAAATGCCAGTTCAGGCCTTTATGCCCCCCAACGAGAGAGCTTGGATAGGTCTTTGTGGAGCGTCTTCTATGGTTCCTCGAGAGATGTATATTCTGTCTTTTAGGCGTCATATTTTAGTGCCTCTTTGTAACCCCCACATAATGCATCCCCAACTTAATATATAAGTTCATATTGTCTTGTCTTCTGGAATGTATACGTAGATATCTATCTTGCCTAAGTTGCGGCGCCCTTAGAATTAAATCTCTCTCTGTCTGTGTCTCTCATCCAGTAAAAGTGCAACACTGGATGTGAGAGAGAGAGAGAGAGAGAGAGAGAGAGAGAGAGAGAGAGAGAGTTACTGGTGTCACACCCCTAACTCATGCCGTAGACAGGTATGACACGGCCGTCCCTCTCATTGAAGGACGCAGCCTCAAACAGCCAAATTTAACCTTATATCAAAATATCATACGTATATATATGATAAAAGGTAACGATTATATAGTAAAGCTTACTACTTTCCACACTAACATACATCCATCACAGATGTCTAAACTCAAACATAACCCATACCAAATTCCCAGTACAAAGCGCTCTCGTCCTACGACCGGTTCCTTAAGTCACCTGGAAAGAAATGGAAATGGAAGGGGTGAGCTACAACGGCTCAGTGAGTAATACATTTCTCCCAAGCGGATCGAACAGATACTATGCACAATTTAAAAGATCATCATAACATCAAATCCAGCACACTATCCTTTAAAACCAAACACAAGTCATTTTCCAGAATAAGGTTCATTTATCAAATCATATCAAATCAGTTCAATGGTCGAATCCATTGATCAATCTCACCAATCACAGATTAACGGTCAGTTCCATCGACTAACCATATGCTCATTTATCTACTGTGGTCACAAATAACGCCCCGTGACTAGACGACCAACATTCCCCCCTTGGCAAGGTCTCCACCTACAATGCCGGTGGCTCGGCCCACAAGGATATCCCAACAAATATGCATACCCACAAAACCACATAGGTTCACAGAGATACAGAGCATCCATGTCATTCACAATCACAATACCAAAACACATAACCTTTCACATATCAAATTCCTTTCATAAAACATTTCATAAACCCATTTCATAATTCGACACATTTGCCAAAACATTTCATAAGTCAAAACATAACTCTTCATAGCACAAGCCCCTCATTTCGCAATTCAGTATCAAAACATACTCTTAGAAACCCTTTTCAAATCCAGAAAGGGCAGTACTTGCTCGATCCTTAATTTATGCAATAACTATGCATTTACCATATCAAAACACCTCAAATCATTATATCTTTCGAAACATGAGCTTTCAAATTCTTAGGAGAAATAGTATCACTCACCTCAAAATAGTCAAACGCCAAATTCCAATTGACCAATAGATCAACTCCTCTGGGTCCCTATTAATTAAATAGGAAAACCATATCAAAATCAAGTAAAATAATTCCATAATAACCGACTTGACTACATATATCTATTTTTGACAAGAGTGACGCCTACGTGTCACAAAAAGGACTTGCCAATACTGTAAATCACAATTTTTCCATTTTGCGCAACTCGCGCTCTTTATCTATTCGGGCCATAACTTTTTCCACAAAACTCCGTTTCTAACGATTTCACAGCCTATGGAAAGCCCTTTCGACATACTACAAAACCCATGAAACGGCCCTCCCAAAATCAGTCCAAAAACCGACAAAAACGGGCCATAAAGATATTGTTCGCGCGCGTGAACAGTGCACACCAAACTTCAAAATTCCATTTCCGACAAACCGTGAGTTCAAATCGAATTCCGTCAGTTGCTATGGGTTCATGACATCCCAAGCTACAATACCCACACGATATTCCACCCAATAAGCTTCAAAATCAGACTTTGTTGCCTTAGTATCCCAAAATTCCGAATTTCCTCCATTTTCCGAATTTTAGCCGAAAATCCAAAAATCTATTCCGATCAAGTGGACGAGGGGCTCGAATACTTACCGGGCGCGGCGATTTGAAGTCGGTTCATCTTGTCGAAATCCCGAGCGTAAGCTGCTCCCCTCTTTTCCCTTCTTCTTTCTCTCTTCTTCTCCTTCTCTTTCTTTCTTCCTTTCTTCTTTCTTTCCTTTTCCTTTCCCTTCTCGAACGTGCCTCTGTCCCTTTTTATATACCAACTCCACCGCCTCAACTTCCCCCCCTTTTTGACTTTTCAACCCTCTCTCTCTCTCTATTTTTTTTTTTTTGCTCTTGGGCTTGGGTTATTACAACTGGAGTGCCTTGTCTAAGTGTGGGCTGAAGACAAAACTCATTCATTCGGGTTGTTGGGAAATTATCACCATGGAAAATGACTAAAGTGAAAGCCACTTAAAAAGATGAGCTAGAACAAGGAACACAATAAACCTAATAAATCTCATATATCGCACAAGTTTTCTTTCCAATGCATTGATCACATTATTCTACCATGTAACAACATCAGGAATCAAAGACTTCAATTCTCAGATGGCTAGCTGCACGCGCTTGGTACATGTCCCTGAGCAAGAATCCACACAACCTGCAACTTTTTCTTCACCTAACAAAGCAATACATGAACAAAACAGGTGACGTCATGAGAGAGAGAGAGAGAGAGAGAATTAATTACCTGGATCATCCATTGAACTGAGGTTGGTACACAAGGAATAGGCGCATCCAAGCTTGCAAAAGGAGAGGCTATCATTGAGGCTGTGTGAAGGAGGACCTAGACACTTATTGGTGCACTTTACAGAGCAATAGAACGAAGTGTGGCGAGGCCAAAGAATACACGGGATGTAGCACCGCCGGTAGCAAGACTTGAAGTTTCCACTAGTCTGCCCAAGACACAACCCCAGAACCAGACAAATTATCAGGCTCACTTTGTCCATGTTGCTGTCTTCAATGAGGAAGAACCCGAAGAAGCACATACAATATAAAACTTCCAATGTGCAAATTCAGACCTATATCCCTCCAACAAGAGAGCTTATATAGGCCTTTGTGGAACCGCCTTGGATAGCTCCTTGAGAGATGGCCACTCATCGCTTGACATCTAAGTGCCTTCGTCTTTTTCTTAGTATCCCTTGTATAATAAATCACAACGTACAAACATTCAGAAAGTTGTGCTACCAACAATTAATACCAAGCCATTTGTGATCTAACAGTTAAAGCTCGATCATTGGCTTGAGTCCCACGGGCTCATCCAAGCATCGCCTGAGCTGCAAAAGCCTAAAGACATTTGGGCGGACTTGGATAAGGGCGTCCATTGAGAAAGTCCGGCAGGGCCTAGTAGGCCCCTGGCCAAGTTCAGCCTAGGCAAAGAATTGCATACAAAATTCAAGCTAGGCGGGCTTGAAAAAATTTAGGCTCGATCTCAAGGCTTGGCCCAACTCGGCTCAGTAGGAAGTCGCAGAGAACCTCTTTGTCAGGGTCAATCCCATATGATCAAAGATAGACTTTCATATCATACAACAGACTTAATTTTAAGTATCTCCATTTGCCAGTAGTACTGCATTTTAAGGACCTAACCACCCGCAAAGGTAATTCACGATATAACCACATAAGGTGATTGTAATTGGGATGGATGTGACAAATAAACCACTTGATATAAACATAAACCTCTTTAAACTAATATGAGACTTGAGATATAACTGATTTCCCGACTTAAAGATTTGACATCATTGTCAGCGTAGGCCTCTAACACCCAACGATACTTCCGCTCATTCAATATGCATTCTAGTTTATCCCTAAGAGTTGCCGTCACGTCAATGTAGGCCCCTAATGCCCAATGATATTTCCCCTCGTTCAACATGCGTTCTAGTTTATTCCTACTCCTCATTTAAGTCCTCTTACTTCAATGATCACTACTGCCCTTATATGATTTGAGCATGAGCTTAATTGTCCACAAAACATGCATCTATTGAAAAGGGTCATACTCTAATATTATTTGTGATAAATCGGGTCATTCCATATGGGTCAAGCACTCGAAAGAATACTTGAGATAAGTACATAACGCAGTGGCAATGTTGAGTTAGATTTGGGTTTGCGAATCATATTTCGCTTACTTGATTTATGAAATTGTTATATAAGTGATGTGAAACTGTTATCAGTGTTGGAAAATGACCCACTTGTTCAAATACTTAATTGTGATCTATCGCATCATTTAGCACGAAAAGCAAAATCGAAGCAAGTTTGAACCTTGCGAAATAAATTCAGTTTGAGCCACTTTATATCTATCTCTACAAGTAGAATACTTGCATTCTCCTATAATTTACATGGATGCACGTTATTTTCATTAATGCTTCCGTCTCCTAAACTTTGCCGAATTTACATTTATAAAAAAACATGATGTACTATATTGGCATCGATATACTTTTAACTTTTTATTTATTGTCTACATTTTCACCGTTCAATTAACGATGTAATAAGTCAAATTGTCCATAGACACCAAACAAATGATTATATCATGCTCACTTCTCATAAATAAATATAATATCTTTTTGATTAATTATGAGATAGAGCGAAGTAGTAACAACATTCAACTATAATCATTTGTTAAATAATTATGATCAAAATTTTGCTCCTTCATAGTAAAATTAAAATAAACTCATGATACCAATATTTTAATTTTTTTATAATAATGTCGAAGTCTGGTCATGTACATACAAGTAAAAACCATGATGAATATATATTTGTTCATATCAGGTGTCGTTTAATTCTCGTCCCAATTACTAATAGGCCTTTTTATCGCATTAGCCTAGGGGTGAGCAATAGTTTAGGATTGATCATGGACCAACCCTGGACAGACCCAACCCGGTAGGTCCTAGTTGGGTTTTTAAGACAATCGGGTTGATCCTTGATTCTGAAATTTCTAATCCGGTACTTTGCAGGTTGGTCTTTGGTCATGAAATTTTGGGTTGATCAAACCCGACCCAATATATATAATATATTAAAATGAGATGGATTAATTAAGTCACCTTATAAAAAACAAGTTGTGTACAATGCTAATAGGAGTTTTACTCATATGTCTACATAATACATACTATGAAGTGTCGAGTCTAGAATTAGGGAGCCCTTCTTCTTCTTTTTTTTTTTTTTCTTGTCGAGGCCTAATTTGACAAAAGAACCTTGCTTGCCTTGTCGTCACCCTCTCTCGTCTCACTGCCTGCCTCGCTCACTACTTGCCTAGCTCGTCACTTACCTTGCATCACCACTCGCCCAGTTCGTCACTTGTCTTGGCCTTACTCTACCAACTTGCCTTTCGTCTTGGCTTCACTCGTGTCGCCCCGCTGCTCGTCTAGTTCATTGCGCCTCACTCCACCCAGCTCATCTCTCATCTCGACCTCACTCACCTCGCTGATCGCTAACTCGCTGCTTGCCTTGGCTTCACTCGCCTCGATCGACACTCGCCTTTAGCCTCGATTTTGCTCCCCTAGCGGTCTTGAGTTGACCTTGAAACTAGAACGAATCTACAGGGTTAGTCTAGTTCTCGGTTCATGCTCAACAGGGTCAGTCCTCGATTTTAAAAATTGAGGACTGACACTGTACGAGTTGGTCCTTTGGTTAGGTGCTAGACCGAACTAACTTGGCCCATGCTCACTCTTAATCAGGCCTACTCACCTTTTTCGGCCGGACTGGATTGCAAATTATATTTAAAAAAACAAAGAAAAATGACAAAAATTAAAAAAAAAAAATGAGCAAGTAGGAAACGTCTTCGTATTCGTCAAGATTTTCTGCGGCCGGATAATTGTTTCGGACACTAAAGGAAACGGCGTCGTGGCGGGCGGGATGCCCACCGACTCGGATCGAAGGTGGGGAAAACGTATAAAGCCGAAACTCTGAGCGACGCGCCGCCGTCGCCTGAGCGCTCACAGCCATTTTCTCTCTTGCTTCCGAGTCAACAGTGTCGGTCGAAGCCTCTTCGCAGCGATGGAGAACGGCGAGGTCCCCGAGAACGCGAACGAAGGTAAATCGCTCTCATCGTCTCTATTTCTATCCCCGAATTCTGAGAAGAAGTTGGGTGATTGATTTTCGAGGTTTGTTCTTTGCAGATTGCCCAGGCACTCTGTCGGAATCAGCTGGAAAGGCCGATGCCTGCCAAGGTTGCCCTAATCAGCAAGCTTGCGCCACCGCGCCTAAGGGCCCCGATCCAGGTCCTCTCTCCGGCCCCCTCCTTCGATTTATCGTATTGAGGTTGTTTATCTTGTAGCTCTGTCTGATTGTGAGCTTCGATGATTGTATTGAGCAAGGTCTCTAGCATGACGGCTCTTCGGTTTCTCTTCGTTTGGCGTTCTTGGTGTTGCGTTTCGGACTTCTCTTTTTCGTCTCTCGTCGGCGTTGAAAGTTGTGCGTTAGGGTACTTGAGGTGGGGAGTTGTGTTTCGGAAACAGATTGGTTGTTGAACTTCCGGTGTGAGATACGGTGTCGGCCAAGGGATTCAGTGACTAATGTGCAGTCCTTAATCCCCTAGCTGTTTCTCTTTCTGAGTTTGATCTGATTGTCTTGGAGAAATGAATTTTATGGATTCATAGTTGCCTAGTCAAGCTGTTGAAATTTATTAATGTACTTCTTCATGGGAGAGAAGAGGAAAGGGATAGAAGCTAGTCCTTCATATTGAGATTGAGGGAGGGAGGACTGGGAGGGGGTGCCTTTTGAAATGTGTTAAGTAGTGGGAAATTTGTATCCATGTGAATATTGATTTCTCTTGATTAGAATAATCTTTCCTTAGGACGAAAAGTGGGCATCTATTATGCAAGAATGTTCTTCGTGCATAGAACCTATCGGCAAAGCACCTGTTTCGATAGCTGAGTGAAACGTTTTAGTTGGACAAGTTAATTGTCTTTTTTGACTATCTATTGGCATTCATTAAGCGTATGATGATTCCCACGATACTGCTATTACACATTTCTTTTGCTGTCACCATGTATCTGTTGACTTTGGAGCCATGTCTTTGTTAAGGTCATGGTCTTGTTCTTCTGTTTTGACTTATCCCATGCCCTTGGCCAGATACCAAATATACGTCCAACTATATATGGAGATTGCAGTTGGGAAACCTCGTGTCATTGGCCCATCCGGCATTGTTTTAAGCTTGTCATTATCAAACAAATCCATGATAGAGCTCTAATGTGGCTGCTTTTCTAAATAGAAGTTCAATATGCACTTGGTAGGATTGCACCATGAAACAGAATCTAAGATTCGCATACTTGATTGAGTGGAAATCGAAATTATATAAGGAACCTTTTCTTGGGTATGAATCTGAAAAAAGCTGTGATACAAAAAGATAACTGCTGTGTGATTTTACTGATTTACATAAAGTATGCTCTGTCTCTGAGCTTTGTTTCCTCTGCGATGCAATTCTTGGTTACATTCAAGTTGCACTGTGTTTTTATATGCTATAATTGTTTAAAATGGTTTTTTTTTTCAAAATTCCATCGCTAATTGCCATGTGAAAATTATACAAATTTTCTTTTGCATCCATACCTACCCTCTTATGGTTGACTTTATTGAGGCATTGGTCTCTAGAAACACATTGTGTAAATATCCTGCATTTTTCTTATCTACCAGACTTGGTGGCAATAGCTGAAAGAATGGCTACTGTCAAGCATAAGATCCTGGTCTTGTCAGGCAAGGGTGGAGTTGGTAAAAGTACATTTTCAGCACAGCTCTCCTACGCATTAGCTGCCTTAGATTTCCAGGTTGGTCTGCTTGATATAGATATCTGCGGTCCAAGCATCCCAAAGATGCTTGGACTCGAAGGTCAAGAAATCCACCAGAGCAACCTTGGGTGGTCTCCTGTATATGTCGAGTCCAACCTTGGTGTCATGTCTATTGGCTTCATGCTCCCAAATCCTGATGAAGCTGTCATTTGGAGGGGGCCACGTAAGAATGGGCTGATCAAGCAATTCCTGAAGGATGTGTACTGGGGAGAACTTGATGTTCTAGTGGTTGATGCACCACCTGGCACCTCTGATGAGCACATCTCAATTGTTCAATGTCTTCAGGCAACTGGCTTGGATGGTGCAATTATAGTCACAACCCCACAGCAGGTCTCATTGATTGATGTAAGGAAAGAGGTTAGTTTCTGCAAGAAAGTTGGAGTTCCAGTCCTTGGGGTTGTGGAAAACATGAGTGGCTTGGCTCAGCCGTTGAGTGATTTCCGCTTCGCAAAGATCACGGAAACAGGTGAACAGAATGATGTCACCGAGTGGGTATTTCAATGTATGAGAGACAAGGCACCAGAGTTGCTGAATTTGATTGCTTCAAGTGAAGTGTTTGACAGTAGTGGTGGTGGTGCTGCCAAAATGTGCAGTGAGATGGGGGTACCTTTCCTTGGTAAGGTACCGCTGGACCCCCAATTGTGCCGGGCGGCTGAAGAAGGTAGATCGTGTTTTGTGGATCAGCGATGCACGGCTAGTGCACCAGCCTTGAAGAGTATCATAGAGAAGCTGTTGCAGAACCAGGGTCTTTCCCAAATGTCCGTGGAGAATGGTGCATAGAGTTCGGGCTTCACTCTCCCCTTGTTGTCCATCTTTTCTTTTTCTTTTGTCTTTCTCAGCTTCACTCATCATGTAGACATGCGAAGTGGTACATATTTTATGTATTTCTTGCCTATCTACTTTTTGCAATTTGATAGTTTTTTGAACTTTTAATCATGTAATTGTGCAATGTCGATCATATTTTGAGTGAATAACTTTTGGGGGGACATTTAGTGACTTGGATGACTAGTCATATAGGATATGAATTTTGAGTTCATGTTTGTAATTTGGATTTGCTAGAAATGTTTAGTACCTAAGTGGTCTAGATCTTCAGCCTCAAATTATGTTTTTTTTTTTTTGAAAAATTGTACTTAGCATATCCTTTCGAGATTTGCTGTAAGCTGATTTTTAAATTCTAATTCTAGAGTTGAACAAGAATCGAGGATTAAGAACATATGTAATCATGAAGAATTAAGAACGTACTCGAATATTGGCATCTTTTTTCTATGTTATGCCAAACGAGTTCACATTGGAAAGTGTTAGAAATCCTAATCAAATTTAGTCCATGAAATGATCATTCCATGTTTGTAAAGCTGAATCCTTTCATTTTCATTTTCAATTTTCTCTTTACAAAAATTCATTTTTCTTCCCTAGTAGACATAGTAAAACTAACAACTTTGATGGGAGTGCTGCTCTCATTTGTGCTGGGATTACTATCTATAGTCCATTGAAGTACCACAAGCTAGATAAGGCATGAATGCATTTAGGGGAGGTTGGGTTAGACATATATGGCTGCAAAATTTGCTAAGGCCATGGGCGTTAAAGTGACAATCATCAATAACTCATCTAATAAAAAGAAAGAAGCTATGGATCATGGGAGCCGACGCATTCTTAGTTAGCTGTAACATAGTAGAGATAGAGGTAAGTTATGATGACAGTAGATTATTTTCTTTAATAATGTAGAAGGATATGGTTAGAATTTTTTTTTTTCGTAAGGATATGGTTAGAATAAATGTAAATTTATGTTATTTTTAGGGTCCGTTCGTTTGGCGGAAAATATTCTTCTGGAAAATATTTTCCGAAAACTGGGTTGTTCGGGGGACGGAAAACATTTTCCTTAAGAAATTATTTTCCAATCAACCAATGATTTTCTTTTAAAACTAAGGAAAATATTTTCCGTTTTTGAAAAGCGGAAAACATTTTCCGGATCTCCTCTCTTTTTCTCTTGTCGTGAATCTATGAGCAATTTAATTGCTGGTCACCGCCGGTGGTCGTCGCCGCCACCCCCCGACCGTCACTGGCCTGCTGCCGCCGCCGCCCCGCCCTTGCCCGACCGCCACCCCTGGTCGTCGCCTGCCCGCCCCGCCACCGCCGCCTCGCCCAACCGCCGCCACCGCTGATTGCCCCCTTGGCCGCCGCTCGCCCCGCCCGCGGCCGCCGCCACGCAATCGCCGCCGCTACCCGCCATCGCCCACCCGCCGACCGCCGCCCCCCGCCGACCGCCCCCCCTGACCGTCGCTCGCCGTCACCGCCCACCCGCCGCCGCCGCCACCCCGCCCGACCGCCGCCCCCGGTCGTCGGCCACCGCCCGCCGTCGCCGTCGCCGCCGCCACCCCGCTTGACCCCTTCCCCCGGCAGTCGCCTGCCCGCCGCCACCACCACCCGCCAACCGCCGCCCCCCATCGTTGGCCGCTTGCCCCCCGTCGACCGCCTGCCCCCCGCCACCCACTACCAGCCCCACCGGCCACCGCCGTGCCCCCCCCCCCCCCCCCCCCCCGCTCACCCGCTCGCCGCTGTCGGCCGTTGCCAGATAATTTCTCAAAAAATAAATTTCCGAAAAAAAATTTTCGGAAAATTTCTAAGTTTCAAACGAACACTGAAAAATATGTCATTTTCCAGGAAAATGACTTCCTGGAAAACATTTTCCGGAAGTGTTTTATTTTCCGTCAAATAAACGGACCGTTAACTATAATTTACAATGGATAATTGATGGCATCATCAACAGTCTTGATTGTGCATGCTCTTTTGCCTTTTGATTGGTCTCTTAAAGACTAGTGGAAAGCTCACCATGGTTAGTGTACCAGAGAAACCTCTTCTGCTATTTGCTTTCTCACTCATCATGGGTCAGCCTAAGCAAGTATTTTGAATTTTACAGTATTTCTAAAAAAAAAAGCCACCTTTGTAATCGACGTTTATAGTTGAAATGATTTTTAGTTTTAGTAGATTAGTTATGAGCTTCACGAAAACAAAACAGTAATAAGCAAGATCAATGACAAGAAGAAAGATGGTGATATAAAGTGGCATTGGAGGGAGGGATGAAGGAGACACAAGAGATAAATTGATTTTGCTGTGAGGCATAACATTGTTGTAGACATTGAGCTTATTCCTATGGATTACGTGAACATTGCCATAGAGCAACTGCAAATAGCAAATGTAAAGTATCGATTTGTCATTGTCATCACTAATTGGTTCAAGCCTTTCTAAAGATGATTTTAGTGGATTGCTACTTGGTTGGGCGAGGCTTAACCTCGTGATGGCTAGGTGATGTCGAGCCTCGCCCAACAAGTGGTAAGGCTTGAGCTCTCTAGATCAAGGCAAGGTTGATCCTCGCCCAACAACTATAAAGTCAACCTTGCCTAGCCGCAACGAGGCTCGCAATAGGCCAACATTTTGACCTCACCAGCCCCAATCCTAACTATCATTAGTCTTCTAATCGCTGGTTTTTGCTAAGACCCAGTGATTGGTTAGAGAAATAAGGAAAAAGAAGAAGAAGAAGAAAGAATGAGGAAAAAAAGAAAAAGAAAAAAAGTTGTTTCAATAAATTATTCTCGAAAAAAAGAAGTAAATTCTAATTTTTATTATAATCTATTCTCTAGCCACTTTTTTATTCAGGGGAATAAAAAAATCAACTGATGTACATAATTTTTTATTTATTTTCTATTTCGGAAAATAAAAGAATAAAAAAAAGAGAAATAGAATTGTTATTGAATGTATCCTTTATAGCTACTCTACTCTTGAATTTTTCGATAAATTGCACGAATGTACGTTATTTTTTATAGTGCTTTAGTATTCCGAATGTTGTTGAACTTACGGAAGAATACCCTTTCTTTTGGAGTAAAACTTAAAAAGACATGTTTGAAAAACATGACGTGTTATATTCACATAATTTTTTTTTCACTTTTTACCTATTATCTACAACTTCCTTGATTAGTTATTGACACAATAAGATCAAAATATCATGTAGATGATTTCATCATGCCATATTCACGTAGATAAATGTAATATCATTTTGCTCAATCATAGTATGAAAAATAATAACAAAAATCAAATTGAAAATCGATAGTTTGATTAAATAACTACTGTCAACATTGTTAACTTTTTATAGTACAATTTCACTCCTTTATAGCATAATTAATGTGAACTCGTGACAGCAATATTTTTAGATTTCATTATAATAATGTCGAAGTTTTATATCTGTTCATATCATGGACCATTTAATTTCAGCCTGGTATATTACTAAGACACATTTTTATCGCATCAACTTGACCCACATTTGCTGGCAGGATAGCATTGTAAATTTGATTATAAAAAACAAGAAAAAAGGAAAAGAGAAAGAAAAAAGCAAGCAGGCGACGTCACTGTCCTGATTGTTTGAAACTCTGGATGGAACATAGAGCCAGGTGGACTTAAATGGAACTTGGGGAAGACATTCATCAACATCTGGAAAATAATTACTTAAAAGTCTGAACTTATGAGTGATTACATTGATTTGAGTCACAACCATTCGAAATTCTATTGTGCCTAATGTTGGAGAGTGCATTTTGTTGTGTGACTATCACGGATCTCACGATGCTTGCGAAGACAACGTTAATATAGTTGGATGGAGGATACCCACTAGAGATGCTACCATGTGACA